>CM069415.1:54117446-55340780 GCA_035609135.1 Eleutherodactylus coqui
ACATTTCAGTAGTAGCAGTACAGACAGGCCCCAGTAACATTTCCATTGCAGCAGTATAAAGAAGTTTACAGTCTTTGTAACATTTCAGTAGTAGCAGTATAGACAGGCCCCAGTAACATCTCCGTATCAGCAGTATGGGCAGAGCCCAGTATTAGTAACATTTCAGTAGTAGAAGTATAGACAGGCCCCAGTAACATTTCCATAGCAGCTATATAGGCAGAGCAGCACATTAACATTTCCGTTGCAGCGGTATAGGGAGAGCACAGTATTTGTAACATTTCAGTAGTAACAGTATAGACAGGGCCCAGTAATGTTTCCTTAGCAGCAGTATGGGCAGAGCCCTGTATTAGTAACATTTCAGTAGTAGCAGTACAGACAGCCCCCAGTAACATTTCCGTAGCAGCAGTATGGCCAGAGCCAGTATTAGTAACATTTCAGTAGTAGCAGTATAGACAGGCCCCAGTAACATTTCCGTTGCAGCAGTATAAGGAAGTTTACAGTCTTTGTAACATTTCAGTAGTAGCAGTATAGACAGGCCCCAGTAACATTTCCGTATCAGCAGTATGGGCAGAGCCCAGTATTAGTAACATTTCAGTAGTAGCAGTATAGAAAGGCCCCAGTAACATTTCCATAGCAGCTGTATAGGCAGAGCAGCACATTAACATTTCCGTTGCAGCGATATAGGGAGAGCACAGTATTTGTAACATTTCAGTGGTAGCAGTATAAACAGGCCCCAGTAACGTTTCCTTAGCAGCAGTATGGGCAGAGCCCTGTATTAGTAACATTTCAGTAGTAGCAGTACAGACAGCCCCCAGTAACATTTCCGTAGCAGCAGTATGGCCAGAGCCAGTATTAATAACATTTCAGTAGTAGCAGTATAGAAAGGGAAAAAGGGGGTCAGCACTAACCATGGGAAATATATCCCAATAGAAATGTATAGGTGCACGTTAACATTTCCGTTGCAGCGATATAGGGAGAGCACAGTATTTGTAACATTTCAGTAGTAGCAGTATAGACAGGCCCCAGTAACATTTCCGTTGCAGCAGTATAAGGAAGTTTACAGTCTTTGTAACATTTCAGTAGTAGCAGTATAGACAGGCCCCAGTAACATTTCCTTATCAGCAGTATGGGCAGAGCCCAGTATTAGTAACATTTCAGTAGTAGAAGTATAGACAGGCCCCAGTAACATTTCCATAGCAGCTGTATAGGCAGAGCAGCACATTAACATTTCCGTTGCAGCGGTATAGAGAGAGCACAGTATTTGTAACATTTCAGTAGTAGCAGTATAGACAGGCCCCAGTAACGTTTCCTTAGCAGTAGTATGGGCAGAGCCCAGTATTAGTAACATTTCAGTAGTAGCAGTATAGACAGGCCCCAGTAACATTTCCGTTGCAGCAGTATAAAGAGGTTTACAGTCTTTGTAACATTTCAGTAGTAGCAGTATAGACAGGCCCTCAGTAACATTTCCATATCAGCAGTATGGGCAGAGCCCAGTATTAGTAACATTTCAGTAGTAGCAGTATAGACAGCCCCAGTAACATTTCCGTTGCAGCAGTATAGGGAGATTACAGTCTTTGTAACATTTCAGTAGTAGCAGTACAGACGGACCCCAGTAACATTTCTGTAGCAACTGTATAGGCAAAGCAGCACATTAACATTTCTGTTGCAGCAGTATAGGGAGAGCACAGTATTTGTAACATTTTAGTAGTAGCAGTATAGACAGACCCCAGTAACATTTCCGTTGCAGCAGTATAGGCAGAGGCCAGTATTAGTTACAGTAGTAACAGTATACACAAACCAAGGTAACATTTCAGGAGCAGAATTATGGGCAGACCGAAGTAACATTTCTGTTGCAGAAGTATAGTCAGACCCCTCTAGCATTACTGTGGCAGAAGTATAGGTAGGCAGAACAGAGTTACATTTATGTAGCAAAAGTATAGGCCAACCCCAAACACATTGGTGTACCATGAGTGCAGGCGAAGCCCATAAAAATTACTTGGATTACATTGTAGGCGAGGGCCCAAAATATTGGTGTACCAATAGTACAAATGTACCCCAGAAAAATTGCCGATGTCCAACCCAGAGGGCAGGTGAAACCCATTAATCGCTTCGCTTACTGTTTCTTAATTTGTAACTAGGCCTGGAGGCAGCCCAGTTAAAATAAAAATTGGTTCAGGTGGAAGTTTCAATGCTTTAATGAGAATTGAAACATATAAATATTGTTTACAAAAGTTATATGAGCCTTTTGGGCCACCGGAAAATTGCCAGTTCGGGGTGATTACGTGAGGTTTCAGGAGGAGGAGCAGGAGGAGGACAAATATCGTACACAGATTGATAAAGGTAAAGGTCCCTGTTTTTTTTACGGTGATAGAGAACAATGCTTCCATCTGCAGTTGCAGCTTTGACACCCAGTAGTTGTACAGAGCAGAGGCGTCACGAAGGACGGTCGTACGATCAGCTACGTACTCCCTCACTATCCTTTTACAGTGCTCCCTCCGACTCAGCCTTGACTGGGGAGTGGTGACACATCTTGCTGGGGAGCCCTAAAGCTGGCAAAGGCCTTGGAGAGTGTTCCCCTGCCTGCGCTGAACATGCTGCCTAATCTCCGCTCCTCCCCTGCTACCTGGCCCTCGAAACTGTGCCTTCTGCCACTAGCGCTGTCGGATGGGAAGTTTACCATCAGTTTGTCCACCAGGGCCCTGTGGTATTGCATCACTCTCGAACCCTTTTCCTCTTCGGGAATGAGTGTGGAAAGGTTCTCCTTATACCGTGGGTCGAGCAGTGTGTACACACAGTAATCCGTAGTCGTCAGAATGCATCTAACGCGAGGGTCACGAGAAAGGCATCCTAACATGAAGTCAGCCATGTGTGCCAGGGTACCTGTACGCAACACATGGCTGTCCTCACTAGGAAGATCACTTTCAGGATCCTCCTCCTCCTCCTCCACAGGCCATACACGCTGAACGGATGACAGGCAAGCAGCATGGGTACCCTCTGCAGTGGGCCCAGCTGTCTCTTCTCCCTCCTGCTCCTCCCCCTCCTCCTCCTCCTCAACCTGCTGAGATATAGACATGAGGGTGCTCTGACTATCCAGCGACATACTGTCTTCCCCTGCCTCCGTTTCCGAGCGCAAAGCGTCTGCCTTTATGCTTTGCAGGGAACTTCTCAAGAGGCATAGCAGAGGAATGGTGACGCTAATGATTGCAGCATCGCCGCTCACCATCTGGGTAGACTCCTCAAAGTTTCCAAGGACCTGGCAGATGTCTGAAAACCAGGCCCACTCCTCTGTAAAGAATTGAGGAGGCTGACTCCCACTGCGCCGCCCATGTTGGAGTTGGTATTCCACTATGGCTCTACGCTGCTCATACAGCCTGGCCAACATGTAGAGCGTAGAGTTCCACCGTGTGGGCACGTCGCAAAGCAGTCGGTGCACTGGCAGATTTAACCGATGTTGCAGGGTCCGCAGGGTGGCAGCGTCCATGTTGGACTTGTGGAAATGTGGGCTGACCCGGCGCACCTTGCCGAGGAGGTCTGACAAGTGTGGGTAGCTTTTCAGAAACCGCTGAACCACCAAATTAAATACGTGGGCCAGGCATGGCACGTGCGTGAGGCTGCCGAGCTGCAGAGCCGCCACTAGATTACGGCCGTTGTCACACACGACCATGCCCGGTTGGAGGCTCAGCGGCGAAAGCTCTGTCAGACCGTGCAACAGTTCGTGGGCCATGTGCCTCTTCTCTCCTAAGCTGAGTAGTTTCAGCACGGCCTGCTGACGCTTGCCCACCGCTGTGCTGCCATGCCGCATGACACAGACTGTTGGCGACGTGCTGCTGCTGACACATCTGGATTGCGAGGCAGAGGTTGCGTAGGAGGAGGAGGAAGGGGAGGAGGAAGGTTTAGTGGAGGAGGCATACACCGCCGCAGATACCAGCACCGAGCTGGGGCCCGCAATTCTGGGGGTGGGTAGGACGTGAGCGGTCCCAGGCTCTGACTTGGTCCCAGCCTCCACTATATTCACCCAATGTGCCGTCAGCGAGATATAGTGGCCCTGCCCGCCAGTGCTTGTCCACGTGTCCGTTGTTAAGTGGACCTTGCCAGTAACCGCGTTGGTGAGGGCGCGTACAATGTTGCGGGAGATGTGGTTGTGCAGGGCTGGGATGGCACACCGGGAAAAATAGTGGCGACTGGGAATCGAGTAGCGCGGGGCCGCCGCCACCATCATGTTTTTGAAAGCCTCCGTTTCCACAAGCCTGTACGGGAGCATCTCCAGGCTGATCAATTTGGCTATGTGGACATTTAAAGCTTGAGCGTGCGGGTGCGTGGCGGCGTATTTGCGCTTTCGCTCCAATGATTCTCTTAGTCACAGCTGGACGCTGCGCTGAGAGACATTGCTGGATGGGGCCGAGGACAGCGGAGGTGAGGGTGTTGGTCCAGGCCAGGAGACACTCGTGCCTGTGTCCTGAGAGGTGGTTGGATCTCAGTGGCAGGTTGGGGCACAGGGGGAGAGGCAGTGGTGCAGGCCAGAGGCAGTGAACGGCCTTCGTCCCACCTTGTGGGGTGCTTGGCCATCATATGCCTGCGCATGCTGATGGTGGTGAATCCCTGGCTGATCTTGGCGCAACAAAGCTTGCACACCAGTGTTCGTCTGTCGTCCGCGTTCTCAGTGAAAAACTGCCACACCTTTGAGCACCTTGGTCTCTGCACGGTGGCTTGGCGCGAGGGGGTCCTTTGGGAAACAGCTGGGGGATTATTCGCTCTGGCCCTGCCTCTACCCCTGGCCACCCCACTGCTTCTTCCAACCTGTCCTGCGGCTGCAATTGCCTCCCCCTCTGAAGACCTCTCCTCAGTTGGCTTATCACACCAGGTGGGGTCAGTCACCTCATCGTCCAGCGGCTCTTCCTCCGAATCCTCTGTGTGCTCCTCCCTCGGACTTACTGCCCTTACTACTGCCTCACTGATAGACAACTGTGTCTCATCCCCATAGTCCTCCTCACCCACTGAAAGCTCTTGAGACAGTTGCTGGAAGTCCCCAGCCTCATCCCCCGGACCCCAAGAACTTTCCAAAGGTTTGGCATCGGTCACGACAAACTCCTCAGGTGGGAGAGGAATCATTGTTCCCCAATCTGGGCAGGGGCCCGAGAACAGTTCCTGGGAGTCTGCCTGCTTCTCAGAATGTGTCATTTTCATGGAGTGAGAAGGCTGGGAGGAAGGAGGAGCAGCAGCGAGAGGATTCAGAGTTGCAGCAGTGGACGGCGTAGAAGACTGGGTGGTCGATTGATTGCTGGATGCACTTTCTGCCATCCACGACAGGACCCACTCACACTGCTCGTTTTTTAATAAAGGTCTACGACGTGGACCCAAAAATTGTGATATGAAGCTGGGGACCCCAGAAACTTTCCTCTCACCTGGACCAGGAACTGGGCCTATGCCCACACTCTCACGTGGAACTCCGCATCCTCGACCGCGTCCACGTCCTCTACCCCTACCCCTCAGCATGGTGCATTAAGAATCGAGCAGACACTGAGCGGTGTAAACATTTTTGTGAATTATTGCCGCGCAGTTGGTGGCTGCCAGCGGTTATATAATGCAAAATTTTAGCCAGAGATAAATTATCAGGAAGGATGCAAGCAGGACTAGCTGTGCAATATGCAATTGTGATGCACCTGAAGTCCCACAGGCCACTCAGTCAAATGCACTGGGTCACCGGTAGCCGTAAAAAGGATTTCTTTATTTATTATATATTTTTTCTATGCAATGCAGGCTATGCAGTGTGTATTGGACTTTCACTCTATGTGTGTCTGACACCGTACACTGTGAAGGCAGCTGAGGGCTAACACAGAGCACTGTAAAAAATTTGTGGTTTCTTGGCGTGCACTTGGAGGCAGACAGCGCTTACGTTACGCTAACTGCACCCAGAAAAATATTTAAATGAAGGCTGCACGCAGGCCTTGCTGTGCAATACTGAGGTACTACAACCCCAAGCAACCACGGAGTTAAATGCACACGGTCACAGGTAGCCCTAAGAAGGACCATTGGGGTTTTGTAGACAGGATTCTACACTACCACTGTCCCTGCCTGACCAATACTGCCCCTATACTACGTAGTGCAGACTGCAGCCTGAGAACGCTATAGCCTGCACGGCCGATACACACAAAAAAAAGGGCAAAACTGCTCACAGCAGCCACAACAGTAATGCACTAGGTGAGCTGTGGCCCTAAGAAGGACCGTTGTGGTTCTTGTAGACACTAACACTCTCCCTATAGCAGTGGCTCTGCTAAACTCCCTCCCCCTTCCATCCCTTGCCAGCTGTTGGCAAAGGGAGGGGGCGGGATGGGAGATTAGCACATTAGATCCTGCCCCCTCCCTTTGCCAACAGCCGTCAAGGGGCAAAAAGGGGGAGGAATTTTAGCGGAGCTAAACTCTCTTCCCCACCTGGCGGTATTCTGGGTGCAGCATATACTCACCACACCTAGGCAGTCTGAACGGGCGCATAAACAGGAGATGCAGCCGTGACGTGGTCACAGCTGCCTCCCTTCCATACGATTTTTGGCTACGCTGCAGTCGTGAGCGAACATCGCAGTGCCCGTGTGGAGGAACCCTAAGAGAGGCAGAAGAGTGAGACTTCAGGGGAAAAAAGAGAGTGAAAATCGGACTATGAGCAGTGGAAAACAATCTTTTAATTTTTTAACCATTCTTTAGTTGATGTACCTGTGTGCTTTGGGTCATTGTCTTGTTGCATGTTCCCACTTCTCTTCAGATTGAGGTCATGGACTATGGATCTTAAAGTTACTTTACATGGGATGACTGTCAGGTGCATGAGTGCCAAACAATCATCCCAAGACTTATCGCTCCTGCTTTCTTACAGGACTGATAGTCATTCAGTGAATAGAGGCAGAACATTGATCACCCTGACTGTCAAAAAGTTTTTTCTAATATCTAATCTGTGTTTTATCCCATTGCTTCTAGTCTTTCCTTGTGCAAATAGGAATAGGTCTGATCCCTCTGCACTGTGACAGCCCTTCAGATATTTGTAGACATCCTTTGCTATGCATGTCATTGTCTCCACTGTTCTCTAGTATGCTAGACTAGCTGGGTTCAGTATTTTAAAAATTAGCAATAGAGATAAGCGAGCACCAAAATGCTCGGGTGCTCATTACTCAAGCTGAGCTTTTTGTAATGCCCGAGAGCTCGTTTCGAGTAACGAACCCCATTGAAGTCAATGGAAGACTCGAGCATTTTTCAAGGTGACTCATGCTCTGCATTGTTTTCAATGGAGCCGCGGGCACCTTAAATGTTTTTCATGAAAGGGCTTTACATATAAGCCCTTCCCTGAAAAACAATAATTTTAGTGTAATAAAAAAAATAAATAAACTTACCTCTCCGCCGCTGCCGTGTCCCCCGCGGAGATGAAGAACACATCTGCCACATGCGGCAGATGTTTCCTTCATCCCCGCTAGTAAAAAGAATTCCCTGCTGCTACATATGCCACAACTGTGACTGATGCAGCAGAGGAATTCTTCAATTCCCTACTGCAGCTGTCACACATGACAGCTGCGGTAGAGGATCCTGCTGCTCCCTGTCATTGGATTTCAGAAAAGGGCTTTAAACATAAGCCCTTCCCTGAAAAACAATAATTTTAGTGTTAAAAAAAAAAAACAAAATCACAGTGGTATGAAAATCTATATATTATTTGCAGAGACCCTTCACAGATATAGATTAAAATTTTCGTCTTTTATTAGTATATTTTAAAATTGTGGGCTCACATATAACACTTCTTAACGATACAAAAGAAAAGGACAGGTGACATATAGACAAAGAAAGAAGAGGCCCTAATACAGTTGTGTAGGGTAACGTATCTCTCAGATAGATATTTGGAGATCGATCCCGCACAAGTATATGGAAGAGGATAAAGGTCCAGATGAAAAAGGAGTATTATCCAAATCCAAAAGAACGCGTATCTAGATATGAACGCGGTACGGAGATTAATATCTCTTTAGGGCACAATATTGTAATTCATGTTGCTAAAACAATTTTTGACCTCCCATTAATAGCACAGTTGCCGCATATACGGGTGCTAATTATATGGGCTCATTACAGGTCAGTGGAACTGACCGGCACGTAAAACAGCTCGCTCGACGCGTTTCCCTGCCCTTGTGGGGGGCAGTTCCTCAGGAGCACGGGTAATGGTTACCCGTAAATACGTGTTTCTAAAGTTGTCGCATAGAAATCATAGAGCAACAAGATTGAAGCTATAATTTAGTCCTACTACGATGGTATCACCTACTCGGTGTTCCCCGTAGGATAACGGTTACCGCTCCTTACTAATCACTTCCGGCGCGGTACTTGTATTAGTACCGCTATCGGACTCTCAGAATAATTTTAGAGAGATAGAGGGCCTTTCATCAGATATGGCGTACACTGTGATATAAGTCAGTGTATGACTATCTCAAACAGCGCCTCCAGAAAGTAAATGGCGAGCGCTATTTAGACTTAGTCATCGGCCAATAGGACGATGCCCAGGTGTGCCCTTTTGCGGATTCCTGCCGTATCTATTGGGGTGTTCGCATTGGTCAGCGCATTGAAATGACCGATGCAGATTGATGCGGCACCCAAATAGAGATAGCTCTGTCACTCGATATTGGCAAAAGCGAGTGTATTTCTTAGGTCTCTAGCCGACCCTTTGACCCAGCTGGTAGAAATCTCAGCTGTGTCACATCCAGGTCTGGTGCCTACACCAATGAAGCCTAGGTAGAGAGCAGTATGTGCCTCAGATAGACCAACTTCAGAGTAGGGGCAATATTTCGGCTAAGTTCGGGGGATGATACCCCATTCAGAGTTCTACCACAGAAACCAAGAGAGACAGAGCCCCTTTAGGTATCAATCCAAACTGGGTTGAACAGGGGTAAGAAGCAGGGACAGAGTAGGAGAGGTAGCGCCTGCGGCTCTGATGGTGAGCGGCCGGCTATGTGGTGTCAGAGCTACTGACAGCGTTTAAAAGGGGATATAGCCCCTCCTCTTAGGGAGGAGCTATATTATCCAGCCTATTGGGACTCCGGGGGGCGGTGATGATTGTCCCTAGGAACACCCACATTCTCATTTTGCCTGGCCGATAGGTTTCCCCACAGACCGGTAATGGAATATAGCGGCAGTGCTGTAAAGTCCTTCATAACAATTCTATCTGCCCCATCCGATCGTCAACGGCCTCAGTACGATGTCCTGTAGCGGGCCTCCGTTCCTGAGCTTCCGCGTTCCACCGTGGAACGCATGACGCGCTGCGTGATGACGTCATCACGCAGCGTGCCTCCCTATTGGTCAGAATACCGGGACGGGTGGAGCATCATTCAGATGTACCTCCCATGTCACATCTTAGTTGTTTAAATGTTGTCTTCCATCCCCAACAGGCAAAAGTGTGACTTTGCCTATATGGAGATGTTCAGCTGCCCGCAAGGTAAGTCGTGCAGCACATTATTTAGTAGATCGATGTCTCAGATAGTAGTCTGACAGGGTATTGCTCAGGAGTGACAGTGGGGCGGGGAGGGGGTGTGGTTAAGGTTCCGAACTATCCCCACTTGATGCTGGTGAAGCATTTCTGTGTAATGAGGCTCTGGTAGAAAGAAGCCTTCTGCCACTATGTGGATTGATATTTCCATCAGGCAAAACACCACATTAATGTTTCATAGAGACAGTCCAACAACACATTGTTGCGGTTAAAGGTACTGGATGGAGCAGATCTTTGGATAGAGTCTGCAGATTATTCCTATTGCTGTCAGTATGCGCTCCATCGGAGTGTCATACGCAAATCCTATGATGTCCCAAATATTAGATAGCGTTCACAGATAAGTCAGAATATGCTGGTTGGGTGCCGAGAAGATTGCATAATGTCTAGATTTATATCTATAGGGTAATACCTAGAAAAGATTTAATATAATCATTCTAAGAGGATCCTCATTCACATCAGAGGATACTCGTCTTTATATATAGTTGTTGAAGAAGCCTCTCAGAAACTATAGGAAGCAATTGAAACTCAGTGTCGCGTTGAGGCCTTCTGGTTTGACAGTGTTTAACCTAAATATCCAGTTGGCCTCTTTTTGTAGCAGCTTTTTGTCAATGTCACCTCGTCTTGCACTTGTCCGTATGGTCTCTATACCCTGAAATTTAAGGTCCTTTAGTTCACTTTGGTGACAATCTCGGAAGTGATCTGCTAATGGGGTGGACTCCCCGCGTCGGATGTTGCCCACGTGCCCCAGGATACGACGTCGAAATTCTTGTATGGTCTTTCCGACATAATTCCTGGGGCACGGGCAGGAGGCCATATACACGACATTTCGAGTGCGACAATTAATAAATCCCCGGTTGGAATATATTTTGGTTGTGCTTGCACTCTTGAATGTATTGCTTTTTAGGATAAATCCACATGCTTCGCAGCCGTGGCAAGGGAATGTTCCTGATGGCTTACAGCTGTTTAACCAGTTCTCATTGGTGTCGGGGTTCAAGTGACTTTTCACAAGATGGTCTCTTATATTGTGTCCTCTGCGGAAAGTTATCATTGGAGTGGATGGAACAACTTCCATAAGATCTGGGTCGTTTGCAATTATCCCCCAGTAATGTTTCAATATGTTCCTAACTTCGCGTGTGCCCGTATCGAAGGTTCCTATAATCCTAGAGATCTGGGCGTTCTCTCTATGTCGTGGGGTTAGGAGATCTCCTCTTTGTTGCCGTTCCGCGTGTTTAAATGCTTCTTCAATAATGTCACACGGGTAGTCCCTTTCTCGGAACCTCTGTTTAAGACCCACACTTTTTTGTTTGAAATCCTGATTGTCGGAGCAGTTTCTTCTAACACGAAGGAACTGTCCTTTCGGAATGCCCCGTTTGAGAGCAAACGGGTGATGACTGTCCCATTTTAAAAGGCTATTGGTAGCCGTTGATTTGCGGTGAAGTGTAGAGACAATCGACCCGTCTTCTTCTTTGGATATCTGTAAGTCCAAGAAGGTCACCGAGTCTTTGTTTATTTCTGCCGTGAATTTCAGGTTGAGGCTATTTATGTTTAGTGTGTCAACAAAACTCTTAAAGGATAACTCGGTGCCCCTCCAGAAAATCAGGACATCATCAATAAAGCGTAGCCATAACAGGATCTTGTCTGACCATTCGGGGTTAGAATAAATGTACTTTTCCTCCCACCAGCCCAGGTAGACGTTAGCGTAGGATGGGGCACAAGATGTCCCCATCGCGGTCCCCCTGAGCTGGTGGAAGTACTGAGTGTTAAACAAAAAATAATTATGGGTCAAAATAAACGAGAGGAATTCGAGAACGCAGTTATTGTGTTGGGAGAAGTGTGATCCCCTTTGCTCAAGAAAAAACCGGGCTGCTCTAATGCCACCCTCGTGTGGGATGGAACTATAGAGGGACTCCACGTCGAGGGTGGCAAGAAGAGTCTCTGAGTCCACCGTGATACCTTCGATTATTCTAAGGACATCCATGGTATCCTGGACGTGCGATCTCAGTGATGTCACAAAAGGTCTTAGAATTTTATCCACATAGACACTCAGATTCTGTGTGAGATTATTTATCCCCGAGACAATTGGTCTCCCACGGAGAGGATTCGTACCCTTATGCACTTTTGGGAGGGCGTAGAATGTGGCCACGACAGGATGTTTGGGGTTAAGAAACTCCCATTCTTTATGATCAATACATTTGTTCTCAAATGCAGTTAATAGGAGTTTATTAAGTTCCGTCTGGAACCGTGTGGTCGGGTCGGAGGATAATATCTTATATGTATCAATGTCCTCGAGCAGCGCGAGGCACATTGACACATAGTTTTCCCGATTCATAATCACCACGTTTCCCCCCTTATCAGCGGGTTTTATTACCAGTTTGTTGTTAGATTTTAATTTCTGTAGTGCTGAGCTTTCTTTTTGTGATAGATTGGGGTGCATTCTGCGAGGTTTAAGTGTTTTCAAGTCTTCTATTACAAGCTGTTCAAAAATGTCCAGCTCCGGGCATGGACAAGCTGGGGGGTTTTTTGTATTTGGGGACTTCAGGTCGGTAAATGGCCCAGGTCCCACTGGTCTTTCGTTTTCTTCTTCAAGCTGTTGTAACATCTCATGTCCTGGAAGGTCCGAGACCTCCAGCCCCAATTCTTTTGCGCGTTCCCGATTCTTGATCGCAAAAAACTTGCGCCATCTCAGTTTTCGAGTGAAGAGGGAGATGTCCTTCGCCCACACGAACGCATCATATTTGGTCGTGGGGACGAAGGACAGCCCCCTCTCCAGCACTCGTCTCTCCTCCCCAGATAGATGATGATCAGATAGATTGATAACTTGTAATTTGTCAGTAGATACATGCGTTGTTGCCCTCATTGTCGTGTTGTTAGGGTCGAGAGTAGTCTGTGTGCTAGGGCCCAACTGAGGGTCCATATAGTGACTCAATAGTCCCTCCTCCCTCGCAGGAAGTATTGTGATATTGGCTGTTCTAAAAAACCCCCTGGTTGTGTCGTTTTCCCACGTCCTTTTGGTTGTTGTGGGTAGCGGCCCCTTCTAGATGGTTTTGGGGCCCTTCTATTCCTACTTCTTTCACTATCTGAATGTTCGTAGTCAGATGAACTAGCGTCTGTCTCAGATTGTGTATTTCTCTCTGGATAAATTTTATTTTCCTTGAAATCTTGTAGATCTCTATTGAATTGCAGATGCTTGCGTTCCTTTATTTGTGTTGCAAACTTTTCTATGTTATTCTGTACAGATTTTTCCTTGGCCGGGAATTCCGGATCAGAGGAAAATGTTTTTGCTTTTTCCAATAGGTCACTAAGTTTTTTCTGATTCGTAATTAGTGACGCTTTTTCTTCGTCTAATAATAATTTGATCAATTGCAGAGAGAAAGTTGTAGATTCGCTTTCCCACTTTTTGGTGAACTCAGGGTTTTTAATTCGTTTGGGCGGTAGAATGGGGTTTCTCAAGCCTCTTGGGATGATCTTATGTTCGTCATACCTCTGAAGACCCTGCACCTCCCACCAATTGCGCGTAAACTCACGATATTGTGAAGTTAGTTCCTTAAAACATGTGTCAATAGAATAATTCTGAGTTTGATGGCTTAATTCTCCTTCGGAAAAGACGGCACCAGCATCTGATAGCCACTGGGTGGCGGTAAGGTCCCTCGAGAGGAAACCAGCCATACCATACAAAACTTAAACCAAATCACAGTGGTATGAAAATCTATATATTATTTGCAGAGACCCTTCACAGATATAGATTAAAATTTTCGTCTTTTATTAGTATATTTTAAAATTGTGGGCTCACATATAACACTTCTTAACGATACAAAAGAAAAGGACAGGTGACATATAGACAAAGAAAGAAGAGGCCCTAATACAGTTGTGTAGGGTAACGTATCTCTCAGATAGATATTTGGAGATCGATCCCGCACAAGTATATGGAAGAGGATAAAGGTCCAGATGAAAAAGGAGTATTATCCAAATCCAAAAGAACGCGTATCTAGATATGAACGCGGTACGGAGATTAATATCTCTTTAGGGCACAATATTGTAATTCATGTTGCTAAAACAATTTTTGACCTCCCATTAATAGCACAGTTGCCGCATATACGGGTGCTAATTATATGGGCTCATTACAGGTCAGTGGAACTGACCGGCACGTAAAACAGCTCGCTCGACGCGTTTCCCTGCCCTTGTGGGGGGCAGTTCCTCAGGAGCACGGGTAATGGTTACCCGTAAATACGTGTTTCTAAAGTTGTCGCATAGAAATCATAGAGCAACAAGATTGAAGCTATAATTTAGTCCTACTACGATGGTATCACCTACTCGGTGTTCCCCGTAGGATAACGGTTACCGCTCCTTACTAATCACTTCCGGCGCGGTACTTGTATTAGTACCGCTATCGGACTCTCAGAATAATTTTAGAGAGATAGAGGGCCTTTCATCAGATATGGCGTACACTGTGATATAAGTCAGTGTATGACTATCTCAAACAGCGCCTCCAGAAAGTAAATGGCGAGCGCTATTTAGACTTAGTCATCGGCCAATAGGACGATGCCCAGGTGTGCCCTTTTGCGGATTCCTGCCGTATCTATTGGGGTGTTCGCATTGGTCAGCGCATTGAAATGACCGATGCAGATTGATGCGGCACCCAAATAGAGATAGCTCTGTCACTCGATATTGGCAAAAGCGAGTGTATTTCTTAGGTCTCTAGCCGACCCTTTGACCCAGCTGGTAGAAATCTCAGCTGTGTCACATCCAGGTCTGGTGCCTACACCAATGAAGCCTAGGTAGAGAGCAGTATGTGCCTCAGATAGACCAACTTCAGAGTAGGGGCAATATTTCGGCTAAGTTCGGGGGATGATACCCCATTCAGAGTTCTACCACAGAAACCAAGAGAGACAGAGCCCCTTTAGGTATCAATCCAAACTGGGTTGAACAGGGGTAAGAAGCAGGGACAGAGTAGGAGAGGTAGCGCCTGCGGCTCTGATGGTGAGCGGCCGGCTATGTGGTGTCAGAGCTACTGACAGCGTTTAAAAGGGGATATAGCCCCTCCTCTTAGGGAGGAGCTATATTATCCAGCCTATTGGGACTCCGGGGGGCGGTGATGATTGTCCCTAGGAACACCCACATTCTCATTTTGCCTGGCCGATAGGTTTCCCCACAGACCGGTAATGGAATATAGCGGCAGTGCTGTAAAGTCCTTCATAACAATTCTATCTGCCCCATCCGATCGTCAACGGCCTCAGTACGATGTCCTGTAGCGGGCCTCCGTTCCTGAGCTTCCGCGTTCCACCGTGGAACGCATGACGCGCTGCGTGATGACGTCATCACGCAGCGTGCCTCCCTATTGGTCAGAATACCGGGACGGGTGGAGCATCATTCAGATGTACCTCCCATGTCACATCTTAGTTGTTTAAATGTTGTCTTCCATCCCCAACAGGCAAAAGTGTGACTTTGCCTATATGGAGATGTTCAGCTGCCCGCAAGGTAAGTCGTGCAGCACATTATTTAGTAGATCGATGTCTCAGATAGTAGTCTGACAGGGTATTGCTCAGGAGTGACAGTGGGGCGGGGAGGGGGTGTGGTTAAGGTTCCGAACTATCCCCACTTGATGCTGGTGAAGCATTTCTGTGTAATGAGGCTCTGGTAGAAAGAAGCCTTCTGCCACTATGTGGATTGATATTTCCATCAGGCAAAACACCACATTAATGTTTCATAGAGACAGTCCAACAACACATTGTTGCGGTTAAAGGTACTGGATGGAGCAGATCTTTGGATAGAGTCTGCAGATTATTCCTATTGCTGTCAGTATGCGCTCCATCGGAGTGTCATACGCAAATCCTATGATGTCCCAAATATTAGATAGCGTTCACAGATAAGTCAGAATATGCTGGTTGGGTGCCGAGAAGATTGCATAATGTCTAGATTTATATCTATAGGGTAATACCTAGAAAAGATTTAATATAATCATTCTAAGAGGATCCTCATTCACATCAGAGGATACTCGTCTTTATATATAGTTGTTGAAGAAGCCTCTCAGAAACTATAGGAAGCAATTGAAACTCAGTGTCGCGTTGAGGCCTTCTGGTTTGACAGTGTTTAACCTAAATATCCAGTTGGCCTCTTTTTGTAGCAGCTTTTTGTCAATGTCACCTCGTCTTGCACTTGTCCGTATGGTCTCTATACCCTGAAATTTAAGGTCCTTTAGTTCACTTTGGTGACAATCTCGGAAGTGATCTGCTAATGGGGTGGACTCCCCGCGTCGGATGTTGCCCACGTGCCCCAGGATACGACGTCGAAATTCTTGTATGGTCTTTCCGACATAATTCCTGGGGCACGGGCAGGAGGCCATATACACGACATTTCGAGTGCGACAATTAATAAATCCCCGGTTGGAATATATTTTGGTTGTGCTTGCACTCTTGAATGTATTGCTTTTTAGGATAAATCCACATGCTTCGCAGCCGTGGCAAGGGAATGTTCCTGATGGCTTACAGCTGTTTAACCAGTTCTCATTGGTGTCGGGGTTCAAGTGACTTTTCACAAGATGGTCTCTTATATTGTGTCCTCTGCGGAAAGTTATCATTGGAGTGGATGGAACAACTTCCATAAGATCTGGGTCGTTTGCAATTATCCCCCAGTAATGTTTCAATATGTTCCTAACTTCGCGTGTGCCCGTATCGAAGGTTCCTATAATCCTAGAGATCTGGGCGTTCTCTCTATGTCGTGGGGTTAGGAGATCTCCTCTTTGTTGCCGTTCCGCGTGTTTAAATGCTTCTTCAATAATGTCACACGGGTAGTCCCTTTCTCGGAACCTCTGTTTAAGACCCACACTTTTTTGTTTGAAATCCTGATTGTCGGAGCAGTTTCTTCTAACACGAAGGAACTGTCCTTTCGGAATGCCCCGTTTGAGAGCAAACGGGTGATGACTGTCCCATTTTAAAAGGCTATTGGTAGCCGTTGATTTGCGGTGAAGTGTAGAGACAATCGACCCGTCTTCTTCTTTGGATATCTGTAAGTCCAAGAAGGTCACCGAGTCTTTGTTTATTTCTGCCGTGAATTTCAGGTTGAGGCTATTTATGTTTAGTGTGTCAACAAAACTCTTAAAGGATAACTCGGTGCCCCTCCAGAAAATCAGGACATCATCAATAAAGCGTAGCCATAACAGGATCTTGTCTGACCATTCGGGGTTAGAATAAATGTACTTTTCCTCCCACCAGCCCAGGTAGACGTTAGCGTAGGATGGGGCACAAGATGTCCCCATCGCGGTCCCCCTGAGCTGGTGGAAGTACTGAGTGTTAAACAAAAAATAATTATGGGTCAAAATAAACGAGAGGAATTCGAGAACGCAGTTATTGTGTTGGGAGAAGTGTGATCCCCTTTGCTCAAGAAAAAACCGGGCTGCTCTAATGCCACCCTCGTGTGGGATGGAACTATAGAGGGACTCCACGTCGAGGGTGGCAAGAAGAGTCTCTGAGTCCACCGTGATACCTTCGATTATTCTAAGGACATCCATGGTATCCTGGACGTGCGATCTCAGTGATGTCACAAAAGGTCTTAGAATTTTATCCACATAGACACTCAGATTCTGTGTGAGATTATTTATCCCCGAGACAATTGGTCTCCCACGGAGAGGATTCGTACCCTTATGCACTTTTGGGAGGGCGTAGAATGTGGCCACGACAGGATGTTTGGGGTTAAGAAACTCCCATTCTTTATGATCAATACATTTGTTCTCAAATGCAGTTAATAGGAGTTTATTAAGTTCCGTCTGGAACCGTGTGGTCGGGTCGGAGGATAATATCTTATATGTATCAATGTCCTCGAGCAGCGCGAGGCACATTGACACATAGTTTTCCCGATTCATAATCACCACGTTTCCCCCCTTATCAGCGGGTTTTATTACCAGTTTGTTGTTAGATTTTAATTTCTGTAGTGCTGAGCTTTCTTTTTGTGATAGATTGGGGTGCATTCTGCGAGGTTTAAGTGTTTTCAAGTCTTCTATTACAAGCTGTTCAAAAATGTCCAGCTCCGGGCATGGACAAGCTGGGGGGTTTTTTGTATTTGGGGACTTCAGGTCGGTAAATGGCCCAGGTCCCACTGGTCTTTCGTTTTCTTCTTCAAGCTGTTGTAACATCTCATGTCCTGGAAGGTCCGAGACCTCCAGCCCCAATTCTTTTGCGCGTTCCCGATTCTTGATCGCAAAAAACTTGCGCCATCTCAGTTTTCGAGTGAAGAGGGAGATGTCCTTCGCCCACACGAACGCATCATATTTGGTCGTGGGGACGAAGGACAGCCCCCTCTCCAGCACTCGTCTCTCCTCCCCAGATAGATGATGATCAGATAGATTGATAACTTGTAATTTGTCAGTAGATACATGCGTTGTTGCCCTCATTGTCGTGTTGTTAGGGTCGAGAGTAGTCTGTGTGCTAGGGCCCAACTGAGGGTCCATATAGTGACTCAATAGTCCCTCCTCCCTCGCAGGAAGTATTGTGATATTGGCTGTTCTAAAAAACCCCCTGGTTGTGTCGTTTTCCCACGTCCTTTTGGTTGTTGTGGGTAGCGGCCCCTTCTAGATGGTTTTGGGGCCCTTCTATTCCTACTTCTTTCACTATCTGAATGTTCGTAGTCAGATGAACTAGCGTCTGTCTCAGATTGTGTATTTCTCTCTGGATAAATTTTATTTTCCTTGAAATCTTGTAGATCTCTATTGAATTGCAGATGCTTGCGTTCCTTTATTTGTGTTGCAAACTTTTCTATGTTATTCTGTACAGATTTTTCCTTGGCCGGGAATTCCGGATCAGAGGAAAATTACCTGTTCGCCGCTTATGAAGCCCTTTCCTGAAAAGTCATTGACGGGGATGCCCTGGCTCAGCGGCGACTTCTGCCGCTGTCCCCAGCTGTATATTTCTCAGCTAGTAGCATGCGGAGATTTAAAATCCCTGCCTGCTGGTATCTCTGGTAGCCAATCATAATCAGAGCTACCAGCAGGCGGGGATTTTAAATCACCGGCTGCTGATAGCTCAGAACTACAGAGCCGGGGACAGCGCCAGAAGTTGCGGCTGAGCCCCAGCAGCTGAAGGGAGGTGAGTATTGATTTTTTTTTTATACACTTTTTTAAATGGCTTTTCAGGGAAGGGCTTATGAAGCCCTTCCCTGAAAAGCCATTGACGAGATGTCGGCAGCAGGATTGTCTATCGCAGTGACAGCTGCAGATGAGAATTGAATAATTCCTCTGCTGCATCTGCCACAGATGTGGCAGATGTAGCAGCAGGGAATTCTTTTAACTAGTGGGGATGAAGGAAACATCTGCTGCATGCGGCAGATGTGTTTTTCATGCCCACGGGGGTCACAGCAGTGGTGCAGAGGTAAGTTTGTTTTTTTTTGCACTAAAATGTTTCTTTTTCAGGGAAGAGCTTATATGTAAAACCCTTCCCTGAAAAAGAATGCAGAGGGCCGGCAGAGCATTGTTTTCAATGGAGCCACCGGCAGCAGCCGCGGCTCCATTGGCAACAAGCACGCAGCTGTGTTTATGCATGTTTTTGCTCGTACCTAGGTGTGCCCGTATGTACGCACCTAAGTGCGCACAAAAACACGCTCGTGTGAACCCACCCTAGGGGGGCGTTCACACGAGCGTGTTTTTGTGCGCACATTTTGCATGCACAAAAACACACTTCTATTTGGAACAATGCATTCCCTATGGTGTTTGCACATGTCCGTACTTTGCAGGTGCGTGTCTGCAAAGATAGGACATGCGTGCACCATACTGAATGCACGCATTGTCTTCAATGGAGCCGCGGCTGCTGCCGGCAGCTCCATTGAAAACAATGATCTACCGATTCCCTGCATTCTTTTTCAGGGAAGAGCTTTACATATAAGCTCTTCCCTGAAAAAGAAAAAATTTAGTGTAAAAATAAAAAAAATGCAGCCATTCTCTTCAATGGAGCCGGTGCTGCTGCCGGTGGTTCCATTGGAGACAACGGTCTGCTGGCACCACTGAACTGTTTTTCAGGGATGAGCTTTCCATATAAGCTCTTCCCTGAAAAAGAAAAATTTTAGTGTAAAAAAAAAATATTAGTTACCTGTCCGCCGCTCCTGTGTCCCTTGCACGGATGAAGAATACATCTGCCACATGCGACAGATGTTTTCTTCATCCCCACTAGTTAAAAGAATTCCCTGCTGCTACATCTGCCACATCTGTGGCAGATGCAGCAGAGGAATTCTTCAATTCTCTACCGCAGCTGTCACACATGTCTGCTGCGGTAGAGGATTCTGCTGCCAGCAATTGATTTCAGGGAAGGGCTTTAAATATAAGCCCTTTCCTGAAAATCAAGTGAAAGTGGTTTAAAAAACAAAAAAATTGATACTCACCTTGCTTCTCCTCCTGTCCCCTGCACTGTGGTGCTGATCTATCAGCAGTCAGGGATTTTAAATCCCCGGCTGCTGAAAGAGCTAAATATGCTTGGCTGATGTGCTCAGCCAATCACAGGCAGCTCTCCCTGAATGCACCCTGGGTCCTACAGAATGGCGGCCTAGAGAACCAAGTCGCCCTAACAGCTAAGACAATGTAAGGAGTAGACATGCCGCGTCACACTGGGCTCTCCCGCACCAGTCCACTGATTTGAAACCTGCCTTGAAAGTAAAGAAGAGGCAGGTTACGAAGGTCAGTCAGGGCTGGCATATGGTGAGTGATGGTGCAGGCTTCAGTGAGATTCACTGTAGTACAGGGCTGGGAATTCTATAGTGCCCTGAAATCTATGTAGCTAAAACCCTCCTGAGCTGTTTTGGAGCATCCATTGCTGTCTTCTGCAAGCATTCTAGAAAAAAATAACACACTTTGTACACTTTTTCTTCTGGGAAAGTATCAAATTTAGAAATGCTCGTGCCAAATCAATTAATTTCTAGCATAAGTATTTCTTACTTTGCAACCTTTTTTCACAGCTACCTACAACTTTAGCAATGTACAGTATACCCCTTTTGGGAGTCAGTGACAGACATGTTTAGACATAAAATAAAAGTCTTTTCTCACACGCAGTTCCTGCACTCGAGAAACACGGCTGTGAGAACTAAGCCATTGAAATCAATGACTTCGTTTCGTTCCGTTTTGCATGTGTGATTTTCACACCAGAACGCTGGACAAAATCACTGTCACCTGTTTAAGCCCTAACGCACCATGTTTTAAACTTTTCTTTTTCCTCATTACTGTACTTCAAGGCGGCTCTCAATTTTTGAATACCATTGGTGCGCAAGAGGTCAATGAAGCGATTAACCCTTGACAACCTCACTGAACAGCAAAGTCTGCAACAGTTTGCATGGGGCAAGATGAAAAATAGCTTTTGACTCATGGGGGTCTTTGCTTTAGTTTGGATCAGCACTATAGTATATTATGGTCGGTTTATGTCTCTTTTCAGTCTTACAAACTATATACTATATAACAGTAATATTACTTACTAGGTGTTTAGTTGATATCATAACTAGAGGATGCACATAGGGACAATAAAAAAATTTTTTTGAGCCAATTAAAAAACTGCCCCCTTGGTTTGTTTATTAAAGGGCTTATTCACATGGCCGTTGGCATTTTTATGTGCGCCTGCCTAACACAGCCAAATTTGAAATGCGGATTCCGCGATTGTTGCTTGCGTGGATTCCCGCAGCAAAACACAGGCATTGAAAGCCATGTGGTTCCGATTTTCTTTTCCCTCACACTCATGCATACGTATTGTGTATTCTGCAAGCAGAAGAAAAATCGCAGCATGCTCTCTGCACAGACAGCCTCTATTAAAGTCAATGGAGGTGTTCGACCCGCAGCCCATGCAATTAATCCGCTAAGCGATTGCCCAAGAAATACAAACAACCCCCCCCCCCTGTACTACGCATGACCGCCTCCAAGCCTAGGAGGCCATATGCAGTACAGGTTAGTTCCGTACGCAGGGTCAACGGCCGGGCTCACAGCATGCGGAATCTGAATGGTTGTGTGAGCCGGGCCTTAGGTTTTCAGTTATAATTTGGTTTCTCTTCTCAGTCTTTGGAGCAGAGAAATGGAATTAAAACGGAAATGAACTCATCTGTTTTTTCAACTATTGATATTAATGGGGTTTTTAAAAACTGAAAGCAAAAAATAGCTGCTATTTGCGTCTGTTCCTTTTTTGAATGCAACAAATAGAGCAGCGTTATCTGCTCTGTTTAAAAAACAGAGCCCTAATGTAATGGAAGCAAACAAAAGCTTTCAGTTTTCTTTCCATTTTTAAAAGCCCTATTAAAATGGTGGAAAAAAATGAATCAGTTTCTGTTTTAATTCCGCTTCTATGCTCCAAAAAAAATGGAGTAGAGGAATGAAATTATAACTAAAGCCCTAAAGCAGATGTGAAATATATGAGGCTGGGGCGGCAGTTGTCAGTCAATTAGATCGCTGGTGTAGATAGATATTGCATGTAAATATTCTCCATTTGAAAGAACTGTGATTGTTTTTTATATTGATGGCTGCTATGGGAGGCTTTGGACCATGGTATGAAGAAATGTATAGGTTCCAGATCCAGCGCTCTATTCGGATACTGTGAGCTGAAAACTTGGTATGGAATTTGTGAACTTTCGTTTGGACCATGGCACCATGAATAATAACTAGAGATGAGCGAGCATACTCGGCCACGCCCCTTTTTCGCCCGAGCACCGCGATTTTCGAGTACTTACGTACTCGGGCGAAAAGATTCGGGGGGCGCCGTGGGTGACTGGGGGGTTGCAGCGGGGAGTGAGGGGGAGAGGGAGGGCACCCCCCTGTTCCCCGCTACTAACCCCCGCGCCGCCATGCCTCCCCCCGCTCCCCGGCGCCCCCCGAATCTTTTCACCCGAGTACGGAAGTACTCGAAAATCGCGGCGCTCGATCGAGTAATTACTCGAAACGAGTATACTCGCTCATCTCTAATAATAACGTTAAAGGAGAATCATACTTTTACACAGTAAATTTACAAAATATGCAGAAATATTCACTTTACTTACATCTTTTAATCACTTTTTATTTAAAAAAAACATGATGTATTTCACTAGGGTCAACCTCACAGTACAATGAGAAATATTTGGTAGGGTTCAGACATAAGGTTATGTTGTGCTAAAAGGCTATGTCCACCTTGGCAAACAATGTTTTTCTACAGCTCCTATGTAGACCTATGCTTCCCCTTTGTAACAAACAACAAATACAACCTACGTTGTCTGATGTTTCTGTTGATGCCATACATCCTTATATATGTCCGCTACATCTTGGTAAAGTACATTCAGTAGATAATCATGACAAAAGGGACAGAAAAAATGTATGACAACTGGATCAGACTACACAGAGCATATCTGTAGTCTGTTACCATAGAGACACATAGAACTATATAGGACCTGCAGAAACAAAATGGTAGGAAATGTTTAAATGAGTTTTCCAGGGAGAATACTACTGCTGACCTGTCCTTTTAATAGGTCATCAATAGTTGATCTGCTGGGGTCTGCCGCTTGGAACCCCGACCGTTCAGCTGAGCGGGCGCATGCTGTCAGCGTCGCAAATACACAGAGGTCAGAGTGGAAGTCTCCGTGCCAACCTCAGTCTAGTGGCCGGCGCTCGTAACTGCAGGCATGGCTCTCATTGAAATCAATGTGAGCTGTGACTGCAGTTACAAGTGCCAGCCACTACACAGAGGTCGGCTCAGAGACTTCCGCTCCGATCTCTGTATTTGCAGCATGTGCCCACTTAGCAGATCGGTCGGGGCCCCAAGCTACGGACCCCAGCTGATCAACTATTGATGACCGATCATCACCGATCATCAGTAGTATTCTTCCTGGAAGACCCCTTTAAATTTATGCAAAGTTCCTTTGCTTTTAGTTTCAGGTGTATTAGAACACTTAAAAAAGAATTTAGACTGAGGCCAGCCCCAGGAAATATGGCTTGTTGTATATTTTCAATTAAAGCCGTTAAAATGCAGAGCCATCCATATAATACTTGAATAATCTGGAACAACTCCAGTAGAGAAAACCATATGCCTAGAAAGAGTAAAAAGGGCGTAACGAAAGGGGTACTCGTAATGAGACAGCCAATTAAGGTCTTGCTCACCTAGCCCCGTTTTGGTGTGTTTTGCTGGTGACTTCTTATTTTGCCCCTCCCTTCCTCAAAAAGAAAAATCGGCTCCTAAATGTATGCTCACTTGAGGTAGATCTGTTGCAGAACATTTTCTGCAGTAAAAATGTATTCCGCAGGTGAATTTGGTTTCTAAAAGCCCCATGCACATACTGCAGGAACAATCAAACCAAATTACATGGATTTTTGTGCAGAGATTTTCTACTATAGCTTTGCCTTAGCTTATTTCTCCTTACATAGGGAGTCTGATTGAGACTGAATGACAGTGCTCAGAGGTGGGACGACTCCATACTAAGGACCTACCTGCCCTTCATGCACTACCATACAGGCCCCATGCATTGGGCTCTGCATAAAACTTATGGTTTTAATTGTGGACATGGTTCCCTAAATTTCAAAAAAGGAGAAACTAAATATAAACCAGCGAACTATGATAATCATCTTCAATGAGTAATGTATCACACAGGCAAAAAGTGGGGAAAAGCCCCCTGCATCCTAACACAGATATAAAGCACAACTTTATTTAAAAATCCTTATTCTTTTTAGTCTCATTCAGTCTACTTTTTTGTCTGATGAACTAGTAGCTTCCTCTATGCTGCTGTTGGTGCCCTGGTTTCCGGCTATGAAGGGTTCTAAATTCTTGTCTTCCTCTTCCTCTTTCTGCAGTACATGCAAGTAATATTTCTGGTGGTCAAGGTAGGTTGTAAACAATTTTGAATATTCTGGATGACTCAGGAAAAAGTTTTTAAACTCCTCTACAAGAAATAGAAATAGAATTAAAATAAGCCATGAAGAATTTTGGTGCACAACCATAAACATATTATTGCAGCATCTCATGTACATGAGGCAGACAAACATGGTATTCCATAGAAGACAGAGCTAAAAAATACACTGATTTTTACCCGTGGCTACTGCTTTTCAGCATACCTGTACTACCTTTATTTTTTATAATAAAGTTACATATTTTGCCTACTGTACTTCTAGTATTTCTAGATTTGTAGGTTGGTGCATATATAGTTAATGAAGTTGTCCAGTTGTAAACTATTGTTGGCCTATCCTTACGATAGGCCATCAATAGTAGATTAATGGGTGTCTGCCGCCCAGGATCCTTGTCCATCAGCTGTTTGCCAAGCCAGTGCACTAATGCAATGAGCAGAATTCTGCAGCAATCAGACAGCTCCTTTCCCACTGTAGTGGTGAGGCTTGGTATTGCAGCCAAGGTTCCCATTAAAGTAATTAGAAACATTTTCTGTAATACCAAGCTGGTCCACTACAGTGAAACTGAAGCTATCTGCTTATTTTAGAAATCAGCTCAGTACTTGAACAAAGCAGCCCCGCAAAGAGTGATTGGTGGAATACAATGCAGCGGAACCCCACCAATCTGCTATTGGATAAAGATAGGCCATCAATAGTTTCCAGTTGGACAACACCATTAATCTGACATTAATTTATGACAGCAGTAAATTTAAAAGACTTGGTTTGGTTGAAGGCATACAGTGTATAAGGGGGTTGTCTGGTTTAGAAAACTGGCTCATAGTTCAACCCCTTAGTGTTAAAGCCCGTTTGTGCCTTAATGATCAGGCCAAATGTTGGAAATCTGACGTGTCACTTTAACATAGAAAAACTCCGAAAAGGTTTTGCATATCCAAGTAATTCTGACATTGTTTTTTAGCAACATATTGTACTTCATTTAGGTAAAAACAGACCAATAGAATTTGTGTATATTTATTAAAAGCACCACAATTGGGAAGATTTTGAGAAAATTGTCAGTTTAACATTTTCAAATGCAATATGTCAAATATGTGCAAACATACTGTACACTTTTTTGCTAAGATATATATTTTCATCTGTTTACTTTATTCTGGAAGCACATTGGAAAAACCTTTGTTTTTTTTAACCATTTAGGAGACATACAAAATTTAACATTTTGAGAATCATTTTGTTTTCCTACACCAAGCCAAGATTGCAAAGGCTCATAGGTGTCCGAATGACAGATACCCTCACACTTGACCCCATATATTCACCGAAGGGTGTTTTGAGTATTTTGACCCCACAGTTTCTTTTCAGGAGTCAATGCAATTTAGAGGAGAAAAAAACAACAATTTTATATTTTTGAAAATATGTCATTTTAAAGACAGTTTTTTTTTCTATAGTGCACATTAAAATGAGGATTTGTACCCCAAAATGGATACCCCTGTTTGTCCTGTGTTCAAAAACATACCCATTGTGGCCCTAATCTTATATATGTATGCACAATGGGGCCCAAAACGAAAGAAACAGCTGGTGGCTTTCAGAACAGAAATTTTGCTTGAAAGTGTTTAAGGCCCCATTGCCCATTTGTAGAGCCCTAGAGTGGCCAAAATGATGGAGAAACCCCACAAATTACCCCATTTTGAAAACCGACGCACATGTGCAGAAGACTGTGTCAGGTCCTGGAAGGACTCTCAGCTCTTCCTATGGATCCAATCCGTGTGGGGACATGAAACTTTAACCTTCTCCAACTTTTCTTTTACTTTTATGCGATCGCCATTATTGCATAATCACAATCGTGTGACCCATCACAACTACAGGCTATCAGCAACCTCCGGCAACCTTTAGCAGGGAGCTGTCACCCACACAGACCCCGGGGCCTTAATATCCAGGGCAAGCATGTTTTTACAGCCCTGGGGATTAAAGCCCGGAAACCCAGGATGTAAAAACACATATGAGTGGTCACTAAGGGGTTAATGGGGGCCTGTTAGCTCTCCTGACTTGTCCATTTTAGTTAATACTTTTATTCTCCATGAAACATCTTAGAACATAGTTTCTTAGAACATTGTGTTGTGCTGTTCCTCTGTTATTCCTCTTGTGAAACGGGTGTGTCTCTACACCAGGGTTCCCCAACTCCAGTCCTCAGGGACCGCTAACAGGTCATATTTTCAGGATTTCCTCAGTGATGCACAGGTGATGTAATTATTGTTGGTGCCTCAGACATTGGCACAGGTGTTCTTTCTATAGGATATCCTGAAAACATGACCTGTTTGTGGTCCCTGAGGACTGGAGTTGGGGACCGTTGCTCTACACAACCTGACTCTGTCAAGCACTGATTGGATAGTGTGAGAATGTCTAGGGACACGACCCCCAACTAGTAACACCAAGTGGTCAAGCTATTCATACCATAGAAGTGGAAGGAACAATAAAGGAATAGTACAACAAAGAGCTATAAGTAAAGCTGCTCCAAGGTCGCGACAATAATGGGGAATACAATTATTTACCAAAACGGGTATGTCGGGCCTCTTGACAGGTCCTCTTTAAAGCCAGACAAATGGGGCAATCTTGCAATATATGGGCATCCATTTGAATACTTCCCATGTCTACCACACCTCCAAAATAAGGGATTTTAAAGCTCTCACCATTTAACACTCCAAATAAAATGTTTTTCATAGATACATTTGAAGGTCTATAAAAGTAAAGAACTGGCATACTAAGTAGAGAGGGACATGAAATTACAAGACACTGAACTCCTCCATTAGTAAGTATATAATAATCACATGTGTTAGGCTGGGTTATATCCCCTGGGGAGAGAATTGTGTGGGGAATGGTTTTGCAGAGGGAGGCATTTGATTAATGAAAATATATGTATTGTCCTTGCCATATATTCCTCTTCTTTTATACACATTTGGAAAATGTGTATGATCTGTATGACCTCTAATGCTTTGTATGTAAGTGGGATGTGAAAAGGTAACGCAGACTGGATAGTCAAATGTCATTGGTGATAGAATTAGAGATGAGCGAGCATACTCGATAAGGCAAACTACTCGAGTGAGTAGGGCCTTATTCGAGTACCTGCCCGCTCGTCTCTAAAGATTTGGGTGCCGGCGGGGAGCTGCGGGGAAGAGCGGGGAGGAAGAGGGGGGAGATCTCTCTCCCCCTCTCCCCCCCTCCCCCCTGCTCACCGCCGTAACTCACCTGTCACCCGCGCCGGCAGCCGAATCTTTAGAGAAGAGCGGGCAGGTACTTGCATAAGGCACTACTCGCTCGAGTAGTTTGCCTTATCGAGTATGCTCGCTCATCTCTAGATAGAATGCTTTTGTAGAAATGATGTTGTTGAATGGAGCATAGTTAGAGGAGTGATGTTAATGCTAAAAGTGAAGAAACTAATGCAAACACTAATGTATATGAAGAAAAGTGATACTAATGTTATATTTAATGGGAAAAATATGGTTTATTACACAGATGTTAGTGTTTAGTAAAGGAAATACTCAGGTTTATCATAGCAAATACTGTGTTGTTTATTACATAACTACAGAGGTATATTGGATATTGTAATTGTGTATTATACAACTGTTTGATGTAATTGCTGACATGAGAGTTCGGCTGATGATTACTGCCTGACTGATGATGAGTATTGTTTGTGACCATGCAGTTAGAAAGTGTGATAGTCTCTGTCATAGCCTCCATGGACGTCATAGGATTAGTTTGTATCCCAGTCATTTTTTTGGTGTTTCTCCCCGGGTATCGTGCTGCGCAGAGTCTGTGTGTTGGATGGATGAATAGTGGATCAAGTCTGATTCTGTGGGAAGGTGCCTGTTGGGTTATGATAGGCAGGGTGTAGTGCACAGCTGAGGGTTGCGTTTTCTGTGCTGATGAAGTGCGCAAGAGAATTGTGAGGTTCAAACAGAAGTTGATGCAACCTATAGTCATTAGTCACAAGTGAAGTTCTGTGACGCCTGCTGTGGGGAAGAGGCTGGGTGAAGGTAAACAGGGTATTAGTGTAGTATGTCTACACCGGAAGTGTGGGCATGACAAGGCTGATCTACAGGTAATGCCCAGGTCACGCCCACAGCTCCCAATTAGCTGTGGCATACACACCTTCACCGAGCTGCCAAAAGCTCGGTGCATCATAGAGACGCTGTTAAAGGGGTTGTCCCGCGAAACAAAGTGGGGGTATACACTTCTGTATGGCCATATTAATGCACTTTGTAATGTACATTGTGCATTAATTATAAGCCATACAGAAGTTATTCACTTACCTGTTCCGTTGCTAGCGTCCTCGTCTCCATGGTGCCGTCTAATTTTCAGCGTCTAATCGCCGGATCAGACGCGCTTGCGCAGTCCGGTCTTCTTCTTTTCTGAATGGGGCCGCTTGTGCCGGAGAGCGGCTCCTTGTAGCTCCGCCCTGTCACATGCCGATTCCAGCCAATCAGGAGGCTGGAATCGGCAATGGACCGCACAGAAGCCCTGCGGTCCACCGAGGGTGAAGATCCCGGCGGCCATCTTCACCAGGTAAGTAAGAAGTCACCGGAGCGCGGGGATTCAGGTAAGCACTCTCCGGTTTTCTTTTTTAACCCCTGCATCGGGTTTGTCTCGCGCCGAACGGGGGGGGGGGGGGGGGGCTATTGGGAAAAAAAAAAAAACGTTTCGGCGCGGGACAACCCCTTTAAGGGTTTTCTTAGAGGGAGGCAGCTCCCTCTGTTTTTGTCATCGGACAACCCGATGGGTTGTTATGGCAACAGGATTCCAGATACAGGCGTCCTGTTCTGCTATCAGCCCCCACAGTGACGAGCTCTGGCAGCGGGAGCCAGCTGTCAGTGATAGCTAGCCTCCTGCTGCATCAGCTGCAGGGTGCATTAGAGCAGTGACTCCCATTATTAACCCCAGGTTGAAGGTGTATGTGTGCCACAGCCAATCGGGAGCTGTGGGCGTGACCTAGCCGTTACCTGCAGCTCAGCCCGGTCACGCCCACACTTCTGATGAAGACATACTACACTAATACTGGTAAACAATGTGAGTGAGAAAATTTACTAGAACCTCTTGTCCTGAGGAAGAGAATGCATAGACAGTTTGGACCATGGTACCGTAGCTCTGAACTGGGACTTGTTGGTTTGAGCAGTCCATGAGAGATAGACTAGCATCATAAAGACTGCAAGTAGACCAGTAACTTGACTGTGTTAGGCCGCCTGCAGATGGGTGGGTCGGATCCGGCTGCGAGGTTTCTCGCCGCGGGATCCGACCCGAGCGCCTGCAGAGAGCGGCGCGTACTCACCTGCGCCCGCGGCTCCAGCTGTTTGATGTGCCGGCTTGCTGGGCAGCCGGTGCATGCGCAGACCAGAGCCGGTGGCCGGACAGTGACGTTTCTGCTCTACGAGCCCCGCACAGAAATAAAGCATGCCGCGGTTTGTTTGCCGCGCGGCCAAACTGCGGCCGTCTGCATAGGATTGCGTTTGTCATCGTACCCCTAGATAAATTCATTAAGGGGTCTACTTTTCAAAATGGGGTCACTTGTGGGCGTTCTCCATCGTTTTGGTCACTCAATGGCTCTACAAGTGTGCAATAGGGCCTAAATCTCCTTCAAGCAAAATTTCTGTTTTGAAAGCCACCGGTTGCTCCTTTCATTTTGGGTCCCATTGTGCATACAGGCGTAATACTAGGGCCACAATGGGTATGTTTCTGAGCACGGGATAAACAGGCTTATCCATTCTGGGGCGCAAATCCTCATTTTCATGTGTACTATAGAAATAATTCCTGCCTTTAAAATGACATATTTGCAAAAATATGAAATTTTAGTTTTTCTCTTCTAAATTGCATTGACTCCTAAAAAAAAACTGTTTGGTTTAAACACTCATAACACCCCTTAGTGAATACGTTAAGGGGTGTAGTTTTAAAAATGGGGTCATTTGTGGGGTATCTATCATTTTGACTTCTATGAGCCTTTCCAATCTTGGCTTGGTGTAGAAAAACAAACTGTTCCTCAAAATGCTGAAAAGTAATATTAAATTTGTACGTCTCCTAAATGGTTAAAAAAAAAACGAAAGTTTTTCCAATGTGCGCCCAAAATAAAGTAAACGGATGGAAATATATATCTTAGCAAAAATTTCTATATTATGTTTACACATATTTGAGATATTGCAGTTGGAAATGTGAAAAAATGACTATTTTTAAAAATTTTTCCCAATTTTGGCGCTTTTAATAAATAAATACAAATTCTATCGGTCTTTTTTTCCACCTAAATGAAGTACAACATGTGGCGAAAAAACAATGTCAGAATCGCTTGGATATGCAAAACCTTTCTGGTGTTTTTCCATGCTAAATTGACACGTGTCAGATTTGCAAAATTTGGCCTGGTCATTAAGGCGAAAACAGGCTTGGTCACTAAGGGGTTGATTCCACAAAGACTGGCTAGCAAATACAGCATTAAAAAGATTTCTAAGCCTGTGTAGTTGAGTGTTCCGAATTATATTGACAAAGGATTTAAAACTGTATTACAACATTTGAAAACATATGCTACTTAAAGGGGGTGTCCAATTGTAAGCTATTGAAGGTCTATCCTCAGGAAACGCCATCAATAGCAGATCCGTGGGTGTCTGCCACCTGGGACTACCTCTCATCATCTGTTCTCTGGTCCACTGCTCTCATGCACTGAGCCAATTTTTGCAGGAAGCAGACAGCCCCTTTTCCACTGCAGTAGCCAGGGAACGAAGCAGTCTGCTTCCTGGTAATATCAGCTCAGTGTACAAACTCACCAGCCCAGAGAACAGCATATTGGTGAGAATCCCATGCAGCAGGCCCATTCCAGTCTACTATTGATAACCATCTTGAGGACAGACCATCAGAAGCCTACCACTGGACCAACCCTTAAAGGGTCTGTATGTTTATTGTGTACAACTTAAAGTAAACATTGTTATAGTTTGCTGCAAAATGTGCTTCATCTCTCAAGACTTCTGCACAGTGGGACAACTCCCCTCACATGCTTATACTACTGTCCGGTCTTCCATTCTTCACAGACATGGCCAGTAGGAGGGATTCCTCCTTATTAATGACAGATCCCCTTTGAATGTGTCATTTTGTGATGATAATGTATTAGTTCTGGTCTTTCTTACCATAACAGAGTTTTCCTGACTCATCAGCATCCATATCCTGGAAAAGTTTGGAAACATCAAGGTCTGGAACGCCAAGTGAAGATCTTAACAGGGAACTGAATTCATTTTCTGTGATGCTGCCATCGCCATCAATATCAAATAACTAGGGTAAAGCAAAACATTATAATGGCATGTGATATATGTTGTAATTACTTCAGACTCAGCTGTATGTGATTATTATACCTGTACAGAGACAGAGAAAAGTAATAAGGGCTAATGCCCACGGAACTCCGCAACGTTGCCCTGCAGCTATAAGGTTCTATTGAACCTAATAGCTTAATGTTCATGCAGCGGAGTTTTAAATGCCACAGGAATATGCGTGGCCAGCTTCCATTGTAGACAACGTGGCCTTGCCCACTGTAAATACGTGGCCCTGCCCACTGTAAATACATGGCCCCGCCCACCGCTGGCCACGTCATCTGACACTGCCGGCACGTCATGCACTGTACTGTGAATGCCTGCTGGCCCTCCACGTGTACAGAGGATCCGGAGCGGTAAGTATGGAGGTTTTGTGGTGGGGTGCAGGGGGCGTGGCGGACTGCGCTGTGATATTCCGCTGGCGGAGTCAGTCACGGCCGTGGGCATGAGCCCTAAGGCTGGGTTCCCACACGGCGTATTCCTGGCGGAAATATCGCAGTTTGGCCACAGCGAAAAACCGCGAGATTTCCGCCTGCAAAGCGCTACTTCAAAACCCGCGGCACTTAGAGGAGAGCGCGGCCGCAATGAAAAAAATAAAAGAATGGACATGCTGTGGCCAGTGAATCTGCGCCACAGCACTTGCTTCTGCCAACTTTGCTGCAATGAATTTGCCTTCCCATGTGGACAAGATTTCTGAAAAATCTTGTCCACATGGCTGGCTAATCCCGGGATTACCGTCCGCAAGTGGATTCGCCTCGGCCTAAGAGAAAAAAACAACTGCAGGACTCATGATCTACAAGCCTATAGCAAGTGCTTTACACAAATAAACTGGATCCAGGGTTTGAGCAAACGTCTGATCAACCACATGTACAAGGGTGGACAAAAATATGGAAACACTGAACGAAATGCATAGGATTTTAATCTTTAACACTGAGCTGCCCTATCGGCCCCTGCTTGGTGGAGAGCTTTCCACTAAATTTGTGTTTACTTTACCTCTTGCCCTGCTCTGGGTGGTTTTGGGAGCCAGCTGGTAACAGAAGCTGAGTGGCTCAAACTCCTGATTAAAGGAACCTTGTTGCTCAGGCAGATGTTCACTTTTGCCCAGCAGCATATATGTCCTATTACCTCCACTTAAAATTGGTCTCTATATGTCTTATTGAAATATGGATTATAATCCTAAACATGCATTTTGTACGGTGTTTCCATATTTTTGTCCACCCCCCCGTATGTCTTATGTAAGCACAGCAGTAATACTCATATGACTTACAAATGTTTTACAGAATGTCATTTATCTAAGAACTACCAGTTTTGTTCTATAAGCGTTAACAGGTCCATTAATGATACTTTTTTCTGCAATTTCGCCATTTGTAAGGCTATTAAAACAGACAGATATGGCCCAATTGCTATATTTTATGCAATTTTTCTAATACATTTTGATTTGTTTTCTGCGTGTTTTCTAACGCAATCCTATGGCAGCTTCCACGGGCGGAAATTCTGCCGGAAATCCCGCCGTGGAATTTCCGCCCATGTGCAGGGGGACTAAGGCATTTTTTTTACATGCATAATAATATATATTGTTTGTAGTACGGTATGCATTGCAGAATATCGTTTGTACTTATACTTGCAGAACCTTGCATAAGCTGAGGCTATGCTTAAATATAAGGGTTAAATTGTACAGATAAGAGGTGATTTTGGTTACCAAGCAGATAGATCTTCAGCAAGTTTTGCAGAGTGCATCAGTTTTTGCAAAGCTAAATTCTAGCAGTTTTGCAAGGCATCACAATCCCCGGGAATGTGGGAGGAGCCAGACGCCAGGCACCAGGCAGAGTAGAGTTGCTTGTGGGATGGGGGAGAGAGAAGAACAACCTGGCAGGTGAGTGCAAAGACCAGAGACCCAGAATCTTCACCCGCCCTGCCATGTTTTCTTTGTGCGCAATATGCAATCAATAGAACCCCTTGATTTCAATGGGTTCGTTCACATGCGCAATCTTGCGCGCAAATTTTCAAACAAAATCCGCTGCATGCTCTATCTTCCTGTGGATTTGCACAGGCAAATAGCAGATATAGAACTATTAGACTTAATTACCCATTTCAATGAAGAGGAGTATGGTTGCAGGTTCGTTTTGCTGTGCAAATGCACACAATTTGCGCACACAAAAAGTACAGTAGGACATGCATTTGCGCATGCAAATATGCAGCATAAATTCTGCAAATATGTGGCGTAAATGTGCACATAACTGCACTCATGCCCATGTGATAACTTTAATAAGCTTAGTCCTCGTGGCTCTGAATCTATCGCCTTTGATGTGTTAAGCCTCTGTCTGCTGGAGAGTCATGTGTGCTGGCATCAGAAATGGTGGCAGCAAGAATCTTGGGGTGTGTTGAGGGGCATTTTATGCTCAGTTTGCTTCATGAGTGTAAGGTGCATGCAAAATTAAATGATAGATCAGCCTCTTGCAGTCACATCCAAGTCCCGAGATTGCAGATTGTGTACAGGACATAAGGCTAGCAAGGATTAGACAAAAAGGCCATTTTAATTCAGATCAGCACCACTCTTGTCTATTTTGCAGTGCATTCCTATTCAAGTTCATGGGCCTAATCTACAGTATCAGTCATAGTGGAAGGTCATAGACAAAAAATGGGCTGGGTTTTTTTGGGGGGGAGGGGGAGAGACACAGCATCTTTTCTAACCCTGGATAATCATTCTAAGATCTGTGTTCCTTATGATTTTGCAAAGAAATGCAAACAAATCTAACAGGTGGCATTGCTACCTTTCAAGGTAAGTGCATGACTACTATAAAGTCTGGTGTTTATCAGTAGCATTAGGTTATAAGGCAGGGGTGTAGAATCTGTGGCCCAGGATGGCTATTAATGTGGCCCAACACAAAGGGGAGGCTGCATCTGCAGGAGGCGAGGCCGCAGGCAGTACCTGGCACTGGCATTTGCTGTGATTGAGTTACTCCAGGTCCAGTGTGATTCTCCTTGTCCTCCCAAGTCCTGACTGCTGCCAATCCAGTAACAAGGTGAGGACGAGAGACGTGGTCTCATAGTGGACGGCCAACGCTGTGTCCCCTGTTGTCAGAATGGCTGTAAACTGCATGCGAGTCTGCACAGGCTTCTGTGTCTAGGCTTGCATGCATGGCCTTGCAGCAGTGGGGGTTATTTGCAGGATGATTGGGGTTGTGTGGAGGTTGATGGAAGCTGTATGGAGTACTGTGGAGGACTATGGGAGTTATGTGGAGGATGATGGGGGTTGTTAGGAGGACTGTGGATTAGGATTATTAGGGAAGGATTTTTTTTGCTCATCTGTGGTGGCAGATATCCCTATAGTTATGCACATATCTGTTTTGTTTGCTTATAAGGCCTCCTTCCCACGAACGTATTTCCGCTGCGTAATTCGCGGCAAAAATCCGCTGCGTTGCCCGCAGCTATTAGGTTCTATTGAACCTAATGGCTCAGGGCACACGGTGCGGAATTCCACCGCGGAATTCCGCACCGTGAAATCTCCCGTTCTCACCCGCGGCATGCTCTATTTGCCGCGGGTGTACGCGCTGACGGCTTTCATTGCAGTCAATGGAAGCCGTCCGTTCACGCTATCTCCTGCTGTAACACAGCGGAGGATAGCGTGAAAACGCTTTCCCGCCTACCACCGCCGTGTCATGTGACGCGGTGGGCGTGTCATGTGATGCGGTGGCGGTGGGCGGGGAAGCGTCATGTGGGAGCGAAGAGATCGGATCCGCTGGCAAGTATGGGGTCTCTGGAGGGCACCGTGACAGGCTTCGCCGCGGAATATTCCGCGGCGGAGCCCGTCACGCTCGTGTGCAGCCGGCCTTAGATTTTGTTAGTGATTGTTTATTTACCACTCAGTCCAAGACAACTCCTCTTCTCTGCCCCAGAGATGCCAAAAGGTTTGACAATCCTGTTAATAAGTTTTGTTATGTGGTAATGTAATATTGCAGGCTGGCGAGACCCTGCTGTAAGTGAAAAGGAAGTTGAATTTGTTGCCCGGTGGGGTATATAAATAAGATGTACATCACAGCATGGGGAGTTTCTTTGGGTGAAGCTTTTAGTGAAGTACAAAGTAATGTACATGGAGGACAAGACACACTGCTGCCTGTGGTTGACCGGCGTGAAGTCCAGCAGACCTCTTTATGGGTAGCTGAGAAGAGTCCAGGACTTAGCGACTTGGCGTTGCCCGGCGAGGTATATCAGTGGGGCGGACGTCACAGCATGGGGTACTGAGTTTCTAGGAGTGAAGCTTTTCCCGCAAAGTATGCAGTAGTGTAAATAGAGAAGACGCACTGCTGTTTGCAGTAGTCCGGCGTGAAGTCCAGCAGACCTGACCTCTTTATGTGTTGCTTAGCAGAGTCATGACTTAGCCTGGTTGCACATGAGCGAGCCGGAGTCGGCTGTGGGCACCCTGTTCCCAGCTGGCATCTACAGGTACCCATCATTACTTCTCTTCTGTACTGCGGATTCTGCTGTGGGCACCCTGTTCCCAGCCGGCATCTGCGGGTACCCATCATTCCTTCTTCTCTTCTGTACTGTGGATTCTGCTGTGGGCAACCTATACCCGACTGGCATCCACGTGTACCTCATTTCTTCTTTTCTGTACTGCGAATTCCGCTGCGGGCACCCTGTTCCCAGCCGGCATCCACACGTACCTCTCGTTTCTTCTCTTCTGTACTGTGGATTCCACTGTGGGCACCCTGTTCCCGGCCAGCGTTCACACGTACCTCTTATTTCTTCTTCTCTTCTGTACTGCGGATGGCCCGCATGGCTCACCGTCTTCAATGGAAGCCATCACAAATAGAGAATGCTGCGATTTTTTTCCTCCACGAGCAGAAAATCACAATTGATTTCCGCTCGTGTGCAGGAAAAACCGCTTTTCCATAACATGCTATGGAAGTGATTTGCTGCAGATGCCCGCTCCGGATTCCGCAATTGAAATACAGTTGTGCAGCCGGCCTTATTTAGTGTACCAGGTGATTGTAATCTCATCCCGCTTGTGCCCCTCATCCTACCGAGGTAGATAAAAGCGTTTCCCTGGCTGTCAGCCTGACCGAAACGTGATTTCCTGCCTGCAGCAATTAAAGCTTGCGCAGTGAAGCCCCTGCCACCTGCAGGTATGTTCTATCAACATCTGGAATATTCCTACTTCTGGACCCGGTTCCATCTGCCACCTAGTCTGCATGGTCAGACCCCCATTACACTCCAATGGGGCCTGTGCATAGGATGGACGTACCCATGAGTTACATACAGACACTTTCAGACGTGGTGGCTTATGTAAGGCTGTCCGTCCTGCCTTGTCCACCACAGTCTAGGATTCTTTTTGCACTATGGAATTTATGCCCGCCTGATACTTCAGTGCGCGACTCGGTATGTCTCTAATGCTTGAAGAAAAGAAAATGCACATTACCTAGAAGGAAAAAAACCTACCTGCCTGAAGGCCTAAAGCAATGTGTGAAGGTTGATTTTTGAAGTATCTACATATAGTGTCGGGTTATGGTTTGGGTTGGCAGGTTTTTTATTTTAACCCAATAGTAACTTTGGGTTTTCTTTGTAGATTTTAGATGTGTTTACTAATTTTTATAGAAAATGCGTAAATGCGCACATAACTGCACTCGTGCCCATGTGATAACTTTAATAAGCTTAGTCCTCGTGGCTCTGAATCTATCGCCTTTGATGTGTTAAGCCCCTGTCTGCTGGAGAGTCCTGTGTGCTGGCATCAGAAATGATGGCAGCAAGAATCTTGGGGTGTGTTGAGGGGCATTTTATGCTCAGTTTGCATCCTGAATGTAAGGCGAGTGCAAGATTGAGGGATAGATCAGCCTCTTGCAGTCACATCCAAGTCCGGGGACTGGAGAATGTGTACAGGACCTAAGGCTAGCAAGGGTTAGGGTGCGGGCAGACGAGCGTAGGCGTATTTACGTTTGCACGAGCGCAACGTATAATCGCCCGAGAGAACGTTTTTCACCGATCACGACCAGAGCTAGAAAGCGTATTTTCGGTTGTTCCTACTTTGCAAACTATCTTTTCGGCCATCGAATATGCGTTGGCGCGTATTTCGGTCGCATATGTTCCGGTTTTTTTTCGGGTTGCCGTTTTTACGCGCCGTAAAATCGCCCATGTGAACGAATACATTCGAAACCATTGCCTCAGATGGTCACGTATATACGTTTGTTCGCAAAAACGCGCCGTTTATGCGCTCGTGTGAACGCACCTTTAGAGAAAGAAGGCCACTTTATTTCCAATCAGCACCACTCTTGTCTATTTTGCAGTGCATTCCCATTCAAGTTCATGGGCCTAATCTACAGTATCAGTCATAGTGCAGGGTCATAGACAATGAATGGGCTGTTTTGTTTTTGTTTTGCTTTGTTTGGGGGGGGGGGGGACACAACATCTTTTCTAACCCTGGATAACCATTTTAAGATCTACTGTTTTCCTTATGATTGTGCAAAGAAATCTAACAGGTGGCATTGCTACCTTTCAAGGTAAGTGCATGACTACTATAAAGTCTGGTGTTTATCAGTAGCATTAGGTTATAAGGCAGGGGTGTAGAATCTGTGGCCCAGGATAGCTATTAATGTGGCACACAAAGGGGAGGCTGCATCTGGAGGAGGCGAGGCCGCAGGTGGTACCTGGCAGTGGCATTGCGGTACCTGGCATTTGCTGTGACTGAATCACTCCAGGTCCAGTGTGATTCTCCTTGTCCTTCCAAGTCTTGACTGCTGCCAATCCAGTAATAAGGTGAGGACGAGAGACGTGGTCTCATAGTGGACGGCCAACGCTGTGTTCCCTGTTGTCAGAAATGGGCCCATGGCTGTAAACTGCATGCGAGTCTGCACAGGCTTCTGTGTCTGGGCTTGCATGCATGGCCTTGCAGCAGCGGGGGTTATTTGGAGGATGATTGGGGTTGTGTGAAGGACTGTGGAGGTTGATGGAAGCTGTATGGAGTACTGTGGAGGACTATGGGAGTTATGTGGAGGATGATGGGGGTTGTTAGGATGACTGAAGATTAGGATTATTATGGGAGGATTTTTTTACTTATCTGTGATGGCAGATATCACGAAAATTATGCACAGATCTGTTTTGTTTATCAGATTTTGTTAGTGATTGTGTATTTACTGTTCGCCCGAAGACAACTCCTCTTCTCTGCCCCAGAGATGCCAAAAGGTTTGACAATCCTGTTAATAAGTTTTGTTATGTGGTAATGTAATATTGCAGGCTGGCGAGACCCTGCTGTAAGTGAAAAGGAAGTTGAATTTGTTGCCCGGTGGGGTATATAAATAAGATGTACATCACAGCATGGGGAGTTTCTTTCGGTGAAGCTTTTAGCGAAGTACAAAGTAATGTACATGGAGGACAAGACACACTGCTGCCTGTGGTTGACCGCCGTGAAGTCCAGCAGACCTCTTTACATGTAGCTGAGAAGAGTCCAGGACTTAAGAGACTTGGCGTTGCCCGGCGAGGTATATCAGTGGGGCGGACGTCACAGCATGGGGTACTGAGTTTCTAGGAGTGAAGCTTTTCGCAAAGTATGCAGTAGTGTAAATAGAGAAGACGCACTGCTGTTTGCAGTAGTCCGGCGTGAAGTCCAGCAGACCTGACCTCTTTATGTGTCGCTTCGCAGAGTCATGACTTAGCCTGGTTGCACACGAGCGGGTCAGATTCTGCTGCGGGCACCCTGTTCCCAGCTGGCATTTAACCCTTTTCAATCCAATTTTGTATCCTGGTTTTCCTAGGTTGCTTACTCTTTTTCTGCCGTTATATAAACGGCGCTATCTGCTGGCTAAAGCTAGTACTGAATTAGTTGACATGTTGGATAGGCTCCGACAGCAGAAAGGGCTGGCAATATACAGTAAGACAACCCCGACTGACGTCTTTCAACATCGGAGCTGTATAGCCTTAAATCATAATGTCTTCAGATGTCAGACAGTGGATTGGAAAGGGTTAAAGGTACCCATCATTCCTTCTTCTCTTCTGTACTGCAGATTCTGCTGTGGGCAACCTTTACCCATCTGGCATCCACGCATACGTCTCATTTCTTCTTCTCTTCTGTACCTCGGATTCCGCTGCGGGCACCTTGTTCCCAGCCGGCATCTGCGGGTACCCATCATTCCTTCTTTTCTTCTGTACTGTGGATTTTGCTGCGGGCACCCTGTTCCTGGCTGGCACCCACACGCAAGTCTCTTTTTTTTCTTGTCTTCTGTACAGCAGATTCCGCTGCAAGCATCCTGTTCCCGGCCAGTATTCACGGGTATCTCTCATTTCTTCTCTTCTGTAGTGCGAATTCCGCTGCCGAGACCCTGTTCCCAGCTGGCATCCACACGTACCTCATTTCTTCTCTTCTGCAGTTCGGATTCCTCTGTGGGCACACTGTTCCCAGCTGGCATCCACGCGTACCTCATTTCTTCTCTTCTGTACTGCGGATTCCACTGCGGGCACCCTGTTCCCGGCCAGCGTTCACACGTACCTCTCATTTCTTCTTCTCTTCTGTACAGCGGATGGCCTGCATGGCTCGCCGTCTTCAATGGAAGCCGTTCGCGCAGAATCTGTTTAAAAATGGAGAATGTTGCAAATTTTCCACCGCAAGCGGAAACAAATCACGATTGATTTCCGCTCGTGTGCAGAAAAAGCGCTTTTCCATAACATGCTATGGAAGTTATTTGCTGCAGATGCCCACTCCGGATTCCGCGATTCAAATACGGTTGTGCAGCCGGCCTTATTAAGTGTACCAGGTGATTGTATCTTCATCCTACCGAGGTAGATGAAAGCGTTTCCCTGGCTGTCAGCCTGACCGAAACGTGATTACCTGCCTGCAGCAATTAAAGTTTGCTCAGTGAGCCCCTGCCATCTGCAGGTATGTTTTATCCACCTCTAGAATATTCCTACTTCTGGACCCGGTTCCATCCACCACCCAGTCTACATGGTCAGACCCCCATTACACTCCTACAGGGCCTGTGCATAGGATGGGCGTACCCATGAGTTACATATAGACACTTTCAGCTGTGTGCCTTATGTAAAGGTGTCAGTCCTACCTTGTGCACCACAGTCTAGGATTCTTTTTGCACTATGGAATTTATGCCCGCCTGATACTTCAGTGCGCGACTCGGTATGTCTCTAATGCTTGAAGAAAAGGAAATGCACATTACCTAGAAGGAAAAAAACCTACCTGCCTGAAGGCCTAAAGCAATGTGTGAAGGTTGCCCAGACAACAGATGGAAGGTCCAGATTAAACAGGTATTACCACATTAGAAACAAAGGTCACCCAAACCTTCAGGTTATCATTAGGTATATTATATGGAAAAAGCAGCCGGACTCTCCATTAATAGAAAGCTATATCGCTCTAAATAAAACTAAAAGTCGAATGGATTAAAGCAAGGTGATTGGGTAAAAAGGCTAAACATGGACTTTTTAATAGACATGAAACCGTAGCCATGAAATATACAGAAAATACTCCAACACACAGATTAGCCAGAAGAGAAATACAGCTGCAGAATCCAACTAGTCTGCCCCGTTTTCCCCATCAGTCCTGTGATTTGGTTTCTGTCCTTTTTGATGGGTTTGTCATTGATGTTTTTACACCCTTGGTAAAGTGCTTATCACATGGGGAGGAAGCTGTTTTTTTCAGTGTAAAACAATTTTCTCTGATCTTCTAAAGTTACCTTGTGCCCCCCCTTATTTTTGGTTTACCAGCTGTAGAAAGAGAACCAACTATCATTCAATCCCTTCAAGGGTTTGGTTGGAGCCTTCCCGTATGTCCTACGGGACATCATAAAATGGGGACCTTCCACTTGTGACAGCCCTCACTAATGGACCAAAGCAGAGAGGTACGAACTACGCTGGTCGTAATACTACAGAAGGACCTATATGGCTGGCTAAAACTTCCCCTAGAGATAACTGTGGATCACTGGGGGTTTCAGAAGGCAAACCGGATCACTGCGCCATTTTCATTTTAAAGGATGTTGTCACGGCAACACAACCTGTTTAATGTAATTAAAGGTTTCAGTCCTGTCCCCTCTGTCTACAGTATATTTAGTTCCTCAAACTAAGGGCTTATTCACACAAGCACATTTGCGCAGTGTATGCAACACGCAGTGAATAGAACCCATTGATTTTAATGGGTTCGCTCACAAGTGTATTTTGCGTGCGCATTTCATTTTCCCCCTAAAAAAATATACAGCATGTTCTATTTTCATGTGTATTATTCAATGTGCGCATTGGTTTCAATGTGTTTTTCTCTCAGCGATGCTGCGAGATTGAGAAATCTTTGGACAATTCCTCACATGGAATCACCAATTAGTTTCTATGAGATCGTTAAAAAATGGTCTTACACTCACATGCCATGTGGTGTGAATGAGAATGCAATGTGATCTGTTGGGTTTTTGGACTTTTGCTAGTGACGATTGGGTTAGAAGAGGAAGAGTTCCTATTTTTGTTGAGTACGAGTACTTTTCCCGGCGTCATCCTGACGGCAGACATGGAGGTTGCACCTTGACCTCGTAGGGACAGGAAGCAAGAGACTTTAAAAGGCTCCTCCCGTCTCCCATTCACCAGTGCTTCCTGTCCCTACAGGGACATGCAAGAGGAGCTCCCTCCAGGGAGCTGCAGGATGACAGCTGGGGGAACGGTCCATAGGGCTGTTTTCCCCCCTCACCCTTTTCCAAGCAGGCTGACTGGAGGGATTGACGGTCCACAGGGCTGCTTCCCTTCTCATCTCTCCTCCGGAGAGTCAGCGCGGTCCGGGAGCACGGCGGGCCACAGGTCTGACCGCCCGGGGTTCACCACCGCAACGGTCGGAGCGGCGGACCAGAGGTCCTTGAGTCCCCTCCTTCCTCCTCCAGCTCGGAGTTGTTTTTCAGCCGGGGAGAGCGGCGGGCCACAGGCTCAGATGCCTCTCTCCTCCAGGCATGCCGGCGCGGCCGCGCGCGGCGTCGGGGGGGGCGGAGCCAATGACGCGGCGTGACGCGGTGACGTCAGACGCCGTCAGCTGACCCGGAACAGCGGGAGATTTGAAAATGGAGACCCCCCGACAAGCTTCCACTGACAGCACACCTTCAGAGAAGGATTTATCTGTCTACCTGGTTCTGTCTGCGTTTCTGCATCATGACTACAAAGGAACCAGAGATGGAAGCCCTGCAAACTGTAAGTGTTACTTGTTGCAGGAATGTTATGCTCAGGGATTTAGCATTGTGGGGGAGGTTTTCCCTTATGTGCATGCATGTATATTCTGCAGGACAGGGAATCCACTCGGTCTAAACAGGACCTAAAGAAAAAACACAGGAAAGGCGCTCTGTGTCTTTAAAAAACAAACAAACAAAAAAAAAAACAAAAAAAACTGGACGAGGCGTATAAAAAAGCCGCTATGCCCCGATTGTACCTCCAAGATCCTTACGGATGAACAGGCTGCATTCAGGGAAGATATTATATCCCTGGTTAGAGAGGAGGTCCGGGCATCAATTTCCAGTCTTCCCATCCCCCCCCCCCCCCCAGCTCAGCGGAAGGAAGGGCCGCTAAAAGGGCGAGCCACATACCGCTAACGAGCTCACAATTTGAGCAATCCCGGGGCGACTTGTCAAATGGCGAACTCTTTGACCGTCCCCCTGACGCCAGGGATGAGAATAAAAAGTACTATTTCTCATCTGGGGACCTGGTTGACCTGATCAAAGCAGTCAGGGATACAAGTAAGGTCGAGGATGTAGTCGAGCCAAGGTCCGTACAGGACGCCGTGTCCGGCGGGCTCAGACCAAGGAACCGCACAGTGTTTCCGGTTAATGATACCCTGAAGAAAGTAATCACGTATGAGTGCGCTGCGCGTACAAACACCTCTATTTGTCCCGCGAATATAAAGAGAGACTCCGCTTTGCGGAGAAAGACGTGAGCATCTACGCACGGTCCGGGAGCACGGCGGGCCACAGGTCTGACCGCCCGGGGTTCACCACCGCAGCAGTTGGAGCGGCGGACCAGAGGTCCTTGGGTCCCCTCCTTCCCCTGCCACAGCTCGGCGCAGTGGTTTCAGCTGGGGAGAGCGGCGGGCCATAGGCTCAGATGCCTCTCTCCTCCAGGCATGCCGGTGCGGCCGCGTGCGGCGTCGGGCACAGGTGGCCATAATGGCCAAAAAGACAGCCCTGCCATTCAAGGACTCCTCTCATCTTAAAAACCCGATGGACAGGGTCGACGCCTTGATGAAACGGGCCTGGCAAACAACGGCCTATACGCTGAAGTCCAAGGTCGCAGCGACTTCTGTGGCAAGGTCGATGTTCCTCTGGGGGAACTCGACGACCAGATTAAACAGAAGGCCTCTAGAAATGTGTTACTGGAATGCATGCCTCTACTTAGATCAGCAACAGGCGGTCTGGCTGAAAACATGGAAAGCAGATACGGCTTCCAAAGGAAGGCCGTGTAACATCTCTGTTTCATGGCCAGCACATGTTTGGCGCGGACTTGGAGGAGATCCTAAAAAGAGCTACCGACAGGACCCGCAGTTTCCCGGACCAAGCAAGAACGGGATTTCCCTACAAACCTCAGCCATCCTTCAAGCCATACCGAGGCAAAGGAAAGACGGGGTGCTGGTCCTACCCCAAAGCAGGCAGGAGTAAAACAAAAACAACCCCTTCCCCTGTAGGCGAGTACCAGGTGGGGGGCAGACTGTTGAGCTTTCCCGGCCCCCACGCGATCCCCCGCCCTGCAGGGTATCTTTAGAAACGAAATTTCTAAGGTGCTACAGATGGGGGCGGTAGTCCAGGTCCCCGCAGTAGAACAGGGCTTGGGGTTCTACCCCTATTTCTGATCAAAAAACCGAACGACAGTTCGGATGATCCTTAATCGGAAGGGCCTGAACAGGTTGTTTACCTACAAAAGGTTTAACCATCAGGTCTGCAGTAACTCTGATCAAAAGAGGGGACTTTGTGAGTACCGTCGATCTAAAGGACGCGTACTACCACGTCCCAGTCCTGTCGGAACATCACAAGTACCTGCGGTTTGCCATCAGGATGGGCAGCCGTGTACACCATTTTCAATTCCAGTGCCTACCCCTCGGAATTTCAATGGCACCCAGGATATTCTCCAAAATAGCGGCAGAGATGGTGGCGCATCTCCATGTGGCAGGCATAAACATTGTCCCATACCTGGACGATTTGCTGGTAACGGCATCCTCGCCGAAGATCCTCAAAGAGGATACCAGCCGAATCATCTCCCTATTTCAGAGACTGGGGTGGATAGTTAACTTCCCTAAATCTAGTCTTCTCCCCGGGACGCGAAAGACCTCCTGGGGGTACAGATAGACTCAGTGTCTCAGATCTTGTCTTTGCCTCCACCCAGGCAGGAAAACCTTAGGCTGGCAGCGCAGAAATGCGGCCAGAAGAAACAAATAACGATTAGGGACGCAACGAGGCTCCTGGGCCTCATGACCTCCTGTATTGGCATTATTCCTTGGGCCCAGGCTCACTCAAGGATGCTACAGAGAGCCACCCTGGGCAACTGGGGGGCAACAACCTCTCTGGACCGCAGAATGCCCGCGTCATCAGCGGTCACAAGGTCCCTCCGCTGGTGGCGGTCAACTGGCAACCTAGAGGCGGAGTCCCCATGGGTGACAGAGCCCTTCATCTCCGTAGTCACCAACGCAAGCCAGCCTGGCTGGGGAGCGCAAGTGGGGCAGCGTTTGCTCCAGGGCAAATGGGGTCCGACATTGCATGCCTAGACCTCAAATTCCAGAGAGCTTAGGGCCATCTGGGAGCATGTTAGGATCTTCTCGGATAACGGGACCGCCGTTTCACTTAGTCACCACCAGGGAGGCACCAGAAACTTTCACCTGCTGAAATTAACAGCCCCGATTTTCTGATGGGCCGAGTCCATCTGACAGCGGTCCATCTCAAAGGATCCCAGATCCTGACAGCCGACTTTCTAAGTCAAAGAGGCCTAGACCCTGGGAATGGTCTCTGAATCAAGAGGAATTTCGTCTCATTACAGAAACCTGGGGCAGTCCACAGGTGGACCTGTTTGTGAGCAGCAAAAATTCAGAATGTCCCGGCTATTTTTCCCTAGATCCGAGGGACAAGTCCGAGGGGTTAGACGCTTTTTCCCATAGTTGGGATTTCAGTCTGGCATACGCCTTCCCCCTCCCCCATACACCTGATCCCGAGAGTTCTTCAGAAGGTCCAGCAGAGCAACATCACGCTGATCCTGATCACCCAACACTGGGGAAAAAAGGGCATGGTTTCCGGTGCTCCTAAAGCTCGCCATCTCGGAGCCAATCCGCCTTCCATCCAGGAAGGACCTTCTAGCGCAGGGCCCAGTTCTTTGCCCCAACCTAGAGAGACTGAACCTCGCAGTGTGGATATTGAGGAACAGACGCTAAGACAAGGTCTGTCCTCCAGAGTTATCGCGACTCTACGCCAGTCCCGAAAACCTGTAACCTCAGCTACTTATAATAAGATCGGGGGAAAAATTCTTCTCCTGGAGGGGGCTGGAGGTCTCCAATCTTGACACTTTGGTGGCGGAGATTTTGGACTTCCTCCAGATAAAAACCTGAGACCACGAACCCTGGAAGTACAGGTAGCAGCGCTCTCAGCCATTCTAGACCAACCTTTGGCGGATCATAGACTGATCCGCAGGTTCATGAAAGCGGCAGAAAGAATGAGGTCAGTTAGCCGTAGTACAGTTCCCCCCCATGGGACCTGAACCTAGTTCTCCAAAGCCTCTGCAAAGACCCCCTCAACCTATTGATCAGATTCCGATTAGGTTCCTCACGTTTAAAACTGTGTTCCTGGTAGCTATCACAGCAGCAAGGCACGTAAGCGAGCCCCAGGCCCTATCTTGTAAGACATCTTACCTATTAAGCCAGGACGATAGGGTCATACAAAAAAAAAAAAACAGACCCCCGTTTTTTTCTTCCAAAGGTAGCCTCAAAATTCCACAGACAGCAAGAAATTATTCTCCCATCCTTCTGTCAAAATCCCCAAAACGATAGGGAAAGAGACTACCATAGCCTGGATGCAAGGAAGGCCATTCTATGCTACCAGAGCAGACATTATCCTTTTAGGAAGGCTAACTGTCTTTTGTTCAATTTCAGGGGCCAGGCAGAGGAAGAGCGGCTTCTAGGAGATCCATTAGCCGCCGGATAAAATCCACCATCCAGCAGGCCTACTCCGTCCTGCAACAGCGCTATCCCGGAAGGACTCAAGGCCCATTCTACCAGGGCAGTATCCTGCTCCTGGGCAGATGGGGCTATGGCGACGCCGGACCAAATCTGTAAGGCAGCCACATGGTCCAACCTGCACACATTCGCAAAACATTACAGGCCGAATGCGGACCTCTCCTCCGATCTCTCTTTCGGGAGAAAGGTCCTGCAGGCAGTGGTCCCTCCCTAAGAGTTAATTTGGTATACTCCATGTCTGCCGTCAGGATGACGCCGGGAAAGGGGAGTAATTTCTTACCGAAAATTCCTTTTTCCCGAGTCATCCTGACGGCACGTATTTCCCTCCCAAAAATTCACACGTTTATATTAACGTTTATGCGGGCACGAACCAGTAGCCCAGAGGCTCCTATGGTGGACATTTCCTTTTATGCGGAAAATTTGTGCATATTATCTTGTGTTATGTCCGGGTAAGCTACCCTCTTCTTGTTTATGTTCAAATGAAACTAACCATGTTATTTTTTTTTCGGAGCAAATAAATATCTTCCTTGGTTAACCACGACATGGCCATGTAAGTAATTTAGAAGACACTGGTGAATGGGAGATGGGAGGAGCCTTTTAAAGTCTCTTGCTTCCTGTCCCTACGAGGTCAAGGTGCAACCTCCATGTCTGCCGTCAGGATGACTCGGGAAAAAGGAATTTTCGGTAAGAAATTACTCCCCTTCTTTCCCTTCAGCCAATTGTTTCTAATGTTTTTGTTATCAGTGTCCATCCATCCTTGTGTTAGCATTCAACACTGGCTCGGACTACAATATTTTAATGAGATTTAGGGTGCCTGTCCACGGGCGTGATTTGCCGGTGAATCACGTCCTCTGAAGCTTTCCATAGCCACTGCTATGGAAAGTGCCGGCCCCCTGTCCACGAGCGGAGAATCATTGCGATTCTCTGCTTGCGGCGGGCAATTCGTAGCATGCTGTGAATTGGCTCGATTCTCCGCAGTCAGCCTATCTATCAGATAGGGCTGACCGGCGGAGATTCGGCAGCAGCCCCTGCTCTCGGGCGGCGGCTCCCGCGGCAGGGCTTCGCCACAGGATACCGCAACACCGTGGACAATTTAGATTTGTATATATGAATAGTTTTTTTCTCAGTGATAGAAAAAAAAAACAGCGTGCCAATGCATTATTGCTGCCACATGGATATGCAGATACCGGCTGGTGATCGGCCCATACAGCTTTATTTATACTACACTATTTGGAAGAACATGGACAATTGTACAGAACAAACACTTTTTCCTCGTGTCACCCCAATTTTCTTATAGATTGTAAGTCTTGAGAGCAGTGCCCTCAGTCATTATTCAATTTTGATTTAGTTTTACAGCTTGTGAAGTGCTGCAGTAGAAGTTGGCGCTATATAAATTATTATTAATAAAAAAACATGGAAATTGCTTTGTGAAAGTAGAAAATAGCTGAACTGAAGCAACCAATGCCAGGCGGCTTCTGCCAAGCAAAATAAAAGTCATGGGATGTACTAAACAGGCCTAGTAATGAGAGCATAGTTTTACCTTTCTTTGTCTTAGTAATACATTATCCGCAATACTTTGCGTAGGTAATAGAGATGAGCGAGCACCAAAATGCTCGGGTGCTCGTTACTCGGGACGAACGTTTCGCGATGCTCGAGGGTTCGTTTCGAGTAACGAACCCCATTGAAGTCAATGGGCGACCCGAGCATTTTTGTATATCGCCGATGCTCGCTAAGGTTTTCATTCATCCAGAAATGTGTTACAATAAAAATATATACCGGCGTATAAGGCGACAGGGCGTATAAGACGACCCCCCAACTGTCACCTTATACGCCGGGAATACAGCGGAGCAAAGAATAAAAATCATTACTCACTTCACCGGTGCTTCTGCGGTGCTGCTGCAGGCTGTCGCTCCCTCCTGGTCCCCGGCAGAGCATTGCTTTCTGGACGCAGTGGTTGAAATCCCCGCCTCCAGAAACACACGTGCCTTCAGCCAATCACAGCCATTCAATGACATCATTGTCATTGGCTGTGATTGGCTGAAGGCACGTGTGTTTCTGGAGGCGGGGATTTAAAGCCCTTCGTAGAGAAAGCAATGCTCTGCCGGGGACCAGGAGGGAGCGACAGCCTGCAGGAGCACCGCAGAAGCACCGGTGAAGTGAGTAATGATTTTTATTCTTTGCTCTGCTGTATTCCCGGCGTATAAGGTGACAGTTGGGGGGTCGTCTTATACACCCCGTCGCCTTATACGCCGGTATATATTTTTATTGTAACACATTTCTGGATGAATTGCAGGGAAGGGCTTATATATTTAAGCCCTTCCCGACAATTCATCCCGCGATCGCCGGCAGCCCATTGCTTTCAGTGGAACCTGCTGTATTGCCGGCTCCATTGAATTCAATGGGCAAACATCGTTCTTCTCTGCCACAGCTGTTACAGCTGTGGCAGAGAAGAATGATTTGTCTTCTATATGTTCTCAATGGGGTCGGCGCTGCTGCCGCCGGCCCCATTAAGCGCATATAGAGAAGAGAACAGGAATCGCAGATCGCACATAGGTGCGATCTGCGATTTCTATGGCCTAAGAAGGACCGTTGGGGTTCTTGAAGCCTAAAATAACTCCTAACGGTCTCCCTATAGCAGCAGCACTTTCCCTGATTTATGTCAGAAGGCATCTGTGGCGAGCCGCGGGAGGGCAGATTTTAATACTCGGGTGACACCTAATCTCGCCAGCCACTCACTGCAGGGGGGTGGTATAGGGCTTGAACGTTGCAGGGGGAAGTTGTAATGCCTTCCCTGTCTTTCTATTGGCCAGAAAAGCGCGCAACTTTCTCAGGGAAGAAAATGAAAGTAACCCGAACACCGCGTGGTACTCGTTACGAGTAACGAGCATCTTGAACACCCTAATACTCGAACGAGTATCAAGCTCGGACGAGTATGCTCGCTCATCTCTAGTAGGTAACTAATTAATGGCTATATTCTTCTTGCCATATAAATTATAGTAAAAAGACTCTTATTGTAATTGCCTCACAGAATAACATTTTTGCCTTCTTCTCTGACATTACAAACACTCCATGATAATTGGTCATACTAGATTGACTTTTTATATCTTTACATTAGTGATGATGCAACTGTATAAAACAGAATATGTACCGTGTTTCCCCCAAAATAAGACACTGTCTTTTATATAATTTTTGCCCCAAAAGACACACTATTTCCAGGGGGTGTCTTATAATACTCACCTAATAGATTGTGTTCGGGTCCCTCACGCTGGTCTCTGGCCCTGCTGCAGGCCTCCGTGGACTCCTGGACACTGATAGAGCATTACTTCCTGGTAGCGGAGCTTAAATACCCCGCCTCTAGCAAGCAATTGCTCTAATTGGTTCATCGAGCACCACGTCGGCCAATCAGAGCTGGCACTTGATTATAGCCAATCACAGCCATTCATTGAATGACATCATTGAATGGCTGTGATTGGTTAATCGAACGCCGGCTCTGATTGCTTGATGCGGTGCTCAATGAACCAATCAGAGCAATCACTGGCTGGAGGCGGAGTATTCAAGCCCTGCTACCAGGAAGAAATGCTCTGGCGGCGTTCAGGACTACACGAAAGCCTGCAACAGCGCTGCAGCCCAGCAAGAGGGACCCAAATGCCGTCTACTAGGTGAATATTGCTTTTTTTCCCCCATGTATTGTAGCTAGGATTAATTTTCGAGGGAGGGATTATACTTCAAACAACCCCCTTGCCTCCCAAAAATTAAATCTGGGTAGGGTTTATTATTGGGGTAGGTCTTCTTTTCAGGGAAACGCGGTAGGTATTACTGATGACCCTGATGTATACTTAGACCCACTCATCCCTGCTAAAATAACAAAGGCAATGTTGTTCTTAGGCCTCGTTCACATGAGCGTGGTTTTAGTGCAGATAAGGCGCGTAAAAAAATTGCGACTAACTGCTCAAAAAATAGCGTGAACGGGCGATTTCCAGCTATCAAGTCTCCAGCTTAATTAGCAGTGAAATTGCCCATTCACACGATTGGAGCTGCGTGTTGCGTGTTATCCAGCTGCCACAGGAGTCTATGGAAACTCCCATACATCACGCACCAAAGATAGGTCAAGTCCTATCTTTTCACGCACTACAGACCTTAGATGCGTGTATTGCAACGGTGCATCTCCTATTTTTAAAGGTTTGTTGCGTGTCTAGATTTCCTTCAGCTAAACGCTTCTATAGGAAACCATTGATTCTATTACATGAGGTTTTTTTTCCACGCGCCTATTCTGCACTAAAACCACGCTCGTGTGAACAAGGCCTGAATCTATGTAGATTCTTAGTAGTTTTTTTCCAGAGCTGTCATCGCGCTATTAGGGCTAATTCACATGGGCATATGCGTACAACACTGTAAGTATACTCCAAAATTGTACGCCCATACACTCTGCTGGCAGAGATTGTGTAGGGCTGCGATTGGCACTGCGCATGCCCGGGAATCTGATGTCACGGACATGTACAGTGTGGTTTTTATTTTTCCTTTTGAAATACCCGCCCTGTTCTGTATTGACAGCGTTTCATATGCACCCAATTCAAGGACTGCGTTTGATACGCGGAGAAATAGAACAAGTTGCAATTTCTCCTGCGTGTCAATACGCAGTGACCACACGCAGGTGTGAATGGAAGAGTGAAAGTCCATAGATTTTTATTGCCTCCGTTCACCGTGTGTTACATACAGGAAATATGCGTGCGTAATACACAGTGACAATACACCCGTGTGAATGAGCCCTAAGTGTGATAAGAAAGATACAACCACAGTCGACCATTTTAAATGCTTTGGAGACGAGTCCCTGTGTTACTCAAGTCACTGGCCGCATACAAACCACTGTCCTGCTCCATCTCCCCTCTCCACTACACTTTTTTAAAGGTTATTTTCACATGGGCGATAAAATTGCGCGATGCGAGTGAAAACGCAGAATTAGGAAACCCATGCTTTTCAATGGTTTCATTCACATCTGCGATGTTTTCTCTCATGCGATGTTGCAAGATTTAGAATTTGCTGCCTGCCCTATCTTTTTTTTCCCAATGGAGCTTTCGTTTTATCGCATTGCAACATACGAACTTGTGATTTTTGTGTGATGCAATACGTTTTTAACATTAGACACTTCTGTTGTCTACCGCAAGAGAAAATTGCAAGCGGCAGCGATGCAATGTGAGATTATTTGTCAGGAAAAGCATCGCTGATGCTTAATCATCTCATGGGCACGTATGCAATATTGCCGCGATATTTTCGTGGCGATATCTCACTAGCCCGAGGGGGTTTTCCCTCCAAGTTACCCTTTTAGAAGTGTGATTCTCACCTCCTTTTATGATGTTTCCTGTGATGGGTTTATGACTTTATGGGGTTAGTCAAACGAGCGTATGCGTATACACGTTCGCCTGTACGCAACGTATATTTGCATGAATGAATTTTTGACACAATGGACTCCCGACTGTTATTGGCATTTTTAAAGATATTCACCCCGGACACTGCAGCACGCATGTAAAAAACACGCTGAAGCAATTGCTGGCAACATTTGGAATAAATGCACGGAATGGTAATGAAATGCCTAATTAGGGCGAGCTGTCTTTTCCAAGCGTTGTACGCAGGGTAACTGCCCCCCCCTTTTCCATCTATGGCAGCTTGCTGTGTTACACAGCGAAAGTATAAAATATACGGCCGTGAAAGATGGAGGACGTCTTATTTTTTCTCACGTAAATATTTTGCGCGGAAAAAAAGACGTTCCTCTGAACGCAAATGCATTGCTTACTCGCGTTATTTGTGCGACTTTTGTGTGCGGAAATGCCTTTGCAAATACAGTCATTTGAAGGAGGCCTCAAAAGGGAGGGAAGTCATTTTGGTAGCGCACAGGAAGGAGAAGTTGCACTATCTTTGGGCAAAAGTAGACAAAAAGAGTGAGACATGGTGGACATGCTGTACGCCTCTCCTCTGGAAGACATTACCCATACCCAGCGACAACGGTTATTCTCAAAAGGGCTGGTGGTAAACTAAATATCGCTGAGCCAGCTATAAGAAAGGAAGGTTTGGAGAACCGGAATTCCTGTATCGAGCCTCAGGCATCCTAAGGTCGGTCTCACATGACCGGATTTAGATTGCGGAATCCGCAATACTCACCCACGCAGATGATCCTGCGGTATTCCGCATCCATTAACAAGAATAGAGCAGTAGCATGTCCATTCACATGAGCGTAAATAAAATCGAAGTACGATCCATTCTTGTGTGAATTCCACACGGATGGCTTCCATTGAAGTCAATGGAAGACGTCCGACCCACAGCCCATCCGAATAGATATTGCGAATAGGTCACTGGTACCCGCGTCATCGCCTAGTGACGGCGCGGGAAGAACAAACATTTGAAAAAAAAATTGTGCTGCACATGACCGACGGCAGCTCGCGGCAGCCACCTGCAGTACAGATAAACGATGATAAGAGAAGGTATGTGCGGATGCTGGCTGCGGTCAGGGCCGGATTCCGCAGCAGGCACCTGCATGCGAAATCTGACCCATCCGTGTGGGACCGGCCAAAATAGAGTGACTTTCCTTACTTCTGAGTTTTGGGTTTGGGAGATTCGGATTCCCCAGAAAGGATGGAGACGCGGATGTCAAGCCAAGGCTGAGTCTGAACAAACACTACTCCAACTGGGCAACCCTCCTCCCAGGGACTGTGCCCATCCTGAACCAATGCCTGGCCCACCACAACACTCTCATAGTCACATTTTATGCTTACTGAGTACATAAGACGATGACCCCTATCCTCTGATGAAGGAAAGCCCAAGAATGCAAATGAATTCAAGAGTTTTCCAAATATTTCATTGAAGGGCAAAAAGACTCAGACTGTGGTGAAAGTAGAAGATTCTTCAATAATATCTTTTCTAGCTTTAATACATTATTTAAAGTACTGAAAAATAGAAATCATTTTTACCGTTGCACAAGATAAAATAACGTACCTTAAATGCCATTTGGATAGTATGCTCAGAATTGGCAGGATGGCAGAGGATTGCTATGCCGATCACATACTCTCTGAAGTCTATGGTGCCATCTTTGTTCTATAACAGAGAAAAGAAGAAATTAAATACAGTTGAGTTAACCCCGTAAAGGACGCAGCCTTGTTCGATACTTAAAGACACAACGGTTCTTTGGGACTTTCTATTTTAAAAGCCATATTTTTTTTCTTCTGTCGGCATATAGCAGTATGAGGGCTTTTACAGACTAGCGTTTTTTTTTCTCCCAATCTCAATGGGACTTTCTAATGTTAAAATCACAATCGCACAAAAATCGCAACAACGCAAACTTGCGATTTTAACATTGGAAACTCCCATTGATATTTGGGAAAAAAATGCAGCGAAATTGCAGTGAGAAAAAGAAACCGCTAGTGGGTAAAAGCCCTGAGGGCCTGTTTATTGTATGGCAAGCTGTAGTTTTTTTTTTATTGGTACCATTTTGGGGTACTTACATATTCTATAATTTATTAATTTTTTTGGTAGGGGATAGAGTAAAAGAACACATCAGCCTTTTTTATGGCATTCACTATCTAGTATAAATTAGGCCATTTTCACATGGCCAAGAGAATCAAGCAAAGACTTGTGCAGTGCGGGGCACAAAAATATGAACCCCATTCTTTTGAATGGGGTCATAACCAAAAGCGATTTTTATCGTGCATCGCATTGCACCGCGATGAGATCCCGGGAAACAAATCGCGGCACGTCCTATCTTTGGGCGTGCCCTCTCATCACATGGGGCCGGCGGCAGCAACACACCACGTACTAGGTGCACGCAGGGCGATGTGAGGTCTCCCCATTAAGAACAATGGTAGACACTCCGCAATCCATCGCCGCGGTCTTGATATAAAAACGCTTCAAATCTGCGAAAAAGTCGCATGTTGGCGAGTGCGATATTGGACCATGATTCACAGCCCAATATCGCACTCGCCCGTGTGAAGTTAGCCTAACACAGCTTTTTTTCTGCAGGTCGATACAATTACCACAATATCAAAATTATAATTTTTTTTAGGGTTTTTCACAATGAAAACCTTTTCCCCATGGATGGAGCTTTAAGGACGTAACGATTTTTGGCTGATTTTCACCTCCATTCTTCAAAAGCCGTAGCTTTTTATTTTTTCGGCGACGCAGCCGTATAAGGGCTTGTTCTTCGCGTGGCGCACTTTAGTTTTTATTAGTGCCATTTTTTTCGGTACATAGACTATATTGTAAGGCTTAAGGGACAGTTAGGAGGGAAAGCCTCATGGGATCTGGGAGCTTTATGTACATGATGGATGGATGATATGTCACCCTCCATGGAGGAGGTTTTCTGGTTAACCAAGATATGTTACAAAGGTCATTACTGGGTCAGATGAGATGGCACATAGTGAGTTCTGCCCAGTGATGGACTGGTTGGCAGCGGCAGATGATTGGCTGAAGAAAAATGGCGGGAAATGCCTATGGTTGTCAGGCAGAATCAGGGGGCCTGACCGTGGCTGGTGATTGGCCCAGAGGAACAAACAGAGGAGCAGCAGTGAGATATGGAGGTGCAGAGATGTGGGGCCATGATCTGGAAAGGAAGCAGCACCCAAGTAACAGTTCCCTGTTTGGATGGGGAGGAATAGTTTCACAGATGTCTGGAATTCCCTGCGCTTCAGCTTAGGACTTGTCAGCAGCGCCGGCCAGGAGGAGCAGAACAGGCAGAGGACATCGTGTGAACGCTTGTATCTGAGGAGGACTTGTCAGTAGAATACCACCAGCGAAACGAATGTGGAAGGAGAGAGACATCTTTTACCTTCATCCGATCGGAGGCAACTGAGACATAGCAGCAGGAACAGTGCCCACCAGATGCCAACACCAGCAGGAACAGTGCCCACCAGATGCCAACACCAGCGGGAACAGTGCCCACCAGATGCCAACACCAGCGGGAACAGTGCCCACCAGATGCCAACACCAGCGGGAACAGTGCCCACCAGATGCCAACACCAGCGGGAACAGTGCCCACCAGATGCCAACACCAGCGGGAACAGTGCCCACCAGATGCCAACACCAGCGGGAACAGTGCCCACCAGATGCCAAACCAAGTCCTGTGCTGCTGCAGGCACAGCGTACAGGTGAAGCTCTACAAGTTGGTAAGATCTCTGGTACCCAGGTGGTATACCTGGTACGTGTGCATATAAGGACTTGTTTAACCAGTTGGGGGCGATCCGCTCGCCGCTTTTTGTGTTTGTTTTTTTGTGGGCCAGAACCAGGAGTGGCACGGGGTCCGTCCCCTCTGAGGTAGCCACGGCACGAGGGTCCGTCCCCTCTGAGGTAACCACGGCACGAGGGTCCGTCCCCTCTGAGGTAGCCACGGCACGAGGGTCCGTCCCCTCTGAGGTAGCCACGGCACGGTGGTCCGTCCCCTCTGAGGTAACCACGGCACGGTGGTCCGTCCCCTCTGAGGTAACCACGGCACGGGGGTCCGTCCCCTCTGAGGTAACCACGGCACGGGGGTCCGTCCCCTCTGAGGTAACCATGGCACGGGGGTCCGTCCCCTCTGAGGTAACCACGGCACGGGGGTCCGTCCCCTCTGAGGTAACCACGGCACGGGGGTCCGTCCCCTCTGAGGTAACCACGGCACGGGGGTCCGTCCCCTCTGAGGTAACCACGGCACGGGGGTCCGTCCCCTCTGAGGTAACCACGGCACGGGGGTCCGTCCCCTCTGAGGTAACCACGGCACGGGGGTCCGTCCCCTCTGAGGTAACCACGGCACGGGGGTCCGTCCCCTCTGAGGTAACCACGGCACGGGGGTCCGTCCCCTCTGAGGTAACCACGGCACGGGGGTCCGTCCCCTCTGAGGTAACCACGGCACGGGGGTCCGTCCCCTCTGAGGTAACCACGGCACGGGGGTCCGTCCCCTCTGAGGTAACCACGGCACGGGGGTCCGTCCCCTCTGAGGTAACCACGGCACGGGGGTCCGTCCCCTCTGAGGTAACCACGGCACGGGGGTCCGTCCCCTCTGAGGTAACCACGGCACGGGGGTCCGTCCCCTCTGAGGTAACCACGGCACGGGGGTCCGTCCCCTCTGAGGTAACCACGGCACGGGGGTCCGTCCCCTCTGAGGTAACCACGGCACGGGGGTCCGTCCCCTCTGAGGTAACCACGGCACGGGGGTCCGTCCCCTCTGAGGTAACCACGGCACGGGGGTCCGTCCCCTCTGAGGTAACCACGGCACGGGGGTCCCTCACCTCTCAGGTAACCACGGCACGGGGGTCCCTCACCTTTGAGGTAACCACGGCACGGGGGTCCCTCACCTCTGTGGTAACCACGGCACGGGGGTCCCTCACCTCTGTGGTAACCACGGCACGGGGGTCCCTCACCTCTGAGGTAACCACGGCACGGGGGTCCCTCACCTCTGTGGTAACCACGGCACGGGGGTCCCTCACCTCTGTGGTAGCCACGGCACGGGGGTCCCTCACCTCTGAGGTAGCCACGGCACGGGGGTCCCTCACCTCTGAGGTAGCCACGGCACGGGGGTCCCTCACCTCTGAGGTAGCCACGGCACGGGGGTCCCTCACCTCTGAGGTAGCCACGGCACGGGGGTCCCTCACCTCTGAGGTAGCCACGGCACGGGGGTCCCTCACCTCTGAGGTAGCCACGGCACGGGGGTCCCTCACCTCTGAGGTAGCCACGGCACGGGGGTCCCTCACCTCTGAGGTAGCCACGGCACGGGGGTCCCTCACCTCTGAGGTAGCCACGGCACGGGGTCTGTGGTTGAGGCGGCTGCTGCTGTTACTCAGATCGGTTTTATAATTACTTGTTATTTTATAACTGTTACTTTCATATAAAGAATCAGAATAGAATGATGATAACCAGAGGAAGCAAACATTTTTTATAAATCGGGGCACCGCAGTATCTGGGATGCGAGAAGGGGGGTGGGTTTTACATTTAATGGGAATCAAAGTAAAGGGAGCGGTGTGGGTACCGACATGAGGGCTCATATGGTGCCGCTCTCATCCACAGATTGTTGTTTTAGTCAGAAATCAGTACAAATTCCTTGCATCCAGGAAATAGAGAATGTCCTGCAAAAAGGCAAGACTCCAATCAGGCTCTCATGTTGGAAGTAGGCCCGGCTCATTTAAGAAGGCTCTCAGTACATCTTAGGCAGGGGTCACGCGGGACGTATTCCCAGCGGAAACCTCGTGGATTGGCCGCAGCGAAAAACTGCAAGATTTCCGCTGGGAAAGTGCTGCTTCAAGACCCGCGGCACTTAGCCGCATGCTTTTCCGTTATAGAGGAGAGCGCAGCTGCAACAGAAAAAAATATTGACATGCTGCGCTCGGGAAATCTGCGCCGCAGCGCCAGCTTCTGCCGGCTTTGCCGCAACTGATTGGCTCTCCCGTGTGGACAAGATTTTTGACAAATCTCGTCCACATGGCTGGCTAATACCAGGATTAGCGGCCGCAGGCGGACTTGCCACAGAAAAATTCTGGACAAAATTTCCGCGCCAAATCAGTCCTTTGTGAACCTAGCCTTATATGTGCATGAGTGCAAGGGACTCGGCTGTGAAGGGGTTTGATGAGTTAATTTATTTCCTATCCTGAGGTAGTTCCGTTGATCAGGACATAGATGAGGGCAGAGCTGCATGTCATTCCCGGGACGCAGCATGTCAATTTTTTGTCTTCCATTGTGACCCCGCTCCTCTATGGAAAAGCTGGTCGCAACAGAAAAGCGTGCGGCGAAGCTGCTCCAAAACCCGCGGCTTAGTGCAGCTGGTTTTGGAGCTATGCTTATCCAGCAGAAATGTCATGTTTTTTCAATACAGCAAAACCGAGAAATTTCTGCCGGGAATACGTCCCGTGTGACCCCAGCCTTACAGAGTGCGATAGCGCGGGATCTCTTCCAATCTCACGCTATCCTCACGGTGTAACTGTACGCCCTGTGGAGCTAAGTACCATGTCGTGGCAAGGGGTTAATCACTTTTATTACATCTTTTTGGGGGGCGAAATAAACAAAAACATTTTTGACTCCATCTTTTTTTCGTTCCTTTACAAAAAAAAGGGAAAGCACACAAAATACTTGTTTTACATGGATTTAAATTTTTATTTTGCTTCTTTTCTAGGTAGGGTACTTTAACCTATGATTCAATGATTGCTCAGATTATAGGAAAAAAAAGATAACACGCTATGACGACCCATCGGCCCTCTGCAACCGGATGGTAGAGGGCCAATGACATTAAAGAGGGAGCTCACTTCTTTTGTTGGTAGCTTACATTGCGGCCTGTAAAGGGTTAACAGTAGTGATGAGCGAGCATACTCGCTAAGGTCAATTGCTCGAGCGAGCATTGCCCTAAGTGAGTACCTGCCCGCTCGAGACAAAAGGTTCGGGTGCCGGCGGCGGGCAGGGAGCTGCGGGGGAGAGCGGGGAGGAATGGAGGGAAGATCTCTCTCTCCCTCGCTTCCCCCTGCTGACTGCCGCTACTCACCGCTCCCCCGCGCTGGCACCCGAACCTTGTGTCTCGAGCGGGCAGGTACTTGCTAAGGGCAATGCTCACTCGAGCAATTGCCGTTAGCGAGTATGCTTGCTTATCTCTAGTTAACAGCTGAAATCAAAGTTCTCTGTAATTCCTATGATAGAGGTATTTCCGCTATCCGTTACTGCCCTGCAGTTGGCGCTGACTCAGTCCTGAGCTCTCGCCATCTCATTATGGTACACGTACGGCATTTCGTGCGAACCCTATCCCTACCGTGACATACATATATATATATATCATGGGGTGGGAAGGGGTTAAATGAAACGGTTTGACATTTTCAACACTTCACATCCATGTTTACTATTGTAAAAGGGTGTTCTGGTTTCAGAAAATGAATGCTATTCTTTGCATAGTGAAAAGTTGTGCAACTTCACAATATACTTTCTGTATCAGATCTTCAGAGATTTTAAGAACTCAGCTTGCTGTCATTTTAATAAGAAACATTCCAGGTCATGTGATGAACGTCCGTACAGTTACGTGTCTTGTATCTGCCATACACTTGTGTGCCCACCACCACATAACCAGATTTTTACCCCCTAAAAAAGTTTCAATTGAGTGACAGCAAGCAGAGATCTTGACATATGTGAGAAACAGAAAAAAATATTGGAACATTGCATAACTCTTTTGTTATACAGAAAATAACCTTTATTTTCTGAAGCCGGACTACCCCTTCAGTGTGACAGGGTTCAAGAAATCAAACGTTATCCTTGTGTTGTTACAGAGCCGCTTGGTGTGTAGAGACATAGGAAGCATGCTGGGCAATATAGTTGGCGAGGCAATGTATGGCACCCTTAGGCCCCTTTCACATTGGTGATAGCACTATTGGCGCTACAAAATCGCGTGTACATTTTTTTCTAGAGAGAAATCCCGCATTGAATTGCCGCCGCGTGCGATAAAATGACGCAACGTTTTATCGCAAAAGTCAATGGGACTAATGTTAAAATCGCATCGCAACACGATAAAACGCTGGCTCACTGGTTTCAAAATGTGCTTTTTTACTAATGCATCATGCGAAAATCGTGCGATTTTTGCGGTGTTATACAAGAACATCGGAGACTAATTAGGCTGCCCAGCCGACTCAATACCATCACGGCTGTATCCCGCGCCAATGTGAACTGGAAAGGCAATGTGGAAAGTACATTAGAATGTGCACATTTTCGCACAATAGCCCACATCGTTTACGGATCGTATTTGTGCACGCATTAGCGTTGTGTATTGGTGGAACTAATTATGCTTCCCCCCCCCCCCATCTGCAAAAAAATTCACACTTATTGAAATGTCTAATTAGGCCGCCTTCACGCGACCGTATGCATTTTTACGTTCGCCCGTACGCACCGTATTATCGCAGATTTGCCACGATTGAGACTCGGACGTTATTTGCGTATTTCATGCCATTCACACAACAGTACCGGATAGGAGCGCGGTTACACTCGCGAGAGGATGTGGTAGCACTCTATTCAGAGCGCAATGACGTCAAGCTCTCGCAGGCGTGAACACGTTATGTGACGGAGCCCTCGGGGCGCACACGTGTCTGTAAAAACGTAGCGTCTTTTATGAAGGGTTTTGCTTGTAGAGCTGCGTTTTTATGCATTTTGTTTTTGTGCGCGTTTGCCCGCGTTTTTACGACGCATTTTGTACAGTAACAATAGGATGTTGTCGCCACGTTTTTTACGCCCCCTATTCATTTCAAAGGGCGATTTAGTGGGTGAAATATGTGCCGAAACGCCGAAAATGGGACACGCTGCGTGTAAAATATGGTGCAAAAACGCTAATGTGAGGCCCCATGAAATATGTAGAGCTTCAGTGCAGAGTAGTACGCGGGCATGAAAAACGTGCGTAATACATGGTATAAAACCGCTTGTGAGGGAGCGGCCCTAACACTGCTTCTCCCCTGTTGTCAGACAATGGCCGCCGATCGCCATAATCAGTGGAATAGAAGGGTCTGTATAACAAGATGGCGTCTGCCGGCCTTCTGTACTGTAAACTATTAAGAACTACAGAGCGATTCACTCGCTAGGAAACCTGAATGTTCCTCAGTAACTTCTCCATTTTTGTCTGGCTCCTCATGAGGAAGATGCCGATGCCTGAGGCGGCCCGCAGGCTGTTGCCCCCGGCAACCAATCACAGAGCAGCTTTCGCTTTCCCTCAGCTCTGGTTTAGGACAGTTTTTGTTTTAGCCCCCTTCATAAATCTCCCGCCATGTTCGTCAGACCATCAACTCTCAGCAATGTTGGCCGTTCCCGTGACGTTGTGACACGACCGCCAGACAGATGTGCGCCACAGACATGTACTCCGGTGAGCGTCTCGTGGCAAACGGCTTCATTTAATCAACGTCAGAGAATATATCTATGAAGGATGCGAGACGCGCAAAACTCGTGTGACTATGAACTATATATTATATCCATACACACGAGCGATGCTGTAAGGGGGGAAAAACAAAACAAAAACGCAGCAGGTCGTATTTTTTTCCCGCGTTCCTCAGTCCGCCTCGCCCATTGATTTCAATGGGACCTTAAATACGTTGCATGGCTCTCGTGCGATGCGATGATTCCCACTGAAATCAACCAGAAACACTTCTGATCCGCTCTTATGTGTGAGACTCGCACCAGAGGATCGGAATTTCACAGAAGCAATATGAAGCGTTTTTGGCTGAAAGTCGCCTCGCAGCCGCGGAGTAAAAAGTTGATAAGCGTGATATCGGGCCAAAAATTGCGCCCGCCTGTGTGTAACTAGCCTCAGAGACGTGATATGGCGGGAGGCTGCCGCCATCACTGGTGTCACACTAGCAGATGGCCGGCTATATGCAGATTCACATACAAAAGGTCATGGATGCTGCAGGCGCCATTTTCTGCACTCTTCAGAGGGAATGAGGCAAAAGAGTACAAAGTTAGGGCTTAAGCAGACAAGCGGATGCACAAATATGCTCACCGCAATGGAGGGTGTTGGTGCATGAACACGTTAGAAGTCTTGTTTACTGTTCAAACCCGTGTAATCGCGTGCGTTAAAAAAAAAAAAGAAAGGGGGCAAGGCCTATCTTTTCTCACACGCGAGAAACACGGTCGTCAGAATTAAACCATTAAGATCAATAACTATGCTTCTTCATGTTGTGCGTGCGCAAAAAGCTCCACAACCGCGTTCATCTGTTTACGGGCTTATTCAGACAACCTTTAGCGCTGTTAGAAAAGAAAAAAAAACAAGAACCGTGACCCGCGAAGCGCTGGATTCCAAGGTGTTCGGTCTGACGAACAATTTTTTGACGCTTAAAATATTGCGCCTTGAAAAATAGGACATACGCGCCCGTTTTCAGTCGTGCATTTTATATGTCACGTGAAAAGACAGGTCTTCAGGGAGTTACTGGCGTACAACGCAGGGAAAAGAAGGCGGCTCACCCCAACTAGGCGTTCATCGACCTTCTGGTTTCATCGCTTCTGCGTGCTTTTTTTACATTCAAACGGCAGCGAATACAGATCAGGACTTGATTCATTCATCTGGGGCGACCGTTAAACACATACGGTCGTGTGAAGGTGGTCTTAGGGCTTCTTTACACTGGCAATTTCGGCAAAATCGCGTCTTTTTTCCCACAATTTGAGCGTCAGTGCTGCTTTCTCTCACAAAAAGATCAATGTCGCTTGAGATTTTCTCGTGTGATTTTTTTTTTTTTTTTTCTTCACACAATTTTGTAGTAATTTTTGCGTAAAAGTCAATAAGACTTTGTAATGTTAAAAATTGCATTGGTCGTGCTTTGCGATGCGGTAAAAGGGAGCCAGTATAGGGAAAAAACGCAAAACGCAGAAAGATAGGGCATCCCGTGATTTTTTTTTTTCACGCAACATCGCATGAGTAAAAACATTGCAGATGTGAAGGAAAGCATTAAAAATCATAATTCTGCATTTTTACTAGCTCCTGCATGGCGCAAAAATTGCATGATTTTATCACGTGTGGGTTTTGCAGGAAGGGAATCGGCCTGTATATGATCTGATTTATAAGTCCGGCGCACACGACCGTAAACGTAAAACGCTGCGCGTTACCGCTGTGGAGCCGGCCTATCGCTGCGTATGGCAGCGGTTTTGCACTGCGCATGACGATGTATCTCGCTCACACTGTCGTGCGCAGACTTCCTGGTTTTGTTTAATTTTCAAGCTCTGTCGCTTTGCAATGGCGCGTATAAACGCCGCACATGCGCAGTGTAATTGTGTATTTATAGCGTAAATTACGTGGCCATAGAGAACAATGGGCTTCATGACACAGTAAAGGCTACGGCCTCTTTCACATGCGGACCTACGCGTGCAAAAATCACCGCAGAAAAATCACGCGACTATTAGGAGGAATGGTTTCCTACGGGATCGTTCAGATGTTTTTTGCGCATGTAACATTTCTTTATCTGATCGTTCGCATAGAAAACCGTCGGTTCCAATAGCTGCAGGTTTTTTTACGTGCGTGATTTTTGCACACGTAGGTCCTCGTGTGAATGAGCCCTTAACCGGGCCCTTTTGTTTTTTGCTCCCCCGTTCTAATAAATCATAATTTGTATTTCTCCGTCGCCGTCGCTGTCTGAGGGCTCGTTTTTTGCAGGCTGAAAAAAAATTGTAAGTGGAAAAAAAAATGAAATTCCGCCATCTTTTGGTGCGTCTTGTTTCTACGGTGTACACACTGCAACGGAAATGACATGATAGCTTTAATCTATGGGTCAGTACGAATACTATGTTACCAAATTTATGTAGTTTTTTTTCTTTTTTCGCCGTACTACTTCTATTTTTTCCAAGATATTTAATTTTTTTAAATTATCTTCTGCCGCCATTTTCTGACGGCCATAACTTCTTTATTTTTTCGTTGACGCAGCTGTGTGAGGGCTCTGTTTTTGCAGGATATCCTGTAGTTTTCCGTTGGTACCATTCTGGAGCACATGTGACTTTTTTTCATCCCTTTTTATTACATTTTTTTCTTAAAGACGGGGTGTCCAAAAAGCAAAATTCTGGTGTTTTTTTTTCTTTCCTGATGACGTTCACTGTGCGGGGTAAATAATGTGCTACTTTGATAGGTTGGTCATTTGCGGAAGCACAGTTTTTTTTTTCTATTTAATAATTAAAATAACCTTTTATTTTTTTATATAATTAGTAAGACTTTTTAAAACTTATTTTCACTTTTTTTGTCCCAGAGTGAACATGAGCGTGTGATGCTCTGATCGCTCTTGCAATATGATGAAATGCCATAGCCTTACATCATACTGCGAATTGACAGGCAGTCTACCAAGCCACCCCACGAGAATGCCTGGATAAGCATTCTGCTTTGACAGTCCTGGGGCCTTTCAGAAGGCCCCTGGCTGCCATGACACCCGCACGGCTCCCTGTGATCTCCATAGGTTCATTCTCATAAGCGTGTTTCTCACCTCATCTTTCTGCATGACAGGGAAGGGTTGTGACCCAGCGGACGTCGCAGGGAGAAGATGACCGCCGGCCCTTATTAAGCTTTACATCGCCACTGTATGCCACGGAGAGGGGTGAACGCGCGTGTGAACTGGCATCGTGAGTGCAACCCGATTACTGTAAACCTTGTTTATGCACAAATACGCTCCACTGCGACAATCGTCTTGTCGCGTACATTCGTCTGCCGAAGCCCTAGGGCCTCTTTCACACGGCGATTTAGCACGCTGTTTTCTGTGCAGAAAAGCGGTCACAGAAACCGCAATGATTTTTACGTGCATTTGCGCTCCTGATATTCCATTAGAGTCTAGGGGGTAAGCAAATGCGCTCTCATATGCATAAAATTGCGCCGACGGCTCCTTCACACGAATGTACTTTAGTCCCCTTATAATCACAACCGTATAAAGGGAAAAAACAAAACCGCGGATCTCTATGGGATTTCAGTGGTTTTGTTTTCAGCACCTCCTTTCCTGCCCGTGATTTGTACGCATGATTTGTCCGTGTCGCCGAGCGTAGTTTCGCCTGTGCCAGCCTTAGGCCTTATTCACAGGACGCCTTTTACATCAGTATTTTGTGAGCCAAACCAGGAACGGCCCAAAATACGGAAGAAATGAAAATCTTCCCAATTAGACTTTCTCTCCACTTCTGGTTTTGGCTCACAAAATACTGATAAAAATCCGCCCGTGTGAATAAGCCCCCAATTCTGTGTGCATGAAAAGAAAAATTGTGTCTCACTGGCTTGGCAAGTGATTTATATGCGATGCGTTTTTTCTGTCATATTGGATATGATTTTTATTTTTTTTACTCGCGTGAAAGTAGCGTGCACGGTATATACAAAATAGCTGAAAAAGCGCAGCTTTAGGCCTCTTTCACACAAGCGTTGCATTTATACGCAAAAGCATCGCGTGGAAGAATTGCGGCAGCGCAGCATTGCTGCAATCTAATCCCTTTTGGAATTAGCGCTGTCTCGTCCATTCACAGGGCTGCATCGCGTAAATGGACTCCGCTGCCGCGCTCGGCAGAATGGCTTCTATTAAGCCTTAATAGCTAAATAGAAACCAGCCGTCTTCTGCAACAAGCGGCGGTAAACTCCTTCCCCCTCTCTGCGATTTTCGGCAAAAGATAGGTCATGGCCCATATTTTGATGCTGTGCGGGAGGGGGAGGAGGGGAGGTAGTAATCGCCCGTGTGAATGAATGCATTGCAGTCCAATGCTTCACATGGCGGCGATTTGTGGGCGACGTTTATCTGCGAGAAAACATTTGTATGAAAGCAGCTTTATGAGTGCGATATCAGTCCGATTTTCTCGTAGCGATATTGCGCTTGCCCGCGTATGTGTATTCGCATCTGCAGATATTTTGCTGGCTTTTGTGCATTCAGAAAAATACCCACCGCTGCTCCCAGCTATTGAAATTAGTCTAACGAGTTCTGGATGCGTTCCTTTCCTGCGCAATTACGCAGCGTATCACGCACCTCCTGGCATATCACATGCATATTTGTGCATCTCCATTTACTTCTATGGGGACTTTTGGTGTGCAAAAATGCTGCAAAATAGAGTATGTTGCATATTTTTTTGCGTGAATTGTGAAAATGCGCACTTGTGGACAAACACATTGAAATCTACAGGGTTCTATTCGCTGCATAAATGCACACGCAAACACAACCATGTGAAGCCAGGAGTTCCTGCACATGGACATTTACACGCGTGTGTTAGCATGCGCAAAATTTCTGAGCACAATACGCAGAGAATAGAACCCATTGATTTCAATGGATTGGTTTTCATTTCCTTTTTTTTTTTTGCCCAAATGCGAAAAAACCGCTGCATGCTCTACTTTTGTGTGCATTTAAAGTCTATAGGGAGTGCGCAAATGTGCGTGCAATACGCTGTTCAATTCCACGAGAAAAATAACACACCTGGAACTCACTAGGGTAAATAACCATTTAAGTCGGGGAGGGCTCGTTTGCAGCACGCAAATGAATAGGCCCCATGAAGCAGAAATGACAGTAAAATACACGTAAAAAAAAAATTGTTCACTGCGTGCAAAAACGCATACGCCCATGTAAAACCCTTAGCACTCCTTCACACGCGCGTGACGCAATCACGTGAGTGTGTGACGCATTTGCACTCTAAAATGGAGCGCAATCACTTCGTCTTGTGACCGTTCCTGCGCAGGTAAGTGTCCTTTTCTGCACTGCCGGCCCTGTTCACACCTGAGAGGGACACAACCAGCGGTGAAAATTGACCAGTGGTTGCAGTTCCCACGGCCGATTCTCTGCGCGCAAAAGCACTCGTGTGAAAGAGCCCTCACTGATCTCTAAGGGCTCATGTCCACGGGCAAAATAAGAATTAAAATCCGCAGCGGATTTTAACTCTTCTCCTGCCCGCGGATCCGCACCCCATAGGGATGCATTGACCACCCGCGGGGTAGATAAATACCCGCGGATCGTCAATAAAAGTGATTTAAAAAAAAATGGAGCATGAAAAAATCTGGACCATGCTCCATTTTCATGCGGGTCTTCTATTGAAGCCTATGGAAGCCGTCCGTATCCGCGGGAGACAAAATTCGGAATTTACTCACACTCTCCGTTTCTTCTCTTCGCGGCGGCGCCATCTTCTCTCCGTCGCGGCCGGATCTTTTTTCTTCGGGACGGCGCATGCGCGGGGCACGTCACCGACGTCATCATGCGCATCCGCCGAGCCGAAGAAAGAAGATCCGGCCGCGACGCAGAGAAGATGACACCGCGGCGAAGAGAAGAAACGGAGCGGATGGGAGGTGAGTTAATTCTCATTTATTCTTATTTTCAGCCCTCATGTCCGCGGGGCAGGAGGGACCCGCTGCAGATTCTACATGGAGAATCCGTAGCGGGCCTGATTTTCCCCGTGGACATGAGGCCTAAGGCTTTATTCACACGAACGAGAAACTTGTGCAATTTCTGTGTGATGCAATGCGCACAAAACACGCACGGATGTGAAGTCCATTCTTTTGAATGGGGTCATACACATGAGCGATGTTTTCCCGCATCGCGGCACGTCCTATCTTTGGGTGAGCTCTCGCATCGCATCTACCTCACTGAAAGGAATCCCCGCAGGGATGAAGGGAATCCCTGCAGCTTGGGACGACCTTCATCGGCAAAGGAAGGGGGAAAGAGATTAACATCCCCGTAGGGACTCCCTTTATCCCCACAGGGATGTTAAACACCGTCCCCCCTCCCTTTGCCGGTTGGCTCGCATAGTCTCCCATAAAAGTCTATGTGCCATCAAAATTAGAACATTTTCAATGTTTTCACTCATTCGATGTTGCAAGAAAAAAAAATAGCGGCGTGTTCTATCTTTCTGCGCTTTATCTCCCATGTTTCCCTATGGCGCCTCCTTTTTATCACATTGCAAAGCACCAACTTGTGATTTCCATGCGATGACTTTTTAACATTAGAAAGTCCAATTGACTCATAAATCGCGAACGGCAGCTATGTTTTTGGAAAAAACAGCAGCGCTGATGCTCAAAAAAATTGCGGGGAAAAAAGTAGCGATTTTGCCACGATATCGCGATCGCCAGTGTGCAGGAGCCCTTAGGGAGCTTTCACATGAGGGGGGAAGCTAGTCGCACCACAAAACCATCATCAGACTTCTCGCGATTATTTTCAAACTCCTGCACTCGGACGCGGAGTTTGAAAACCCAACGAATGGGAAGAAATTCCCCTCGTTCAGGCGCACCGCAGCTCCGTACTGCCGAGTGTAGTTGTGCCCGCACTCATCTGGAACCGCCCTCACTCTGTATTTGGTCTTTCTTGTGGTTTTTTTTGCAGGTGTATAAAACTACAATTTTTCACACACACACACACAAAAAAAAAAGCGCAAAAATCTCACACAGATTTACTGAATTTAATTGATTTGAATGAACAATTTCGATCAGTAATACAGACCATAACGGGACGTACTGCGATTTTTTTTTTTTCTTCACGCATGTAAAATACACGTGTGAAAAACACAAGTCTGATTGCCCTAATACAAATCAATGGCGTTTATGCTATCCGTATAAGGGCGCCCACCCACTGGCGTTTTTTTTCACTGCGAAATTTGCAGGTTTTTTTTTTCTGCAGAGGGTCTATGGGACTTGTAATGTAAAAATCGCGATCGCGCAAAATCGTGATTTACCGCGATATCGCGATTTTGCGCGATCGCGATTTTAGCTTTGCATGTCCCATAGCCCAAAGATCCCTGCAGAAAAAAAAAACGCTGCGAATTTCGCAGTAAAAAAACGCTAGTGGGTGGGCACCCTTAAGCGCGTAATCTGGAGCGCAAATACACCCGTGTGAATGAGGCCTGAGTCTAAGGGTGGCTTCACACGGGCGTATGCGTTTTTGCTAGCACAAGGCATTTGTGAGCATGTTTGCACGCACAGAGCATCTTCACATGGGCACAAGACACACGCCCGCCCTGATTTAAATGCGCATTCTTTCACGGATCCCATTGTACATTTGTCCACCCGGCATAGACTTCTGCTCACGCCAAAAAGGATAATGTGTACGAACCCATGCGTCTCTGCATTTTGCACATGTACATTTTATCCACACGTGTTAATACGTCCGTGTGCCGGATCACTAAGACACTACTCCTGCTGTGATTGACTAGTGCTGCCCACATGAGCGGCTCTGGCCAGTGAGATCTGCATGCACACAGTATGCATCAGGTAGTCGAAAAAGCGGTCCAGCCATCATTGTTTGGCCAGTACCAGAGGATGTGCTTTAAGGGGTTGTACCAAGATATAAAGAGATCAAAAGTTACCCAGAAGATGGGGAGTAACTCTCTGATCAGTGGGGTGCAACCACTGGGGTTCCCACGAGTCCTGAGTATGGCGGTCCTGACAGTCCCCACAGAAATGGAGGACATGCATGCATTCCATTCATTTCAATGACAACACCGAAATTACCGAATACAAGGACAATGTCTGTCTATACAGGGGGACTGGAGCATTATATCAGGAAAAATGAGCTTCGGCCATTAAACAGATATAATATGATCATGATCAGTGTGGAGTTTTGCACAAGACTGAAGTTTTATTATTGGGGTTATTTAGTTTAGCAAAAAAGACGGTTGGGGGGGGGGGCGACCTAATAATTATGTATAAATATATCGGGGGACAATACCGAGATCGCTCCCATCATCTGTTTATACCCAGGACTGTGCCAACAGAGCGCCCTCTACGTCTAGAGGAAAGAAGGTTTCTACACCGACATAGAAGGGGGTTCTTTACTGTAAGAGCAGTGAGACTATGGAACTCTCTGCCTGAGCATGTAGTGATGGTGAACATGATAAGCGTACAAGTGAGGCCTGGACGCCTTTCTTGGGCGTTACAATATAATATGTTATAGTCACTGATTACTTCAGAAGGGTCGGTGACCCGGGGATTATTCTGATTGCCAGATTGGAGTTGGGAAGGAATATTTTTCCTAAAATGAGTATAATTGGCTTCGGCCTCATTAGGTTTTTCTCCTTCCTCTGGATCAACATTGCAGGATAGCAGGCTGAACTAGATGGACACAAGTCATTTTTCAGCCTAACACTATATGCTAACAAGTTCCCAAAAGTTACACGTCTCAAGTTGTGACATCTTATAGTAAGCCTTATAATATAAGACTTACCCGGTCAAACAGTGCGAACAGCTCTCTTAGTAGATCCGACACCGGCAGCTTGAGATGATTGGCAAACTCTTCTATTCCAATCCTTCCTCCCTTTGACAAGTTGGCAATAGATGCGTACACTTCCAGCTGTTTCTCAAAATTGTTCCATTTTAGGCTGAAAACAAATTGTTGAAAGTAAGTAATACAGTAACAAATATAAGTAAGGTAAAGGTATTGGGGCACAATCATTTGGCATAGTTTTGGCGCAGAGATTAGCGCTAGCGTGTGTGCTTGTCAAGAATCTGGCACTAGTTTTTGCTTAATGTTAAATATTCTTTAGGACTCACATAGGCGCAGCGATCTACAGCCGCAGTGAGGCTGAAAAAAAACCGCGTAATCATGCGATATTTCCGCTGTGCTCACAGCGGAAGTATCACGTGATGCATGGCTTCCATTGACTGCAATGGACGCCGGCTGCGCGTTTTTCCGCAATTAGAACATGCCACGATTTATTTCATGCTGCGTGAACATTTAAAGGCAGTAAGCTATTGGGTTCATGAAACGCGGCAGAAATCCATCCGTGGGCATTAGCCCCAAGTAGGTAATTCCTGCCTTGACTCCTCTTTTAGGTCCATTGACTTACTTGCCAAAATATATATTCACCTCAATTCACAGCTCATCTAGGCTACAAAATCAGCGTGTATACCAGAACTATCCCTCCGACTATAAAAGTCAGCGTGTATACCAGAACTATCCCTCCGACTATAAAAATCAGCGTGTATACCAGAACTATCCCCCGACTATAAAAGTCAGCGTGTATACCAGAACTATCCCTCCGACTATAAAAGTCAGCGTGTATACCAGAACTATCCCCCGACTATAAAAGTCAGCGTGTATACCAGAACTATCCCTCCGACTATAAAAGTCAGTGTGTATACCAGAACTATCCCTCCGACTATAAAAGTCAGTGTGTATACCAGAACTATCCCCCGACTATAAAAGTCAGTGTGTATACCAGAACTATCCCTCCGACTATAAAAGTCAGTGTGTATACCAGAACTATCCCTCCGACTATAAAAGTCAGTGTGTATACCAGAACTATCCCCCGACTATAAAAGTCAGTGTGTATACCAGAACTATCCCCCGACTATAAAAGTCAGTGTGTATACCAGAACTATCCCTCCGACTATAAAAGTCAGTGTGTATACCAGAACTATCCCTCCGACTATAAAAGTCAGTGTGTATACCAGAACTATCCCCCGACTATAAAAGTCAGTGTGTATACCAGAACTATCCCCCGACTATAAAAGTCAGTGTGTATACCAGAACTATCCCCCGACTATAAAAGTCAGCGTGTATACCAGAACTATCCCTCCGACTATAAAAGTCAGCGTGTATACCAGAACTATCCCTCCGACTATAAAAGTCAGCGTGTATACCAGAACTATCCCTCCGACTATAAAAGTCAGCGTGTATACCAGAACTATCCCTCCGACTATAAAAGTCAGCGTGTATACCAGAACTATCCCTCCGACTATAAAAGTCAGCGTGTATACCAGAACTATCCCTCCGACTATAAAAGTCAGCGTGTATACCAGAACTATCCCTCCGACTATAAAAGTCAGCGTGTATACCAGAACTATCCCTCCGACTATAAAAGTCAGCGTGTATACCAGAACTATCCCTCCGACTATAAAAGTCAGCGTGTATACCAGAACTATCCCTCCGACTATAAAAGTCAGCGTGTATACCAGAACTATCCCTCCGACTATAAAAGTCAGTGTGTATACCAGAACTATCCCTCCGACTATAAAAGTCAGTGTGTATACCAGAACTATCCCTCCGACTATAAAAGTCAGTGTGTATACCAGAACTATCCCTCCGACTATAAAAGTCAGCGTGTATACCAGAACTATCCCTCCGACTATAAAAGTCAGCGTGTATACCAGAACTATCCCTCCGACTATAAAAGTCAGCGTGTATACCAGAACTATCCCTCCGACTATAAAAGTCAGTGTGTATACCAGAACTATCCCCCGACTATAAAAGTCAGTGTGTATACCAGAACTATCCCTCCGACTATAAAAGTCAGTGTGTATACCAGAACTATCCCTCCGACTATAAAAGTCAGTGTGTATACCAGAACTATCCCCCGACTATAAAAGTCAGTGTGTATACCAGAACTATCCCCCGACTATAAAAGTCAGTGTGTATACCAGAACTATCCCTCCGACTATAAAAGTCAGTGTGTATACCAGAACTATCCCCCGACTATAAAAGTCAGCGTGTATACCAGAACTATCCCTCCGACTATAAAAGTCAGTGTGTATACCAGAACTATCCCCCGACTATAAAAGTCAGTGTGTATACCAGAACTATCCCCCGACTATAAAAGTCAGTGTGTATACCAGAACTATCCCCCGACTATAAAAGTCAGCGTGTATACCAGAACTATCCCTCCGACTATAAAAGTCAGTGTGTATACCAGAACTATCCCTCCGACTATAAAAGTCAGCGTGTATACCAGAACTATCCCCCGACTATAAAAGTCAGCGTGTATACCAGAACTATCCCCCGACTATAAAAGCTAACAACACACAGACGAGTGCGATATCGGGCCGTGAATCACTCGCTCACCGACATGCGATTTCCCCGCGGATGTGAGGCATTTTTATCTCAAAACCGCCTCGCATCACTTCGGGTAAGTAGCCGTGCCGGAGGATAGCTAATAGCCGTGGCAGAGGATCGCAGAGTTTCTCTCATTGTTTTCAATGGGAGACCTCGCATTGCATCGTGTGCGCCTAGCATGTGGTGCGATGCTGCCGCCGGCCCCATTGAAAACAATGGGGCTGCTATGTAAGTTTATGCAGCAAGATAGAACATGCTGCAGTTGGTTACCTGCAGTGCATTGTGGTGCCATGCGGGAAAACATCCTTCATGTGTAGGACTCAATTCAAAAGAATGGGATTTATATTTGTGCGTCTCGCATGATTTTCTCGCCAGTGTGAAGGCGGTCTAAAGCAAAGAGCTTATTCAAAGATTTGGGAAGTTTTTGCCCATGACAAACCTATTGTTCTCTTATCTTAACACAACAAAACCCATTAGAATCAATTCCAAGTGTCAGTAAACCACCCTGATAATGCAATGTGATGACGGTGTGCCGCGCTAAGAGTCAAGCTTAAGACCAAGGCATCTGTACACTGAAAAGAAAAGTCAAGCGGCACAAAAAAAAACTTTTTCAGAAACATGTGGCTTTGTTTAAACTTCCATGTTATTTTTTTGCATTAGACTTCCTACACAAGGACGAGTGAGATGTCGGGCCATGAAGCTGCCCGATACCGCGCTCATGAGGCATTCCTCAGGCATAAATACATTGGTGAAGTTCCGATCCTCTTGCATGAATTTCAGGTGCGATAGAGGATCGGAAGCGTTTTCCATTGATTTAAATGGCAACCTTGCATCGCACTCGCATGCACATTGCATGTAATGCAAGAGCAAAGCGAGGCATTAAAGCTGTGGCGATGCATTCTGAGGAGTGTGAGGAGTTAGAGCATGCCACGATTTTTTTCCCACACTGCAATTCATATTCTTGTGAGATTGGTGTGTCTCGCAGTGCACAGATGTCGTGCAATTTTGTTGGCCACACATATGGACTATTTATGGATGATTACTGGGGGCTGGGTGACTGATGACAGCATGAAGTATTGCTAGCGCATGAACAAAAAAAATATATAAGCCTTTCATTGCCCAAATACGTTGCGCAGGAGCATGCATATTTGCGCTTGCGCTCGCCTGCAGAAGCCTTTAACAAAAATCAATCAGCAACACACCTCCATGCATTAATAGGTGGCGACAATGATGAAAGTGTGTTTGGGTCGAATGGTAGTATTAAGGATTACTCATCTCCCATACAATCTGCATTGGCCTGTGTAAAGACTATTTAAATGAGCGCAGATCTTGATGACCTGCGCTCATCATCTAGCTCAAATTGAGTCAAGTAATGAGAACTCAAATTCAACTTTTATACAAAAAAAAGGGAACAACTGCTTCTCACTTTAACTTCCGGCTGATTTTTGTGAACTCCACAAGCCCAGCCTCCATGGGTAAAGTCAGGTCTCTAGCTGTTAGCATTAGTCTGCAGTCTTCATAGGTATGATCAGTGAATGGTATTCCAAGTGACCTGCAAAAGACAGTAAACCATTGTTAATGGTAGGAGCTGCTAAGGAAGGCTCCAAATCCACATCCAATACACAAAAATAAAGCTGTGTACTCCCATTCTAACACTTTTTATTTTTAGGTGACTTGGACATTTTCGCTCCTAAGATCTGCGTTCAACCAACAGACTGGCCTAATGTCACACGATGTCAATAGTAAGTAGCTTGTGCCTCTTACAACTAGGAAGTGGCTTGCTTTCTCCCGCGGGGTTTTGAACGATAATCGTTCCATGTAAAAGCAAGCAGAAAATGAACGACTGGATCAGAATCGTCCAGTTGTTCACTGATGAGGGGAGAGGACAGAATATGGGGGATGTAATGAGGGGAGAGGACAGTATATGGGGGATGTGATGAGGGGGAGAAAACAGTATTTGGGGGATGTGATGAAGGGGAGAGGACAGTATATGGGGGCTGTGATGATGGGAGAGGACAGTATATGGGAGATGTGATGAGGCTGTCAAGCAGCCTAGCAGTGGTGTAAATTCACCACTTCCAGTGGCGTCAAGGTAAATCATTACCAGACAGTATATGCAGGATGTGATAAAGGGTGATAAGCAAGGATTTGGCGCTCACTAGAAGGATACTTAAGAGTGTAGTAGGTGGGTAGTCTTGATTTCCAGGTGAAGACGAATATTCATAGGTGCTGTAAACAATCTCATAAGAGAGAGCAGCTAGAGGGAAATTCAGAAAATAACCCAATTTTATCAATCTCCCAACAGATCTCAAAACCCAAAAGAGTTAGAAGAAGGGGCAAACGAGGCGGCCAAAAATCAAAGAGTAACAAAACCATCCAGACCACCTCGCAAAATACAATCCCCAACAACGAAGCGTTAAAAGCAGGCATTTTTAACCTTTCTAAATATCAACTAAACCAAGAGGAAATCAATATCCTCTCCAGAGGACTTTCTTTTAGTCCGTCCAGTTACCCTGAAATTTTTGAATTATTTGTAGATCTAAATACATATATACGCAAATTAACATTAAAGAGACACTTCAAACTCCACCCATATAACCTTCCTAGTGATTCAACCATTCATCATAATCATGATAAAGTTTCCGATTCTGATAATCACATAGTACAACAATTTATATACACTGATCTAAAAGTATCCAGCACTTTCTACCCGGTAGAATCTAAAGGCCCACAAATTACAACATTTTACAATGAGGTACTAATGAACTTTAAAGAGCTAGCCAATCAACTAGAACTCCATAAGAAAAATAAAAAGGGGAACCTAACTAGGTTTCAACTCAAACTCATTAATAAATTAGCCAATGAACAAGGAGTGATTATCAAGCCAGCAGATAAGGGGGGAGGAATAGTCCTCATGGACAAGACATACTATTTGGACGAATCATTTCGTATCTTAAAAAATTGTTCGAATTATAAACCTCTACCTGCAGATCCATCCGCTGAGATTAAAGAAAAATTACATGCTTTGATTAATGAGGCTTATCAGGATGGTTGCATCTCCAAAGATGAGAAAATCTTTTTACATCCAAAACATCCCGAAACACCTTATTTTTATTTTCTCCCTAAGATTCATAAATCTGTAACACAAGCCCCCGGCAGGCCCATCATTGCAGGCATGAATTCCCTCACAAGCAACCTCTCTCAGTATGTAGATAATCAATTACAACGTCTAGTAGTCCAACTTCCATCTTACCTTAAAGACACCACACACGTATTACAATATTTACAAAACATCCAATGGGAAAAATCTTTTATTTGGGTGACTCTGGACGTTAGTGCATTATATTCTAATATACCACACACACAAGGTTTACAAGCAGTTAAACATTATTTAGATCAGGATTCACTAACCCCTCCCAGACAGAAGCAATTCATCTTGGATGCCATTCATTTTATATTACATAATAATTTTTTCAAATTTAATAATGAATTTTTTGTCCAAACGCGCGGGACCGCAATGGGCACGAAATGTGCACCAGTTTATGCCAACCTGTACATGGGCGCGTTCGAGGAGACTCTTCATGACCCACATATTAAATTTTATAAAAGATATATAGATGATATCATTCTTATATGGGACGGCACATTAGAAGAAATTCCTAAATTCATCCAACAAATCAATTCCAACTCATGGAACCTGGAATTTACGGGATCCATTAATCAGACCAAAGCCACCTTTTTAGATTTGGACATCTATATCAAAGCCGGCCAAATACAAACTAAGACGCATTTTAAAACCGTAGATGCGAATAGTTTCCTCGACTTTCGTAGCGACCGCGCTAAGTCGTGGAAGTTAAATGTACCTTTTGGCCAATTTAAGCGCATCAGGCGCAACTGTTCCACCATTCAGGAATATGAGAACCAATCAGAGATCCTGGCCAAAAGATTCACAGACAAGAAATATCCTAAAACACTCATTTCTAATTCCCAAAATAGAGCCAAAATAGAAGGGAGAGGTATCCAACCCCTTAACCCTATGGATGCCTCTCAATACAATAAACCCAAATCCATTAATCCAAGTTGTAATTTAATCACCCGTTATAATTCATGTCATAAAGAACTTAAGGACATCATTAGAAAACACTGGTACATTTTAAAATCTGACCCATATTTAACTTCCGAAATACCTCTGTTCCCACAAATTACTTTTAGACGAAGTCGAACCTTGGCGAGCATTCTAGCCCCATCACAGCCACGACAGTTCAGGTCTAGACCAAAAATAAGAATGCCCATTTCTATATCACATACTACAGGAGCTTTCAAATGCGGTAAACCCACTTGCAAGTGTTGTCAAAACATCTGTCACAAACGTAAGGAGATCGAAATAGATACTAACACTTCCCCATTTCAAATTAATCAATTTATGAACTGTTCAACCAGTTATGTTATCTACTTGATAGAATGTCCTTGCAAACTGAAGTACATTGGACGTACAGTTAACGCATTACGTAGTCGCTTAAACCAGCACAGATCAAATATAAAAAACAACTTCCTTAAACATAGTATCTCAAAACATTTTTCTCTACATCACGCATCAGATCCTACTCACCTCAAGATCACCCCTGTTGAACAGATTCCCAACGGCGAATTTTCCAAGTTAAGAACCAAGGAGATGTTTTACATCTTCCACTTTAATACCTTGGTTCCATACGGCTTAAACGAGACTTTAGAGAAATTTTAGCAATATCATAATACATATATATATATAAAAAATTGAGTTTTATTAATCATATAAAATTATATTTATTGGCCATAACTGTATTTTATATTTACGTAGTATTATATATTCATGGATATATTTATTGTTTGCTATTTGTGATTAATTATTTGTGATTAATTATTGTATTTTATATATATATATACATTTTTCTTTTATATACATTTTTTACATATTTTTTATATGTGCATAACTTAATTATCATATTATTCTCCCAATAGCTATTCACAGTCCATTTATTGTTTAGATTATGCATATTTATTAACTTGAATATTGATCATGCATATTTATTAATTTGAGTACCTTGTATATTCATTGCCATACATGCATCCATATTTAGTTATCATGTGACTGTCCTAACATGTGTCCGTTCATGTGACTGTCCTTTTATATGACGTCATGGCGTTGGACGTGAACTTTACGTTGCAACGTGCATACCCTTAGTTTCTTCCTAATCCCAGCTGTCATTTGAATGTTATAACTTTATTTCCTATGTATTCCGTTCACGTGACACAGCGTCATGACGTCAGACGCAAATGTTCATGTGACTCAGCGTCATGACGTCAGACGCATACGTTCCCTAGCGGTAACTCCCCAATCTTATTCCTCATCCGCATACTCAGCCTACATAGCCGCAACTTTAAAACATCTACAGCTGCGCTATAAGACACATTAAGAACGTTATGCGTCTATAGATCGTGTCAATTCACGCAGCGCCATTACGATAGCAGTGTCTCTCACTCCTCTCTCTCCCCTCCCCCTTCCCCCTGCAGTGCATGATTATGCCAACCAATGCCAACAAAATAGATGCCGGTATAGAAGTAACTTTCTTGTCAATTATGTAGCACTATTATGTTAGTAGTGATTTTCCCTTTTTCTCCCCCCCCTCTCCTCCTCCCTCCCCCCTCGCAATGTGCAGCCACGTCATCAGATGCCGACACAATGGATGCCGGCATGAACCTAACAGTTTGCTAATTATACAGTGCTTTATGCTAGCAGTGACCCCCCCCCCTACCCCCTCCCCCCCACAACGGATGCCGGCATGAATCTAACAGTTTGCTAATTATACAGTGCTATATGCTAGCAGTGACCCCCCCTACCCCTCCCCCCCCTCCCCCTTCTCCCTTCCCCTCCCCTCCCCTTTCACTTCCCTCTGCAATATGCATTGATGCCGACACAACAGATGCCGGTCTGGACTTGGCAGCCTGATTACCCTCATTTGTCACAAGATCACAAGGTACCTTTATCATTATATATGTTCAATTTTATTTATATTATGTACACTTGAAAAAGGCCGTGCGGCCGAAACGCGTTGTGTATTATATATTTTATTTTATTAAAATCGTGGAACCTGTTCATCACTGTTGACCGGTGCCATTTCTGATACGCCTATTGGGATTAGGAGGCGCCTACCCTAAAGGCGCCTCCTTGAAGTAAGTGACATAACTTTAGTCTCTTCAGCACATTCTATTTTCATTTATTCTACGGTGCGAGCGCTGAGGTTTTTTCCCTTTTATCCCATTCAGGATGTGATAAAGGGAGAGAGGACAACATGGGGTCTGTGATTGGGGGGAGAGGACAGTATATGTGAAATGTGATGAGAAAGGAGAAGACAGTATATGATAATTGTGATGTATAGGGGATATGATGAGCGAATAGGATAGTATACGGGGGATATGATAAGGGGAGGGGACAGCATATAGGGGATGTGATAAGGGGAGAGAGGATACTATATGGGGGATGTGATGAAGGAAAAGGTTAGTATGTGGGGATGTGATGAGAAAGAAAGTAAAGTATATGAGGGATGTGATAAGGGGAGAGAGGACAGTATAAGGGATATTATGAGTGGAGAGGACAGTATATGGGGGATGTGATAAAGGGAGAGAGGACAGTATAAGGGATATTATGAGTGGAGAGGACAGTATATGGGGGATGTGATGAAGGAAGAGGACAGTATATGGGGGATGTGATGAGGCAAGACAGTATATGGGGGGATGTGATGAGGGAGGACAGTATATGGGGGGATGTGATGAGGGAGGACAGTATATGGGGGATGTGATGAGGGAGAGGAAGGTATATGAGCGATGTGATGATGGGAGAGGACAGTATATGGGGGATGTGATGAGGTGAGAGGACGGTATATGGGGGATGTGATGAGGGGAGAGGACGGTATATGGGGAATGTGATGAGGGGAGAGGAGAGTATATGGGGGATGTGATGAGGGGAGAGGACAGTATATGGGGGATGTGATAAGGGGGAGAGGACAGTATATGGGGGATGTGATGAGGGGGAGAGGACAGTATTTGGGGGATGTGATGAGGGGGAGAGGACAGTATATGGGGGCTGTGATGAGGGGAGACGACAGTATATGGGAGATGTGATGAGGCTGTCAAGCAGCCTAGCAGTGGTGTACATCCACCACTTCCAGTGGCTCAAAGTAAATCAGTACCAGAAAGTATATGCAGGATGTGATAAGGGGAGAGAGGACAACATGGGGTCTGTAATTGAGGGGAGAGGACAGTATATGCGAAATGTGATGAGAAAGGAAAAGACAGTATATGATAATTGTGATTTATAAGGGATATGATGAGGGGAGAGGATAGTATATGGGGGATGTGATAAGGGGAGGGGACAGTATATAGGGGATGTGATAAGGGGAGAGAGCATACTATATGGGGGATGTGATGAAGGAAGAGGTTAGTATGTGGGGATGTGATAAGAAAGAAAGTAAAGTATATGGGGGATGTGATAAGGGGAGAGAGGACAGTATAGGGGATATTATGAATGGAGATTATGGTATATGGCGGATGTGATAAGGTGAGAGAGAACAGTATATGGGGGTTGTGATAAGGGTAGGAGAGGACAGTGTATGGGGGATGTGATGAGGGGGGTGAGGACAGTAGTTGGGGGATGTGATGAGGGGGAGGACGGTCTATGGAGGATGTTATGAGGGAGGGAACAGTATATGGGGGATGTGATGAGGGGAGGGGACAGTATATGGGGGATGTGATGAGGGGAGAGGACAGCATATGGGGGATGTGATGAGGGGGAGAGGACAGTATGAGGAATGTGATGAGAGTGAGGACAGATTATGGGGAATGTGATAAGGGGGGAGAGGACAGTATATGGGGTCTCTAATGAGCGGAGAGGACAGTACATGGGGGCTATGATAAGGAGGGAGAGGGCAGTATATGAGGGCTATGATGAGGAGGGAGAGGGCAGTATATGAAGTATGTTATGAGGGGGAGACAGAACAATATATGGGGGTTGTTATGAGAGGGGGGCAGTATATTGGGAATGTGCTGAGGGGAGGGGACAGTATATGGGGGATGTGATTCGGGAGGGGACAGTATATGGGGGATGTTATGAGGGGAGAGGACCGTATATGGGGGATGTTATGAGGGGAGAGGACCGTATATGGGGGATGTGATGAGGGGAGAGGACAGTATATGGGGGATGTGGTGAGGGGGAGCGGACAGTATTTGAAGGATGTGATGAGGGGAGCGGACAGTATATAGGGGGTGTGATGAGGGGAGAGCACAGTATGGGGAATGTGATGAGGGGAGAGGACAGTATATGGGGGATGTGATGAGGGGAGAGGACAGTATATGGGGGATGTGATGAGGGGGAGAGGACAGTATTTGAAGGATGTGATGAGGGAAGAGTACAGTATATGGGGGATGTGATGAGGGGAGAGGAAGGTATATGGGGGATGGGATGAGGGGGAGAGGACAGTATTTGAAGGATGTGATGAGGGGAGAGGACAGTATATAGGGGGGTTGATGAGGGGAGAGGACAGTATATGGGGGATGGGATGAGGGGAGAGGACAGTATATGGGGGATGGGATGAGGGGAGAGGACAGTATATGGGGGATGGGATGAGGGGAGAGGACAGTATATGGGGGATGTGATGAGGGGAGAGGACAGTATTTGAAGGATGTGATGAGGGGAGAGGACAGTATTTGAAGGATGTGATGAGGGGAGAGGACAGTATATGGGAGATGTGATGAGGGGAAGAGGACAGTATATGGGGGATGTGATGAGGGAGAGGACACTATATGGGGGATGTGATGAGGAGAGGGCAGCATATGCGGGATGGGATGAGGGGAAGAGGACAGTATATGGGGGGATGTGATTGGGGGAATGGGACAGTATATGGCGGATGTGTTGAGGAGAGCACAGTATATGGGGGATGTGATGAGGAGAGGGCAGCATATGCGGGATGTGATGAGGGGAAGAAGACAGTATATGGGGGGATGGGATGAGGGAGAGGGCAATATATGGGGATGTGATGAGAGAGAGGACAGTATATGGGGTATGTGATGAGGGGAGAGGACAGGTTATGGGGGATGTGATGAGGGGAGAGGACAGTATATGGGGGATGTGATGAGGGAGAGAACAGTATATGAGGGATGTGATGAGGAGGAGAGGACAGTATTTGGGGGATGTGATGAGGGGGAGAGGACAGTATTTGGGGGATGTGATGAGGGGGAGAGGACAGTATATGCGGGCTGTGATGAGGGGAGAGGACAGTATATGGGGGATGTGATGAAGGAAGAGGACAGTATATTGGGGATGGGATAAGGTGAGAGGACATTATATGGGGGATGTGATGAGTAGCAGCAGACAGTACATGGGGGATGTGATGAGTCTTAAAGAGGTGGCCTCTGCAGTAATAGTGTCCCCCCACTGTTGCTTCTGCAGTAATAGTGACCCCCCACAGTGGCTTCTGCAGTAATATAGACCCCCCATAGTGGCTTCTGCAGTAATAGTGACCCCCCCCCCCCCCACAGTGGCCCCAGTAGTAAGTGTTCCCCACAGTGGCCCCAGTACTAAGTATTCCCCACAGTGGCCCCAAGTAGTAAGTGTTCCCCACAGTGGCCCCAGTAGTAAGTGTTCCCCCAAAAGGACCCCCACAGTGGCCTCTGCAGTAGTAGTGTTCCCCCAAAGGGACCCCCACAGTGGCCTCTGCAGTAATAGTGACCCCCCACAGTGGCCTCTGCAGTAATAGTGACCCCCCACAGTGGCCTCTGCAGTAATAGTGACCCCCCACAGTGGCCTCTGCAGTAATAGTGACCCCCCACAGTGGCCTCTGCAGTAATGGTGACCCCTCCCCCCCCCCCACAGTGGCCTCTGCAGTAATAGTGACCCCCCCCCCTCCCCCCCCACAGTGGCCTCTGCAGTAATAGTGAACCCCTCCCCACAGTGGCCTCTGCAGTAATAGTGTCCCCCCACAGTGGCCTCTGCAGTAATAGTGCCCCCCCCCACAGTGGCCTCTGCAGTAATAGTGCCCCCCCCCACAGTGGCTTCTGCAGTAATAGTGACCCCCCCATAGTGGCTTCTGCAGTAATAGTGACCCTACCCCACAGTGGCCCCAGTAGTAAGTGTTCCCCACAGTGGCCCCAGTAGTAAGTGTTCCCCACAGTGGCCCCAGTAGTAAGTGTTCCCCACAGTGGCCCTAAGTAGTAAGTGTTCCCCACAGTGGCCCCAGTAGTAAGTGTTCCCCACAGTGGCCCCAGTAGTAAGTGTTCCCCACAGTGGCCCCAGTAGTAAGTGTTCCCCACAGTGGCCCCAGTAGTAAGTGTTCCCCACAGTGGCCCCAGTAGTAAGTGTTCCCCACAGTGGCCCCAGTAGTAAGTGTTCCCCACAGTGGCCCCAGTAGTAAGTGTTCCCCACAGTGGCCCCAGTAGTAAGTGTTCCCCACAGTGGCCCCAGTAGTAAGTGTTCCCCACAGTGGCCCCAGTAGTCCGTGTTCTCCACAGTGGCCCCAGTAGTCCGTGTTCTCCACAGTAACATAGTAACATTGTCTTCATTCAGCCTTACATACTATGTCCATCTAGTCCAGCCTGTCTATCCTACTGTGTTGATCCAGAGGAAGGCAAAAACCCCCAAGGCCAGAAGCCAATTAGCCCTTTTGGGGAAAAAATTCCTTCCCGACTCCCTAATGGCAATCAGACTGTTCCCTGGATCAACCCCTAAGGCCTCATGTCCACGGGGAAAATCAGGCCCGCTACGGATTCTCCATGTAGAATCCGTAGCGGGTCCCTCCTGCCCCGCGGACATGAGGGCTGAAAATAAGAATAAATCAGAATAAACTCACCTCCCATCCGCTCCGTTTCTTCTCTTCGCTGCGGCGTCATCTTCTCTCGTCGCGGCCGGATCTTCTTTCTTCGGCTCGGCGGATGTGCATGATGACGTCGGTGACGTGCCCCGCGCATGCGCCGTTCCGAAGAAAAAAGATCCGGCCGCGACGGAGAGAAGATGGCGCCGCCGCAAAGAGAAGAAACGGAGCGTGTGAGTAAATTCCGAATTTTGTCTCCCGCGGATCCGGACGGCTTCCATAGGCTTCAATAGAAGCCCGCGGGAGCCGTCCCCGCGGGAGACCCGCATGAAAATGGAGCATGGTCCAGATTTTTTCATGCTCCATTTTTTTTTACATTACTTTTATTGACGATCCGCGGGTATTTATCTACCCGCGGGTGGTCAATGAATCCCTATGGGATGCGGATCCGCGCGCGGGAGAAGAGTTAAAATCAGCTGCGGATTTTAATTCTTATTTTCCCCGTGGACATGAGGCCTAATAGTTCCTACCTGCCTGTATACCCGGATTGACACTTAACCTAATATTTATATCCTGTAATATCCTTCTTCTCCAGAAAGACATCAAGTCCCCTTTTAAACTCCTCTATGGATTTTGCCATCACCACTTCTTCCGGTAGAGAGTTCCACAGTCTAACTGCTCTTACAGTAAAGAATCCCCTTCTATGTTGGTGATGAAACCTACTTTCCTCTAATCGTAGCGGATGTCCTCTTGTTACCGTCGTGGTCCTGGGTGTAAACAGATTGCGGGAGAGATCCATGTGTTGTCCCCTCATGTACTTATACATGGTTATTTGGTCGCCTCTTAACCTTCTTTTTTCTAGAGTAAATAGTCCCAATTTGGATAGCCTCTCTGGGTATTCCAGTCCCGTCATTCCATGTATTAGTTTAGTTGCCCTTCTTTGAACCCCCTCAAGCACTGTGACATCTTTCCTGAGCACCGGTGACCAGAATTGTACGCAGTATTCCATGTGAGGCCTGACAAGTGCCTTATATAATGGAAGGATAATGTTCTCGTCCTTCGCCTCTATACCTCTTTTAATGCACCCCAAGACTTTATTTGCCTTTGCAGCAGCTGACTGGCATTGGTTACTCCAGTTTAGTCTATTATCCACTAATACCCCCAGATCCTTTTCCATATCACTTTTCCCTAGTGGTACCCCATTAAGTGAATATTTGTGACATCCGTTTCTCCTGCCCATGTGCATAGTCTTACATTTTTCAACATTGAACTTCATTTGCCATTTTTCTGCCCAAGCCCCCAGCTTATCCAGGTCCATTTGTAGCCGCACATTGTCCTCCGTTGCATTAATTATGTTGTATAATTTTGTGTCATCTGCAAATATTGATATTTTGCTGTGCAGCCCCTCTATCAGGTCATTGATAAATATGTTGAACAGAGTGGGGACTAATACTGAACCCTGTGGCACCCCGCTAGCGACTGTGGTCCAATCAAAGTACGCACCATTTATTACCACCCTCTGCTTTCTATCATTGAGCCAATTTTTTTACCCACTTACACACGTTTTCGCCTAGTCCGAGCTGCCTCATTTTGTATATTAGCCTATTATGTGGCACGGTGTCAAAGGCTTTAGAGAAGTCCAGATATACAAAATCAATAGATTCTCCCTGGTCCAGCTAAGAGCTTACTTCATCGTAAAAACTGATCAGATTTGTCTGACATGAGCGACCCTTCATGAATCCATGCTGGTGAGGAGTTATTCCCTTATTCTCCTTGAGGTACTCATCGGTGGTGTCTCTCAGAATCCCCTAGAAAATTTTTCCCATTACTGAAGTGAGACTTACTGGCCTGTAGTTACCAGGCTCACTTTTGCTCCCTTTTTTGTAAATTGGAACCACGTTGGCAATGCGCCAATCCAATGGTACTACACCGATCTTGATAGTGTCTAGAAATATTATGTATAGTGGCCTAACTATCTCATCACTTAGTTCCCTTAGTATCCTTGGGTGTAATCCATCTGGGCCCGGCGATTTATCAATTTTAGTTTTCTTTAGCCGCTTTCGCACCTCCTCCTGCGTTAGGTATGAGATCTTTTGTGAGGGGTTCGTTTTATTCCCCTGCATCTCGTGTGGCATTTCCTTTTCTTTTGTGAATACACTTGAGAAGAAACTGTTTAGTAGATTTGCTTTCCCTTCGTCATCATCAATGATTTCTCCTGCATTGTTTTTTTAAAGGGCCAGCGCTCTCCCTGCAAATCCTTTTGCTGTTAATGTAGTTGAAAAATAGCTTCGGGTTGTTCTTGCTCTGTTTGGCGATCCGTCTTTCTGCTTCCTCCTTGGCAGTTTTGATCGTATCTTTGCATATTTTGTTTTTTTCCCTGTATGTTTTTAGTGCTTCTTCGCTGCCTTGTTGCTTTAGTAGTTTGAACGCTTTCTTTTTTTCGTTTATTGCCCCGCTTACCGTCTTGTCGAGCCACATTGGTTTCCTTTTAGTTGAGTTTCTTTTATTTTTAAAGGGAATGAACTGTTCATATGAGGCGATTAGGATTCTTTTGAACTTTTCCCATTTGTCCTCCGTACTGATATTTTTGAGGATGTTGTCCCAATTAATGTTACCAATAGTTCTAAGCTCATCAAATTTTGCTTTACTAAAGTTTAGTTTCTTTGTCACTCCCTGATAAGGCTTCCTATTGATTGACAGCTGGAAGTAGATTATATTGTGGTCACTGTTCCCCAAGTGCCCCTCAACCTGCACCCCCTTTATACGGTCCGGTTTGTTGGTTAGTACTAGGTCCAGAATGGCCCTCCCTCTCGTTGGTTCCCGCACAAGTTGGTTCAGGTAATTGTCTTTAATTACTCTCAAGAATTTATCACCCCTGTGAGATTTGCAGGTTTCGTTCTCCCATGTTATATCTGGATAATTAAAGTCCCCCATGATAATTACTTTGTTTCGCTTTGACACCTCTTCTATCTGCCTTAGTAGTAAGTTTTCAGTTTCTTCTGTTGCTTTTGGTGCTCTATAGAAGACCCCTATCAGGATTTTGTTATTTTTTCCTCCCTGTATTTCTACCCACAGAGATTCCACCTGTTCGTCTCCTACCCCTATATCCTCCCGTAGCCTCGGCTTCAAGTTCGATTTGACGTACAGACATACCCCTCCCCCTTTCTGGTTCCTTCAGTCTCTTCTGAAGAGATTGTACCCCTGCAAATTCACCGCCCAATCGCACTTATCATCAAGCCATGTTTCCGTAATTCCGACTATATCATAGTTTTCATCAGTCATTCTCGCTTCAAGCTCACCCACTTTACCAATCAGACTTCTTGCATTCGTGGTCATACAATTTATATCATTTTTTTTGTTTTTTAAATTTGTTTTGTTGCTATTTGTACTTATGGCTGATCTATCAATTCTATCTGTACTAACCCCACCCCCTGCTCGACCCCCCCGAATCCCTTTGCTTGGACCCGGATCGCTAGTTACACTGGCTACCCCACTATTTCTCATTTTACCCCCCCCAGTCCCTAGTTTAAACACTCCTCCAGCCTTCTAGCCATCTTATCCCCCAGCACAGCTGCACCCTCCCCATTAAGATGCAGCCCGTCCCTACGGTAGAGCCTGTAGCCGACAGCAAAGTCAGCCCAGTTCTCCAGGAACACAAATCCCTCCTTCTTACACCAACTCCGGAGCCACTTGTTTACCTCCCTAAGATCCTGCTGCCTTTCTAGTGTGGCTTTAGGTACAGGTAGTATTTCCGAGAAAACTACCCTGGAGGTCCTCGCCCTAAGCTTGGACCCGAAGTCCCTGAAATCATTTTTGAGGGCCCTCCATTGACCTCTAACTTGTTCATTGGTGCCAACGTGCACCATGACCGCTGGATCCTCACCAGCCCCTCCCAGTAATCTGTCAATCCGATCCGCGATGTGTCGAACTCGAGCGCCAGGAAGACAACACACCGTTCGACGATCCCGGTCTTTATGGCAGATTGCCCTCTCTGTCCCCCTAATTGAGTCCCCCACCACTAGAACCTGCGCTCCCCGTCCCCGTCTCACTGGAGCAGTCATCCCCCTGGTGTTCAGAGGGCATGTCGTGCTGCAGCGGTGCTGGCTCTGTAATGGCATCGCCCTCATCTGCCAACGTTGCAGACATGTTGGGTTGTGCCAGTTCAGGACCAGCCTCCCTGGATCTATTCCCTCTACGCCTCCTTCTATCTGACACCCAGCTGACTGCCTGCTCCCCCTGCACTTCCGTACTACCATCCGCCCCCGCCTCTACCCCAGCGAGTGTCTGCTCAGTGAGCACCAAACTCCTTTCCATGATGTCAATGGCTCTCAGTGTTGCCAGTTGCCCATTTAGATCCAGAATTTGGGCTTCTCAATGTGCGACGTGCACGCATCTTGCGCAACAGTATGCACCCTCGATCGGCTGATCAAGGACCGCATACATTGCACAAGTAGCACACTGGATGACATTGCCAGACATGGAGCTCATCCTAATGGGGATCTACAATTTACTTGTGGAAGTAGTGAAGATAGACTTGATCACACTCCGCTCACACGCTGCTACAACCGCTCACACGCTGCTGCAACCGCTCAACTGCTGACCCGCTGCTGCAACCGCTGACCCGCTGCTGCAACCGCTGACCCGCTGCTGCAACCGCTGACCCGCTGCTGCAACCGCTGACCCGCTGCTGCAACCGCTGACCCGCTGCTGCAACCGCTGACCCGCTGCTGCAACCGCTGACCCGCTGCTGCAACCGCTGACCCGCTGCTGCAACCGCTGACCCGCTGCTGCAACCGCTGACCCGCTGCTGCAACCGCTGACCCGCTGCTGCAACCGCTGACCCGCTGCTGCAACCGCTGACCCGCTGCTGCAACCGCTGACCCGCTGCTGCAACCGCTGACCCGCTGCTGCAACCGCTCACACGCTGCTGCCTCTGTGCAACTACTCACGCTGCCGCTCTCACGCAACCTCTTACCCGCTGAGACTTATGCACAACCGGTCACAAATTTTTTTTTTTTTTTACCCCCCTCACAAACACTTAGACCCCCAGACACACACACACACAGAAGACACAAATAACCAGATACACAGAAGACACACACTTGGCTCACAAACACACACAGAAGATACTTATCAGCTCCTTCACTCCTCCTGGTGACGTCACCCGCTGTCCCGGCGGCCGCTCACTCTGCCCTCCTGTCTCAGCTGCTCCGTTCTGGTCCCCTCCGCTGCTGCTGGCGCTGGACTCCTGGTGGCCTCTTGGCGCCGCCTACTGCGCTCCGGTCTTCTCCTTGCTGCCCCCGCACCTGCTTCGGCGCTGGTATCGGCTGCTGAGCTGCTCCGCTGTCCCCTTCAGCCCGCCGCTCGTGCCTCCGTCTCGTGCCGCTGCTCCTGGCGTCAGCCCCAGTAGTACGTGTTCCCCACAGTGGCCCCAGTAGTACGTGTTCCCCACAGTGGCCCCAGTAGTACGTGTTCCCCACAGTGGCCCCAGTAGTACGTGTTCCCCACAGTGGCCCCAGTAGTACGTGTTCCCCACAGTGGCCCCAGTAGTAAGTGTTCCCCACAGTGGCCCCAGTAGTAAGTGTTCCCCACAGTGGCCCCAGTAGTAAGTGTTCCCCACAGTGGCCCCAGTAGTAAGTGTTCCCCACAGTGGCCCCAGTAGTAAGTGTTCCCCACAGTGGCCCCAGTAGTAAGTGTTCCCCACAGTGGCCCCAGTAGTAAGTGTGCCCCACAGTGGCCCCAGTAGTAAGTGTGCCCCACAGTGGCCCCAGTAGTAAGTGTGCCCCACAGTGGCCCCAGTAGTAAGTGTGCCCCACAGTGGCCCCAGTAGTAAGTGTGCCCCACAGTGGCCCCAGTAGTAAGTGTGCCCCACAGTGGCCCCAGTAGTAAGTGTTCCCCACAGTGGCCCCAGTAGTAAGTGTTCCCCACAGTGGCCCCAGTAGTAAGTGTTCCCCACAGTGGCCCCAGTAGTAAGTGTTCCCCACAGTGGCCTCTGCAGTAATAGTGTTCCCCACAGTGGCCTCTGCAGTAATAGTGTTCCCCACCGTGGCCTCTGCAGTAATAGTGTTCCCCACCGTGGCCTCTGCAGTAATAGTGTTCCCCACCGTGGCCTCTGCAGTAATGGTGTTCCCCCAAAGGGACCCCACAGTGGCCTCTGCAGTAAGTGTTGCCCCCACAGTGGTCTCTGCAGTTTAGTGACCCCCCACAGTGGCCTCTGCAGGTTAGTGACCCCCCCACAGTGGCCTCTGCAGTAATAGTGACCCCCACCCCCCACAGTGGCCTCTGCAGTAATAGTGACCCCCCCCCCCACAGTGGCCTCTGCAGTAATAGTTTTCCCCACAGTGGCCTCTGCAGTAATAGTGTTCCCCACAGTGGCCTCTGCAGTAATAGTGTTCCCCACCGTGGCCTCTGCAGTAATAGTGTTCCCCACAGTGGCCTCTGCAGTAATGGTGTTCCCCCAAAGGGACCCCCACAGTGGCCTCTGCAGTAAGTGTTCCCCCCACAGTGGTCTCTGCAGTTTAGTGACCCCCCCCCCCACAGTGGCCTCTGCAGTAATAGTGACCCCCCCCCACAGTGGCCTCTGCAGTAATAGTGACCCCCCCCCCCCACAGTGGCCTCTGCAGTAATAGTGACCCCCCCCCCACAGTGGCCTCTGCAGTAATAGTGACCCCCCCCCCCACAGTGGTCTCTGCAGTTTAGTGACCCCCCACAGTGGCCTCTGCAGGTTAGTGACCCCCCACAGTGGCCTCTGCAGTAATAGTGACCCCCCCCACATTGGCCTCTGCAGTAATAGTGACCCCCCCCCCCACAGTGGCCTCTGCAGTAATAGTGTTCCCCACAGTGGCCTCTGCAGTAATAGTGTTCCCCACAGTGGCCTCTGCAGTAATAGTGTTCCCCACCGTGGCCTCTGCAGTAATAGTGTTCCCCACCGTGGCCTCTGCAGTAATAGTGTTCCCCACCGTGGCCTCTGCAGTAATGGTGTTCCCCCAAAGGGACCCCCACAGTGGCCTCTGCAGTAAGTGTTCCCCCCACAGTGGTCTCTGCAGTTTAGTGACCCCCCACAGTGGCCTCTGCAGTAATAGTGACCCCCACCCCCCACAGTGGCCTCTGCAGTAATAGTGACCCCCCCCCCCCCCCCACAGTGGCCTCTGCAGTAATAGTGTTCCCCACAGTGGCCTCTGCAGTAATAGTGTTCCCCACAGTGGCCTCTGCAGTAATAGTGTTCCCCACAGTGGCCTCTGCAGTAATAGTGTTCCCCACAGTGGCCTCTGCAGTAATAGTGTTCCCCACCGTGGCCTCTGCAGTAATAGTGTTCCCCACCGTGGCCTCTGCAGTAATAGTGTTCCCCACCGTGGCCTCTGCAGTAATGGTGTTCCCCCAAAGGGACCCCCACAGTGGCCTCTGCAGTAAGTGTTCCCCCCACAGTGGTCTCTGCAGTTTAGTGACCCCCCACAGTGGCCTCTGCAGTAATAGTGACCCCCCCCCACAGTGGCCTCTGCAGTAATAGTGACCCCCCCCCCACAGTGGCCTCTGCAGTAATAGTGACCCCCCCCCCCCCCACAGTGGCCTCTGCAGTAATAGTGACCCCCCCACATTGGCCTCTGCAGTAATAGTGACCCCCCCCCCCCCCACAGTGGCCTCTGCAGTAATAGTGACCCCCCCCCCACAGTGGCCTCTGCAGTAATAGTGACCCCCCCCCACAGTGGCCTCTGCAGGTTAGTGACCCCCCACAGTGGCCTCTGCAGTAATAGTGACCCCCCCACATTGGCCTCTGCAGTAATAGTGACCCCCCCCCCCCCACAGTGGCCTCTGCAGTAATAGTGTTCCCCACAGTGGCCTCTGCAGTAATAGTGTTCCCCACAGTGGCCTCTGCAGTAATAGTGTTCCCCACAGTGGCCTCTGCAGTAATAGTGTTCCCCACCGTGGCCTCTGCAGTAATAGTGTTCCCCACCGTGGCCTCTGCAGTAATAGTGTTCCCCACCGTGGCCTCTGCAGTAATGGTGTTCCCCCAAAGGGACCCCCACAGTGGCCTCTGCAGTAAGTGTTCCCCCCACAGTGGTCTCTGCAGTTTAGTGACCCCCCACAGTGGCCTCTGCAGTAATAGTGACCCCCCCCCCCCACAGTGGCCTCTGCAGTAATAGTGACCCCCCCCCCCCCCCCCCACAGTGGCCTCTGCAGTAATAGTGACCCCCCCCCCCCCACAGTGGCCTCTGCAGTAATAGTGACCCCCCCCACATTGGCCTCTGCAGTAATAGTGACCCCCCCCCCCCCCCCACAGTGGCCTCTGCAGTAATAGTGACCCCCCACACAGTGGCCTCTGCAGTAACAGCGACCCCCACAATTGCCCAAGTAGGAATAGTGCCCCCCAACCCCCCATAGCGGCCCCAGTGGTAATAGTGAATTAAGATGAGTCAGCACGATGAACAATAAAATGTCTATGTGCACACGAGCGTGTAGACCATTTTTGTAAATAGTATATAAGACGGGCTGAGAGTATATGGGCAGCAGGCTCGCCTATGGATCTGATGAGATGCCTGGGACCTTTACCCTGATTTGACGTGACTCCTGCCTCGATAGAAATCCAGGGCTTCATTTACAATGGGCTCTGGGTCTTTAGAGCGATGGCAGTTTTTGGGGACCGCTATAGACCAGAAATGGAAGGGACCTTTTTATTTGTTTTTAATACTTCTGTCTGCTTTATTGTCCTTTCTCTTGTGTCAGTGGGTCCCAAAATCAATCCTTCCACTATAAGGGGGTATTGCAGGCTAATGCTGAGGATGTGATGTCCCCGGGATGGGTTGTCAGTGGTTGACCAGCTGGGGTCCGCCACTTCGATTCGCCGCCGATCAGCTGATTGTCCGGCTTGTCAGTGCAGCAGGCTGGACATTGTCATTGGTGGTCTGGGTCAGGAGTGTGGTGGGTGGCTTCATTCCCATTGAGATCAGTGGGAGTGATGCTTTCAATTACACTTCCGGATTCTCATTGCAGTCAGAGCCAAAGGTGAAATGGGAGGCATCGCTCCTGTTGGTTTTGGTGAGGGGGGAAGCCATCTATTGCATTTCTAGCCTTGACTACCAATGACTATATCCAGCCCCGCTGTACTGACAGTGAGCCAGAGGATAAACTAATGTAGCGGGGATTCTGAGCGGCGGATCCCCGCTGGTTGACTGTTGGTGCTCTATCCTGGGGATAGGTCATCAATGGTAAAAGCACGGAATAACCCTTTAATTGCCAACATATTCCCTACATATACTTTTGATGTATATATTCTATATATATTGATATTTTATCAATTGCAGCTTGAACAAGGTAGTAAATGGTTGGCTATCTATCAGTTCCATGGAAATAGAGCCGTGCTCACACATTAGCAGTATAACTCCATTCACAAGGGGGCTAGGGTACTGCCATTCTCGTGATCACTGGAGGTCCCGGTGGTCGGTCTCCCAGCCTCGTACATTTATCTCCTAGTTTTCCTGGTGGTTTAGGGTAGAAGAACGGGTTCAAATGTATTTCACTTCACACTGTGAGGTGCCCCTAAGTGGTTTAGGGAGTTTTGACCAAAGTGATTATATGTTGCACAGGGCTTCTGTGGGTTCAGCTATTTCCAGTTCAGCAGCAGAACTACCCTGCACTTCTTTTAATGTTTTTATGGGTTTAGGTGAGAAATGTTAAGATAAGGTAACTTTTAAAAAGGTTGAAATGCTTTAGTATGGAAAACTAATTTGAACTAAACATCTTATATATAATGTTTATGGCCATCTCTACCACCCCAGCTGAGGCCATGCGGACACACAACTGGGTACATAGAAGTGTCGGACAAAGCCTAAGGCCTCATGTCCACTTGAAAAATACAATCCGCGCAGAATCTGCCGCGGATTTGCTTTAAGTGGTATTTTTTTTGCATGCAGATATCCGCACACATTGCTATCAATGTGATAGCAATGTTGCCGATCCGCGCGGAATGCGCGGCAGAATCGAGCATGCCGCTTTTTTTCTCCCGCGCATGAAAAATGCAATTCTTTTAAAATGCCATCCGCAGGTGCAAAATTCAATTTAACGGACCGTGGATGGCCAATGATTCCCTATGGGCAAAATCCGCTGCGGATTCCGCAATTCCATTTAGCTAGTGGACATGAGGCCTTAGAGCTCTCCTTACTGCTACACATGAAGTTCAGTTCTGGTCCCAGGGCCTTAAAGGGGTTCTACCAAGATTATAACTTATCCCCTCTTCACAGGATGAGGGAATAAGTGTTTAATCAGTGAAGGTCCAGTTGCTAGTACACCTACCAATGAGAAGAATTGGGGTCCTTTGTTTTTCATGGATAAATGGAGTGGCGGTCAAGCATACACATTGCTTCTTCTACATCCCTATGGAACTGCCAGAGATAGCGAGCATGCGTGCTGGGGAAGAGCTGTATCATGGGATTGATTGGCTAGTGGGAGTGGCCTAATTTAGGGATGTGGACACTATTGGGGATTATAGGACAATCAGGCCTCTATGAAGCAACATGCTCTACGGGGGCTCCTGTGAAGTAAGCAGGAACAGAGTAGAGGAGAACAAACAGTCTTTCTCGTATTATAAGCTTGCAACGTTTAAGCTTTTCTTTAGGTTTCTGTACCACTTGTTGGCGGTTGCATTTAGTAAAGTTGCGTTGTTTACACTAAATGTGGTTGCAGTTGTTTTCTTAATGGGGAACCACTTGGGATTCACCACCCTACATGTTACTAATCAGTGTATCGCTTCACATCAGGAAGGAGGACATGATGGGTTGGTTGTCTGGTTATGCCCAGGATCTGTGATCATCTCAAGTGTCTCTGATCCTGGGTTTACACATACAATATCTTCCCTTGGGCTTGCCGTACAGGCTGCACTGCAGTTTGTGGCTTACGTGTTAATATTCATATCTTTGTGGAAACCAGAGCTGTAATTGCCTTCACATGGGGCAAATATTCAGTTTGTTGCACTTGCCCTGCATTTACATACCTTACCAAGGCCTCCCCCTGGCACCTGGGGCACGTGCTCCCTCTCATCCCTCATTTACATACCTCACCAAGGCTTCCCCCGGCACCTGGGGCACGTGCTCCCTCTCATCCGTCATTTACATACCTCATCAAGGCCCCCCTGGCACCTGGGGCACATGCCCTTTCTCATCCCTCATTTACATACCTCACCAAGGCCCCCCCCCCTGGCACCTGGGGCACATGCCCCCTCTGATCCCTCCCTGACCTCCGTCTAGCTACAACTTTGCTGCAAACAACCATTTTCTCACCCATATGTATTTGGATTCAATTCCATAAATTTAAGAAATGGTTTATTTAGAAAGTATTGTCTAAAATCAGCCTTCACCAGAAATTAGACACCAGAAAATAAATTCTCGCATGCTCCAAAATAAAAACTTAAGAGAAGTATCAATTATAAAAGACTTTATTTATTTAAGGTTTTCAACATTTTAGTGTTATGGCTTCCCTAAGGCTGCAGATCCAGAAGAAAGCGAAAAATCCCTCGACACTTTTAGCCAATTTGTGTCACAGGGGAAAAATTCCTTCTTGACCCCGGGAAAAGGCGATCAGTCCTAGAACCCTGGATCAGAGCCGCTGATGATAGTGTGATGGTGGTGGGCATTGTACATGTAGAGCTGGGGGGGGGGGGGGGCGCTGTGTGGGTGTCCAAATGAAGTTGCTGGCTGGGTGTACAGCTAGTAGACGCTGTGTGGCGGGGTGCATGGTGACGGCGCTGTATGGCAGGGTACAGGGTGGGACGCTGTGTGACTGCACCCCCCTTATAGTCCGAGGGAAGAATCATTTGCTGTTTCAGTGGATGAATGAGCGATCCTGGTTGTCAGGTCATGGTCACATGATCAGTACTTCCAGAATTACAGCCTTCATTCATTCAGAATTGTTGTTGCAGCAAATGAAGGATAATGCTTGCTTCATCGCAGCATCTCTCTGTAGAGCTGGGGGGCACTGTGTGGCGGGGTGCAAGGTGAGTGCGCTGTGCGGCTGCGTGCAGGGTGAGGGCGCTGTGCGGCTGCGTGCAGGGTGAGGGCGCTGTGCGGCTGCGTGCAGGGTGAGGGCGCTGTGCGGCTGCGTGCAGGGTGAGGGCGCTGTGCGGCTGCCTGTTGGGTGAGGGCGCTGTGTGGCGGGGCGCAGGGTGGGATGCTGTGTGACTGCACCCGTCCAAGGGAAGAATCATTTGCTGTTCCAGTGGATGAATGAGCGATCCTGGTTGTCAGGTCATGGTCACATGATCAGTACTTCCAGAATTACAGCCTTCATTCATTCAGAATTGTTGTCACAGCAAATGGAGGATAATGCTTGCTTCATTGCAGCATCTCTCTGTAGAGCTGGGGGGCGCTGTGTGGCTGCGTGCTGGGTGAATGCGCTGTGCGGCTGCCTGTTGGGTGAGGGCGCTGTGTGGCGGGGCGCAGGGTGGGACGCTGTGTGACTGCACCCGTCCAAGGGAAGAATCATTTGCTGTTCCAGTGGATGAATGAGCGATCCTGGTTGTCAGGTCATGGTCACATGATCAGTACTTCCAGAATTACAGCCTTCATTCATTCAGAATTGTTGTCACAGCAAATGGAGGATAATGCTTGCTTCATTGCAGCATCTCTCTGTAGAGCTGGGGGGCGCTGTGTGGCTGCGTGCAGGGTGAATGCGCTGTGCGGCTGCCTGTTGGGTGAGGGCGCTGTGTGGCGGGGCGCAGTGTGGGACGCTGTGTGACTGCACCCGTCCAAGGGAAGAATCATTTGCCTTTCCAGTGGATGAATGAGCGATCCTGGTTGTCAGGTCATGGTCACATGATCAGTACTTCCAGAATTACAGCCTTCATTCATTCAGAATTGTCACAGCAAATGGAGGATAATGCTTGCTTCATTGCAGCATCTCTCTGTAGAGCTGGGGGGCACTGTGTGGCTGCGTGCAGGGTGAATGCGCTGTGCGGCTGCCTGTTGGGTGAGGGCGCTGTGTGGCGGGGCGCAGGGTGGGACGCTGTGTGACTGCACCCGTCCAAGAGAAGAATCATTTGCTGTTCCAGTGGATCAATGAGCGATCCTGGTTGTCAAGTCATGGTCACATGATCAGTACTTCCAGAATTACAGCCTTCATTCATTCAGAATTGTCACAGCAAATGGAGGATAATGCTTGCTTCATTGCAGCATCTCTCTGTAGAGCTGGGGGGCGCTGTGTGGCTGCGTGCAGGGTGAATGCGCTGTGCGACTGCCTGTTGGGTGAGGGCGCTGTGTGGCGGGGCGCAGGGTGGGACGCTGTGTGACTGCACCCGTGCAAGGGAAGAATCATTTGCTGTTCCAGTGGATAAATGAGCGATCCTGGTTGTCAGGTCATGGTCACATGATCAGTACTTCCAGAATTACAGCCTTCATTCATTCAGAATTGTTGTCACAGCAAATGGAGGATAATGCTTGCTTCATTGCAGCATCTCTCTGTAGAGCTGGGGGGCGCTGTGTGGCTGCGTGCAGGGTGAATGCGCTGTGCGGCTGCCTGTTGGGTGAGGGCGCTGTGTGGGGGGGCGCAGTGTGGGACGCTGTGTGACTGCACCCGTCCAAGGGAAGAATCATTTGCTGTTCCAGTGGATGAATGAGCGATCCTGGTTGTCAGGTCATGGTCACATGATCAGTACTTCCAGAATTACAGCCTTCATTCATTCAGAATTGTTGTCACAGCAAATGGAGGATAATGCTTGCTTCATTGCAGCATCTCTCTGTAGAGCTAGGGGGCGCTGTGTGGCTGCGTGCAGGGTGAATGCGCTGTGCGGCTACCTGTTGGGTGAGGGCGCTGTGTGGCGGGGCGCAGGGTGGGACGCTGTGTGACTGCACCCGTCCAAGGGAAGAATCATTTGCTGTTCCAGTGGATGAATGAGCGATCCTGGTTGTCAGGTCATGGTCACATGATCAGTACTTCCAGAATTACAGCCTTCATTCATTCAGAATTGTTGTCACAGCAAATGGAGGATAATGCTTGCTTCATTGCAGCATCTCTCTGTAGAGCTGGGGGGCGCTGTGTGGCTGCGTTCAGGGTGAATGCGCTGTGCGACTGCCTGTTGGGTGAGGGTGCTGTGTGGCAGGGTGCAGGGTGGGACGCTGTGTGACTGCACCCATCCAAGGGAAGAATCATTTGCTGTTCCAGTGGATGAATGAGCGATCCTGGTTGTCAGGTCATGGTCACATGATCAGTACTTCCAGAATTACAGCCTTCATTCATTCAGAATTGTTGTCACAGCAAATGGAGGATAATGCTTGCTTCATTGCAGCATCTCTGTAGAGCTGGGGGGCGCTGTGTGGCTGCGTGCAGGGTGAATGCGCTGTGCGGCTGCCTGTTGGGTGAGGGCGCTGTGTGGCGGGGCGCAGGGTGGGACGCTGTGTGACTGCACCCGTCCAAGAGAAGAATCATTTGCTGTTCCAGTGGATGAATGAGCGATCCTGGTTGTCAGGTCATGGTCGCATGATCAGTACTTCCAGAATTACAGCCTTCATTCATTCAGAATTGTTGTCACAGCAAATGGAGGATAATGCTTGCTTCATTGCAGCATCTCTCTGTAGAGCTGGGGGGGGGGCGCTGTGTGGCTGCGTGCAGGGTGAATGCGCTGTGCGGCTGCCTGTTGGGTGAGGGCGCTGTGTGGCGGGGCGCAGGGTGGGACGCTGTGTGACTGCACCCGTCCAAGGGAAGAATCATTTGCTGTTCCAGTGGATGAATGAGCGATCCTGGTTGTCAGGTCATGGTCACATGATCAGTACTTCCAGAATTACAGCCTTCATTCATTCAGAATTGTCACAGCAAATGGAGGATAATGCTTGCTTCATTGCAGCATCTCTCTGTAGAGCTAGGGGGCGCTGTGTGGCTGCGTGCAGGGTGAATGCGCTGTGCGACTGCCTGTTGGGTGAGTGCGCTGTGTGGCGGGGCGCAGGGTGGGACGCTGTGTGACTGCACCCATCCAAGGGAAGAATCATTTGCTGTTCCAGTGGATGAATGAGCGATCCTGGTTGTCAGGTCATGGTCACATGATCAGTACTTCCAGAATTACAGCCTTCATTCATTCAGAATTGTTGTCACAGCAAATGGAGGATAATGCTTGCTTCATTGCAGCATCTCTCTGTAGAGCTGGGGGGCGCTGTGTGGCTGCGTGCAGGGTGAATGCGCTGTGTGGCGGGGCGCAGGGTGGGACGCTGTGTGACTGCACCCGTCCAAGGGAAGAATCATTTGCTGTTCCAGTGGATTAATGAGCGATCCTGGTTGTCAGGTCATGGTCACATGATCAGTACTTCCAGAATTACAGCCTTCATTCATTCAGAATAGTTGTCACAGCAAATGGAGGATAATGCTTGCTTCATTGCAGCATCTCTCTGTAGAGCTGGGGGGCGCTGTGTGGCTGCGTGCAGGGTGAATGCGCTGTGCGGCTGCCTGCAGGGTGAGGGCGCTGTGTGGCGGGGCGCAGGGTGGGACGCTGTGTGACTGCACCCGTCCAAGGGAAGAATCATTTGCTGTTCCAGTGGATGAATGAGCGATCCTGGTTGTCAGGTCATGGTCACATGATCAGTACTTCCAGAATTACAGCCTTCATTCATTCAGAATTGTTGTCACAGCAAATGGAGGATAATGCTTGCTTCATTGCAGCATCTCTCCTTAGAGCCGGGGGGCGCTGTGTGGCTGTGTGCAGGGTGAATGCGCTGTGCGGCTGCCTGTTGGGTGAGGGCGCCGTGTGGGGGGGCGCAGTGTGGGACGCTGTGTGACTGCACCCGTCCAAGGGAAGAATCATTTGCTGTTCCAGTGGATGAATGAGCGATCCTGGTTGTCAGGTCATGGTCACATGATCAGTACTTCCAGAATTACAGCCTTCATTCATTCAGAATTGTTGTCACAGCAAATGGAGGATAATGCTTGCTTCATTGCAGCATCTCTCTGTAGAGCTGGGGGGCGCTGTGTGGCTGCCTGCAGGGTGAGGGCGCTGTGTGGCGGGGCGCAGGGTGGGACGCTGTGTGACTGCACCCGTCCAAGGGAAGAATCATTTGCTGTTCCAGTGGATGAATGAGCGATCCTGGTTGTCAGGTCATGGTCACATGATCAGTACTTCCAGAATTACAGCCTTCATTCATTCAGAATTGTTGTCACAGCAAATGGAGGATAATGCTTGCTTTATTGCAGCATCTCTCTGTAGAGCTGGGGGGCGCTGTGTGGCTGCGTGCAGGTTGAATGCGCTGTGCGACTGCCTGTTGGGTGAGGGCGCTGTGTGGCGGGGCGCAGTGTGGGACGCTGTGTGACTGCACCCGTCCAAGGGAAGAATCATTTGCTGTTCCAGTGGATGAATGAGCGATCCTGGTTGTCAGGTCATGGTCACATGATCAGTACTTCCAGAATTACAGCCTTCATTCATTCAGAATTGTTGTCACAGCAAATGGAGGATAATGCTTGCTTTATTTGCTTTATTGCAGCATCTCTCTGTAGAGCTGGGGGGGCGCTGTGTGGCCGCGTACGGGGTGAGTGCGCTGTGCGGCTGCGTGCGGGGTGAGTGCGCTGTGCGGCTGCGTGCGGGGTGAGGGCGATGTGCGGGGTGAGGGCGCTGTGCGGCTCCCTGCGGGGTGAGGGCGCTGTGCGGCTCCCTGCGGGGTGAGGGCGCTGTGCGGCTCCCTGCGGGGTGAGGGCGCTGTGCGGCTGCCTGCGGGGTGAGGGCGCTGTGCGGCTGCCTGCGTGGTGAGGGCGCTGTGCGGCTGCCTGCGTGGTGAGGGCGCTGTGCGGCTGCCTGCGGGGTGAGGGCGCTGTGCGGCTGCCTGCGGGGTGTGGGCGCTGTGCGGCTGCCTGCGGGGTGAGGGCGCTGTGCGGCTGCCTGCGGGGTGAGGGCGCTGTGAGGCTGCCTGCGGGGTGAGGGCGCTGTGAGGCTGCCTGCAGGGTGAGGGCGCTGTGTGGTGGCGCGCAGGCTGGGCATGGGCTGGGCTACTCACAGATCGTCCATGCTTGGCGGGTTGGTTGCGTGTGGTGTTGGGTAGTTCCTCAGTATCTTCCTTAATCTTTCACTGGATGCCATGAACTCGGGTCTTGCTTCCCGTCCGTCTAGGTTGGCCCGTTCCTCACGCACATTGCCTGGTAGCCAGCAGCTCTGCGACTTCCGGAAAGTGATGGTGTTACCTGCGCTGCATCCTCTCTCTTCGTCCTCGCCTCGTGATCAGAGCTCCAGGCTTTGCACGCTGCAGGGTTAGCTTGGAATGCGGTGATGTCAGAATGTTTAGAATTCTCTCATCCTATGATGTCACAATAAGTGCTCCACAGGCCGCCATCTTGTTATATCGCAAATGATGATAAAAGCGGTCGCATCACTACATGCAAAGTGGATGGGACCATAAAGGTCGCATATAAATTATGCACAACATTAACCCCTTAATGCTCCATGATGTACTGTTAAGTCATGGAGGTTTGGGGTTTGTATGGAATGGGTTCTGGGCCGATCCTACTCTATACAATGCTGTCTGGTATAGCTGACACCCGCCTGCAACATATTAACCCTTTAAATGCTCCGATCGAAGTTTGGAGGTCCCTAACGGTTACAATGGCAGCTGGGGGCCTTCTGCACACTCTCAGGGCTTCCATTGCAGATTGCCTATGAAGCCATGCCTGTGATCTGTTCTCTGCCTGATCTTAAAAGGGGTTGTCCCAAGTTTGCATTCATTATAATGTTGCTTCCATCAAAAAGGCTCTTAGAGAATCATTATATTGTGCATGAGACCTAAGGTGAAATGCAAGTGCCTGTAGCGCCAAATGGTGAGGGATAGAGGAATACAATGCTTTGACATCGCAAGTTACCCAGGTTTTATCTGCCCCCCATTTGTGTCCTGCTAATATTTGAATGACACTATTGCTATTAGGAATATATCCGGGGATTTGAACTACCACAGCAATTGGGTAGATAGAAAATTACACCCTGAGTCTCTCACATAGGAATCCTCGTCCCGAAACTATTGGGCGCATGGGAGGTGGAAATACATTTTTGTGAGACTTGGGAATCCCATAAAAATTTGCAAGAATAGGATTTTTGGGAACTAGATAAGCCATTTCTTTGTCACTTAATACCCCCATTTGAGCCCCCTCTGGTAATCAAATCAGACAATGAATGGGTGAATGTTACGGTGGGATCAATCTCTAATTTTCTATAAGTTTTATCATCATTGAGTATTTTTTCAACACATAAACTGTATAATGCATTGTCCATTATGGCAATGGTGCCCCCTTTGTCCGATTGCTGAATTATTAAATCAGTATCGTTAATGAGATTCTGTAAGTCACGTCTCTGGGACACTGAGATGTTAACATTTTAATATTTGGATGCATCTTTCTTCTGACTGGATCTATATAGGTCATTAAGATCTCTTTCCATACTGTTTTGAAAATCATCCAGCCATCTAGTTCTGAGATGTTTGGGGTAAAAAGAGGGATTGGGAATCCTCATATCTGATGGCATTGGAATTGAATCTGGTGCCATATCAGTGTCCATCTGTTCTTTTTCTAGTTGTTCTAAATCCCAGAGAAAGGCAGTGTCCCTTGTTGTTAGGTCTGCATGTTTGTCGTCTTGTTTTGCAGACTCCTAAGAAGCTGTTCTGTTTGCCCCATTGATTCTGGTTTGTTCGCAGAAATACTTCTTTACAATAAGGTCCCGAACAAATTTGTTTAGGTCCAGCATAGTATTGAAAGGGTCAAACGTGCAGTCAGGTACAAAATTCCTACCCTTATTGATAATTTCCAATTGCTGGTTAGAGAGAATACGGGGTGTGAAAAAAATTATATTGTCCGCTAATTCCGAATGGTTGGTCTGCGGCTGGGGTATCTCCTTCTTGGCATATGGCCCCCTCTCGGTGCCTCGTTTTTTGACAGTCTCCCCATAGTCTGCATTCTTTGTGTTGGTTCTTCAAATACCTGAGGGTCACCACTGGAGACATCTGATGATACATGGGATGTGTCCCCTTCCCACTCTGAGGAGGAGAATGTGACACTATTCAAATTGCCTGTATGACTTCTCATTGATTGTTTCTTGAGAATTGATTTGGGTTTTTGAATCCTTTTGGAACTCCAGTTGCAAACTTTGTCATCTTGGTAATCGCGTCTGTCTCTTTCCAGTTTGGTTTTTTTTATGTGAATTATCTTTTCTTCCATTTTATGTAGTTCCATATCCTCTTTTTGTATTAGATTATCCCATTCTGTGGAATTCTAAGTTGCTCTCAATTTATGTTCAATGTCTTGTATGTCTTTCTGCAATTTATTTAATTTTAATTGCTCATTATCAACTATCAATCTCATCAGAGCAATCGGAGAGGTTATCATTCCAACTGGACAGAAAATCATCATCATAAATTGTTGTTGGTATTTTTTCAAACGCAATCCTCTTGGGATCATTGTAAGATCCAAATATTTATTCAGGGAGTGTTGGTCCCACCAAGTCTGTAATTCTGATTTCTTATATTTGGTTAATGATTGGATTAACCCCTTTGTGTCAGGATGCATACTTTGTATATTGTCCTGAAACAGACTGGATAATTTTTGCATCCTGGCCCGGACAACTGTTTCTTGTTCAGCCATCATACTTTGTTGAAAACACCAATAAAAATTAACATAGGTACATTAGAGTCCCATAAAACGTACTAATAATAGATGGTATACCTTAGTGGCTAAATTTTCATTTACAAATAGTGTGAGGATCGTGAGCAAATGTCCAAAAATAATGGAGATACTGCACTTATAAATATGGGTAGAATTTACCTCAATCCTTGTATACTTGCATTTGGTGCTGTGCATAGTCTCCTCAGAACAAGTTATTCATAGCAACAGCGGCCGGGTAATTCCAAAGAAAAAGACACTTGAAAATAGTGTGCTGTGCTGTCAGCTTGCTCACTTCACATGTCTCACGATCCACTGCTTGCTCAAGCGGTTTCACCTGCCCCCGGTCCTGGGCTTAAACAGCAGAAAATTCCATGCAGGAAAAAGTGTCATCCACGCTTGCTTGCAGAATAAAATGTATAATCTTCCTTTATTTAGACATATTTTAAATTTGCCAGGTATACACATCTCTGGACCAGACGCGTATGGGGATGGGATGAGGTGAGAGGACATTATATGGGGGATGTGATGAGGAGCAGCAGACAGTACATGGGGGATGTGATGAGTCTTAAAGAGGATCTGCAGCACCTGAAGTAAGGAATGTCTTCTAATTCACTGCCTGACTGACATGAGGCTCTTCTTAAGGAGAGTATATAGTAGATAGGTTGTTGAATCTTATATATTGTATATCATACATGTGACTATATATATGTGTGATCAAGGAGATGTACTGTCAGATGATGGGTTCTTCTTCCCCCTTTCGTTTACTTCCTTTCCTTAATTAATTCTGAATACTTGTAAATTTCAGCTTTTTCTTCCCCAACGGAGGACACGGCCCAGGTACGATCCTGTCCTATAACAGAGCTAACAGTGCGGTTGCTATACTTTGCATCAGCAGGAACCCCTAAACATTCATTCATCCATGGCTAATCTGAGATCAGAGGTGGGCAAGAAATATAATGTCACTCGCAGTCACCAATAACATGGTGGATCAGTGATTTGCAGCCGACGGCTCTCCAGCTGTTCTGTGACCGCAGTGTGATGGGAGTTACATATCACAGACCACTTTATGTAGTAGTACAAGTATTTTGTTAGTGTTTTATATAATTGAAGCTTAATTTATATAAAACCCTAACAATATACTTGCACTACTACAACCGATCAGCTGTTCAGCGGTCGGTGCACACCTGCACTTATATAACTTCTGCAGGAAGCACGCAGCTCTGTTCCCGCACTGGTGAGGCTTGGTATTACAGGCCATTCACTTCAATGGGAAGTTACCCTGCAATATGAAACCGGACCACTGCTGTGGGAACAGAGCTGTCTGCTTCTTGTAGAGATTAGCTAGTGTGCAAGTGCAGCGGCCCAGCGAACAGCAGAGTGTTGGGGGTCCTGGAAAGCAGACCCCACTGATCTCCTATTGATCATCTATTCTAAGGACAGGTCATCAATGGTTTATAACTGGACAACCCCTTTGTCTTCTCTTATTTCTCTCCAGATTGAGGCCAATAAAGAGCAGATTTCATAAAGAAGAAGCTGAATGAAGAGAAGAAAGAAGCTAAAGAAAACAACCCGGAGAAGCTGGTGTAGTATGTAGGATGCCCTAAATGTCATCTTAATAGGACTAGCATTGTGGTGTGCACCATGTAAATGAGCGTGCAGCTATTGCTGGGGGACTTTTTCCTTCCAGATCCCCCTGTGTATTAATCCTTCGGATTCCATATATCAGCTACCACTATGGTCAGTTCATATGAGATGTAATGACGATGTGATGCTGGCAGGAAAATTCATCAAAACTGGTGCAGGTGAAAAATGGTCAGTGGAAATCTATTTGCTTTGGGTAACTGTGCCAGTTTTCCTTGCACAAAGTTCATTGAAATTCTCCCTTTGCGAGTAGACTACTGTAGGTGAAGTGATATTCTGAGATGTTCCCCATAACTTCTGACAGCACCTAATAATATAACAGGGGGGTCTACTGAATGAGCAGCTGTATAGGAGGTAATTTACTTAGACAGCCTATTCGCTCCATATCGCTGCTGAAGACTTAAAGGGATTGTACCAAGATATAACGTTATCCCCTATCCCCCACTGATCACAAGAACGGGGGTCCTGATGGTCTTCCCACATGAATGGAGCAGAGATAACGCATGCCTACTGCCACTCAAATCAATTAAATGACAGCACTGGAGATTGCTGGGAGTTTGTACAATTTCAGCATTGTGATTGAATGAATAGAGCGACGGTCACATGCGCATTCTCCTCTCCATTTATCTAGGCACTTTCAGGAACTCTTTTCTCGGGATTGGTGGGAGTCCCAGCGTTTGGATCACCACTGATCATAAGGTTATTCCCTATCTGGTGGATACGGGATAATTTTAGTTCTTGGTACAATTCCTTTAAACAAAGGTTTTAAACTCCTCCTTTCTGCTGGAATCAACTCCTGGGTTTGGCTCAAAGAACTGCAGTGGAGTTATTCCAAAAAGCGCTGTGTGGGAAACCACCTTTAGCGTAAGGCCAGACGTAGAATACGCATCTACCGCCGCAGAATTGTGTGCGGTAAATCTGCGATGTGTCACAGTACAAGCAATGCAGATGCGACTTCACGTAACCTTCGCACCACTTGGGGCAGATTTTGCCACTGCAAAAAATTAGTGTCAGATCTGTAACGTACGGCTTTACCGTAACAGTCACTTGGGGAACTCTTTCTATGGATGTGGTATATGATGTCTTCCTTTTGTCTTAGACTTGTGGAAATCAAGAAGAAAACTGTCATAAGAACAGAAGAACGGCTACTGAACTTGGAGGTGCAGGAGACTGACTGAGAAGACAAGAAACAGATGGCCTTGAGTTCCTTCAAGCTGAACTATCTGGATTCCCGGATTTCAGTGGCTGGTGAGTTCTTTAATTTCTTGTGGAAAGTTTGCATATTCTTCATGTCTGCAAATCAATTATGTGCATTGCATGTCTTTATAACAAAGTCTATCGCTGGTCTCACACCTTAGATAGCAGTCGGCCAAATGGTTATTTGGGTGACAGCTATTCCTTTTGACACAGTTGGAACATCCCTGTACACATGAAATGGTAGTCTGGTCCTACCAAAATCAGTGTGTTCAGCTGCTGTTGATCTAATGTGTATGGGCGCATTTTAAAGGGAACCTGTCACCACCTGAGAGCACCATAAACTAAGCTCTACTGCTCATAGGGCAGGTTCTGAGGAGCCCAGGAATTTTATTATGATTACCCGTCTCTCTGTTCCCGCGCGGTCACCCACGGAGGTTGGCACAGCCTGCAGACATGAGTCTACTTGCGCATGCTTCCACATGTGATGGCGTGGGAATGAGCCGGGTGAGCTTAAAAACTACATCCCCGGACTCCTTGGAACCTGCCCTAAATGGAAAACTTACTTAGATGGGAGCTCTCATGTCCTTGAGACCTCCCCAAATGGATTTCAGGCCGGGTAAGTTTATCCAAAACAGTTGTCGTCCAAAAAGGGGGAATTTTAATTGACCAAATAGCAATAAATACAGGTAGGTAGACAAATCACTGGACACAGGTAATAAAACAGATGGTGCAACGTGTTTCAGGACGGTATGTGGCCTTTTATAAAGCATAGTAAACAGGGTATCAGGACTTCCTTTTATACTAGGTGGTATTCCCTTCATAGAGGAGCAGTGTACTGGCGCTGTTCTCACTGTAAGGCCCACATTGATGACATCACGCGTCGTAACGCTGGCGTCCGTCACTGCCAGCTTTATAGTAACGTGGTGTCTCCCCGAGCTCGCTCGCCCGGGTTCTATCACGGCACGTAGTTGTGATGTAACTAGTGATATTAGCTATGTGAAACGTTATCCCGAACGGGCGCTGCATTCCAGCGCCCATTCCACTGGACATTGGATGGCCTCCCTGGAGTGTCATGTGCTCCAAAGGCTGCGTTCCAGCAGGGTGTGTATATCTCTTAGCTAGGTAGCCATCCTGAGAGTGAAAAAATGTAGTGTTGTTGTTTGTTCAGCATTAATGATTAAAGCAGTGTGTTTAATATGGCCCATCCCTGGTCTAATGTATATAAGGTTGTTAAAATGTTGCGGATTTGGGAAACATTAAATATAAATAGTTGTGGGGCGGAGCCTGGACGCCAAGCGCAATGGCTGCCTGAAAGCAGCGCTCCCATCAACGGGCACCCACAGCTCCTCACAGCAACCACCAGCCGAAAAAGAGATGGGCAAGACAGGCAAGGAAAGGAGCACTGACCTGCAGGGCACCCCTCGCCCGACCAAAACGCAGGCTGACATGCGGGGTTTCTTCAGAGACCGTCCCGCTCGCTCCCCGCGGCCCCCCAGCTAAGATGGCGCCGGCTCGAGCGCTCGTCCCCGCTCTCTGCCAGGAGGAAGAAGAGGAGCAGCTTTCGGAGGAGGAAGATGGTGAGTCTGTCTCCAGGGGCTTTATGAAGAACCTGATTGCACAAGCCCTGCGCCCCATTGCCTTGGACTTAGCAGAGATAAAGGAGGAATTTAAACAGCTGGGGCACAGGGTTGAAGAGCTTGAGTCCTCTGCTGCGGCCATATCCTCCCACTCCTGAACAAGTCTTAAAGGAGCAGCACCTGTATTTCAATAGAGCTCTTCTGCTCCAGGAAGACTTAGAAAACAGGAACAGGCGCAATAACCTTCGCTTTAAAGGTATTCCCGAATCATATGCTAATGAATGCCTTGATAAAGTCGCCAAAGTTATTTTTGCCACCTTGCTGGGGGAGGGGAGATCGCCTAACATCTGCATTGAAAGGATCCATCGGGCCCTTAGACCACCGCCGGACCCCACCGAACCGCCCAGGGATGTGATTTGTAAGCTATTAGCGTTCCCCGATGCAGTTGCGGTTCTAAGAGCAGCCAGAACCTACAAAGACCTGAGGTTTGAGGGGGCGCCTGTCTCGATCTTCTAGGACTTAGCGCCCTCTATCCTAGCAAAGCGCCGTGCCCTGCGACCATTGCTGGAAGTCCTGAAAGCCCGAGAGATCCGTTATGTATGGCTGTTCCCATTTGGCATCAGTGCGACCATCAAGGGCAAAAGGGTTAACATACGTACCCAAGAAGAGATGCGTGAGCTGTGGAACCTCCTGGAAATAGATCCAATAGAACTCTCCAACTGGCAACCTCTTCCGGAACTCCCTCAATTCTCGCTTCTGGAGAACCCAGGGGACTGGCTGGTAGCGGGCAGCGCAAAATCCCCGAAAGGGAAGAAGAAGAAGCCCAAGCAGGACTCGTGAAGTTCCTCATCCGCGGTAAGAATTTTCCTGCGGTGCCTCCAGATGTTGCATCTAACCGATGGGTGCCTCCCTCGGGTTTCCTAACCGTGAGTGGATCCGGGGTGACTCCCCTCTGACAAGCTGTTCGTATCAGTTCTCGCCTGCTAACCTTCGGCTCCTTCTGCGGGTCGTATTACGGATCCGGAGATGGGAGGCACTTCGGACTGTCTTGGAGCGTTTTCGGAGAAGCGGGAAGCTCGGGCGTTTTCCCGTCACCTGACTCCTCGGGCCCGGGTCTTGAACTCCTGATAACATACGACTCAGGCCGGTGAATACGACGAGTGCCTTGAGCTGACTATCTTCAGTTGAATGTTTACCATCGTTAATGCAAGTATTTAGGGCTTTGTGCCTCTTGTTTTTCCTCTTACTTTCTCCTTTTCCGTCTGTTCTCATGTCCTAATCTCTGTTTCCCTTTTCAGAGGGCTAATGGGTGCCTGTATTGTCCAGGCCTTAACTAAATCTCTGACCTCCCGACAGGGCCTTTTGCTCTGTGGGATATCAGCAGACTGCCCCAAGGGTGAGCCGGGGGTAGGGAGTCAACGGACCCCCCCTGAGGCTCATTCAAATAGGAATCTCTCTGCCAGCAGAAGCTCTGCTGCAGCGACTTTTCTTGTTTATTTGCTTAACAGTTCTACGTCTATCCCCACCTACTTGTATCCTTCTTCCCTGCTTGTCTTATCCTCCCCTCCTCCCACGCCTTACCCCCCACTACTAAGTTTGGGTACCGCGAGAGAGAGCCCCAACGGAGACTCCTCTCTCTTCGCAAATACCATATCTGCATTGTTTACTCATTTGTGCTTTTTCTCATATTTAGTACAGAGTTTTCACGATGATTGGACTGCGTCTCACTTCCTTCAACGCCAGAGGACTTAACTCGCCCTCAAAACGCCACAGCCTTGAGCCGCTACTGAGGAGGTATGACACAAAAATTCTCTTCCTCCAGGAGACCCACTATAAAGGAGACAAATCCTTTTCCCTCCCAGGGAGATCTTTCCCTAGGGCATTTCACTGCACTCATCCCTCGTCGGCCTCGAAGGGGGTCTCTATTTTCCCTCATAGAACAATTAATTTTGTTGAGGAGGCTCAATTTCGGGACGACGAGGGCAGAGTCCTGTTCATTAAGGGCATCCTGAACAACACAAAACTAACCCTAGCTAATTTGTATACTCCAAACACAGAACAGATTCCATGGCTGCTCAAGCAGCTGGAGATTCTAAAAAACTTCAGTGAGGGTCCGATAATTTTAGCGGGTGACCTTAACGTTACTCTCAACCCCACCTTAGACTCTTCCTCGGGCCGCTCACACATATCCCAAGGTAAATTGAAAAAATTAGGCAAACGGCTTCAGGAACTGGGTTTGATAGACACTTGGCGCACCCTACACCCTACCACGAAAGATTTTTCCTTTTTTTCCTCGGTGCACTCCACATTCCAAAGGCTGGATTATGTCCTGGTCTCCTCCTCCTTACTTCCATCCCTGACCGGTTCGAATATTGACACAAGGACAATTTCCGATCACGCCCCGGTGCATACTTCGTTACGCCTCCCTCAACCAGGTGCTAGGGAATGGAGATGGTCACTAAATACCTCCCTCCTAGATCAAATAGAGGATAGAGAGTACCTAACAAAACTTCTAGAAGAATTTTTTCGTATCAATTTAACGGAGGGGTCAGAGTCTCCCCTGGTCTGGGAAGCCCACAAAGCTTATATGCGAGGCCTATTTATAGCCCTGGGCTCACGTATTAAGAAAAGGAATCAAAAAGCTATTGATGAGAAGCTTTCGCAGATAGCCAGACTGGAATTAACTGTGAAACTCTCCCAGGCGAAACAAAATATGTCTGAGCTTGCGGCGGCAAGGGCTGACCTAATACTTTTGCTTAAAGGGGTTGTCCCGCGCCGAAACGGGTTTTTTTTTTTCAATAGCCCCCCCGTTCGGCGCGAGACAAACCCGATGCAGGGGTTTAAAAAAAAACAAACCGCATAGTACTTACCCGAATCCCCGCGCTCCGGTGACTTCTTACTTACCTTGCGAAGATGGCCGCCGGGATCTTCACCCACGGTGGACCGCAGGTCTTCTCCTATGGTGCACCGTGGGACAATGGTGGGACCTCTCCAAGCTAAGGGACAATGAACTACTCACCAAATTAGTTATAGGTTATAGCAACCTCCCCCTGTCCGAGGTCATATGGCTGCCCACTAGCGCCCACTATCTGGCTAAAACTTTCAACCCCCTCCTTAGAGGGCCGTGCGAGGTGTGGGACAAGTTCAGAACGACGCTTGCGCCGACTCCTTCGCCTGTCTCTCCTCTAAACGTTATGCCTAGAATAATGAACCCGCAAAGAAACCGACCTTTAGCTCCAGTGTGGAGGAGACTAGGGACACTCTCGATCTCCAACTTACAAAATCTTTCGCACCTGACCCCCCGACGATCCCCCAAAAACGACTTCCTACGGAGTCCTTCTCCTTCTTGGAGGTGGCCCAATTATCGGGTGTCTTTAAGGAATTTCTCAGCGAGCACAAGTCGACCAGGCCGCTCACTATATTTGAGAGGTCCTGGTCGGATAACAAGGCTTCTCATAAAAAGATCTCCTTTATACGCAAATCCTTTATTTCTCCCTATCAGCCCTATAAACCGGCCTTTCTCACGTCGTGGGAGAAGGAGCTGGGTATTCGGCTCTCAGAGGAGGAGACCAGGACGATTCTTGATACATCCTTCGGCCTCACTCCTTGTGTATTAGCCCAAGAGGCTCACTATAAATTATTAGTCAGGTGGTACCGTACGCCACAATGGCTTTTTGATCACAAGCTCTCCCCCCACGAATCCTGTTGGAGATGCAAGAGCGAAGCTGGCTCATATGTGCATATCTGGTGGGACTGCCCGGTGATAGTCCCCTTCTGGACGGGTGTAGGGAAAGTCATTGAGAAAATTGCGCCAGATGTCCGTCTCACACCAGACATAGTCTTTCTGTGGAGACCGAGTAAACATTTCCATCCGAAAAAGAATAAACTGATAGCCTTGCTAATAGACACAGCCAAATCCCTGATTCCCCGCTTGTGGCTCCAGAGTACGGCTCCATTGCTGGGTCTCTGGAGGGAGAGAGTCGACAATTTATATTCCTCGGAGGAACTGCACAGCTGGTCAAATAACACTTATGATAAATTTATTGTGACGTGGGCTCCTTGGCGTGAAGTGAGATCCGTGGCGTCCTGGGAGGAGTGAGACATGGTCCGTCTAAAATCCCCGCTTTGGTAGGCCTCTCTTCATCTTCCCTCCCCCTCTTCCCCCCCCCCCCCTCCCCTTCTTGTGAGTTTTAGTGTATGTCCTCTTCTTTTTTCGTTTCTATTTAGTGCAGACAGGATAAGGTGATTGTCATGTGCAACCCGATGCGAGTTGATAAAGTTTCTCAGTGGAATGTCGTTACTCATTGGGAATTGTAACTCTGTGGAATGTCTGCCATTTTAGATGTTGATGTTTGATAACCCTGTTTTTTTTTTCCTTTCTGTGAAAAATACAATAAAAATTGGATTAAAAAAAAAATATATATATATATAAATAGTTGTAACATATAGTATTTTTGAATATGAAAACTACACATAACTAATTACATATATTATTACATATATTATAAAGCAAATACAAGCTAATACAAGCAGCTGCAGCACTACTGCAGGCAATCAATATATTATTATGCCATGGCTGCGACGATACAATCAAATACAAGCGGCTGCAGCACTACTGCAGGCAATTCATATCTAAATATAAGCGGCATTGTGAGATTTGCTGACTCCTAAACTCGTGAGGTTCTTAGCACACATTTTGATCAAAACATGTGAGCCCATCTGCCACGTCAAGGCGACCTCTTGTAGATGGGACCTACACTACACTAACCTCTCTTTAGGCCTATTGGGCTAACCCCTTCAAGTTCTCACTGTGGGAGGAGGGGAAAACATTCAAGGAGGGACAAATGGAAGCATCTAACTGATGCTTGGGGTCTAAGTTGCAAGACATTTTTCCATCTATCTAGATGTCTGGGGGTTTGTTTTTTGCAGGACAATTTTTTAATTCGTTTACCATATAATGTACGGGAAAACTGTACAATGTACATCAAACATGAGCTGAATGTATTCTGTAGGTCGGTACGATTGTGATACCAAATTTAAGTAGCTCTTTGTTGGGCGACGTTTAAAATATGAAATATCTTTTTAATTAAAGGGGTTGTCCAGCCACACAGGGTAAAAATTTTTATAATGCTGCTGCTTTCCTTTCAGTAAGGATAGTAACACACAGCATGCAGGGGCTCAAACCGGCCGGCAGATCAGCTGGAATGTCAGTTTCTTACCTTAGAATCTGATCTTCACTGCAGCTTTCAAAGATGGCGCCTCTGTGCTGCCTTCTCACATGCTCTGCGCTCTCCCTCTTCTGTGTGCGCGCTCCCGATGGCAGTAAGAGGCATGAAAAGGCAGGATTTCATGGCCTCCCTCAGCTCACGTCCTAGCCCCGCCCACGAGACGCCCACATCTATTGAACTGCTCTACAGTCTCTCCCCGCCCAGGCCCCGCCCCTGCTGCATACTATAATCAGAGGGGGTGTGGCCAGGGGAGACTGCGTTATACACTCATGTCAGGATAAATTCCTGGCATGAGTGTAAACAGCAGCACAGTGTATAGTGAATGGAGAGGGGCTGGGGAGAGCCCAGAGAGAACTCTCCTGCAGCCCCCCACTGCAAGGCTACCTTCTGCCCCCCCACCCTGCTAAAGTGAAACAAAACATTTCCCCACACACACATGCCCTCATAGTGCCCCTCCCACAGCGACCCCCCCCCCCTCACAATGACCCCCCCCCACAGTGCACTCTCCCACAGTGCCCCCCTAATGATCCCCCACAGTGCCACAAACAGTGCCCTCTACAGTACCCCCTACACATGCCCCCCAGTGTCACCCCTACAGTGCCCTCCAAAGTAGCCCCCCTCATTCCCCTCAACCACAGCATTCTCCACAGTCCCCCCTCAACAGTGCCCCCCCAGTATTCCCCCCCCCACAGTGCCCTCCGCAGTACCCCCCCTACACATGCCACCCCCCCAGAGTCCCCCCCCACTGCACTCCAAAGTAGCCCCCCTCCACATGCCCCCCATCCACAGCGTCCCTATACAGTGCCCCCCCTGTGACCTCCCCCACAGAGTCCCCCTTTACAGTGCCCACACACAAGTACACTAACAGCACCCCTCCCTCCCCCCTCCCCCCAGGACTTCTGACAGCCGGGTCTCCTGACATTGCGCGCGCGCGCACACACACACACACACACACACATCACTGCACACACACATATCACTGCACACCCCCCCCCCTCCCCCCTCCCCCCGGGACTTCTGACAGCCGGGTCTCCGGACTTCTGACAGCCACTTGCACACATCCATCCATCCATCCATCCCCCCCCCCCCCCCCCCACGAGAGCCCGCCCCTCCACTCATTCTTACCTTGGAGTTGAAGAGCCAGCAGCCACGCCTCCCTTGCAGGCAGAACTGAGCTTCCCAGGCTGAAGTTCTTCTGCACATGCGCAGAGCTGTGCTGGAGAGGCGCGTCCCCGGTCGTCCCGACAAGAAGAGGACAAGAGACTTGTCGGAACCAGGAACCATGGCAACCGAGGAGCAACACAGGGGGGGGCAACCCTAAAGGTAACTGAATAACTTCTGTTTGCCTAATTTACAATGCACAATGTATATTACAAAGTGCATTGTATTGGGCAAACAGAAGTAATAAGACCTAATGTTTATGGCCGGACAACCCCTTTAAGAAATATTTTCGGTTACCGTGAGTTTTTTTTATTTTTCCGTTGATACAGCTGTGTGGCGGCTTGTTTATTGTGGATGACTGACGGTTTCTAGTTCTATTATTTTGGGGTACATACGACTTTTTGACCGTTTTTAGTTACATTTTTTCTAGGTAAACCAAAAAGTGGAATTCTGGTTTTGTATACTATTTTTTTGGGACGATGTTCACCGATATTTTAATAGATCAGACTTACAGGCGCAGCATTACCAAATGTGTTTTTTCTTTTATGCCCCTTTCAGAATTAAATCGTTTACAGCTGCTATTATTGTTATCTTCAATCACAGCTGTTGTGGCTGGAGGTGAGATGTCATAGACAGCAGACCCCCTCTATGTATGGAGCAGGCTCCGCTCCCGGGCCCACTCCATACAAACCATGTGCACATCTGCTTGGCATGTGAAAAAAAAAAAATCCGGCCTCCTCCACCCCTTAATAGCCGGCCATCACTCACCTCATTTCCCCATCGCTCATTACAATACTGTGGTGGGCGGGAGGAAATGCAATTACCAGTAAATGTAAAATAATCATAGACATGTGCTGCAATGTCATTACCAAAAAAAAAAAAAAAATACGGCCTCCTTCCACCCCTTAATAGCCAGCCATCGCGCACCAATGTGTTTCCCCTTCACCCGTGGCAGCACCATCAGCTGCTGCTGTCATTGGTTCGGGGAAATCCATCTACTGGTAAGAAAACAAAAATATTTTTGTTAAGGTCTTTAGTATAGCGCACATGTCTATGATTCTATGGGCGCAGATGTTGTGGCGCCTGTACTTACCGCCAGCTGGGTGGTACTGCTGGCACACTCCTAGGCGGTCCCTCGGCGTTCTTTCTCCTGGTGCTCTCACGGGGGCTCAGTAGGGCTACTCGCTCCGGTGGTCTTAGAGCTGGTGTCTAAGAGGGTCTTCAAGTTGGAGAATGAAAACCCTCTGAACATGGCCTGGTCTTTAGGTGACGGGCGGAAGTCCTTGGCTTCTGCTGCTTCCACGGCGTCCAGATGGAATGGCTCTAGATGTTCAGGCTTAGATGACTGCAAGAAAAAGGAGAAACAATTCTGATTATGGTGAGAAGAGTTTTCCAATGTGACACAGTTATGACGTATCTACGGTTCTGGCTGTACTAGAGAGAAAGAATAGCGGGGGGGGGGGGGGGGGGAGGTTACTGAGGTCAGATCCCCAACAATTAGGCTAATATGGCATATTCTGTGAATACACCATATATGCTGTAGACAGGGATAGCATTTTGAGGCTTTGATTTCTTGAAACTCCGGACCTGTGCCTGCAATACCAGGCACAGCCACTAAATGATATATGGCACTGTGCCTGGTATACAAGGAAGATCCCGCAGTGCTCACCTCCCACTGATCTGATATTGATAGCCTATCCTAAGAATAAGTCATCAATATTTAATGTGGCTTTCCAATCATGAACTATTGATGGTCCATCCTCTGGATAGACACTCAGTAGTAGATCGGGAATGGCGCCCTCACCATTCAGGATTTTTTACAACTTCTGTTCATTTACTTACCTCAAGGATGTGCGGTGGGGGCACCCTCAGGGATTCCACAGAGATCCAGTCGATTTGCTGGAAAAACCGGTGTTTTCGGATGTCTCTGTTAACTCCTAGACGCTTGGCCGGGTTTCTCTTCAGGAGCTGAAATGAGAAATGTAGTTGTGGTTACTGACTATAATTACAAGAATCTGACTAGAAAAGACAATAAAAGCATCACAAATAATTTTTACAACATTAGCAACTCAAAAAAGTAAAAGGGACCTACTTACCTGTAAGATGATGCTCTTCGCTCCGGAGGTGGACTCATTGAAGAGTTTGTGATGATACTTGCGCTCACCAGTAATCATTTGATTGATGATGGCTCCAAATGAAAACCAATCGACGGCGGCGTTATATTCCTCTCTGGCGTCCATCTGACATAAACAGAAAACAGTTAGCTGGTAAATAAGTTCTACATCATTGATAACTTCGACCGTAATAGAAAGCCATTACATGGGATCTGTGTACTGCTCTAGGCGAGCGCTGAGACCGCAGTCCTCTATACCATCCCTGGACTGCTGTCTCCACGATCCATGACCCAAGAACATTAATACATTTATGTTAAGTAATGGTATGAAGAGTCTGATCCTCTCACCTCAGGAGCAACATAGCCTTCGGTTCCAGCATAATCGTTGGCCGTTCGGTCTCCGTACATGTTCTCTAAGGCCAGACCGAAATCGGTGATCTTTACATGGCCCGTCTCAGCCACCAGGATATTCTCGGGCTTCAGGTCTCTATGGATGATTCCCATGGTGTGGAGGTGCTGGATGCCGCACACCATCTCCGCAGCGTAGAATCTGGCGCTGTTGACATCAAGCGGTCCCTTTGACTGGAGGAGTTGGTCCAGGTCCCCGCAGCTTAGGTACTCCAATCCAAGCAGAACGTGCATCTGTAATGTAGAAGAGACATATAAGGAGGTTGGTTAATATGAAGTTATACTACAAAGTCCACATCTACGGTGAACATAGCAGTGGAGTTTGGAGATGTGTGATAACAACTATACCTTGGTCTGAAATGCAAATTCTGCATGGACGAGGAAGCGACTCCCAGACGTCAGCTGCAACACACGGTGCTCCACCATCACATCTGCCAGCTCCACTTCCGCTAGCAGGGCTCTCTTCCTGATCACTTTCACTGCATACCGCTGGCAGGTAACGGTGTCTTCTGCCAGCACGACTTCCCCATAGGCTCCCCGGCCGAGCACGTGATGGAATCGCAGTCTCCTTCGGATGGTCCTAGAGGTGGTGCTTCCTGATTCTATTCTGAGTCTATTACTCCGGTCATGTGACCTATATGTCTATACATAGGGTCATGTGACCCACCACCTATACGCCCCGTAATACGTGCCCTAGCACGTCTGGTCATCCTACTTTTACGGCGCTTTTAAATAACTGCATTCCTATTTTTAAGTACGGGACGGCGCTTTCTACAAGCCGCGCCCCTACCTCAATCACGTGACGACCACGTCACCGCGATCATGAGTATCCGCGCTACTTTTTAGATCACCCATATCATACATTTACTTACACACATGATAAGTATAACCCCATAGGGCACAAAAAATACGCCTTGTTGTTACTATTTGGAGACACAACACGGTAACCCCGCCCCCTCTCTGATGACGCTCTACCCGTCATCACGTCATAACCATGTGACCCATCACGTTGTCATGTGACCTCCCAATCATGGCGGCCACCACATAGCAGTATGGGCAGGTACTTTTTACATTTATCTTACAGGCATATATATATATATATATATAATATGGTGATGTTGCTATGTATATCTTATGTCATTTTTTGTGCTTGATAAAGTCTTGCTAGACGAAACGCGTTGCACTTAGGACCTGTGTGTCCCAATAAAGAATCCTTTTTTGTTATTACTTTTCTGTGGATTCTTTTGGCCATTACAGTCCCCTGTAAGCAGTACTATTGCAGTTAGGCCTGTTTGCGGCCTTCCTGACTATTTTTTTCTGCCTGGAGTTTGCCTTACTATACTGCTCTCAGAGACAAAGTCTACGCATATAATTCCAAGATTATTTACACCGGCCTGTGTCTGCAGTGAATTTGACGCTCAGCGTACGGCCAACACAGATACTTATAGAGAGAAAGTGATTTACACAGTATATAGCCTGTCTTCTTTAAAAAAAAAAAACACGCCAAAAAGCTCCTTCGTTGGGCTACCTCTGACCGTCTGCATTTTACTGGGTGCCTGATGGGAGTTTTGGTGCATCACTATTGCATTGCTGGGCCTGTTTGCGGCCTTCCTTCCATTTTTTTCTGCCTGGAGTTAGCGTTACGATTCCGCTCTCTGCGTGAAAGTGTTTGCATATAATTCCATAATTATTTACAGCGGTCTGTGTCTGCTCTATTCGTAATCCACCATGCTGAGGGGTAGGGGTCGAGGATGTGGATTCCTCTCGCTAAGAAACCTGAATGTTCCTCAGTAACTTCTCCATTTTTGTCTGGTTCTTCATGAGGAAGATGCCGATGCCTGAGGCGGCCCGCAGGCTGTTGCCCCCGGCAACCAATCACAGAGCAGCTTTCGCTTTCCCTCAGCTCTGGTTTGGAACAGTTTTTGTTTTAGTCCCCTTCATAAATCTCCCGCCATGTTCGTCAGACCATCAACTCTCAGCAACCTAGGCCGTTCCCGTGACGTCGTGACACGACCGCTAGACAGGTGTGCGCCACAGACATGTACTCCGGTGAGCGTCTCGTGGCAAACGGCTTCATTTAATCAACGTCAGAGAATATATCTATGAAGGATGCGAGACGCGCAAAACTCGTGTGACTATGAACTATATATTATATCCATACACACGAGCGATGCTGTGAGGGGGAAAATAAAAAAGGCAGCAGGTTTTTTTTTTCCCGCGTTCCTCAGTACGCCTCGCCCATTGATTTCAATGGGACCTTAAATACGTTGCATGGCTCTCGTGCGATGCGATGATTCCGATTGAAATCAATGAGAAACACTTCTGATCCGCTATCGCGCTATGAAGCGGTTTGCCTAAAAGTCGCCTCGCAGTCGCGGAGTAAAAAGTTGATAAGCGTGATATCGAGCCAAAAATTGCGCCCGCCTGTGTGTAACTAGCCTCAGAGACGTGATATGGCGGGAGGCTGCTGCCATCACTGGTGTCACACTAGCAGATGGCTGGCTATATGCAGATTCACATACAAAAGGTCATGGATGCTGCAGGCGCCATTTTCTGCACTCTTCAGAGGGAATGAGGCAAAAGAGTACAAAGTTAGGGCTTAAGCAGACAAGCGGATGCACAAATATGCTCACCGCAATGAAGGGTGTTGTTGCATGAACACGTTAGAAGTCTTTTTTACTGTTTAAACCCGTGTAATCGCGTGCGTTAAATAAAAAAAAAAAGGGGCAAGGCCTATCTTTTCTCGCACGCGAGAAACACGGTCGTCAGAATTAAACCATTAAGATCAATAACTATGCTTCATCATGTTGTGCGTGCGCAAAAAGCTCCACAACCGCGTTCATCTGTTTACGGGCTTATTTAGACGACCTTTAGTGCTGTTAGAAAAGAAAAAAAACATGAAACGCGACCCCAGGAACGATTTTTTTGACGCTTAAAATATTGCGCCTTGAAAAATAGGACATACGCGACCGTTTTCAGTCGTGCATTTTATATGTCGCGTGAAAAGACAGGTCTTCAGGGAGTTACTGGCGTACAACGCAGGGAAAAGAAGGAGGCTCACCCCAACTAGGCGTTTATCGACTTTCTGAGGATTTTACAGCGATTGATTGTTTCATCGTTCTGCGTGGTTTTTTTACATTCAAACGGCAGCGAATATAGATCAGGACTTGATTCATTCATCTCGGGTGAACGTTACGATACATACAGTCGTGTGGAGGTGGTCTTAGGGCTTCTTTACACTGGCTATTGCGGCAAAATAGTGTCTTTCTCGTCCATATCATTGGGGGCCACAGCCTAGACCATGGGATATAGCCACTGCCCTAGGAGGCGACACTAAGCAAAAAAGTGTTAGCGCCTCCCCTCTGGCTATATCCCCCCTGCAGGCACTCAACTAATTAGTCTTTAGCTTAGTGTCTGCTAGGAGGCAGACGTGGCTATTCGCGGGAATCCGGGGAGTCGGGGCTTTTCCCTGGCTCTACTTGCCTCCGGGGGAAAAGCAGGCATGGGGCGTCTCACCCAGGGAAGAAAAAGGGGCCCGACCATACAATGCGCATCTGAGTCGGTTACCCGCCAGCCATAGGGCTCCCCCTCCCTGGAGTGCGCACTGTCTGACGGTGACGCATAGGGGGCAGCCCTGCCGGAGCGGTCGATGCACGGACAGGCTGTGGCCCCCGGACAAGACACCTCGTTTGGGACTCCGTACAAACAGCGGCGGCGGCAACGTCCGGGCAATGCAGGGTACCTTTGGGAGCACCAGGACGACAGCGGCAGCAGCAGCAGCAGCAGCAGCTCTCCCGGGCAGGGGCAGAAGCAAGGCAGGTTACAGAACACTGGGACGCCGGCCGGCAAGCCACTTCCGGGCGCTGCGCTCCGGGGGGCGGGGCGCTGTCGGCACGGCCGGAAAACGTCACTTCCGGGTCGCGGGCGGGCTTCCGGGGCAGGCCACGCCCCCTCCGACCGCGGCAAGTTTAAAAAGAGCAGGCAGACAGGGGACTGACCGCTCTCAGCAGCTGGACACCTAGTTCTGCCTGCACTTCGGAGCCCAGCACTGCACAGCTCTCTGAGCATACAGAGGCACACAGGCACACAGGCATTCAGCCATCCAGACCTGCAGTCTTCCCTTCGGCTACGGAGAAAGCACCCGGACAGCAGCAGCACCTCCTGTCTCGGGCACCAGTAGCGATAACAACGCCGCAGCAGTCCCTGTCACAACACCTGCCGGGTCACCAACGCTGCTAGATCTTGTGGTGGACCCGCGTCGACTTCCGACAGCATCCAAGCGTCACGACCAGAGACTCCAGCTGGACCGGGGGAACTGCAGAAACAGCTGCTAGACCGGATAAGCCCTGCCCAAGGCAGCACTTCGCGGTGTTTCCCCTCGCCCTCCCTATCCCCCCTGCAGGCATTACTGCAACAGTACGTAGCTTCCCCGCTACCTGGAAGTTTGTTCCCCTTGCCATGTCTGACCCTAGATCAGAGGGTTCCAGCCCGGCCAAAGGGAGGGTGAAGCATTGCGCTTGCTCTACTTGCAGCGTTAAGTTTGCTTGCGGTCAAGCCGACCCCCGCTGCGCTAGATGTGCCACGGCACGCGCAACTCCAGGGACCCCGGTGCCCCCCGCCGCCCCTGTGGAGCCAGGGTCCGAACCCCAATGGGCAAGGTCCCTGGCCGCTGCCGTTTCTGGCTTGGCCACATCCTCTGCGGCCCAGCTCAGACGCGTCCTCCTCGGAATACGTACGAGGGAGGGCACGCAAAAGAAGGAGGTCCCGCAGCAGCGAGGACACTCCCCGTAGATCGCGCCACACCAGGAGGTCGTCTAGATCCTCCAAGTCCAGACGATCCAGGGACTCGCATGGCTCTCATGAGTCCAGGGAGTCCGTGCATACGTACCACAGATCAAGGCATTCTTCACGGTCCCGTTATTCTGCGAGATCGGCCCGGGCTCACCATGAGTCCCCTCGAGCGTCTTGCTCACGGGCGTCCCATGACACGGCCCAAACGGCAGGCGAGAGCAGTGGGTCGGAAGACTACGACCACTCTGCGGGCTCGTCGGTTTCGGAGCTAGACGAGGAGCAAGTGTCGCGCCTAGCCAGTCTAATGGACAGCCTGGTAATATCCATAAGAGAAACCCTCCAGGTTACGGAGGAAACAGTAGAGACGGCACCTTCCACGGTGTCGTTTAGACGGCAGAAGAGATCACGACAGGTCTTTCCAGACCATCCGGATTTTTCAGAAGTCCTTAACAAGGAATGGCAGAACCCGGACAAAAGATTTAGGCAACCCGGGAAAACTTGGGAAATTACGTACCCATTCCCAGGGGGTTTGAAAAAGGGTTGGGCGGTACCTCCGGTAGTCGACCCACCAGTGTCACGGCTAGCTAGAAGCACAGCATTGCCAACAGCCGAAGTAGCAACGCTGGCTAACCCGCAAGACAGGAAGCTGGATACTTTGGCAAAAACAGTGTTTTCAGCCACAGGCACGGCCTTGCAGCCGATTTTTGCGGCTGCATGGGTCAGTAAGGCGTCTATAGCCTGGGCCAAACAACTACGAAGAGACATTATAGAAGGCGCTCCACCAAGTGAGTTGCTCGAGCTGACAGACAATGTCATACAGGCAAACAAGTTTGTGTGCACAGCAGAACTTGACGCAGCCAAGTTTGTGGCCCGGGCGTCCGCTGCATCGGTCGCGGCAAGGAGAACTCTCTGGCTGAAGAGCTGGTCAGCGGATACAGTGTCCAAGATGGCTCTAACAAAGTTGCCATTCGAAGGAAACAGGCTATTTGGGCCTAAACTGGATGACATGATAAAGGATGCCACAGGCGGCAAGAGCACGTCATTACCGCAAATGCCGGCAAGAAAGGAGAAGGTCCCTTTAAAAAGGAAACCGTTTTTTAGATCCTTTCGGCGTTTTTTGTCCCGCCCAGGGTCGGGGCAGTGGTCCCAGTCTACGAGAACCCCGACAGAGTCAAAGAGGGGCCCCTCTTTCAAAACAAAACAAACGTGGCGATCCCGACCCGGAACATCTAAAACGGCGGGATCAAAGAGCGTGGCGTGAGACGCTGCCCCCACCCAGTGTCACCAGGGTGGGGGGCAGGCTCTCCCAATTTCGGGAGACATGGGGGAGGCGCATGAACGACAAGTGGGTACAGGAGATTGTGACATCCGGGTACGCAATCGAATTCACGACTCTCCCACGGAATTTGTTCTGTAGGTCCAGAGTGCCTACCACCCCGGAAGGGGTAGCCAACCTACAGCAGGCAGTGCAGAATCTGCTGGCACAAGGGATTGTGAAACCGGTGCCAGGGGCTCAGGAGAGGCAAGGGTTCTACTCAAACCTTTTTCTGGTACCCAAAAAGGACGGCAGAGTGAGGCCGGTTCTGGATTTAAGAAGGTTGAATCGATTCGTCAGAACAAAACATTTCCGGATGGAGTCAATCAAGTCCGTGATAACCTCCATGCAGCCGGGGGAATTCCTGTCCTCAATAGATATCAAGGACGCCTATCTCCATATCCCGATTCGGGAAACACATCAAAAATTTCTTCGTTTCGAAACACAGGGAAGGCATTTTCAATTTACGGCCCTACCATTCGGCCTGTCCACCTCGCCAAGAGTTTTTACGAAGGTTCTAGCAGCAGTGATGGCGCTAGTCCATGCGGAAGGTATATCGACCATTCCATACCTGGACGATATACTAATAAAAGCACCATCGTGGGACCACAACATCAGGAGCTTACGCGTCACGATAAAAACTCTAGAAGAATTCGGCTGGATAGTGAACCGCGAAAAGTCATGCCTAATACCGACACAACGCTTGGAGTTTTTGGGCATGATATTCGACACCAGCCAGCACCGGGTCCTGCTACCTCAGGCAAAGGCAGACAAGCTCCGGCAGGGTGTCCGGTAATGCATGGGAAACCACTAACCATCAGACACTGCATGGCTACCTTGGGCCAGATGGTGGCAGCATTCGAGGAGATTCCCTTCGCCCAGTTCCGGTGAAGGAGGCTACAACACCTGATATTGTCGCGCTGGAATGGGTCCCGGCTGACCCTGGAACAGCGGATCCAGATAACCCCTCAAGTCCAAGGGCCGCTGAAGTGGTGGCTGAAACCTGGCAGGCTTCAGGCGGGACGGCCTTTGGGCCCAAGGCGATGGACAGTAGTGACGACGGACGGCAGCCTTTCGGGTTGGGGCGGAATACTGAGGGACCAGTCTGTTCAAGGAGTTTGGTCTCAAAGAGAAACAAGGCTACACATAAACATCCTAGAATTACGGGCCATCTACCTGACTCTCCGACACTTCGGGCCCAGTCTCGAGAGAAAAAGTGTACGCATCCAGACGGACAACACCACAGCGGTGGCCTATGTCAACCGGCAAGGGGGTACACGGAGCGCGTCGGTAATGAGCGAGGTAGCAGGCATACTAACATGGGCGGAGAAGCATCTGAGCTCAATATCCGCGGTCTACATCCCCGGAGTAGAAAACTGGGTGGCGGATTACCTAAGCCGGGAAAGAGTAGATCCCGGCGAATGGGGTCTGCATCCAGAAGTCTTTCAGACGATATGCCGGAAATGGGGCACACCAAACGTGGACCTCATGGCGTCCCGGCTAAACTACAAAGTACAGCCATTTGTGTCCCGAGCGCGGGATCCACAGGCAGCGGCAACGGATGCGCTGACCATTCCGTGGGGGGAGTACAAACTTCTATACGTATTCCCGCCAATCCCGCTCATACCGAGGATCCTAGGGAAAATCAAGCAGGAAGGGCGACCAGCGATATTAGTAGCGCCAAACCGGCTAAGAAGAAGCTGGTACGCGACCATCATAGAAATGCTGTTCGACACACCGTGGCATCTTCCGGAGCGAAGAGACCTGCTATCCCAGGGACCTTTCGTTCACCCGGATTCCAAGTCTCTACATTTGACGGCCTGGCCGTTGAGACCGAGGTGTTGAGAAGAAAAGGTTATTCGGAGAATGTTATTCAGACAATGATACGAGCCAGGAAACCAGCCTCATCAGCAATTTACTATAGAGTCCGGAAGCGCTTCTTCATCTGGTGTGAGGAGAGGCGGTTACAACCGATGCAATTTTCGGTGGCCAGAATTCTTGCATTCATACAATCAGGCCTCGAAGTAGGATTAAGGGTAGGCTCGCTGAGGGGACAGGTGTCAGCATTAACGGTACTGTTCCAAAGATCAATCGCAAATAGGATGGCTGTACGTACATTCCTGCAAGGAGTCGCCCATACAACACCCCCGTTTAAACCTCCGGTCCAAACTTGGGAACTTAATCTCGTGTTGGACACTATTACAGACCAGCCTTTTGAGCCGCTGAAGGAAATCTCGATGCGGCTACTGACCTGGAAGGTGGCATTCCTCGTCGCTATCACGTCGATCCGTAGGGTCTCAGAACTAGCGGCTTTGTCTATACAGACGCCATATATGACCTTCCACCAGGACAAAGCGGTACTAAGACCATCACCCGAGTTTCTACCAAAAGTAGTCTCGCAGTTTCACATTAATGAAGAAATTGTCTTGCCTTCTTTTTGTCCAAATCCAGTACACAAAAAGGAAAAAATGCTGCACCACCTGGACGTAGTAAGGGCGCTGGAAACCTATGTGAAAAGAACAAAGGAATTTCGTAAGACCAACTCCCTGTTTGTTATTCCGGAGGGGACCCGAAGGGGCTTGGCAGCCTCAAAAGTCACCCTATCGAAATGGATAAGGTCCCTGATAACAGAAGCGTATCGCGCCTCGGGACGCTCGCCACCATTTCGTGTTACGGCCCACTCCACACGGGCGGTAGGGGCTTCCTGGGCAGTCCGCCACGGAGCCTCAGCCCTTCAGGTGTGTAAGGCAGCCACCTGGACTTCCTTACATGCATTCTCAAAATTTTATAAGGTCCACATAGCTGCATCATCTGACGCCGCTCTTGGACGGAAGATCTTGCAGGCGGCGGTCGTTTGACCGCACAGCCGAACTGTGAATGCCCACCCAATATATTTTTTCGGGACTGCTTGTGGACGTCCCATGGTCTAGGCTGTGGCCCCCAATGATACGGACGAGAAACAGATATTTTTGGTATAACTTACCATAAAATCTCTTTCTCGTCGCGTTCATTGGGGGCCACAGCACCCACCCCTTATTACTTAGGCGGTTGCTGGAACTTTCTGTTCTTCGGTCATTCTTTTGGCAAAAAAAAATAAAAATAATTTTTTTTTACGCCAAAGATATGTGTTCTGTTATTTATAAAACATAATATGTATAATTTTACTCCCACTGGCTTCCTACTGCTTGCAGACAGACTAATTAGCTGAGTGCCTGCAGGGGGGATATAGCCAGAGGGGAGGGGCTAACACTTTTTTGCTTAGTGTCGCCTCCTAGGGCAGTGGCTATATCCCATGGTCTAGGCTGTGGCCCCCAATGAACGCGACGAGAAAGAGATTTTACGGTAAGTTATACCAAAAATATCTGTTTTTTCCCACAATTTTTGAGCGTCATTTTTTTTTTCTTCACGAAATTTTGTAGTAATTTTTGCGTAAAAGTCAATAAGACTTTGTAATGTTAAAAATGCATTGCACGATTGTGCTTCGCGATGCGATAAAAGGGAGGCTATATAGGGAAAAAACGCAAAATGCAAAAAGATAGGGCATCGCGTTATTTATTTTTTTTGTCACGCAACATCGCATGAATAAAAACATTGCCAATGTGAAGGTAAACATTACAAATCATAATTCTGCATTTTTACTAGCTCCCACACGGCGCAAACATTGCATGATTTTATCACAAATGTATAGCCGGCCTTAGCCCTAAATAAGAAACGTTTGGGTTTCGCAGGAAGGGAATCGGCCTGTATATAAACTGATGTACCAGTCCGGCTCACACGACCGTAAGCGTAAAACGCTGCGCGTTACCGCTGTGGAGCCGGCCTATCGCTGCGTATGGCAGCGGTTTTGGACTGCGCATGACAATGTATCTCGCTCACACTGTCGTGCGCAGCCTTCCTGGTTTTGTTTAACTTTCAAGCTCTGTCGCTTTGCAGTGGCGCGTATAAATGCCGCACATGCGCCGTGTAATTGTGTATGTATAGCATTAATTATGCGCCCATAGAGAACAATGGGCTTCATCATGCGATAAAGGCTACGGCCTCTTTCACATGCGGAGCTATGCGTGCAAAAATCACCGCAGAAAAATCACGCGACTATTAGGAGGAATGGTTTCCTACGGGATCGTTCAGATGTTTTTTGCGCATCTAAAATTCCTTCATCTGAACGTTCGCATAGAAAACCGTCGGTTCCAATAGCTGCAGGTTTTTTACGCGCGTGATTTTTGCACACGTAGGTCCTCGTGTGAATGAGCCCTTAACCGGGCCCTTTTTTTTTCCAGGCCCTTTTGTTTTTTGCTCCCCCGTTTTAATAAATCATAACTTGTATTTCTCCATCGCCGTCGCTGTCTGAGGCCTTGTTTTTTGCAGGCCGAAAAAAAATTGTAAGTGGAAAAAAAAGAAGAAATTCTGCCATATTTGGGTGCATCTTGTTTCTACGGTGTACACACTGCAACGGAAATGACATGATAGCTTTAATCCATGGGTCAGTGTGATTACTACGATACCAAATCAAGTAGTTTACTATTTTTATTTATTTTTTGCTGTACTACTTTTATTTTTTTCCCCAAAATATTACATTTTTTAAAATGATCTTCTGCCGCCATAACGTCTTTATTTTTTCGTTGACGTAGTTTTTGCGGGATGTCCTGTAGTTTTCCGTTGGTACCATTCTGGAGCATTACATTTTTTTCTTAAAGACGGGGTGTCCAAAAAGTAAAATTCTGGTGTTTTTTTTTTTTTGATGACGTTCACTGTGCAGGGTAAGTAATGTGTTACTTTGACAGATTGGTCTTTTACGGAAGCAGTGATGCCAAATATGTATTTTTGTTTTATTAATTAGAGTCTTTTACTATAAATATGGCAAAATGTTTTGTTTTTTTTATAATTAGTAAGACTTTTTTAAACTTATTTTCACTTTTTTTTGTCCCAGAGTGAACATGAGCGTGTGATGCTTTGATCGCTCTTGCAATATGATCATCATAGTAACATAGTATGTAAGGCTGAATGAAGACAATGTCCATCTAGTCCAGCCTGTCTATCCTCCTGTGTTGATCCAGAGGAAGGCAAAAAACCCTAAGGCCAGAAGCCAATTAGCCCTTTTGGGGAAAAAATTCCTTCCCGACTCCCTAATGGCAGAAATGATGAAATGCCATAGCGTTACATCATACTGTGAATTGACAGGCAGTCTACCAAGCCACCCCACGAGAATGCCTGGATAGGCATTCTGCTTTGACAGTCCTGGGGCCTTTCAGAAGGCCCCTGGCTGCCATGACACCCGCACGGCTCCCTGTGATCTCCATAGGTTCATTCTCATAAGCGTGTTTCTCACCTCATCTTTCTGCATGACAGGGAAGGGTTGTGACCCAGCGGACGTCGCAGCGAGAAGATGACCATCGCCACTGTATGCCACGGAAAAGAGGTATCGTGCGTGTGAACTGGCATTGTGAGTGCAACCCGATTACTGTAAACCTTGTTTATGCACAAATACGCTCCACTGCGACAATCGTCTTGTCGCGTACATTCGTCTGCCGAAGCCCTAGGGCCTCTTTCACACGGCGATTTAGCACGCTGTTTTCTGTGCAGAAAAGCGGTCACAGAAACCGCAATGATTTTTACGTGCATTTGCGCTCCTGATATTCCATTAGAGTCTAGGGGGTAAGCAAATGCACTCTCATATGCATAAAATTGTGCCGACGGCTCCTTCACACGAATGTACTTTAGTCCCCTTATAATCACAACCATATAAAGGGAAAAAACGAAACCGCGGATCTCTATGGGATTTCAGTGGTTTCGTTTTCACCACCTCCTTTCCTGCCCATGATTTGTACGCATGATTTGTCCGTGGCGCCGAGCGTAGTTTCGCCTGTGCCAGCCTTAGGCCTTATTCACACGACGAATTTTACATCAGTATTTTGTGAGCCAAACCTGGAACGGGCCAAAATACGGAAGAAATGAAAATCTTCCCATTAGACTTTCTCTACACTTCTGGTTTTGGCTCACAAAATACTGATAAAAATCCGCCCGTGTGAATAAGCCCCCAATTCTGTGTGCATGAAAAGAAAAATTGTCTCACTGGCTTGGCAAGTGATTTATATGCGATGCGTTTTTTCTGTCATATTGGAGCAATATATGATTTTTTTTCACTCGCGTGAAAGTAGCGTGCACAGTATATACAAAATAGCTGAAAAAGCACAGCTTTAGGCCTCTTTCACACAAGCGTTGCGTTTACACGCAAAAGCATCGCGTGAAAGAATTGAGGCAGCGCAGCATTACTGCAATCTAATCCCTTTTGTAATTAGCGCTGTCTCGTCCATTCACAGGGCTGCATCGCGTAAATGGACTCAGCTGCCACGCTCGGCAGAATGGCTTCTATTAAGCCTTAATAGCTAAATAGAAACCAGCCGTCTTCTGCAACAAGCGGCGGTAAACTCCTTCCCCCTCTCTGTGATTTTCGTCAAAAGATAGGTCATGGCCCATATTTTGATGCTGTGCGGGAGGGGGAGGAGGGGAGGTAATAATCGCCCGTGTGAATGAATGCATTGGAGTCCAATGCTTCACATGGCGGCGATTTGTGGGCGACGTTTATCTGCGAGAAAACATTTGTATGAAAGCAGCTTTATGAGTGCGATATCAGTCCGATTTTCTAATAGCGATATTGCGCTTGCCCGCGTATGTGTATTCGCATCTGCAGATATTTTGCTGGCTTTTGTGCATTCAAAAAAATATCCACCGCTGCTCCCAGCTATTGAAATTAGTCTAACGAGTTCTGGATGCGTTCCTTTCCTGCGCAATTACGCAGCGTATCACGCACCTCCTGGCATATCACATGCATATTTGTGTATCCCCATTGACTTCTATGGGGACTTTTGGTGTGCAAAAATGCCGCAAAATAGAGTATGTTGCATATTTTTTTGCGTGAATTGTGAAAATGCGCACTTGTGGACAAACACATTGAAATCTACAGGGTTCTATTCGCTGCATAAATGCACACGCAAACACACCCATGTGAAGCCAGGAGTTCCTGCACATGGACATTTACACGCGTGTGTTAGCATGCGCAAAATTTCTGAGCACAATACGCAGAGAATAGAACCCATTGATTTCAATGGATTGGTTTTCATTTCCTTTTTTTTTTTTTGCCCAAATGCGAAAAAACCGCTGCATGCTCTACTTTTGTGTGCATTTAAAGTCTATAGGGAGTGCGCAAATGTGCGTGCAATACACTGTTCAATTCCACGAGAAAAATAACACACCTGGAACTCACTAGGGTAAATAACCATTTAAGTCGGGGAGGGCTCGTTTGCAGCACGCAAATGAATAGGCCCTGTGACACAGAAATGACAGTAAAATACACGTAAAAAAAAAATTGTTCACTGCGTGCAAAAACACATACGGCCATGTGAAGCCCTTAGCACTCCTTCACACGCGCGTGACGCAATCACGTGAGTGTGTGACGCATTTGCACTCTAAAATGGAGCGCAATCACTTCGTCTTGTGAGCGTTCCTGCGCAGGTAAGTGTCCTTTTCTGCACTGCCGGCCCTGTTCACATCTGAGAGGGACACAACCAGCAGTGACAATTGACCAGTGGTTGCAGTTCCCACGGCCGATTCTCTGCGCGCAAAAGCACTCGTGTGAAAGAGCCCTCACTGATCTCTAAGGCTTTATTCACACGAACGAGAAACTTGTGCAATTTCTGTGTGATGCAATGCGCACAAAACACGCACGGATGTGAAGTCCATTCTTTTGAATGGGCTCATACACATGAGCGATGTTTTCCCGCATCGCGGCACGTCCTATCTTTGGGTGAGCTCTCGCATCGCATCTCCCATCTCCCTCACTGAAAGGAATCCCCGCAGGGATGAAGGGAATCCCTGCAGCTAGGGACGACCTTCATCGGCAAAGGAAGGGGGAAAGAGATTAACATCCCCGTAGGGACTCCCTTTATCCCCACAGGGATGTTAAACACCGTCCCCCCTCCCTTTGCCGGTTGGCTCGCATAGTCTTTCATAAAAGTCTATGTGCCGTCAAAATTAGAACATTTTCAATGTTTTCACTCATTCGATGTTGCAAGAAAAAAAAATAGTGGCGTGTTCTATCTTTCTGCGCTTTATCTCCCATGTTTCCCTATGGCGCCTCCTTTTTATCACATTGCAAAGCACCAACTTGTGATTTCCATGCGATGACTTTTTAACATTAGAAAGTCCAATTGACTCATAAATCGCGAACGGCAGCCATGTTTTTGGAAAAAACAGCAGCGTTGATGCTCAAAAAAATTGCGGGGAAAAAAGTAGCGATTTTGCCACGATATCGCGATCGCCAGTGTGCAGGAGCCCTTAGGGAGCTTTCACATGAGGGGGGAAGCTAGTCGCACCACAAAACCATCATCAGACTTCTCGCGATTATTTTCAAACTCCTGCACTCGGACGCGGAGTTTGAAAACCCAACGAATGGGAAGAAATTCCCCTCGTTCAGGCGCACCGCAGCTCCGTACTGCCGAGTGTAGTTGTGCCCGCACTCATCTGGAACCGCCCTCACTCTGTATTTGGTCTTTCTTGTGGTTTTCTTTGCAGGTGTATAAAACTACAATTTTTTAAACACACGCAAAAAAAAAAAGCGCAAAAATCTCACACAGATTTACTGAATTTAATTGATTTGAATGAACAATTTCGATCAGTAATACAGACCATAACGGGACGTACTGCGTTTTTTTATTTTTTTCACGCATGTAAAATACACGTTTGAAAAACACAAGTCTGATTGCCCTAATACAAATCAATGGCGTTTATGCTATCCGTATAAAGCTCGTAATCTGGAGCGCAAATACACCCGCGTGAATGAGGCCTGAGTCTAAGGGTGGCTTCACACGTGCGTATGCGTTTTTGCTAGCACAAGGCATTTGTGAGCATGTTTGCATGCACAGGGCATCTTCACATGGGCACAAGACACACGCCCGCCCTGATTTAAATGCGCATTCTTTCACGGATCCCATTGTACATTTGTCCACCCGGCATAGACTTCTGCTCACGCCAAAAAGGAAAATGTGTACGAACCCATGCGTCTCTGCATTTTGCACACGTACATTATATCCACGCGTGTTAATACACCCGTGTGCCGGATCCCTAAGACACAGAAAAGGAGAAGAACTAGGCAGCATTCGTTAAAAATCCTCTTCTTTATTAGTATAGCATGAGGAAGCAAGCAGCCACGTATCGACCCTGTGCTCGGGTTTTTATCGAGTTTGATAAAGACCCGAGCACAGGGTCGATACGTGGCTGCTTGCTTCCTCATGCTATACTAATAAAGAAGAGGATTTTTAACGAATGCTGCCTAGTTCTTCTCCTTTTCTGCATTTATGATCAACGGTGGACCCGGGGAGTCGGGACCCTTACTGGGCTATTGCATAGTGCCTTGCACCAGCGGTGTGACTGAACTTTTGGAGTGCTGCTGTAACTCTTTTTCTTCTTGTGGATCCCTAAGACACTACGCCTGCTGTGATTGACTAGTGCTGCCCACATGAGCGGCTCTGGCCAGTGAGATCTGCATGCACACAGTATGCATCAGGTAGTCGAAAAAGCGGTCCAGCCATCATTGTTTGTCCAGTACCAGAGGATGTGCTTTAAGGGGTTATACCAAGATATAAAGAGATCAAAAGTTACCCAGAAGATGGGGAGTAACTCTATGATCAGTGGGGTGTAACCACTGGGGTTCCCACGAGTCCTGAGTATGGCGGTCCTGACTGTCCCCACAGAAATGGAGGACATGCATGCATTCCATTCATTTCAATGACAACACCGAAATTACCGAATACAAGGACAATGTCTGTCTATACAGGGGGACTGGAGCATTATATCAGGAAAAATGAGCTTCGGCCATTAAACAGATATAATATGATCATGATCAGTGTGGAGTTTTGCACAAGACTGAAGTTTTATTATTGGGGTTATTTAGTTTAGCAAAAAAGACGGTTGGGGGGGGGGGGGGGCGACCTAATAATTATGTATAAATATATCGGGGGACAATACCGAGATCGCTCCCATCATCTGTTTATACCCAGGACTGTGCCAACAGAGCGCCCTCTACGTCTAGAGGAAAGAAGGTTTCTACACCGACATAGAAGGGGGTTCTTTACTGTAAGAGCAGTGAGACTATGGAACTCTCTGCCTGAGCATGTAGTGATGGTGAACATGATAAGCGTACAAGTGAGGCCTGGACGCCTTTCTTGGGCGTTACAATATAATATGTTATAGTCACTGATTACTTCAGAAGGGTCGGTGACCCGGGGATTATTCTGATTGCCAGATTGGAGTTGGGAAGGAATATTTTTCCTAAAATGAGTATAATTGGCTTCAGCCTCATTGGGTTTTTCTCCTTCCTCTGGATCAACATTGCAGGATAGCAGGCTGAACTAGATGGACACAAGTCATTTTTCAGCCTAACACTATATGCTAACAAGTTCCCAAAAGTTACACGTCTCAAGTTGTGACATCTTATAGTAAACCTTATAATATAAGACTTACCCGGTCAAACAGTGCAAACAGCTCTCTTAGTAGATCCGACACCGGCAGCTTGAGATGATTGGCAAACTCTTCTATTCCAATCCTTCCTCCCTTTGACAAGTTGGCAATAGATGCGTACACTTCCAGCTGTTTCTCAAAATTGTTCCATTTTAGGCTGAAAACAAATTGTTGAAAGTAAGTAATACAGTAACAAATATAAGTAAGGTAAACGTATTGGGGCACAATCATTTGGGATAGTTTTGGCGCAGAGATTAGCGCTAGCGTGTGTGCTTGTCAAGAATCTGGCACTAGTTTTTGCTTAATGTTAAATATTCTTTAGGACTCACATAGGCGCAGCGATCTACAGCCGCAGTGAGGCTGAAAAAAAAACAAACCGCGTAATCATGCGATACTTGCGCTGTGCTCACAGCGGAAGTATCACGTGATGCATGGCTTCCATTGACTGCAATGGACGCCGGCTGCGCGTTTTTCCGCAATTAGAACATGCCACGATTTATTTCATGCTGCGTGAACATTTAAAGGCAGTAAGCTATTGGGTTCATGAAACGCGGCAGAAATCCATCCGTGGGCATTAGCCCCAAGTAGGTAATTCCTGCCTTGACTCCTCTTTTAGGTCCATTGACTTACTTGCCAAAATATATATTCACCTCAATTCACAGCTCATCTAGGCTACAAAATCAGCGTGTATACCAGAACTATCCCTCCGACTATAAAAGTCAGCGTGTATACCAGAACTATCCCCCGACTATAAAAGCTAACAACACACGGACGAGTGCGATATCGGGCCGTGAATCACTCGCTCACCGACATGCGATTTCCCCGCGGATGTGAGGCATTTTTATCTCAAAACCGCCTGGCATCACTTCGGGGAAGTAGCCATGCCGGAGGATAGCTAATAGCCGTGGCAGAGGATCGCAGAGTTTCTCTCATTGTTTTCAATGGGAGACCTCGCATTGCATCGTGTGCGCCTAGCATGTGGTGCGATGCTGCCGCCGGCCCCATCGGGGCTGCTATGTAAGTTTATGCAGCAAGATAGAACATGCTGCAGTTGGTTACCTGCAGTGCATTGTGGTGCCATGCGGGAAAACATCCTTCATGTGTAGGACTCAATTCAAAAGAATGGGATTTATATTTGTGCGTCTCACATGATTTTCTTGCCAGTGTGAAGGCGGTCTAAAGCAAAGAGCTTATTCAAAGATTTGGGAAGTTTTTGCCCATGACAAACCTATTGTTCTCTTATCTTAACACAACAAAACCCATTAGAATCAATTCCAAGTGTCAGTAAACCACCCTGATAATGCAATGTGATGACGGTGTGCCGCGCTAAGAGTCAAGCTTAAGACCAAGGCATCTGTACACTGAAAAGAAAAGTCAAGCGGCACAAAAAAAACCTTTTTCAGAAACCTGTGGCTTTGTTTAAACTTCCATGTTATTTTTTTGCATTAGACTTCCTACACAAGGACAAGTGAGACGTCGGGCCATGAAGCTGCCCGATACCGCGCTCATGAGGCATTGCTCAGGCATAAATACATTGGTGAAGTTCCGATCCTCTTGCACGAATTTCAGGTGCGATAGAGGATCGGAAGCGTTTTCCATTGATTTAAATGGCAACCTTGCATCGCACTCGCATGCACATTGCATGTAATGCAAGAGCAATGCGAGGCATTAAAGCTGTGACGATGCATTCTGAGGAGTGTGAGGAGTTAGAGCATGCCACGATTTTTTTCCCACACTGCAATTCATATTCGTGTGAGATTGGTGTGTCTCGCAGTGCACAGATGTCGTGCAATTTTGTTGGCCACACATATGGACTATTTATGGATGATTACTGGGGGCTGGGTGACTGATGACAGCATGAAGTATTGCTAGCGCATGAACAAAAAAAATATATATAAGCCTTTCATTGCCCAAATACGTTGCGCAGGAGCATGCATATTTGCGCTTGCGCTCGCCTGCAGAAGCCTTTAACAAAAATCAATCAGCAACACACCTCCATGCATCAATAGGTGGCGACGATGATGAAAGTGTGTTTGGGTCGAATGGTAGTATTAAGGATTACTCATCTCCCATACAATCTGCATTGGCCTGTGTAAAGACTATTTAAATGAGCGCAGATCTTGATGACCTGCGCTCATCATCTAGCTCAAATTGAGTCAAGTAATGAGAACTCAAATTCAACTTATATCCAAAAAAAATGGAACAACTGCTTCTCACTCTAACTTCCGGCTGATTTTTGTGAACTCCACAAGCCCAGCCTCCATGGGTAAAGTCAGGTCTCTAGCTGTTAGCATTAGTCTGCAGTCTTCATAGGTATGATCAGTGAATGGTATTCCAAGTGACCTGCAAAAGACAGTAAACCATTGTTAATGGTAGGAGCTGCTAAGGAAGGCTCCAAATCCACATCCAATACACAAAAATAAAGCTGTGTACTCCCATTCTAACACTTTTTATTTTTATTTTTAGGTGACTTGGACATTTTCGCTCCTAAGATCTGCGTTCAACCAACAGACTGGCCTAATGTCACACGATGTCAATAGTAAGTAGCTTGTGCCTCTTACAACTAGGAAGTAGCTTGCTTTCTCCCGCAGGGTTTTGAACGATAATCGTTCCATGTAAAAGCATGCAGAAAATGAATGACTGGGTCAGAATCGTCCAGTTGTTCACTGATGAGGGGAGAGGACAGAATATGGGGGATGTAATGAGGGGAGAGGACAGTATATGGGGGATGTGATGAGGGGGAGAAAACAGTATTTGGGGGATGTGATGAAGGGGAGAGGACAGTATATGGGGGCTGTGATGATGGGAGAGGACAGTATATGGGAGATGTGATGGGGCTGTCAAGCAGCCTAGCAGTGGTGTACATTCACCATGTCCAGTGGCGTCAAGGTAAATCATTACCAGACAGTATATGCAGGATGTGATAAAGGGAGAGAGGACTTCATGGGGTCTGTGATTGGGGGGAGAGGGCAGTATATGTGAAATGTGATGAGAAAGGAGAAGACAGTATATGATAATTGTGATGTATAGGGGATATGATGAGCGGATAGGATAGTATACGGGGGATATGTTAAGGGGAGGGGCCAGTATATAGGGGATGTGATAAGGGGAGAGAGAATACTATATGGGGGATGTGATGAAGGAAAAGGTTAGTATGTGGGGATGTGATGAGAAAGAAAGTAAAGTATATGGGAGATGTGATAAGGGGAGAGAGGACAGTATAAGGGATATTATGAGTGGAGAGGACAGTATATGGGGGATGTGATAAGGGGAGAGAGGACAGTATAAGGGATATTATGAGTGGAGAGGACAGTATATGGGGGATGTGATAAGGGAGGACAGTATATGTTGGGATGTGATGAGGGAGGACAGTATATGGGGGGGATGTGATGAGGGAGGACAGTATATGGGGGATGTGATGAGGGAGAGGATGGTATATGAGCGAGGTGATGATGGGAGAGGACAGTTTATGGCGGATGTGATGAGGGGAGAGGACAGTATATGGGGGATGTGATGAGGGAAGAGGACGGTATATGGGGAATGTGATGATGGGAGAGGACAGTTTATGGGGGATGTGATGAGGGGGAGCGGACGGTATATGGGGAATGTGATGATGGGAGAGGACAGTATATGGGGGATGTGATGAGGGGGAGAGGACAGTATTTGGGGGACGTGATGAGGGGGAGAGGACAGTATATGGGGGCTGTGATGAGGGGAGAGGACAGTATATGGGAGATGTGATGAGGCTGTCAAGCAGCCTAGCAGTGGTGTACATCCACCACTTCCAGTGGCTCAAGGTAAATCAGTACCAGAAAGTATATGCAGGATGTGATAAGGGGAGAGAGGACAACATGGGGTCTGTAATTGGAGGGAGAGGACAGTATATGCGAAATGTGATGAGAAAGGAAAACACAGTATATGATAATTGTGATTTATAAGGGATATGATGAGGGGAGAGGATAGTATATGGGGGATGTGATAAGGGGAGGGGACAGTATATAGGGGATGTGATAAGGGGAGAGAGCATACTATATGGGGGATGTGATGAAGGAAGAGGTTAGTATGTGGGGATGTGATAAGAAAGAAAGTAAAGTATATGGGGGATGTGATAAGGGGAGAGAGGACAGTATAGGGGATATTATGAGTGGAGATTATAGTATATGGCGGATGTGATAAGGTGAGAGAGAACAGTATATGGGGGTTGTGATAAGGGTAGGAGAGGACAGTGTATTGGGGATGTGATGAGGGGGGTGAGGACAGTAGTTGGGGGATGTGATGAGGGGGAGGACGGTCTATGGAGGATGTTATGAGGGAGAGGACAGCATATGGGGGATGGGATGAGGGGAGGGAACAGTATATGGGGGATGTGATGAGGGGAGGGGACAGTATATGAGGAATGTGATGAGAGTGAGGACAGATTATGGGGAATGTGATAAGGGGGGAGAGGACAGTATATGGGGTCTCTAATGAGCGGAGAGAGGACAGTACATGGGGGCTATGATAAGGAGGGAGAGGACAGTATATGAGGGCTATGATGAGGAGGGAGAGGGCAGTATATGAAGGATGTTATGAGGGGGAGACAGAACAATATATGGGGGTTGTTATGAGAGGGAGGGCAGTATATTGGGGATGTGCTGAGGGGAGGGGACAGTATATGGGGGATGTGATTCGGGAGGGGACCGTATATGGGGGATGTGATGAGGGGAGAGGACCGTATATGGGGGATGTGATGAGGGGAGAGGACAGTATATGGGGGATGTGGTGAGGGGGAGAGGACAGTATTTGAAGGATGTGATGAGGGGAGAGGACAGTATATAGGGGGTGTGATGAGGGGAGAGCACAGTATATGGGGATTGTGATGAGGGGAGAGGACAGTATATGGGGGATGTGATGAGGGGGAGAGGACAGTATTTGAAGGATGTGATGAGGGGAGAGGACAGTATATAGGGATGTGATGAGAGGAGAGTACAGTATATGGGGGATGTGATGAGGGGAGAGGAAGGTATATGGGGGATTGGATGAGGGGGAGAGGACAGTATATAGGGGGTTGATGAGGGGAGAGCACAGTATATGGGGGATGGGATGAAGGGAGAGGACAGTATATGGGGGATGGGATGAAGGGAGAGGACAGTATATGGGGGATGGGATGAGGGGAGAGTACGGTATATGGGGGATGGGATGAGGGGAGAGGACAGTATATGGGGGATGGGATGAGGGGAGAGGACAGTATATGGGGGGTGTGATGAGGGGGAGAGGACAGTATTTGAAGAATGTGATGAGGGGAGAGGACAGTATATGGGAGATGTGATGAAGGAAGTGGACAGTATATTGGGGATGGGATGAGGTGAGAGAACATTATATGGGGGATGTGATGAGGAGCAGTAGACAGTATATGGGGGATGTGATGAGTCTTAAAGAGGATCTGCAGCACCTGAAGTAAGGAATGTCTTCTCATTCACTGCCTGACTGACATGAGGCTCTTCTTAAGGAGAGTATATAGTAGATAGGTTGTTGAACCTTATATATATATAGTCACATGTATTATATACAATATATATGTGTGATCAAGGAGACGTACTGTCAGATGATGGGTTCTTCTTCCCCCTTTCGTTTACTTCCTTTCCTTAATTAATTCTGAATACTTGTAAATTTCAGCTTTTTCTTTCCCAGCGGAGGACACGGCCCAGGTACGATCCTGTCCTATAACAGAGCTAACAGTGCGGTTGCTATACTTTGCATCAGCAGGAACCCCTAAACATTCAATCATCCATGGCTAATCTGAGATCAGAGGTGGGCAAGAAATATAATGTCACTCGCAGTCACCAATAAGATGGTGGATCAGTGATTTGCACAAAGTTCATTGAAATACTCCCTTTGCGAGTAGACTACTGTAGGTGAAGTGATATTCTGAGATGTTCCCCATAACTTCTGACAGCACCTAATAATATAACAGGAGGGTCTACTGAATGAGCAGCTGTATAGGACGTAATTTACTTAGACAGCCTGTTCACTCCATATCGCTGCTGAAGACTTAAAGGGATTGTACCAAGATATAACGTTATCCCCTATCCCCCACTGATCACAAGAACGGGGGTCCTGATGGTCTTCCCACATGAATGGAGCAGAGATAACGCATGCCTACTGCCACTCAAATCAATTAAATGACAGCACTGGAGATTGCTGGGAGTTTGTACAATTTCAGCATTGTGATTGAATGAATAGAGCGACGGTCACATGCGCATTCTCCTCTCCATTTATCTAGGCACTTTCAGGAACTCTTTTCTCGGGATTGGTGGGAGTCCCAGCGTTTGGATCACCACTGATCATAAGGTTATTCCCTATCTGGTGGATACGGGATAATTTTAGTTCTTGGTACAGTTCCTTTAAACAAAGGTTTTAAACTCCTCCTTTCTGCTGGAATCAACTCCTGGGTTTGGCTCAAAGAACTGCAGTGGAGTTATTCCAAAAAGCGCTGTGTGGGAAACCACCTTTAGCGTAAGGCCAGACGTAGAATACGCATCTACCGCCGCAGAATTGTGTGCGGTAAATCTGCGATGTGTCACAGTACAAGCAATGCAGATGCGACTTCACGTAACCTTCGCACCACTTGGGGCAGATTTTGCCACTGCAAAAAATTAGTGTCAGATCTGTAACAACGTACGGCTTTACCGTAACAGTCACTTGGGGAACTCTTTCTATGGATGTGGTATATGATGTCTTCCTTTTGTCTTAGACTTGTGGAAAGCAAGAAGAAAGCTGTCATAAGAACAGAAGAACGGCAACTGAACTTGGAGGTGCAGGAGACTGACTGAGAAGACAAGAAACAGATGGCCTTGAGTTCCTTCAAGCTGAACTATCTGGATCCCTGGATTTCGGTGGCTGGTGAGTTCTTTAATTTCTTGTGGAAAGTTTGTATATTCTTCATGTCTGCAAATCAATTATGTGCATTGCATGTCTTTATAACAAAGTCTATTGCTGGTCTCACACATTAGATAGCAGTCGGCCAAATAGTTATTTGGGTGACAGCTATTCCTTTTGACACAGTTGGAACAACCCTGTACACATGAAATGGTAGTCTGGTCCTACCAAAATCAGTGTGTTCAGCTGCTGTTGATCTAATGTGTATGGGCGCATTTTAAAGGGAACCTGTCACCACCTGAGAGCACCATAAACTAAGCTCTACTGCTCATAGGGCAGGTTCTGAGGGGTTCAGGAATGTTATTATGATTACCTGTCTCTCTATTCCCGCGCGGTCACCCATGGAGGTCGGCAGCAGAGGACTCATCTCTACAGCTGTGTGTCCGCTTCCATAGAGCGCAATATGTATTTTCCTGCACAGCCTGCAGACGTGAGTCCACTTGCGCATCCTTTCACATGTGATGGTGTGGGAATGAGCCGGGTGAGCTTAAAAACTACATCCCCGGACTCCTTGGAACCTGCCCTGTGAGCACTATAATTTAGTTTATACAGATTCAAGAATAGGTTTTTGTCCTGCGCTCATAAGGATTACATAAAAACAGTCTGATAAATGGAAAACTTACTTAGATGGGAGCTCTCATGTCCTTGAGACCTCCCCAAATGGATTCCAGGCTGGGTAAGTTTATCCAAAACAGTTGTCGTCCAAAAAGGGGGGATTTTAATTGACCAAATAGCAATAAATACAGGTAGGTAGACAAATCACTGGGCACAGGTAATAAAACAGATGGTGCAACGTGTTTCAGGACGGTATGTGGCCTTTTATAAAGCATAGTAAACAGGGTATCAGGACTTCCTTTTATACTAGGTGGTATTCCCTTCATAGAGGAGCAGTGTACTGGCGCTGTTCTCACAGTAAGGCCCACATCGATGACATCACACGTCATAACGCTGGCGTCCGTCACTGCCAGCTTTATAGTAACGTGGTGTCTCCCTGAGCTCGCTCGCCCGGGTTCTATCACGGCACGTAGTTGTGATGTAACTAGTGATATTAGCTATGTGAAACGTTATCCCGAACGGGCGCTGCGTTCCAGCGCCCGTTCCACTGGACATTGGATGGCCTCCCTGGAGTGTCATGTGCTCCAAAGGGTGCGTTCCAGCGGGGTGTGTATATCTCTTAGCTAGGTAGCCATCCTGAGAGTGAAAAAATGTAGTGTTGTTGTTTGTACAGCATTAATGATTAAAGCAGTGTGTTTAATATGGTCCATCCCTGGTCTAATGTATATAAGGTTGTTAAAATGTTGCGGATTTGGGAAACATTAAATATAAATAGTTGTAACATATAGTATTTTTGAATATGAAAACTACACATAACTAATTACATATATTATTAAGCAAATACAAGCAGCTGCAGCACTACTGCAGGCAATCAATATATTATTATGCCATGGCTGCGACGATACAAGCAAATACAAGCGGCTGCAGCACTACTGCAGGCAATTCATATCTAAATATAAGCGGCATTGTGATATATCTATTTTTTTTAAACTCGTTTTATTGAACAGTATGTATTTTGTACAATACATGAATAAATAACTTTGAATACATCATAGGCTCCTTGTGCTCATGTAATCAAAACTTGAGTACGTTACATTGATATATGCAGTAGTTGAATACAGTGCGTCAGTACATTTTCTCATGGTATCAGTGGAAGGCGGTAACATTCGTTCGTTTTACCGAGCATTCCTAGGTATCGTTGCCCTCAGCAGGTCCTGTAATCGATCTTGCGTGAATACTGTGTACGTTGATCCGCACCATCTTTCCCAGACCTTATTGAATTTTTCAGGGCATTTTCTATTTTTATATACTATTTTTCGTATGGCAAAATGGTGTTAATAATATTCTGCCATTTCGAGAGTGTCGGAGGACGTCTGTCCATCCAACGTAGGGCTATTGCTTTGCGGGCAAAGAATAATACTTTGGTAAGGAATATCCTGTCATGGTATTGCCATTGTTCTTCATCTAGAAAGCCTAATAGGCACACTGCTGGATTGTGTGGTACTGGTATACCCATCAATTGGGTTAGAAATTCTGTGATCACTCCCCAGTACGTATAGATATCTGGGCAGCTCCATATTAGGTGGTTAAAATTTGCGTTAGGTGCTCTGCACCGATGGCACTGGTTTGTGGGTGTCCTATTCATTTTATATAGTCTGGTCGGTGTTAGATAGCATTGGTGTAGTATGTATAATTGTGTTAGTTTATTATTTGCAGCTGGTGATACCGTAGTGTATGCGGACATTGCAGACTCCCAGTCTTCGTTAGTGAGAGTGGGAATGAGCTCTCTCCATCTCTCTACCACCGCCATCGGCGTGTCAGGGATCTTGGATTGTAGTAAGTGTGTGTACAACACCCATATCAGGCCTTTGGGCCCTTGGGTGCGAAGTATGCCTATTAATGGATATTGTGAGAAGGATTGTCTGGGCTCTGGGAATTGTGTTGTCAGAGCGTGCCTGAGTTGCAGGTATCTAAAGAAGCCCTCTCTTGGGATTTGATATAATTGTTGTAGTTGTTCGAAGGAGGCCAATACTTGGTCGATATATAGATGTTCCAGTGTGGTAATTCCTAGATTTATCCAGAACTGTTTATCCGGTAGATTCATCAGGTGCGGCAATTCTCTATTGTCCCATAAGGGGGTCTCCAGAGGGGTGTCGTCTTACTTAGTCAGTGCTTTGCATGTCTGCCATACGTTGACTGCAAGTCTATGGATTGGTAGCATCTGCTTAGTCAATAGTCCTGGTTTTTCCAGGAGGACCCAGAGTGATGCCTCCGAGAGAAAGAACATCAAGTGGTGCTCGGAGTTTGGGAGAAGAGAGCCCGATAACCAGTGACGGATATATCTCACCTGTCCCGCTAAGTAGTAAAGTTTGAGGTCTGGTAGCGCCATTCCTGCCATCTCCTTGGGTCGCTGTAGGGTGTCCATGCGGAGTTTCGCTCTGGAGTTCCCCCAAATGAATGATGTTATTAGGGAGTTAGTTTTTTTGAAGAACTTTTGTGGTATGGCTGTTTCTGCGTGCTCTAGGCAGTATAGGTACTTGGGGAGTATTATCATTTTTATAAGGTTCATTCTGCCCGCTACAGATAGTGGTAAGGAGCTCTAGTTTTTTAATTTTAGTTGTAGGGTTGCCAATAAGGGGGTGATGTTTAAATCAAGGCTCTGAGTGTGATCTCTGGTGATGTGTATCCCTAGGTATTTGAATTTAGGAGTGACTTGTAGTTTACAAAATACGTCTCCCATTTGCCATCCCTCTGGTCTTAGGGGCATAAAAGCGGATTTTTGCCATTTGATACACAGGCCTGAAAAGTTCCCGAATTCAACTATTAGTGAGATAGCCAGCGGCAGGGCATTCTTGGGGTCTGACATGTATAGTATTAGATCGTCTGCATATAATCCTATTCTATCTTCTCGGGGTCCTATCTGGATACCCCTATATGACGTGTGTTGTCGGATTCTCAGAGCCAGCGGTTCTATTGCAATTGCAAACAGGAGGGGGGAAAGTGGGCAGCCCTGTCGGGTTTCTCTGTGGAGTGAGAAGGAGGTGGAGGTCAGGCCGTTTACTACTACTCTGGCTGTCGGAGATTTATATAGAATAGAGATCCACTTGATGAATGAGTCTCCGAATCCAAACCTCCGTAAGACCTCCATCAAATATGGCCATTCAACTGAATCGAATGCCTTAGCCGCATCTAGTGAGGCCAAGACCCAATCTGACCTCCATCCCACCTGTGTAATCACCTGCGTCCTTCTGATGTTGTCTGATGTAGACATTCCTGGGATAAAGCCAGATTGATCAGGGTGTATAATTTCCTTAATGGCTTGGTTTAAATGAGAGGCCAATATTTTAGTGAGGATTTTGTAGTCTGTATTTAATAAGGAAATTGGTCTATATGAACCACAATCTTCTGGGTTTTTATCTGGTTTTAAAATAAGGACTATATTGGCTTCTAACATTGATTCTGGGAGTTGGTTTTTGTCGAATATATATGTGTATAGGGAGAGCAGGTGCGGCATTATTTCCTTTTTGTAGTGTAGGTAGACCTCCACTGGGAGTCCATCTGGACCCGGTGTCTTATTTTTTGCCATATTATTTATTGCCTCCTCTATCTCTTCCTCTGTAATGGGGGAGTCTAATAGGGTCTTACAGGTATCTTGCAATACTGGGAATGTTATGTCGGCTAGGTAAGACTCTACTTCTGCAGGTGAGTAGTCGGTTCGCGATTGGTAGAGGTCATCATAGAATTGCTGAAACCTGTCTAGGATGTCTTTTTGGGTCTGTGAGCGTTATTCCTTCAGCTGATTTAATTCTTAGAACAGACGGTGGGGCGGTCTCCTGTCTTGCCATGTAGGCTAGTAATTTGCTGGACTGGTTTCCTAATTCAAAAAAGGATTGTCGAGTAAAGAAGAGGTTTCTCTGGGCTTTTTCTTTTAGATATATTAAGTAATCTCTACCTGTCTGTAGCCATCTATCTCTTTTGGTATCTGTAGGGTCGGCGACAAATTCCTTTTCTAGTTGTTGACATTGCTCTGCTAGGAGTTCTCCTTTCCTTGCGGTGGCTTTTTTAATAAAGGAGATTGAGGATCTAAAGCAACCTCTAAGGTACGGTTTGAATGCCTCCCACACTAGCATTATATCCGTGTGTGCCTAGTGCGCTTCGTAGTATAACTGGATCTGGTCTGGTATGCGGTCATTGGGGCTAAATAGCGAGAGCCAGAATGGATGCACCTTTAGTCTCTTAATTGTGGCCGGGCCTGGGTTTTTAAGAGCCATGCTGATTGGTGAGGGGTCTGAGATCCCTCGAGGGAGGAACTCTATGGATTCAATTTTGGGAAATAGTGAGGGGGACCCAAATATATAGTCTGTTCGACTAAGCGCATGGTTGTGGGCTGCGTGGCAAGTAAACTCATTTTGTTGTGGGTGGAATATGCGCCATAGATCTAGCCATCCCGTCACTGATATAATAGAGGCTACGCGGGTCATATTGTGTCTCCCTCCCTCCGAGCACCACTTTCGAATCTATCAATAGTGGGATTCATTACCATGTTCATATCTCCCATACAGACGATCGTTGCGTCTGGCGACAATGATGCGCATTGGATGCCGTCTGCTAAGATGGCTGTTGTCGCCGGAGGTGGGTTATAGCAGCACAAAAGGACGTATGGGTCATTATTGATTCTGGCTCTCACAAAGACGTATCTACCCTCCGGGTCTCTCCTAAGTTGTTCCATCTCCCATCTGAGCGACCTTCCTATTAATAGAGACACCCCTCTGGAGTAGGATGTGTGGCATGAATGGGCAGACCACTGTATCCACGGTTTCGACAAGACTTTTGTAGTTTCAGGTGTCAGGTGGGTCTCCTGCAGGCACAGCACATGTGGTTGCCAGGAGCGTACTAAAGAATTTATTGCTGATCGCTTTCTGGCTGATCCCATACTTCTGACTATGGGTGCCTGCACACGAGCAGAATTTCAAGCGCGTGATTTTAGGCACATAATCCGCCCCAGACCGCAGCCAATATACTTCTATGAGGATCCGCAGTTGTCCCCAGACGGACGGATGTGTATCGCGTTTTTTCACGCGAGTGAAAAAATCTGCGACCTGTTCTAATTTTTGTCGGATCATGCGCGTGAAGCCTCCAATACAAGTGAATGGGTGCGTTTTTTCACGCAGTACATCCGGAGTGCAGCTGCGGATGGAGTCACTGGTTGCTATGACTACAGGAAGTAGGCGTGGTAGGAGGCGTCCCAGCACACAGCAGAGCTTCACAGGCACATTTCAACTGCAGATCTGTCCTTTCAGTCCCCTCATCTACCAGAGAGCAGCCAGGAGACACCAGCCTGCCACATAATGATCGACATGGGGAAACTTGTGGCAATGATGCAGGACTTCCCCAGCCTATGGGACAGTAACTCCCCAGAATACCTGGACAAGAACAGAAAGGAACAATCCTGGCGTCTACTGTCCGCGCAGGTTTATGGGGATGCGTGGACGAACGCAGTAGAAGCAGAACAGAAGAACTTGCGTGAGTATTATTCGCTATTGCGTCAAATGTACTTTTTTTTTCATTTTAACCCCTTAGTGGCCAAGCAGTTTTACTTTTGTTTTTATTGTGCTTTTTTCCATCCCCACTTTTAACCCCTTAGTGACGGAGCTTTTTTGCTTTTTTCCTTTTTTTTCCCCTACTCCCTAAAAAATCGTAGTTCCTTTATTTATCCATCGACGTCGCTGTATGAGGGCTTGTTTTTTTGCGGGACGAGTTGTATTTTGCAATGGCACTATTTATTGTACCATATAATTTACTGAAAAACCTTTACAAAATTGTAATCGGAGAGAAAAAAAAAGACTTTCCACCATCTTTCGGTCGTCCTGTTTCTGCAGCGCGCAAAGTGCAACAAAAACGACCCGATATTTTTATTCTATGGGTCAGTACGATTACTACGTTACCAAACGTATATAGTATTTTTTTTGCTGTAGTACTTGTATATTTTTTTATAAGATATTTAATTTTTAAACATTATTTTCTGTGTCCATTTTCTGCGTGCAATAACTTTTTTATTTCTTTGGCAACATAGTTGTGTGAGGGCTCATTTTGTGCGGTATGTCCTGACGTTTCTGTTGGTACCATTTTCGCATACAGTTGACTTTTTGATTCCCTTTTATTACATTATTTCTCGGAAATAGGGTGACCGAAAAAGTGCATTTCGGGCGTAGTTTCTTTATTTTTTTTTTCCACATTCACCGTGCAGGGTAAATCATACATTACTTTGATAGATCAGACTTTTACGGATGCAGCGATACCAAAACGGTCACACTGCAGGACGGGCGACTCTCCGCAACGCTGGCAGAAAAGAGCACATGACCGGCTCCATTGCCGGACTTGTGTTCTTTCCTCCAGCTCTGTGGAAAGACGTCCATCCTGCATTGCGGCCGTGTTGTGCAGGAAGACGGGTGCATCAGCTGCCAGGATGTACCCAAGTTACTAAGCCCTCCCTGTTTGTTTTTTGCGGGAACAGTTGTATTTTCCACTGGTGCCACTGAAGCAGCATTTATTGGGTTAATAGCCTTGTTCAGCAGACACCCGCAATGTGTAGAGGGAGATAGGTAGGATTTCTTGCCAATGCAAGATCTGTAGTAATGAATTCCTCTTGTGAATTTTTTTGCAGTGACTGAAATAAAGACACGATGGAGAAGCGCCCGGGATCAATTCCGCAAGGAATATACAGCAGTCCCGCCCAGTGGGTCCTCTGGTAAAAGGAAGAGGCCATATCTGTGGTACCAGCAAATGCTGTACCTAGGACCAACAATGGGGACTCGAGGGTAAGTTTCTCTTTGCAGTACTTATTTTACATGGAAGTACTATTAGCGACCTATCAGCATACGTCCCTAATATAGATGAGCAAGCACCAAAATGCTCGTGTGCTCGTTACTGGAGGCGAGCTTTTTGTGATGCTCGAGTGCTCGTTTCGAGTAACGTACTCTATTGAAGTCGATGGGAGATCCCACCATTTTTCAGGGTGACCGATACTTGGTAGCTGCCTGACTTCTTTTCAATGGAGCTGATGCGGCTTCATTGAAAACAATAGTCTGCCGGAACGCCTGAAATGCTTTTCAGGGATGGGCTTAAAATATTAGCCATTTCCTGATAAACAAACAAAAGTGTTGAAAAAAAAAACATACTCACCTCCTCTCGACAGCCGTGGATCAACCGCGTATTCTCCTGGCTGTCCCTGGCTCTGTAGATCTCAAATTTAAAAACCCCGTTTGCTGATAGTTCAGAACTACAGAGGCGGGGACAGCGGCAGAAGTCGATGCTGAGCCACTGCAGCTGAAGGGAGGTGAGTATTTATTTATTAATTTTTTTTCCAATGGGTTTTCAGGGTAGGGCTTCATAAGCCCTTCCCTGAAAAGCCATTGATGGCTGCTGGGATTCAGCTAGCAGCATGCAGGGATGTTAAATTATTATATTTTTCAAAGCTCAAAGGTCAGGAAAACACTGAGTTCATTGAGTTGCCCTGTCTCTCTAGCCAACCCTCCAGGATGTGTCTCAATTATTTCAGCAGACTCTCTGGCACCGCTTGTCTTCTACATCCTGATGAATTCTGTACAGAGAGCTTTGAATCCCTGATAAGGCTGATAATCGTCTGTAGCAAGCTGAAAGAGCCTTATCAGTGAATTACAGTGTGATACAGCTGATGCTATTATTTGCAAATCAATATAGGTGAATTCAGCAGCACTCACCACAATCCAATAGGGGGGTGGGGGGTTTCTGAGGCATAGACTGCACACCTGAACTGGGATTGACTACAGATATGTAGTCCAATGAAATAAAGATCAGGCAGCAGGTTTTAGGCGCAGAAAGAGATTTTATGCTTCCGTAGGAATGGTGGATGGAAATCACTTCATCACACGGAAAGGCGACGTTTCAACCATATGGTCGATATTACTCAAGCTTGACAAAGACCTGATGATATGGTCGAAACGTCGCCTCTCCGTGTGATGAAGTGATTTCTGTTCAGCATTGCTATGGAAGCATAAAATGTCTTTCTGCACCTGAAACCTGCTGCCTGATCTTTATTTAATTGGATGCTATTGTTTGAGCTGTATCCCGATCCCTGACAACATTCTGAGTGAAGAACAGAGGCACAGAGCGATCCTCTATATAACATCCGGGTGCTAGAACGTGGGAACATCTTTATGCAGAAGACAATCTCTGACGCTTTTCTTCTGCATCCTACACTTCGAGCACTCGGCTGTATAACATCCGTGCGCTACAGAAGACAAGTCGCGACACCCCGCTTGTCTTATGCATCCTTCACTGTCACCGTGAGGTGATTGCTCTTCTTAAGCGATCATCTAGTACTGTAAATGACACAAGCATTAACACTCAATACTTCCTTGAGTGACATCTTTTGACTGATAATCTGTGTCTAAACAGGCCTTTACCAACTGTTATAAACCAAGCTAACAAAAAATTTTACATCTTTTTTTATAGCTCAAGTGACAATCTGGACACACTGACAGAGCCTGAACAGGAAACAGCTGGCGCTGTGGTAGCATCGCTACCGCTGGATGAGGCTGCTCCTTCAACGAGCACTGCTACAGCGCCAACTTCCGAGATTATGACATCGGCAGTTGGTACAACTGCACGGAGACGGGCGAGAAGTGATGCACTGTCGACCCTGCAGATACAGGTGGACATGCAGCGGGAGGTCCTGAACACACTGCAGCGACAGCACGATGCTCGCGACACATGCGATAGTTTCGGTCAGCACGTGGCATCTCTGATGCGCACGGTGCCTGGTGAACAACATTTGCAGGCTCAGGGGCTTATACTGTTCATCTTGGACAGGGCGAAAACACCCGCCAGCCTTGCTGAGCTTGAGGCATGGGTGGATATATACAGGCACCGCCTCATACAGGGTGCACAAACACCACCACCGCCACCGCAAACTTTGCAACAACCTCGCCACTATCAGTTTAGCGGTCCATATATGGATGCGCTAAATACGGCATATGGCACTGTCTCCCCACAGTATGCCCCAGCAGCGCCACTACAGCCGTATGCTGGGCATCACTTTACTCACCAAGCGGGCACCACTGAGCGTAGGTCAGAGGAAGGCAATAGCCAGAGGGAAGAAAGTGTTCCAAGGTTTCAACATCTGTAATACTTGTGTTGGTTAAAATTAGTGCCTCATTTCAGCACTGTTTTTCATGTGTTTTTCTTTTTTAAAAAAAAGGTTTTGCACTATTAAAATTGTTATATTTAAAATGTTTTGCACATTTTCGTATAAATGGTCCATTGTAAATATGTAAGACAAAAGAAATGTTTTGCACAATGTCTTTATTTTTATACTTATATAAATCTTCATTTGTTTTCTTTTTCTTGTCTGTGTCTTTATTTTAGCAGTACACAATGCCATTATCTATATGGGCGGACAAGTGTCGGGATCGTTTGCCCAGCTTTTGTCCGGGGCAAAGGCCCGTTTACACACAACGATTATCACTCAAAATTTACTCAAAAGCAATCTTTTGAGCAATAAACGTTATGTTTTAATGCTCATTAACACAAAACGATTATCGCTCAAAATTCGCTCACAAGTTGTCTGTTGAGTGATAATCATTGTGTCAAACTAACTGCACTAACATCGTGCAGGTTTCGTTAAGCCGTCGCTGATCGTTCTCTATCAGCGTGGTAACGATGTGCCTCATCAGGGAATCACAGCGGAAAACAGCTGATACTATTGTTTCAGCTGTATCCCGCTCCATGATGCCAGGGGGGGTATGAAGAACACAGCAGTTCAGCTCGGTTCTCAATACTTGGCACACAGCACACGATTAAAACTAGGGAATTAGGAAATCATAAATGAAAAAATAAAATTGGTGATGGCGTTATTTAAAAAAAAACAAAAAAAAACAGAGCCGCGGTACCAAAAATATACCGGCACAGAAATAACACTCGATACAATGAAAATGGACTGGTGAGGAAAAAAAAAGGGTAATGAGGTATTGGTTGATAATATGGGCAGAAGTAACAGACAGTAGTCCGCTAGTTTTACCCGTATTATGTAAGCCCGCAATCCACGTCAAGGATCCTCATTCTCTTGCGAGTCCCTAACTAAAAAAGCAAAAAAAAAACTAACTAAAAAAAATTTGGCAGCCGGGAAAAATAATCAGAAACGCGGTTTAGAAAGTCAGGAAACTCAGCCTTCATGGATAGAGGCCAGCTGCCACGGCACTTCTCCCTGCGGCGTCAGGAAGTAGTCCGCGAAGCTGTCTCTAACCTGAATTCCCGAGGATGCCTGCCTACTCGCTTGGTTCTCATCTATGTCAGCAACTTGTGAAGTTGTTGGCATTTGATCATCCGCAAACGTCCAACCCGCATCATTGATCCGGCAAAAATTGTGCAGAACCACAGCGGCTTTCACTACCGAGCACGCGCTTTCGGGTTCCATCTGAATAGTGCCCAGGAACACTCGCCATTTACTGGTGAGGATTCCGAACGCACATTCGACGAAACGCCGAGCACGCGTGAGTCGATAGTTAAAGACTCTCCTTCTGGTGTCCAACCCTCTGCGGGGAAATGGGCGCAGAACATGGGTTGACAGGCCAAACGCCTCATCCGCGACAATTACGAATGGGGCTGTAGGACCTGAAGAACCAGGAAGCAACCGTGGCTCTGGCAGGGCCAGCTGGTTGGAAAGAAGCCGCTGGAAAATTCTGGAAGTCCTGAAGAAGCGTGCATCCGCAGTACTTCCATAGGCCCCGATATCAACCAGTACAAATCTGTAATCGCTGTCGGCTACTGCCAACAGGACTACAGAACAGTACTGTTTGTAGTTAAAATATCGGGACCCTGAGCCCGGCGGCTTCTTTATACGGATGTGCTTACCATCCAGGGCCCCAATGCAGTTTGGGAACTGCGCTGATGTTTCAAATCCGGCAGCTATGTTTTGCCATTCTTCTGTGGAAGGAGGAGACATGACGGACCGCCTCAGCCGCACCCAAAGAAGGTAGCAGGTCCTCCTGATGATTCCACTGATGGTGCTTTGCCCTAACAGGAACTCAAAGTGCAATGATGCAAACGAGTTCCCGGTGGCAAGGAATCTGAAACGACAAAAAAAACAAACACAATTTTTGGTCACATTCTAAACGATCAAAAGGGAGAAGCTATGAAGGAAATAAATGCAGGGAAAAGACAAAATTATTCATTCCCTATGGGAAACCAATTTAAGGGAAAAGTGAATTTGGGAACAAACAGTTACAATACACATTCAGAAAGAATGAAAGAAAAAGCAAGACAGAGAACAAAGTATCAAGTTACATGCAAACACTCATTAGACTTCGCCTAGAGGAAAAGCATTAAATGTAAAAAGAGGAACAAGAATAATAGAAAGATACACATATGTTTGGACAATTGCGGAAACATCTACAATAGTCAAGGGATATAAAAAAGCTTAAACTTACCGCAGGGTGACCAGCAGGCGTTCTTCAGGTGAAATACTCTTCCTCATATTGGTGTTTTGGAAGCTCAAGCCGGACCGCAACTGCTCCAACAATTTATCAAATGCTTCCACGGACATGCGGGTGAAGGAAGCAAACTTCTCCGGGTGTGTGCGAAGATCAGTATAGAGGGCTTGGAAGTGCCCCTTTTCATATCGTTGTGACACTAAAGGGTGCACCCAGTACCTCCTTTTTTTCCTGGGGGGCTCTTCCTCCTCCGTTACCGCAGTACGTCCGAAAAAAGTTACATGGATCAACCATGCCCACAAAGACATCTGCTCACCGGGTGAAAGCATGTTGCCAGAATAATTTAACAGTGCTCACACAAGCAAGAGGGACAGAACGGAGTCTGGGTGTTGGTTTTTAAGCTGTTTTCCAGGGAATGGGCAGTTCTCTAGGGGTTGGGTTTACAATAAGGGTGTCTTCCGGATTTTTCTGCGTGTTTTTTTCCGCAACACATCCGCGTATATCCGCGCGTGATTTTTCACGCATCCGCACCTATCCGCAAGCACATTTAGGTACCATACGCGCGTGAAAATCCGCGAGTGGAATCCGGAACGCTCGTGTGCAGGCGGCCATTCCAGGACACAAAAACTATCCCCGCCATAGTCTGGGGAGAGTCGATCAGGTCCGGATGAATTTCTTTATATTGTTCCGACCGTCAGGAGTCCCACCCCGACACTCGGTTACATTCTTATTATACATCATGCAACAGTATTTCAGTGCATTTTTAAGATCATCATGGAGCTCTTGATGCGTACAATTTGTTAACATTACGGTAGTATACTACCAACTTAACACTTAAACAGCTTATTTTGGAACAAACTTTAAATGCTTTTTCTGTTGAGATAGTATGCGTGGCGAACTGGTATTAGGGGGAACCTACTTAGCATAGCTTTAATATGGGCTATACTTGAGATACTGTTATATAGATCAATAATAGAGGCCGACTTTAGCCCGGTGGGCATCATCTAGGTGGGCCCCCTTGCCGGGGGGGGGGGGGATCTCTCCTCTTCGGGCACTTCCACGTTACCTTTCTCTATATAAATGATAAATTTCGCTATGCCCGGAGCAGAAGACAGGAGGGGGAGAAGGGGGGGGGGGAGGAGGTATATGATAGGTCAGAAGGAAGGGGGGGGGGGATTAATGGTACCAAGGGGGAGGACGGCTCACCGCCATCTTCGGGGGGGAGCAAGTCGAGCAGCCACAATAGTTTGCAGGAGTCTCAGTCCTGTGTCTCAGTCTCAGATATGGTCTCGGTATGTCTGGGGCACAGTTTCTGATGCGCAATCATGTGGCTTTTAAAGGTATGTTCGTGTGTTTACACGGGAGTCCTGGCACCTGGAGGAAGAAAGGAGTGGGGTTATGTATACATTACGGCCCTTCTGGACGACGTCTGGTAGCCAGCCACTCTTCTGCTTCGGATGGGGTAGAGAAGAAGCGGGCACGGTCTCCGTTTGTCACTCATAGTTGTGCCGGGTACATCATGGAGTACGGAAGCTGCAGGTCTCGAAGTTGCTTTTTGATTTCCAAGAACGATGCTCGCTGTTTTTGGAGGTCCGCTGAGAAATCTGGGAATATGGAAACTGTGGCGTTGTCATATCGCAGAGGTCCTCTTTTTCTAGCAGCTTGTAAAATTATATCTCTATCACGAGAGTTGAGTAGTTTAACCAGCAAGGGTCTAGGTGGTGCGCCTGGTATGGGCGGCTTCATGGGCACCCGGTGGGTTCGCTCAATCACAAAGACTTGTGATAGTCCGGCATTGGGAATAGTGGCATCCCACAGCAGTCCCCAGCAGTAGTAGTGATATCCCACAGTGGCCCCCAGTAGTAATAGTGACATGCCACTGCAGCCACTAGCAGTAATAGTGACATCCCACAGCAGCCCCAGTAGTAATATTGACACCCCACAGCGGCCCCAGTAGTAATAGTGACATCGCACAGCGGCCCCAAGCAGTAATAGTGACATCCCACAGCAGCCCCAGTAGTAATATTGACACCCCACAGCGGCCCCAGTAGTAATAGTGACACCCCACAGCGGCCCCAGTAGTAATAGTGACACCCCACAGTGGCCCCAAGAGTAATAGTGACATTCCACAGCAGTCCTCAGTAGTAATAGTGACATCCCACAGTAGTAATAGTGGCATCCCACAGCGCCCCAAGAAGTAATAGTGACATCCCACAGCGACCCCAGTAGTTATAGCACCCTCCTGAGACCCATATACTTACCCCTTCCTCCTCATGAAGCGCTGCTGCACCTCTGCTTGGCACTGCTAGCAGGGCTGATCCCAGGTGCACAGTCTGACCTCAGTGTACGCTGCCGGAAGCCTCCTTTCCCTGCTCTCGCGGAACCTAAGAGGAAACGTCAGGGGAGGTGAGAGGAGGATCCCGGCTGCACATTAACGTCACAGTGTGCGCCGGGATTAGCACCGCAGCTGAGTGAATATCGGCATGTGCTGCTGCTTAGCCCAATTCCTCCCATTCTTTATGTGCTATTTTTATTTTTCTTGCCCAGATGCAGGACTTTGCATTTCTCCTCGTTAAATATCATTGTGTTAGTCGCCACCCACTGTTCAAGCTATTCTAGATCTTTTTGAATACTCTCTCTCTCTTCCCCAATGTTAGCTATCCCTCCTAGCTTTGTGTCGTCAACAAATTTGATCAGTTTACCATTATTTCCCTTCTCCAAATCATTTATAAAAATGTTGAACAACACTGGGCCTAGGACAGAGCCTTGTGGTACCCCACTTGATACATTCTTCCACTTGGATGTGCAGCCATTTATGACCACTCTTTGAGTACGATCACTCAGCCAGTTGTGAATCCACCTACCAGTTGCCTTACCAATCCCATACTTGGTCATTTTTTCAATAAGTATGGTATGAGAAATGCTTTACTAAAGTCAAGATATACTATATCCAGCGCATTTCCCTGATCAACCCACTTGGTTATTCTGTCATAGAAGGAAATTAGATTTTTCTGGCATGACTTGTTTGTTACAAATCCATGCTGGCTCTGGTTAATTACTCTATTTTTATCCAAGTACTTGCATACATGCTGTGTAATAATTATAAATGTTAGGCTCACAAGCCTGTAGTTTCCTGGATCTACCTTCTTCCCCTTTTGAAGATAGGGACAGCATTGGCCCTTTTTCAATATTAGGGGCATACTGTAGGATAAGGAAGGGGGAGTGTCAAGGGAACACTGTATGATAAGAGGGGAAGAACTATTAGGGGCATACTGTGTGACATGGGGGAAAGAGCTGTGTGTGTGATGTCCAATGACATCACACACACAGCTCCGCTGCATCCATCCTGATCCCCAGACATCACACACACAGCTCCGCTACATCCATCCTGATACCCAGATATCACACACATACAGCTCAGCTACATCCATACTGATCCCCAGACATCACACACACAGCTCCGCTACATCCATCCTGATACCCAGACATCACACACATACAGCTCAGCTACATCCATACTGATCCCCAGACATTACACACACAGCTTACATCCATCCTGATCCCCAGACATCACACACACAGCTCCACCCACTCCATCCATCCCGACCCCCACAGCTCCAACACACACACCATAGTCCTGAATCCACTGATCTCCATGGTCATGTGATCCCTCACTCCTCCCACACAGGGTATCACATGATTCTGCCCCCCCCCTTCCCTCATGTCAGGACTGAATAGAAAAGATTAGTCTGCGCTAGGGGGCAGTGTGGGCTCTGTGAGAGTCTTATGGCAGACTGGGCTGTGCGGGAAGCTAATCTGTAGCCAGTCAGTCACACGTCGCACCGGGCAGAGGGAGGACAGGACGGCCAGTAGGCGCTGGTTCTCCTGCAGCAGCTCCAATAGTAGCTCCTTCACCCGCCAAATGGCTGAGCTGTCACCCCCTCACTGATAGCACCAAGGGCATCCTGCACCCAGCTTGCTACGCCACTGCCCTTAGCTCAGATGTGACACCGCCCTCACTGGGAGACATCTGGTGCATTTTAGGCGGTCCTGGATCTGTTTGCCCTGTGTGATTACTGCCCAGCATGAGTATATCAGTGAATAGAGGGCACTCAGTAACTGCACAGCACGCAGCAGGGACAGAGAAGGGGGACTAAGCACCAGGGCGTCCAGCCCCAAGGCTCCGCCTACAGCAGCCAACTATCTCCTCCGCAGGCTCTCTTCTGCTGAGGCCCGGAGAGCACTGGCCGCTGAGGAGCGGGAAATAAGCCGTGCGCTGACAGGCCGAGCCGTAGCCAATCACTGCTCAACTCCTGCAGTACAAGGGGAGCGCTGACTGGAGGCTGGCCAATCACTGCACAGCTCGTACAGTACATGGGGGAGAGCTGACAGGAGGCTAGCCAATCACTGCTTAGCTCCTTCAGTACATGGGGAGCGCTGACTGGAGGCTCTGTAATTGGTGCATTGCTTGTTCTTGTGGTGTTTACCCTCTTTATCAGGCCCGCAGAGAACAAGAGCGCAGGGCGGTGGAGCGCGGGAGGAGGAAGTACACAGGGCTGTGATGGGGAAGAGGACAGTATATGGGGGATGTGATGTGGGGGACAGGACAGTATATGGGGGTTGTGATGGAGGAGAGGGCTGTATATGGGGGATGTGATGAGAGAGGACAGTATATGGCGGATGTCTTGAGGAGGAGAGGACAGTATATGGGGGATGTGATGAGGGAGAGGACACTATATGGGGGATATGATGAGGAGAGGGCAGCATATGCGGGATGTGATGAGGGGAAGAGGACAGTATATGGGGGGATGTGATGGGGGGAATGGGACAGTATATGGCGGATGTGTTGAGGAGGAGAGGACAGTATATGGGGGATGTGATCAGGGAGAGCACAGTGTATGGGGGATGTGATGAGGAAAGGGCAGCATATGCGGGATGTGATGAGGGGAAGAGGACAGTATATGGGGGGATGTGATGAGAGAGAGGGCAATATATGGGGATGTGATGAGAGAGAGGACAGTATATGGGGGATGTGATGAAGGAGAGGACAGTATATGGGGGGCTGTAATGAGGGGAGAGGACAGTATATGGGGGATGTGATGAGGGGAGAGGACAGTATATGGGGGATGTGATGAGGGGAGAGGACAGTATATGAGGGATGTGATGAGGGGGAGAGGACAGTATTTGGGGGATGTGATGAGGGGGAGAGGACAGTATATGCGGGCTGTGATGAGGGGAGAGGACAGTATATGGGGGATGTGATGAAGGAAGAGGACAGTATATTGGGGATGGGATAAGGTGAGAGGACATTATATGGGGGATGTGATGAGGAGCAGCAGACAGTACATGGGGGATGTGATGAGTCTTAAAGAGGATCTGCAGCACCTGAAGTAAGGAATGTCTTCTCATTCACTGCCTGACTAACATGAGGCTCTTCTTAAGGAGAGTATATAGTAGATAGGTTGTTGAATCGTATATATTGTATATCATACATGTGACTATATATATGTGTGATCAAGGAGACGTACTGTCAGATGATGGGTTCTTTTTCCCCCTTTCGTTTACTTCCTTTCCTTAATTAATTCTGAATACTTGTAAATTTCAGCTTTTTCTTCCCCAACGGAGGACACGGCCCAGGTACGATCCTGTCCTATAACAGAGCTAACAGTGCGGTTGCTATACTTTGCATCAGCAGGAACCCCTGAACATTCAATCATCCATGGCTAATATGAGATCAGAGGTGGGCAAGAAATATAATGTCACTCGCAGTCACCAATAACATGGTGGATCAGTGATTTGCAGCTGTACTGTGACCGCGGTGTGATGGGAGTTACATATCAGGCCCGCAGAGAACAAGAGCGCAGGGCGGTGGAGCGCGGGAGGAGGAAGTACACAGGGCCGTGATGGGGAAGAGGACAGTATATGGGGGATGTGATGTGGGGGACAGGACAGTATATGGGGGCTGTGATGGAGGAGAGGGCTGTATATGGGGGATGTGATGAGAGAGGACAGTATATGGCGGATGTGTTGAGGAGGAGAGGACAGTATATGGGGGATGTGATGAGGGAGAGGACACTATATGGGGGATGTGATGAGGAGAGGGCAGCATATGCGGGATGTGATGAGGGGAAGAGAACAGTATATGGGGGGATGTGATGGGGGGAATGGGACAGTATATGGGGGGATGGGATGAGGGAGAGGGCAATATATGGGGATGTGATGAGAGAGAGGACAGTATATCGGGTATGTGATGAGGGGAGAGGACAGGTTATGGGGGATGTGATGAGGAGAGAGGACAGTATATGGGGGATGTGATGAGGGGAGAGGACAGTATATGGGGGATGTGATGAGGGGAGAGGACAGTATATGAGGGATGTGATGAGGGGGAGAGGACAGTATTTGGGGGATGTGATGAGGGGGAGAGGACAGTATATGCGGGCTGTGATGAGGGGAGAGGACAGTATATGGGGGATGTGATGAAGGAAGAGGACAGTATATTGGGGATGGGATAAGGTGAGAGGACATTATATGGGGGATGTGATGAGTAGCAGCAGACAGTACATGGGGGATGTGATGAGTCTTAAAGAGGTGGCCTCTGCAGTAATAGTGTCCCCCCACTGTTGCCTCTGCAGTAATAGTGACCCCCCACAGTGGCTTCTGCAGTAATAGTGACCCCCCATAGTGGCTTCTGCAGTAATAGTGACCCTTCCCCACAGTGGCCCTAAGTAGTAAGTGTTCCCCACAGTGGCCCTAAGTAGTAAGTGTTCCCCACAGTGGCCCTAAGTAGTAAGTGTTCCCCACAGTGGCCCCAGTAGTAAGTGTTCCCCACAGTGGCCCCAGTAGTAAGTGTTCCCCACAGTGGCCCCAGTAGTAAGTGTTCCCCACAGTGGCCCCAGTAGTAAGTGTTCCCCACAGTGGCCCCAGTAGTAAGTGTTCCCCACAGTGGCCCCAGTAGTAAGTGTTCCCCACAGTGGCCCCAGTAGTAAGTGTTCCCCACAGTGGCCCCAGTAGTAAGTGTTCCCCACAGTGGCCCCAGTAGTAAGTGTTCCCCACAGTGGCCCCAGTAGTAAGTGTTCCCCACAGTGGCCCCAGTAGTCCGTGTTCTCCACAGTGGCCCCAGTAGTCCGTGTTCTCCACAGTAACATAGTAACATAGTATGTAAGGCTGAGTGAAGACAATGTCCATCTAGTCCAGCCTGTCTATCCTACTGTGTTGATCCAGAGGAAGGCAAAAACCCCCAAGGCCAGAAGCCAATTAGCCCTTTTGGGGAAAAAATTCCTTCCCGACTCCCTAATGGCAATCAGACTGTTCCCTGGATCAACCCCTAAGGCCTCATGTCCACGGGGAAAATCAGGCCCGCTACGGATTCTCCATGTAGAATCCGTAGCGGGTCCCTCCTGCCCCGCGGACATGAGGGCTGAAAATAAGAATAAATCAGAATAAACTCACCTCCCATCCGCTCCGTTTCTTCTCTTCGCTGCGGCGTCATCTTCTCTCGTCGCGGCCGGATCTTCTTTCTTCGGCTCGGCGGATGTGCATGATAACGTCGGTGACGTGCCCCGCGCATGCGCCGTCCCGAAGAAAAATGATCCGGCCGCGACGGAGAGAAGATGGCGCCGCTGCGAAGAGAAGAAACGGAGCGTGTGAGTAAATTCCGAATTTTGTCTCCCGCATGAGACCCGCATGAAAATGGAGCATGGTCCAGATTTTTTCATGCTTCATTTTTTTTTAAATCACTTTTATTGACGATCCGCGGGTATTTATCTACCCGCGGGTGGTCAATGAATCCCTATGGGATGCGGATCCGCGCGCGGGAGAAGAGTTAAAATCCGCTGCGGATTTTAATTCTTATTTTCCCCGTGGACATGAGGCCTAATAGTTCCTACCTGCCTGTATACCCGGATTGACACTTAACCTAATATTTATATCCTGTAATATCCTTCTCCAGAAAGACATCAAGTCCCCTTTTAAACTCCTCTATGGATTTTGCCATCACCACTTCCTCCGGTAGAGAGTTCCACAGTCTAACTGCTCTTACAGTAAAGAATCCCCTTCTATGTTGGTGATGAAACCTACTTTCCTCTAATCGTAGCGGATGTCCTCTTGTTACTGTCGTGGTCCTGGGTGTAAACAGATTGCGGGAGAGATCCATGTGTTGTCCCCTCATGTACTTATACATGGTTATTTGGTCGCCTCTTAACCTTCTTTTTTCTAGAGTAAATAGTCCCAATTTGGATAGCCTCTCTGGGTATTCCAGTCCCGTCATTCCATGTATTAGTTTAGTTGCCCTTCTTTGAACCCCCTCAAGCACTGTGACATCTTTCCTGAGCGCCGTTGACCAGAATTGTACGCAGTATTCCATGTGAGGCCTGACAAGTGCCTTATATAATGGAAGGATAATGTTCTAGTCCTTCGCCCCTATACCTCTTTTAATGCACCCCAAGACTTTATTTGCCTTTGCAGCAGCTGACTGGCATTGGTTACTCCAGTTTAGTCTATTATCCACTAATACCCCCAGATCCTTTTCCATATCACTTTTCCCTAGTGGTACCCCATTAAGTGAATATTTGTGACATCCGTTTCTCCTGCCCATGTGCATAGTCTTACATTTTTCAACATTGAACTTCATTTGCCATTTTTCTGCCCAAGCCCCTAGCTTATCCAGGTCCATTTGTAGCCGCACATTGTCCTCTGTTGCATTAATTATGTTGTATAATTTTGTGTCATCTGCAAATATTGATATTTTGCTGTGCAGCCCCTCTATCAGGTCATTGATAAATATGTTGAACAGAGTGGGGACTAATACTGAACCCTGTGGCACCCCGCTAGCGACTGTGGTCCAATCAAAGTACGCACCATTTATTACCACCCTCTGCTTTCTATCATTGAGCCAATTTTTTACCCACTTACACACGTTTTCGCCTAGTCCGAGCTGCCTCATTTTGTATATTAGCCTATTATGTGGCACGGTGTCAAAGGCTTTAGAGAAGTCCAGATATACAAAATCAATAGATTCTCCCTGGTACAGCTAAGAGCTTACTTCATCGTAGAAACTGATCAGATTTGTCTGACATGAGCGACCCTTCATGAATCCATGCTGGTGAGGAGTTATTCCCTTATTCTCCTTGAGGTACTCATCGATGGCGTCTCTCAGAATCCCCTAGAAAATTTTTCCCATTACTGAAGTGAGACTTACTGGCCTGTAGTTACCAGGCTCACTTTTGCTCCCTTTTTTGTAAATTGGAACCACGTTGGCAATGCGCCAATCCAATGGTACTACACCGGTCTTGATAGTGTCTAGAAATATTAGGTATAGTGGCCTAGCTATCTCGTCACTTAGTTCCCTTAGTATCCTTGGGTGTAATCCATCTGGGCCCGGCGATTTATCAATTTTAGTTTTCTTTAGCCGCTTCCGCACCTCCTCCTGCGTTAGGTATGAGATCTTTTGTGAGGGGTTCGTTTTATTCCCCTGCATCTCGTGTGGCATTTCCTTTTCTTTTGTGAATACACTTGAGAAGAAACTGTTTAGTAGATTTGCTTTCCCTTCGTCATCATCAATGATTTCTCCTGCATTGTTTTTTAAAGGGCCAGCGCTCTCCCTGCAAATCCTTTTGCTGTTAATGTAGTTGAAAAATAGCTTCGGGTTGTTTTTGCTCTCTTTGGCGATCCGTCTTTCTGCTTCCTCCTTGGCAGTTTTGATCGTATCTTTGCATATTTTGTTTTTTTCCCTGTATGTTTTTAGCGCTTCTTCGCTGCCTTGTTGCTTTAGTAGTTTGAACGCTTTCTTTTTTTCGTTTATTGCCCCGCTTACCGTCTTGTCGAGCCACATTGGTTTCCTTTTAGTTGAGTTTCTTTTATTTTTAAAGGGAATGAACTGTTCACATGAGGCGATTAGGATTCTTTTGAACTTTTCCCATTTGTCCTCCGTACTGATATTTTTGAGGATGTTGTCCCAATTAATGTTACCGATAGTTCTAAGCTCATCAAATTTTGCTTTACTAAAGTTTAGTTTCTTTGTCACTCCCTGATAAGGCTTCCTATTGATTGACAGCTGGAAGTTGATTATATTGTGGTCACTGTTCCCCAAGTGCCCCTCAACCTGCACCCCCTTTATACGGTCCGGTTTGTTGGTTAGTACTAGGTCCAGAATGGCCCTCCTTCTTGTTGGTTCCTGCACAAGTTGGTTCAGGTAATTGTCTTTAATTACTCTCAAGAATTTATCACCCCTGTGAGATTTGCAGGTTTCGTTCTCCCATGTTATATCTGGATAATTAAAGTCCCCCATGATAATTACTTTGTTTCGCTTTGACACCTCTTCTATCTGCCTTAGTAGTAAGTTTTCAGTTTCTTCTGTTGCTTTTGGTGCTCTATAGAAGACCCCTATCAGGATTTTGTTATTTTTTCCCCTATATTTCTACCCACAGAGATTCCACCTGTTCGTCTCCTACCCCTATATCCTCCCGTAGCCTCGGCTTCAAGTTCGATTTGACGTACAGACATACCCCTCCCCCTTTCTGGTTCCTTCAGTCTCTTCTGAAGAGATTGTACCCCTGCAAATTCACCGCCCAATCGCACTTATCATCAAGCCATGTTTCCGTAATTCCGACTATATCATAGTTTTCATCAGTCATTCTCGCTTCAAGCTCACCCACTTTACCAATCAGACTTCTTGCATTCGTGGTCATACAATTTATATCATTTTTTTTGTTTTTTAAATTTGTTTTGTTGCTATTCGTACTTATGGCTGATCTATCAATTCTATCTGTACTAACCCCACCCCCTGCTCGACCCCCCCCATTCCCTTTGCTTGGACCCGGATCGCTAGTTACACTGGCTACCCCACTATTTCTCATTTTACCCCCCCCCCCAGTCCCTAGTTTAAACACTCCTCCAGCCTTCTAGCCATCTTATCCCCCAGCACAGCTGCACCCTCCCCATTAAGATGCAGCCCGTCCCTACGGTAGAGCCTGTAGCCGACAGCAAAGTCAGCCCAGTTCTCCAGGAACACAAATCCCTCCTTCTTACACCAACTCCGGAGCCACTTGTTTACCTCTCTAAGATCCTGCTGCCTTTCTAGTGTGGCTTTAGGTACAGGTAGTATTTCCGAGAAAAGTACCCTGGAGGTCCTCGCCCTAAGCTTGGACCCGAAGTCCCTGAAATCATTTTTGAGGGCCCTCCATTGACCTCTAACTTGTTCATTGGTGCCAACGTGCACCATGACCGCTGGATCCTCACCAGCCCCTCCCAGTAATCTGTCAATCCGATCCGCGATGTGTCGAACTCGAGCGCCAGGAAGACAACACACCGTTCGACGATCCCGGTCTTTATGGCAGATTGCCCTCTCTGTCCCCCTAATTGAGTCCCCCACCACTAGAACCTGTCTAGCCTGCCCTGCGCTCCCCATCCCCGTCTCACTGGAGCAGTCATCCCCCTGGCGTTCAGAGGGCATGTCGTGCTGCAGCGGTGCTGGCTCTGTAATGGCATCCCCCTCATCTGCCAACGTTGCAGACATGTTGGGTTGTGCCAGTTCAGGACCAGCCTCCCTGGATCTATTCCCTCTACGCCTCCTTCTATCTGACACCCAGCTGACTGCCTGCTCCCCCTGCACTTCCGTACTACCATCCGCCCCCGCCTCTACCCCAGCGAGTGTCTGCTCAGTGAGCACCAAACTCCTTTCCATGATGTCAATGGCTCTCAGTGTTGCCAGTTGCCCATTTAGATCCAGAATTTGGGCTTCTAAATGTGCGACGTGCACGCATCTTGCGCAACAGTATGCCCCCCTCGATCGGCTGATCAAGGACCGCATACATTGCACAAGTAGCACACTGGATGACATTGCCAGACATGGAGCTCATCCTAATGGGGATCTACAATTTACTTGTGGAAGTAGTGAAGATAGACTTGATCACACTCCGCTCACACGCTGCTACAACCGCTCACACGCTGCTGCAACCACTCAACTGCTGACCCGCTGCTGCAACCGCTGACCCGCTGCTGCAACCGCTGACCCGCTGCTGCAACCCCTCACCCGCTGCTGCAACCCCTCACCCGCTGCTGCAACCCCTCACCCGCTGCTGCAACCGCTCACCCGCTGCTGCAACCGCTCACCCGCTGCTGCAACCGCTCACACGCTGCTGCCTCTGTGCAACTACTCACGCTGCCGCTCTCACGCAACCTCTTACCCGCTGAGAGTTATGCACAACCGGTCATAAATTTTTATTTTTTTTTACCCCCCTCACAAACACTTAGACCCCCAGACACACACACACACAGAAGACACAAATAACCAGATACACAGAAGACACACACTTAGCTCACAAACACACACAGAAGATACTTATCAGCTCCTCCACTCCTCCTGGTGACGTCACCCGCTGTCCCGGCGGCCACTCACTCTGCCCTCCTGTCTCAGCTGCTCCGTTCTGGTCCCCTCCGCTGCTGCTGGCGCTGGACTCCTGGTGGCCTCTTGGCGCCGGCTACTGCGCTCCGGTCTTCTCCTTGCTGCCCCCGCACCTGCTTCGGCGCTGGTATCGGCTGCTGAGCTGCTCCGCTGTCCCCTTCAGCCCCCCGCTCGTGCCTCCGTCTCGTGCCGCTGCTCCTGGCGTCAGCCCCAGTAGTACGTGTTCCCCACAGTGGCGCCAGTAGTACGTGTTCCCCACAGTGGCCCCAGTAGTACGTGTTCCCCACAGTGGCCCCAGTAGTACGTGTTCCCCACAGTGGCCCCAGTAGTAAGTGTTCCCCACAGTGGCCCCAGTAGTAAGTGTTCCCCACAGTGGCCCCAGTAGTAAGTGTTCCCCACAGTGGCCCCAGTAGTAAGTGTTCCCCACAGTGGCCCCAGTAGTAAGTGTTCCCCACAGTGGCCCCAGTAGTAAGTGTTCCCCACAGTGGCCCCAGTAGTAAGTGTTCCCCACAGTGGCCCCAGTAGTAAGTGTTCCCCACAGTGGCCCCAGTAGTAAGTGTTCCCCACAGTGGCCCCAGTAGTAAGTGTTCCCCACAGTGGCCCCAGTAGTAAGTGTGCCCCACAGTGGCCCCAGTAGTAAGTGTTCCCCACAGTGGCCCCAGTAGTAAGTGTTCCCCACAGTGGCCCCAGTAGTAAGTGTTCCCCACAGTGGCCCCAGTAGTAAGTGTTCCCCACAGTGGCCCCAGTAGTAAGTGTTCCCCACAGTGGCCCCAGTAGTAAGTGTTCCCCACAGTGGCCCCAGTAGTAAGTGTTCCCCACAGTGGCCCCAGTAGTAAGTGTTCCCCACAGTGGCCCCAGTAGTAAGTGTTCCCCACAGTGGCCCCAGTAGTAAGTGTTCCCCACAGTGGCCCCAGTAGTAAGTGTTCCCCACAGTGGCCCCAGTAGTAAGTGTTCCCCACAGTGGCCCCAGTAGTAAGTGTTCCCCACAGTGGCCCCAGTAGTAATAGTATTCCCCACAGTGGCCCCAGTAGTAATAGTGTTCCCCACAGTGGCCCCAGTAGTAATAGTGTTCCCCACAGTGGCCCCAGTAGTAATAGTGTTCCCCGCAGTGGCCCCAGTAGTAAGTGTTCCCCGCAGTGGCCCCAGTAGTAATAGTGTTCCCCGCAGTGGCCCCAGTAGTAATAGTGTACCCCGCAGTGGCCCCAGTAGTAATAGTGTTCCCCGCAGTGGCCTCTGCAGTAATAGTGTTCCCCGCAGTGGCCTCTGCAGTAATAGTGTTCCCCGCAGTGGCCTCTGCAGTAATAGTGTTCCCCGCAGTGGCCTCTGCAGTAATAGTGTTCCCCGCAGTGGCCTCTGCAGTAATAGTGTTCCCCGCAGTGGCCTCTGCAGTAATAGTGTTCCCCGCAGTGGCCTCTGCAGTAATAGTGTTCCCCGCAGTGGCCTCTGCAGTAATAGTGTTCCCCGCAGTGGCCTCTGCAGTAATAGTGTTCCCCGCAGTGGCCTCTGCAGTAATAGTGTTCCCCGCAGTGGCCTCTGCAGTAATAGTGTTCCCCGCAGTGGCCTCTGCAGTAATAGTGTTCCCCCAAAGGGAACCCCACAGTGGCCTCTGCAGTAAGTGTTCCCCCCACAGTGGTCTCTGCAGTTTAGTGACCCCCCCCCCCCCACAGTGGCCTCTGCAGTAATAGTGTTGCCCACAGTGGCCTCTGCAGTAATAGTGTTGCCCACAGTGGCCTCTGCAGTAATAGTGTTGCCCACAGTGGCCTCTGCAGTAATAGTGTTGCCCACAGTGGCCTCTGCAGTAATAGTGTTGCCCACAGTGGCCTCTGCAGTAATAGTGTTGCCCACAGTGGCCTCTGCAGTAATAGTGTTGCCCACAGTGGCCTCTGCAGTAATAGTGTTGCCCACAGTGGGCTCTGCAGTAATAGTGTTCCCCACAGTGGCCTCTGCAGTAATAGTGTTCCCCCAAAGGGACCCCCACAGTGGCCTCTGCAGTAAGTGTTCCCCCCACAGTGGTCTCTGCAGTTTAGTGACCCCCCACAGTGGCCTCTGCAGTTTAGTGACCCCCCCCCCCACAGTGGCCTCTGCAGTAATAGTGTTGCCCACAGTGGCCTCTGCAGTAATAGTGTTGCCCACAGTGGCCTCTGCAGTAATAGTGTTGCCCACAGTGGCCTCTGCAGTAATAGTGTTCCCCACAGTGGCCTCTGCAGTAATAGTGTTCCCCACAGTGGCCTCTGCAGTAATAGTGTTCCCCACAGTGGCCTCTGCAGTAATAGTGTTCCCCACCGTGGCCTCTGCAGTAATAGTGTTCCCCACAGTGGCCTCTGCAGTAATAGTGTTCCCCCAAAGGGACCCCCACAGTGGCCTCTGCAGTAAGTGTTCCCCCCACAGTGGTCTCTGCAGTTTAGTGACCCCCCCCCCCCACAGTGGCCTCTGCAGTAATAGTGTTGCCCACAGTGGCCTCTGCAGTAATAGTGTTGCCCACAGTGGCCTCTGCAGTAATAGTGTTCCCCACAGTGGCCTCTGCAGTAATAGTGTTCCCCACAGTGGCCTCTGCAGTAATAGTGTTCCCCACAGTGGCCTCTGCAGTAATAGTGTTCCCCACAGTGGCCTCTGCAGTAATAGTGTTCCCCACCGTGGCCTCTGCAGTAATAGTGTTCCCCACAGTGGGCTCTGCAGTAATGGTGTTCCCCCAAAGGGACCCCCACAGTGGCCTCTGCAGTAAGTGTTCCCCCCACAGTGGTCTCTGCAGTTTAGTGACCCCCCACAGTGGCCTCTGCAGTTTAGTGACCCCCCACAGTGGCCTCTGCAGTAATAGTGACCCCCCCCCACAGTGGCCTCTGCAGTAATAGTGACCCCCCCCCCACAGTGGCCTCTGCAGTAATAGTGACCCCCCCCCCCCACAGTGGCCTCTGCAGTAATAGTGACCCCCCCACCCACAGTGGCCTCTGCAGTAATAGTGACCCCCCCCCCCCCCACAGTGGCCTCTGCAGTAATAGTGACCCCCCCCCCACAGTGGCCTCTGCAGTAATAGTGACCCCCCCCACAGTGGCCTCTGCAGTAATAGTGACCCCCCACACAGTGGCCTCTGCAGTAACAGCGACCCCCACAATTGCCCAAGTAGTAATAGTGCCCCCCAACCCCCCACAGCGGCCCCAGTGGTAATAGTGAATTAAGATGAGTCAGCACGATGAACAATAAAATGTCTATGTGCACACGAGTGTGTAGACCATTTTTGTAAATAGTATATAAGACGGGCTGAGAGTATATGGGCAGCAGGCTCGCCTATGGATCTGATGAGATGCCTGGGACCTTTACCCTGATTTGACGTGACTCCTGCCTCGATAGAAATCCAGGGCTTCATTTACAATGGGCTTTGGGTCTCTAGAGCGATGGCAGTTTTTGGGGACCGCTATAGACCAGAAATGGAAGGGACCTTTTTATTTGTTTTTAATACTTCTGTCTGCTTTATTGTCCTTTCTCTTGTGTCAGTGGGTCCCAAAATCAATCCTTCCACTATAAGGGGGTATTGCAGGCTAATGCTGAGGATGTGATGTCCCCGGGATGGGTTGTCAGTGGTTGACCAGCTGGGGTCCGCCACTTCGATTCGCCGCCGATCAGCTGATTGTCCGGCTTGTCAGTGCAGCAGGCTGGACATTGTCATTGGTGGTCTGGGTCAGGAGTGTGGTGGGTGGCTTCATTCCCATTGAGATCAGTGGGAGTGATGCTTTCAATTACACTTCCTGATTCTCATTGCTGTCAGAGCCAAAGGTGAAATGGGAGGCATCGCTCCTGTTGGTTTTGGTGAGGGGGGAAGCCATCTATTGCATTTCTAGCCTTGACTACCAATGACTATATCCAGCCCCGCTGTACTGACAGTGAGCCAGAGGATAAACTAATGTAGCGGGGATTTTGAGCGGCGGATCCCCGCTGGTTGACTGTTGGTGCTCTATCCTGGGGATAGGTCATCAATGGTAAAAGCACGGAATAACCCTTTAATTGCCAACATATTCCTTACATATAATTTTGATGTATATATTCTATATATATTGATATTTTATCAATTGCAGCTTGAACAAGGTAGTAAATGGTTGGCTATCTATCAGTTCCATGGAAATAGAGCCGTGCTCACACATTAGCAGTATAACTCCATTCACAAGGGGGCTAGGGTACTGCCATTCTCGTGATCACTGGAGGTCCCGGTGGTCGGTCTCCCAGCCTCGTACATTTATCTCCTAGTTTTCCTGGTAGTTTAGGGTAGAAGAACGGGTTCAAATGTATTTCACTTCACACTGTGAGGTGCCCCTAAGTGGTTTAGGGAGTTTTGACCAAAGTGATTATATGTTGCACAGGGCTTCTGTGGGTTCAGCTATTTCCAGTTCAGCAACAGAACTACCCTGCACTTCTTTTAATGTTTTTATGGGTTCAGGTGAGAAATATTAAGATAAGGTAACTTTTAAAAAGGTTGAAATGCTTTAGTATGGAAAACTAATTTGAACTAAACGTCTTATATATAATGTTTATGGCCATCTCTACCACCCCAGCTGAGGCCATGCGGACACACAACTGGGTACATAGAAGTGTCGGACAAAGCCTAAGGCCTCATGTCCACTTGAAAAATACAATCCGCGCAGAATCTGCCGCGGATTTGCTTTAAGTGGTATTTTTTTTGCATGCAGATATCCTCACACATTGCTATCAATGTGATAGCAATGTTGCCGATCCGCGCGGAATGCGCGGCAGAATCGAGCATGCCGCTTTTTTTCTCCCGCGCATGAAAAATGCAATTCTTTTAAAATGCCATCCGCAGGTGCAAAATTCAATTTAACGGACCGTGGATGGCCAATGATTCCCTATGGGCAAAATCCGCTGCGGATTCCGCAATTCCATTTAGCTAGTGGACATGAGGCCTTAGAGCTCTCCTTACTGCTACACATGAAGTTCAGTTCTGGTCCCAGGGCCTTAAAGGGGTTCTACCAAGATTATAACTTATCCCCTATACACAGGATGAGGGAATAAGTGTTTAATCAGTGAAGGTCCAGTTGCTAGTACACCTACCAATGAGAAGAATTGGGGTCCTTTGTTTTTCATGGATGAATGGAGTGGCGGTCAAGCATACACATTGCTTCTTCTACATCCCTATGGAACTGCCAGAGATAGCGAGCATGCGTGCTGGGGAAGAGCTGTATCATGGGATTGATTGGCTAGTGGGAGTGGCCTAATTTAGGGATGTGGACACTATTGGGGATTATAGGACAATCAGGCCTCTATGAAGCAACATGCTCTACGGGGGCTCCTGTGAAGTAAGCAGGAACAGAGTAGAGGAGAACAAACAGTCTTTCTCGTATTATAAGCTTGCAACGTTTAAGCTTTTCTTTAGGTTTCTGTACCACTTGTTGGCGGTTGCATTTAGTAAAGTTGCGTTGTTTACACTAAATGTGGTTGAAGTTGTTTTCTTAATGGGGAACCACTTGGGATTCACCACCCTACATGTTACTAATCAGTGTATCGCTTCACATCAGGAAGGAGGACATGATGGGTTGGTTGTCTGGTTATGCCCAGGATCTGTGATCATCTCAAGTGTCTCTGATCCTGGGTTTACACATACAATATCTTCCCTTGGGCTTGCCGTACAGGCTGCACTGCAGTTTGTGGCTTACGTGTTAATATTCATATCTTTGTGGAAACCAGAGCTGTAATTGCCTTCACATGGGGCAAATATTCAGTTTGTTGCACTTGCCCTGCATTTACATACCTTACCAAGGCCTCCCCTGGCACCTGGGGCACGTGCTCCCTCTCATCCCTCATTTACATACCTCACCAAGGCTTCCCCCGGCACCTGGGGCACGTGCTCCCTCTCATCCGTCATTTACATACCTCATCAAGGCCCCCCTGGCACCTGGGGCACATGCCCTTTCTCATCCCTCATTTACATACCTCACCAAGGCCCCCCCCCTGGCACCTGGGGCACATGCCCCCTCTGATCCCTCCCTGACCTCCGTCTAGCTACAACTTTGCTGCAAACAACCATTTTCTCACCCATATGTATTTGGATTCAATTCCATAAATTTAAGAAATGGTTTATTTAGAAAGTATTGTCTAAAATCAGCCTTCACCAGAAATTAGACACCAGAAAATAAATTCTCGCATGCTCCAAAATAAAAACTTAAGAGAAGTATCAATTATAAAAGACTTTATTTATTTAAGGTTTTCAACATTTTAGTGTTATGGCTTCCCTAAGGCTGCAGATCCAGAAGAAAGCGAAAAATCCCTCGACACTTTTAGCCAATTTGTGTCACAGGGTAAAAATTCCTTCTTGACCCCGGGAAAAGGCGATCAGTCCTAGAACCCTGGATCAGAGCCGCTGATGATAGTGTGATGGTGGTGGGCATTGTACATGTAGAGCTGGGGGGGGGGGGGGGCGCTGTGTGGGTGTCCAAATGAAGTTGCTGGCTGGGTGTACAGCTAGTAGACGCTGTGTGGCGGGGTGCATGGTGACGGCGCTCTATGGCGGGGTTCAGGGTGAGGGTGTTGTGTGGCGGGGCGCAGGGTGAGGGCGCTGTACGGCAGGGTACAGGGTGGGACGCTGTGTGACTGCACCCCCCTTATAGTCCGAGGGAAGAATCATTTGCTGTTTCAGTGGATGAATGAGCGATCCTGGTTGTCAGGTCATGGTCACATGATCAGTACTTCCAGAATTACAGCCTTCATTCATTCAGAATTGTTGTCACAGCAAATGAAGGATAATGCTTGCTTCATCGCAGCATCTCTCTGTAGAGCTGGGGGGCACTGTGTGGCGGGGTGCAAGATGAGTGCGCTGTGCGGCTGCGTGCAGGGTGAGTGCGCTGTGCGGCTGCGTGCAGGGTGAGGGCGCTGTGCGGCTGCGTGCAGGGTGAGGGCGCTGTGCGGCTGCGTGCAGGGTGAGGGCGCTGTGCGGCTGCGTGCAGGGTGAATGCGCTGTGCGGCTGCCTGTTGGGTGAGGGCGCTGTGTGGCGGGGCGTAGGGTGGGACGCTGTGTGACTGCACCCGTCCAAGGGAAGAATCATTTGCTGTTCCAGTGGATGAATGAGCGATCCTGGTTGTCAGGTCATGGTCACATGATCAGTAGTTCCAGAATTACAGCCTTCATTCATTCAGAATTGTTGTCACAGCAAATGGAGGATAATGCTTGCTTCATTGCAGCATCTCTCTGTAGAGCTGGGGGGCGCTGTGTGGCTGCGTGCTGGGTGAATGCACTGTGCGGCTGCCTGTTGGGTGAGGGCGCTGTGTGGCGGGGCGCAGGGTGGGACGCTGTGTGACTGCACCCGTCCAAGGGAAGAATCATTTGCTGTTCCAGTGGATGAATGAGCGATCCTGGTTGTCAGGTCATGGTCACATGATCAGTACTTCCAGAATTACAGCCTTCATTCATTCAGAATTGTTGTCACAGCAAATGGAGGATAATGCTCGCTTCATTGCAGCATCTCTCTGTAGAGCTGGGGGGCGCTGTGTGGCTGCGTGCAGGGTGAATGCGCTGTGCGGCTGCCTGTTGGGTGAGGGCGCTGTGTGGCGGGGCGCAGTGTGGGACGCTGTGTGACTGCACCCGTCCAAGGGAAGAATCATTTGCTGTTCCAGTGGATGAATGAGCAATCCTGGTTGTCAGGTCATGGTCACATGATCAGTACTTCCAGAATTACAGCCTTCATTCATTCAGAATTGTTGTCACAGCAAATGGAGGATAATGCTTGCTTCATTGCAGCATTTCTCTGTAGAGCTGGGGGGCACTGTGTGGTTGCGTGCAGGGTGAATGCGCTGTGCGGCTGCCTGTTGGATGAGGGCGCTGTGTGGCGGGGCGCAGGGTGGGACGCTGTGTGACTGCACCCGTCCAAGAGAAGAATCATTTGCTGTTCCAGTGGATGAATGAGCGATCCTGGTTGTCAGGTCATGGTCACATGATCAGTACTTCCAGAATTACAGCCTTCATTCATTCAGAATTGTTGTCACAGCAAATGGAGGATAATGCTTGCTTCATTGCAGCATCTCTCTGTAGAGCTGGGGGGCGCTGTGTGGCTGCGTGCAGGGTGAATGCGCTGTGCGACTGCCTGTTGGGTGAGGGCGCTGTGTGGCGGGGCGCAGGGTGGGACGCTGTGTAACTGCACCCATCCAAGGGAAGAATCATTTGCTGTTCCAGTGGATGAATGAGCGATCCTGGTTGTCAGGTCATGGTCACATGATCAGTACTTCCAGAATTACAGCCTTCATTCATTCAGAATTGTTGTCACAGCAAATGGAGGATAATGCTTGCTTCATTGCAGCATCTCTCTGTAGAGCTGGGGGGCGCTGTGTGGCTGCGTGCAGGGTGAATGCGCTGTGCGACTGCCTGTTGGGTGAGGGCGCTGTGTGGCGGGGCGCAGGGTGGGACTCTGTGTGACTGCACCCGTGCAAGGGAAGAATCATTTGCTGTTCCAGTGGATGAATGAGCGATCCTGGTTGTCAGGTCATGGTCACATGATCAGTACTTCCAGAATTACAGCCTTCATTCATTCAGAATTGTTGTCACAGCAAATGGAGGATAATGCTTGCTTCATTGCAGCATCTCTCTGTAGAGCTGGGGGGCGCTGTGTGGCTGCGTGCAGGGTGAATGCGCTGTGCGGCTGCCTGTTGGGTGAGGGCGTTGTGGGGGGGGGGGGGCGCAGTGTGGGAAGCTGTGTGACTGCACCCGTCCAAGGGAAGACTCATTTGCTATTCCAGTGGATGAATGAGCGATCCTGGTTGTCAGGTCATGGTCACATGATCAGTACTTCCAGAATTACAGCCTTCATTCATTCAGAATTGTTGTCACAGCAAATGGAGGATAATGCTTGCTTCATTGCAGCATCTCTCTGTAGAGCTGGGGGGCGCTGTGTGGCTGCGTGCAGGGTGAATGCGCTGTGCGACTGCCTGTTGGGTGAGGGCGCTGTGTGGCAGGGCGCAGGGTGGGACGCTGTGTGACTGCACCCATCCAAGGGAAGAATCATTTGCTGTTCCAGTGGATGAATGAGCGATCCTGGTTGTCAGGTCATGGTCACATGATCAGTACTTCCAGAATTACAGCCTTCATTCATTCAGAATTGTTGTCACAGCAAATGGAGGATAATGCTTGCTTCATTGCAGCATCTCTCTGTAGAGCTGGGGGGCGCTGTGTGGCTGCGTGCAGGGTGAATGCGCTGTGTGGCGGGGCGCAGGGTGGGACGCTGTGTGACTGCACCCGTCTAAGGGAAGAATCATTTGCTGTTCCAGTGGATGAATGAGCGATCCTGGTTGTCAGGTCATGGTCACATGATCAGTACTTCCAGAATTACAGCCTTCATTCATTCAGAATTGTTGTCACAGCAAATGGAGGATAATGCTTGCTTCATTGCAGCATCTCTCTGTAGAGCTGGGGGGGCGCTGTGTGGCTGCGTGCAGGGTGAATGCGCTGTGCGGCTGCCTGTTGGGTGAGGGCGCTGTGTGGCGGGGCGCAGGGTGGAACGCTGTGTGACTGCACCCGTCCAAGAGAAGAATCATTTGCTGTTCCAGTGGATGAATGAGCGATCCTGGTTGTCAGGTCATGGTCACATGATCAGTACTTCCAGAATTACAGCCTTCATTCATTCAGAATTGTTGTCACAGCAAATGGAGGATAATGCTTGCTTCATTGCAGCATCTCTCTGTAGAGCTGGGGGGGGCGCTGTGTGGCTGCGTGCAGGGTGAATGCGCTGTGCGGCTGCCTGTTGGTGAGGGCGCTGTGTGGCGGGGCGCAGGGTGGGACGCTGTGTGACTGCACCCGTCCAAGAGAAGAATCATTTGCTGTTCCAGTGGATGAATGAGCGATCCTGGTTGTCAGGTCATGGTCACATGATCAGTACTTCCAGAATTACAGCCTGCATTCATTCAGAATTGTTGTCACAGCAAATGGAGGATAATGCTTGCTTCATTGCAGCATCTCTCTGTAGAGCTGGGGGGGCGCTGTGTGGCTGCGTGCAGGGTGAATGCGCTGTGCGGCTGCCTGTTGGGTGAGGGCGCTGTGTGGCGGGGCGCAGGGTGGGACGCTGTGTGACTGCACCCGTCCAAGGGAAGAATCATTTGCTGTTCCAGTGGATGAATGAGCGATCCTGGTTGTCAGGTCATGGTCACATGATCAGTACTTCCAGAATTACAGCCTTCATTCATTCAGAATTGTTGTCACAGCAAATGGAGGATAATGCTTGCTTCATTGCAGCATCTCTCTGTAGAGCTGGGGGGCGCTGTGTGGCTGCGTGCAGGGTGAATGCGCTGTGCGACTGCCTGTTGGGTGAGGGCGCTGTGTGGCGGGGCGCAGGGTGGGACGCTGTGTGACTGCACCCGTCCAAGGGAAGAATCATTTGCTGTTCCAGTGGATGAATGAGCGATCCTGGTTGTCAGGTCATGGTCACATGATCAGTACTTCCAGAATTACAGCCTTCATTCATTCAGAATTGTTGTCACAGCAAATGGAGGATAATGCTTGCTTCATTGCAGCATCTCTCTGTAGAGCTGGGGGGCGCTGTGTGGCTGCGTGCAGGGTGAATGCGCTGTGCGACTGCCTGTTGGGTGAGGGCGCTGTGTGGCGGGGCGCAGGGTGGGACTCTGTGTGACTGCACCCATCCAAGGGAAGAATCATTTGCTGTTCCAGTGGATGAATGAGCGATCCTGGTTGTCAGGTCATGGTCACATGATCAGTACTTCCAGAATTACAGCCTTCATTCATTCAGAATTGTTGTCACAGCAAATGGAGGATAATGCTTGCTTCATTGCAGCATCTCTCTGTAGAGCTGGGGGGCGCTGTGTGGCTGCGTGCAGGGTGAATGCGCTGTGCGGCTGCCTGTTGGGTGAGGGCGCTGTGTGGCGGGGCGCAGGGTGGGACGCTGTGTGACTGCACCCGTCCAAGGGAAGAATCATTTGCTGTTCCAGTGGATGAATGAGCGATCCTGGTTGTCTGGTCATGGTCACATGATCAGTACTTCCAGAATTACAGCCTTCATTCATTCAGAATTGTTGTTACAGCAAATGGAGGATAATGCTTGCTTCATTGCAGCATCTCTCTGTAGAGCTGGGGGGCGCTGTGTGGCTGCGTGCAGGGTGAATGCGCTGTGCGACTGCCTGTTGGGTGAGGGCGCTGTGTGGCGGGGCGCAGGGTGGGACGCTGTGTGACTGCACCCGTCCAAGGGAAGAATCATTTGCTGTTCCAGTGGATGAATGAGCGATCCTGGTTGTCAGGTCATGGTCACATGATCAGTACTTCCAGAATTACAGCCTTCATTCATTCAGAATTGTTGTCACAGCAAATGGAGGATAATGCTTGCTTCATTGCAGCATCTCTCCTTAGAGCCGGGGGGCGCTGTGTGGCTGCGTGCAGGGTGAATGCGCTGTGCGGCTGCCTGTTGGGTGAGGGCGCTGTGTGGCGGGGCGCAGGGTGGGACGCTGTGTGACTGCACCCGTCCAAGGGAAGAATCATTTGCTGTTCCAGTGGATGAATGAGCGATCCTGGTTGTCAGGTCATGGTCACATGATCAGTACTTCCAGAATTACAGCCTTCATTCATTCAGAATTGTTGTCACAGCAAATGGAGGATAATGCTTGCTTTATTGCAGCATCTCTCTGTAGAGCTGGGGGGCCGCTGTGTGGCCGCGTACGGGGTGAGTGCGCTGTGCGGCTGCGTGCGGGGTGAGTGCGCTGTGCGGCTGCGTGCGGGGTGAGTGCGCTGTGCGGCTGCGTGCGGGGTGAGGGCGCTGTGCGGCTGCGTGCGGGGTGCGGGCGCTGTGCGGCTGCGAGCGGGGTGCGGGCGCTGTGCGGCTGCGTGCGGGGTGAGGGCGCTGTGCGGCTGCGTGCGGGGTGAGGGCGCTGTGCGGCTCCCTGCGGGGTGAGGGCGCTGTGCGGCTGCCTGCGGGGTGAGGGCGCTGTGCGGCTGCCTGCGGGGTGAGGGCGCTGTGCGGCTGCCTGCGGGGTGAGGGCGCTGTGCGGCTGCCTGCGGGGTGAGGGCGCTGTGTGGCTGCCTGCGGGGTGAGGGCGCTGTGAGGCTGCCTGCGGGGTGAGGGCGCTGTGAGGCTGCCTGCGGGGTGAGGGCGCTGTGAGGCTGCCTGCGGGGTGAGGGCGCTGTGAGGCTGCCTGCGGGGTGAGGGCGCTGTGAGGCTGCCTGCAGGGTGAGGGCGCTGTGTGGTGGCGCGCAGGCTGGGCATGGGCTGGGCTACTCACAGATCGTCCATGCTTGGCGGGTTGGTAGCGTGTGGTGTTGGGTAGTTCCTCAGTATCTTCCTTAATCTTTCACTGGATGCCATGAACTCGGGCCTTGCTTCCCGTCCGTCTAGGTTGGCCCGTTCCTCACGCACATTGCCTGGTAGCCAGCAGCTCTGCGACTTCCGGAAAGTGATGGTGTTACCTGCGCTGCATCCTCTCTCTTCGTCCTCGCCTCGTGATCAGAGCTCCAGGCTTTCCACGCTGCAGGGTTAGCTTGGAATGCGGTGATGTCAATGTTTAGAATTCTCTCATCCTATGATGTCACAATAAGTGCTCCACAGGCCGCCATCTTGTTATATCGCAAATGATGATGAAAGCGGTCGCATCACTACATGCAAAGTGGATGGGACCATAAAGGTCGCATATAAATTATGCACAACATTAACCCCTTAATGCTCCATGATGTACTGTTAAGTCATGGAGGTTTGGGGTTTGTATGGAATGGGTTCTGGGCCGATCCTACTCTATACAATGCTGTCTGGTATAGCTGACACCCGCCTGCAACATATTAACCCTTTAAATGCTCCGATCGAAGTTTGGAGGTCCCTAACGGTTACAATGGCAGCTGGGGGCCTTCTGCACACTCTCAGGGCTTCCATTGCAGATTGCCTATGAAGCCATGCCTGTGATCTGTTCTCTGCCTGATCTTAAAAGGGGTTGTCCCAAGTTTGCATTCATTATAATGTTGCTTCCATCAAAAAGGCTCTTAGAGAATCATTATATTGTGCATGAGACCTAAGGTGAAATGCAAGTGCCTGTAGCGCCAAATGGTGAGGGATAGAGGAATACAATGCTTTGACCTCGCAAGTTACCCAGGTTTTATCTGCCCCCCCATTTGTGTCCTGCTAATATTTGAATGACACTATTGCTATTAGGAATATATCCGGGGATTTGAACTACCACAGCAATTGGGTACATAGAAAATTACAGCCTGAGTCTCTCACATAGGGATCCTCGTCCCGAAACTATTGGGCGCATGGGAGGTGGAAATACATTTTTGTGAGACTTGGGAATCCCATAAAAATTTGCAAGAATAGGATTTTTGGGAACTAGATAAGCCATTTCTTTGTCACTTAATACCCCCATTGAGCCCCCTCTGGTAATCAAATCAGACAATGAATGGGTGAATGTTACGGTGGGATCAATCTCTAATTTTCTATAAGTTTTATCATCATTGAGTATTTTTTCAACACATAAACTGTATAATGCATTATCCATTATGGCAATGGTGCCCCCTTTGTCCGATTGCTGAATTATTAAATCAGTATCGTTAATGAGATTCTGTAAGTCACGTCTCTGGGACACTGAGATGTTAACATTTTAATATTTGGATGCATCTTTCTTCTGACTGGATCTATATAGGTCATTAAGATCTCTTTCCATACTGTTTTGAAAATCATCCAGCCATCTAGTTCTGAGATGTTTGGGGTAAAAAGAGGGATTGGGAATCCTCATATCTGATGGCATTGGAATTGAATCTGGTGCCATATCAGTGTCCATCTGTTCTTTTTCTAGTTGTTCTAAATCCCAGAGAAAGGCAATGTCCCTTGTTGTTAGGTCTCCATGTTTGTCGTCTTGTTTTGCAGACTCCTAAGAAGCTGTTCTGTTTGCCCCATTGATTCTGGTTTGTTCGCAGAAATACTTCTTTACAATAAGGTCCCGAACAAATTTGTTTAGGTCCAGCATAGTATTGAAAGGGTCAAACGTGCAGTCAGGTACAAAATTCCTACCCTTATTGATAATTTCCAATTGCTGGTTAGAGAGAATACGGGGTGTGAAAAAAATTATATTGTCCGCTAATTCCGAATGGTTGGTCTGCGGCTGGGGTATCTCCTTCTTGGCATATGGCCCCCTCTCGGTGCCTCGTTTTTTGACAGTCTCCCCATAGTCTGCATTCTTTGTGTTGGTTCTTCAAATACCTGAGGGTCACCACTGGAGACATCTGATGATACATGGGATGTGTCCCCTTCCCACTCTGAGGAGGAGAATGTGACACTATTCAAATTGCCTGTATGACTTCTCATTGATTGTTTCTTGAGAATTGATTTGGGTTTTTGAATCCTTTTGGAACTCCAGTTGTAAACTTTGTCATCTTGGTAATCGCGTCTGTCTCTTTCCAGTTTGGTTTTTTTTATGTGAATTATCTTTTCTTCCATTTTATGTAGTTCCATATCCTCTTTTTGTATTAGATTATCCCATTCTGTGGAATTCTAAGTTGCTCTCAATTTATGTTCAATGTCTTGTATGTCTTTCTGCAATTTATTTAATTTTAATTGCTCATTATCAACTATCAATCTCATCAGAGCAATCGGAGAGGATATCATTCCAACTGGACAGAAAATCATCATCATAAATTGTTGTTGGTATTTTTTCAAACGCAATCCTCTTGGGATCATTGTAAGATCCAAATATTTATTCAGGGAGTGTTGGTCCCACCAAGTCTGTAATTCTGATTTCTTATATTTGGTTAATGATTGGATTAACCCCTTTGTGTCAGGATGCATACTTTGTATATTGTCCTGAAACAGACTGGATAATTTTTGCATCCTGGCCCGGACAACTGTTTCTTGTTCAGCCATCATACTTTGTTGAAAACACCAATAAAAATTAACATAGGTACATTAGAGTCCCATAAAACGTACTAATAATAGATGGTATACCTTAGTGGCTAAATTTTCATTTACAAATAGTGTGAGGATCGTGAGCAAATGTCCAAAAATAATGGAGATACTGCACTTATAAATATGGGTAGAATTTACCTCAATCCTTGTATACTTGCATTTGGTGCTGTGCATAGTCTCCTCAGAACAAGTTATTCATAGCAACAGCGGCCGGGTAATTCCAAAGAAAAAGACACTTGAAAATAGTGTGCTGTGCTGTCAGCTTGCTCACTTCACATGTCTCACGATCCACTGCTTGCTCAAGCGGTTTCACCTGCCCCTGGTCCTGGGCTTAAACAGCAGAAAATTCCATGCAGGAAAAAGTGTCATCCACGCTTGCTTGCAGAATAAAATGTATAATCTTCCTTTATTTAGACATATTTAAAATTTGCCAGGTATACACATCTCTGGACCAGACGCGTATGGGGATGGGATGAGGTGAGAGGACATTATATGGGGGATGTGATGAGGAGCAGCAGACAGTACATGGGGGATGTGATGAGTCTTAAAGAGGATCTGCAGCACCTGAAGTAAGGAATGTCTTCTCATTCACTGCCTGACTGACATGAGGCTCTTCTTAAGGAGAGTATATAGTAGATAGGTTGTTGAATCTTATATATTGTATATCATACATGTGACTATATATATGTGTGATCAAGGAGACGTACTGTCAGATGATGGGTTCTTCTTCCCCCTTTCGTTTACTTCCTTTCCTTAATTAATTCTGAATACTTGTAAATTTCAGCTTTTTCTTTCCCAGCGGAGGACACGGCCCAGGTACGATCCTGTCCTATAACAGAGCTAACAGTGCGGTTGCTATACTTTGCATCAGCAGGAACCCCTAAACATTCAATCATCCATGGCTAATCTGAGATCAGAGGTGGGCAAGAAATATAATGTCACTCGCAGTCACCAATAAGATGGTGGATCAGTGATTTGCAGCCGACGGCTCTCCAGCTGTTCTGTGACCGCAGTGTGATGGGAGTTACATATCACAGACCACTTTATGTAGTAGTACAAGTATTTTGTTAGTGTTTTATATAATTGAAGCTTAATTTATATAAAACCCTAACAATATACTTGCACTACTACAACCGATCAGCTGTTCAGCGGTCGGTGCACACCTGCACTTATATAACTTCTGCAGGAAGCACGCAGCTCTGTTCCCGCACTGGTGAGGCTTGGTATTACAGGCCATTCACTTCAATGGGAAGTTACCCTGCAATATGAGACCGGACCACTGCTGTGGGAACAGAGCTGTCTGCTTCTTGTAGAGATTAGCTAGTGTGCAAGTGCAGCGGCCCAGCGAACAGCAGAGTGTTGGAGGTCCTGGAAAGCAGACCCCACTGATCTCCTATTGATCATCTATTCTAAGGACAGGTCATCAATGGTTTATAACTGGACAACCCCTTTGTCTTCTCTTATTTCTCTCCAGATTGAGGCCAATAAAGAGCAGATTTCATAAAGAAGAAGCTGAATGAAGAGAAGAAAGAAGCTAAAGAAAACAACCCGGAGAAGCTGGTGTAGTATGTAGGATGCCCTAAATGTCATCTTAATAGGACTAGCATTGTGGTGTGCACCATGTAAATGAGCGTGCAGCTATTTCTGGGGGACTTTTTCCTTCCAGATCCCCCTGTGTATTAATCCTTCGGATTCCATATATCAGCTACCACTATGGTCAGTTCATATGAGGTGTAATGACGATGTGATGCTGGCAGGAAAATTCATCAAAACTGGTGCAGGTGAAAAATGGTCAGTGGAAATCTATTTGCTTTGGGTAACTGTGCCAGTTTTCCTTGCACAAAGTTCATTGAAATTCTCCCTTTGCGAGTAGACTACTGTAGGTGAAGTGATATTCTGAGATGTTCCCCATAACTTCTGACAGCACCTAATAATATAACAGGGGGGTCTACTGAATGAGCAGCTGTATAGGAGGTAATTTACTTAGACAGCCTATTCGCTCCATACCGCCGCTGCTTAAGACTTAAAGGGATTGTACCAAGATATAACGTTATCCCCTATCCCCCACTGATCACAAGAACGGGGGTCCTGATGGTCTTCCCACATGAATGGAGCAGAGATAACGCATGCCTACTGCCACTCAAATCAATTAAATGACAGCACTGGAGATTGCTGGGAGTTTGTACAATTTCAGCATTGTGATTGAATGAATAGAGCGACGGTCACATGCGCATTCTCCTCTCCATTTATCTAGGCACTTTCATGAACTCTTTTCTCAGGATTGGTGGGAGTCCCAGCGTTTGGATCACCACTGATCATAAGGTTATTCCCTATCTGGTGGATACGGGATAATTTTAGTTCTTGGTACAATTCCTTTAAACAAAGGTTTTAAACTCCTCCTTTCTGCTGGAATCAACTCCTGGGTTTGGCCCAAAGAACTGCAGTGGAGTTATTCCAAAAAGCGCTGTGTGGGAAACCACCTTTAGCGTAAGGCCAGACGTAGAATACGCATCTACCGCCGCAGAATTGTGTGCGGTAAATCTGCGATGTGTCACAGTACAAGCAATGCAGATGCGACTTCACGTAACCTTCGCACCACTTGGGGCAGATTTTGCCACTGCAAAAAATTAGTGTCAGATCTGTAACGTACGGCTTTACCGTAACAGTCACTTGGGGAACTCTTTCTATGGATGTGGTATATGATGTCTTACTTTTGTCTTAGACTTGTGGTAATCAAGAAGAAAACTGTCATAAGAACAGAAGAACGGCTACTGAACTTGGAGGTGCAGGAGACTGACTGAGAAGACAAGAAACAGATGGCCTTGAGTTCCTTCAAGCTGAACTATCTGGATTCCCGGATTTCGGTGGCTGGTGAGTTCTTTAATTTCTTGTGGAAAGTTTGCATATTCTTCATGTCTGCAAATCAATTATGTGCATTGCATGTCTTTATAACAAAGTCTATCGCTGGTCTCACACCTTAGATAGCAGTCGGCCAAATGGTTATTTGGGTGACAGCTATTCCTTTTGACACAGTTGGAACATCCCTGTACACATGAAATGGTAGTCTGGTCCTACCAAAATCAGTGTGTTCAGCTGCTGTTGATCTAATGTGTATGGGCGCATTTTAAAGGGAACCTGTCACCACCTGAGAGCACCATAAACTAAGCTCTACTGCTCATAGGGCAGGTTCTGAGGGGCCCAGGAATTTTATTATGATTACCCGTCTCTCTGTTCCCGCGCGGTCACCCACGGAGGTTGGCACAGCCTGCAGACATGAGTCCACTTGCGCATGCTTCCACATGTGATGGCGTGGGAATGAGCCGGGTGAGCTTAAAAACTACATCCCCGGACTCCTTGGAACCTGCCCTAAATGGAAAACTTACTTAGATGGGAGCTCTCATGTCCTTGAGACCTCCCCAAATGGATTTCAGGCCGGGTAAGTTTATCCAAAACAGTTGTCGTCCAAAAAGGGGGGATTTTAATTGACCAAATAGCAATAAATACAGGTAGGTAGACAAATCACTGGACACAGGTAATAAAACAGATGGTGCAACGTGTTTCAGGATGGTATGTGGCCTTTTATAAAGCATAGTAAACAGGGTATCAGGACTTCCTTTTATACTAGGTGGTATTCCCTTCATAGAGGAGCAGTGTACTGGCGCTGTTCTCACAGTAAGGCCCACATCGATGACATCACACGTCATAACGCTGGCGTCCGTCACTGCCAGCTTTATAGTAACCTGGTGTCTCCCTGAGCTCGCTCGCCCGGGTGCTGTCACGGCACGTAGTTGTGATGTAACTAGTGATATTAGCTATGTGAAACGTTATCCCGAACGGGCGCTGCGTTCCAGCGCCCGTTCCACTGGACATTGGATGGCCTCCCTGGAGTGTCATGTGCTCCAAAGGGTGCGTTCCAGCGGGGTGTGTATATCTCTTAGCTAGGTAGCCATCCTGAGAGTGAAAAAATGTAGTGTTGTTGTTTGTACAGCATTAATGATTAAAGCAGTGTGTTTAATATGGTCCATCCCTGGTCTAATGTATATAAGGCTGTTAAAATGTTGCGGATTTGGGAAACATTAAATATAAATAGTTGTAACATATAGTATTTTTGAATATGAAAACTACACAACTAATTACATATATTATGAAGCAAATACAAGCAGCTGCAGCACTACTGCAGGCAATCAATATATTATTATGCCATGGCTGCGACGATACAAGCAAATACAAGCGGCTGCAGCACTACTGCAGGCAATTCATATCTAAATATAAGCGGCATTGTGATATATATATTTTTTTTAAACTCGTTTTATTGAACAGTATGTATTTTGTACAATACATGAATAAATAACTTTGAATACATCATAAGCTCCTTGTGCTCATGTAATCAAAACTTGAGTACGTTACATTGATATATGCAGTAGTTGAATACAGTGCGTCAGTACATTTTCTCATGGTATCAGTGGAAGGCGGTAACATTCGTTCGTTTTACCGAGCATTCCTAGGTATCGTTGCCCTCAGCAGGTCCTGTAATCGATCTTGCGTGAATACTGTGTACGTTGATCCGCACCATCTTTCCCAGACCTTGTTGAATTTTTCAGGACATTTTCTGTTTTTATATACTATTTTTCGTATGGCAAAATGGTGTTAATAATATTCTGCCATTTCGAGAGTGTCGGAGGACGTCTGTCCATCCAACGTAGGGCTATTGCTTTGCGGGCAAAGAATAATACTTTGGTAAGGAATATCCTGTCATGGTATTGCCATTGTTCTTCATCTAGAAAGCCTAATAGGCACACTGCTGGATTGTGTGGTACTGGTATACCCATCAATTGGGTTAGAAATTCTGTGATCACTCCCCAGTACGTATAGATATCTGGGCAGCTCCATATTAGGTGGTTAAAATTTGCGTTAGGTGCTCTGCACCGATGGCACTGGTTTGTGGGTGTCCTATTCATTTTATATAGTCTGGTCGGTGTTAGATAGCATTGGTGTAGTATGTATAATTGTGTTAGTTTATTATTTGCAGCTGGTGATACCGTGGTGTATGTGGACACTGCAGACTCCCAGTCTTCGTTAGTGAGAGTGGGAATGAGCTCTCTCCATCTCTCTACCACCGCCATCGGCGTGTCAGGGATCTTGGATTGTAGTAAGTGTGTGTACAACACCCATATCAGGCCTTTGGGCCCTTGGGTGCGAAGTATGCCTATTAATGGATATTGTGAGAAGGATTGTCTGGGCTCTGGGAATTGTGTTGTCAGAGCGTGCCTGAGTTGCAGGTATCTAAAGAAGCCCTCTCTTGGGATTTGATATAATTGTTGTAGTTGTTCGAAGGAGGCCAATACTTGGTCGATATATAGATGTTCCAGTGTGGTAATTCCTAGATTTATCCAGAACTGTTTATCTGGTAGATTCATCAGGTGCGGCAATTCTCTATTGTCCCATAAGGGGGTCTCCAGAGGGGTGTCGTCTTACTTAGTCAGTGCTTTGCATGTCTGCCATACGTTGACTGCAAGTCTATGGATTGGTAGCATCTGCTTAGTCAATAGTCCTGGTTTTTCCAGGAGGACCCAGAGTGATGCCTCCGAGAGAAAGAACATCAAGTGGTGCTCGGAGTTTGGGAGAAGAGAGCCCGATAACCAGTGACGGATATATCTCACCTGTCCCGCTAAGTAGTAAAGTTTGAGGTCTGGTAGCGCCATTCCTGCCATCTCCTTGGATCGCTGTAGGGTGTCCATGCGGAGTTTCGCTCTGGAGTTCCCCCAAATGAATGATGTTATTAGGGAGTTAGTTTTTTTGAAGAACTTTTGTGGTATGGCTGTTTCTGCGTGCTCTAGGCAGTATAGGTACTTGGGGAGTATTATCATTTTTATAAGGTTCATTCTGCCCGCTACAGATAGTGGTAAGGAGCTCTAGTTTTTTAATTTTAGTTGTAGGGTTGCCAATAAGGGGGTGATGTTTAAATCAAGGCTCTGAGTGTGATCTCTGGTGATGTGTATCCCTAGGTATTTGAATTTAGGAGTGACTTGTAGTTTACAAAATACGTCTCCCATTTGCCATCCCTCTGGTCTTAGGGGCATAAAAGCGGATTTTTGCCATTTGATACACAGGCCTGAAAAGTTCCCGAATTCAACTATTAGTGAGATAGCCAGCGGCAGGGCATTCTTGGGGTCTGACATGTATAGTATTAGATCGTCTGCATATAATCCTATTCTATCTTCTCGGGGTCCTATCTGGATACCCCTATATGACGTGTGTTGTCGGATTCTCAGAGCCAGCGGTTCTATTGCAATTGCAAACAGGAGGGGGGAAAGTGGGCAGCCCTGTCGGGTTCCTCTGTGGAGTGAGAAGGAGGTGGAGGTCAGGCCGTTTACTACTACTCTGGCTGTCGGAGATTTATATAGGATAGAGATCCACTTGATGAATGAGTCTCCGAATCCAAACCTCCGTAAGACCTCCATCAAATATGGCCATTCAACTGAATCGAATGCCTTAGCCGCATCTAGTGAGGCCAAGGCCCAATCTGACCTCCACCTCCATCCCACCTGTGTAATCACCTGCGTCCTTCTGATGTTGTCTGATGTAGACATTCCTGGGATAAAGCCAGATTGATCAGGGTGTATAATTTCCTTAATGGCTTGGTTTAAATGAGAGGCCAATATTTTAGTGAGGATTTTGTAGTCTGTATTTAATAAGGAAATCGGTCTATATGAACCACAATCTTCTGGGTTTTTATCTGGTTTTAAAATAAGGACTATATTGGCTTCTAACATTGATTCTGGGAGTTGGTTTTTGTCGAATATATATGTGTATAGGGAGAGCAGGTGCGGCATTATTTCCTTTTTGTAGTGTAGGTAGACCTCCACTGGGAGTCCATCTGGACCCGGTGTCTTATTTTTTGCCATATCATTTATTGCCTCCTCTATCTCTTCCTCTGTAATGGGGGAGTCTAATAGGGTCTTAGAGGTATCTTGCAATACTGGGAATGTTATGTCGGCTAGGTAAGACTCTAGTTCTGCAGGTGAGTAGTCTGTTCGCGATTGGTAGAGGTCATCATAGAATTGCTGAAACCTGTCTAGGATGTCTTTTGGGTCTGTGAGCGTTATTCCTTCAGCTGATTTAATTCTTAGAACAGACGGTGGGGCGGTCTCCTGTCTTGCCATGTAGGCTAGTAATTTGCTGGACTGGTTTCCTAATTCAAAAAGGGATTGTCGAGTAAAGAAGAGGTTTCTCTGGGCTTTTTCTTTTAGATATATTAAGTAATCTCTACCTGTCTGTAGCCATCTATCTCTTTTGGTATCTGTAGGGTCGGCGACAAATTCCTTTTCTAGTTGTTGACATTGCTCTGCTAGGAGTTCTCCTTTCCTTGCGGTGGCTTTTTTAATAAAGGAGATTGAGGATCTAAAGCAACCTCTAAGGTACGGTTTGAATGCCTCCCACACTAGCATTATATCCGTGTGTGCCTAGTGCGCTTCGTAGTATATCTGGATCTGGTCTGGTATGCGGTCATTGGGGCCAAATAGCGAGAGCCAGAATGGATGCACCTTTAGTCTCTTAATTGTGGCCGGGCCTGGGTTTTTAAGAGCCATGCGGATTGGTGAGGGGTCTGAGATCCCTCGAGGGAGGAACTCTATGGATTCAATTTTGGGAAATAGTGAGGGGGACCCAAATATATAGTCTATTCGACTAAGCGCATGGTTGTGGGCTGCATGGCAAGTAAACTCTTTTTGTTGTGGGTGGAATATGCGCCATAGATCTAGCCATCCCGTCACTGATATAATAGAGGCTACGCGGGTCATATTGTGTCTCCCTCCCTCCGAGCACCACTTTCGAATCTATCAATAGTGGGATTCATTACCATGTTCATATCTCCCATACAGACGATCGTTGCGTCTGGCGAGAATGATGCGCATTGGATGCCGTCTGCTAAGATGGCTGTTGTCGCCGGAGGTGGGTTATAGCAGCACAAAAGGACGTATGGGTCGTTATTGATTCTGGCTCTCACAAAGACGTATCTACCCTCCGAGTCTCTCCTAAGTTGTTCCATCTCCCATCTGAGCGACCTTCCTATTAATAGAGACACCCCTCTGGAGTAGGATGTGTGGCATGAATGGGCAGACCACTGTATCCACGGTTTCGACAGGACTTTTGTAGTTTCAGGTGTCAGGTGGGTCTCCTGCAGGCACAGCACATGTGGTTGCCAGGAGCGTACTAAAGAATTTATTGCTGATCGCTTTCTGGCTGATCCCATACCCCTGACATTCCAGGACACAAAAACTATCCCCGCCATAGTCTGGGGAGAGTCGATCGGGTCCGGATGAATTTCTTTATATTGTTCCGACCGTCAGAAGTCCCACCCCGACACTCGGTTACATTCTTATTATACATCATGCAACAGTATTTCAGTGCATTTTTAAGATCATCATGGAGCTCTTGATGCGTACAATTTGTTAACATTACGGTAGTATACTACCAACTTAACACTTAAACAGCTTATTTTGGAACAAACTTTAAATGCTTTTTCTGTTGAGATAGTATGCGTGGCGAACTGCTATTAGGGGGAACCTACTTAGCATAGCTTTAATATGGGCTATACTTGAGATACTGTTATATAGATCAATAATAGAGGCCGACTTTAGCCTGGTGGGCATCATCTAGGTGGGCCCCCTTGCGGGGGGGGGGGGGATCTCTCCTCTTCGGGCACTTCCACGTTACCTTTCTCTATATAAATGATAAATTTCGCTATGCCCGGAGCAGAAGACAGGAGGGGGTGAAGGGGGGGGGGGGGGAGGAGGTATATGATAGGTCAGAAGGAAGGGGGGGGGGGATTAATGGTACCAAGGGGGAGGACGGCTCACCGCCATCTTCGGGGGGGAGCAAGTCGAGCAGCCACAATAGTTTGCAGGAGTCTCAGTCCTGTGTCTCAGTCTCAGATATGGTCTCGGTATGTCTGGGGCACAGTTTCTGATGCGCAGTCATGTGGCTTTTAAAGGTATGTTCGTGTGTTTACACGGGAGTCCTGGCACCTGGAGGAAGAAAGGAGTGGGGTTATGTATACATTACGGCCCTTCTGGACGACGTCTGGTAGCCAGCCACTCTTCTGCTTCGGATGGGGTAGAGAAGAAGCGGGCACGGTCTCCGTTTGTCACTCATAGTTGTGCCGGGTACATCATGGAGTACGGCAGGTCTCGAAGTTGCCTTTTGATTCCCAAGAACGATGCTCGCTGTTTTTGGAGGTCCGCTGAGAAATCTGGGAATATGGAAACTGTGGCGTTGTCATATCGCAGAGGTCCTCTTTTTCTAGCAGCTTGTAAAATTATATCTCTATCACGAGAGTTGAGTAGTTTAACCAGCAAGGGTCTAGGTGGTGCGCCTGGTATGGGCGGCTTCATGGGCACCCGGTGGGCTCGCTCAATCACAAAGACTTGTGATAGTCCGGCATTGGGAATAGTGGCATCCCACAGCAGTCCCCAGCAGTAGTAGTGATATCCCACAGTGGCCCCCAGTAGTAATAGTGACATGCCACTGCAGCCACTAGCAGTAATAGTGACATCCCACAGCGGCCCCCAGTAGTAATAGTGATATGCCACAGTGGCTTCAGTAGTAATAGTGACATCCCACAGCAGCCCCAGTAGTAATATTGACACCCCACAGCGGCCCCAGTAGTAATAGTGACATCGCACAGCGGCCCCAAGCAGTAATAGTGACACCCCACAGCAGCCCCAGTAGTAATATTGACACCCCACAGCGGCCCCAGTAGTAATAGTGACACCCCACAGTGGCCCCAAGAGTAATAGTGACATTCCACAGCAGTCCTCAGTAGTAATAGTGACATCCCACAGCGGCCCACAGTAGTAATAGTGGCATCCCACAGCGCCCCAAGAAGTAATAGTGACATCCCACAGTGACCCCAGTAGTTATAGCACCCTCCTGAGACCCATATACTTACCCCTTCCTCCTCATGAAGCGCTGCTGCTCCTCTGCTTGGCACTGCTAGCGGCGCTGATCCCAGGTGCACAGTCTGACCTCAGTGTACGCTGCCGGAAGCCTCCTTTCCCTGCTCTTGCGGAACCTAAGAGGAAACGTCAGGGGAGGTGAGAGGAGGATCCCGGCTGCACATTAACGTCACAGTGTGCGCCGGGATTAGCACCGCAGCTGAGTGAATATCGGCATGTGCTGCTGCTTAGCCCAATTCCTCCCATTCTTTATGTGCTATTTTTATTTTTCTTGCCCAGATGCAGGACTTTGCATTTCTCCTCGTTAAATATCATTGTGTTAGTCGCCACCCACTGTTCAAGCTATTCTAGATCTTTTTGAATACTCTCTCTCTCTCTCTTCCCCAATGTTAGCTATCCCTCCTAGATTTGTGTCGTCAACAAATTTGATCAGTTTACCATTATTTCCCTTCTCCAGATCATTTATAAAAATGTTGAACAACACTGGGCCTAGGACAGAGCCTTGTGGTACCCCACTTGATACATTCTTCCACTTGGATGTGCAGCCATTTATGACCACTCTTTGAGTACGATCACTCAGCCAGTTGTGAATCCACCTACCAGTTGCCTTATCAATCCCATACTTGGTCATTTTTTCAATAAGTATGGTATGAGAAATGCTTTACTAAAGTCAAGATATACTATATCCAGCGCATTTCCCTGATCAACCCACTTGGTTATTCTGTCATAGAAGGAAATTAGATTTTTCTGGCATGACTTGTTTGTTACAAATCCATGCTGGCTCTGGTTAATTACTCTATTTTTATCCAAGTACTTGCATACATGCTGTGTAATAATTATAAATGTTAGGCTCACAAGCCTGTAGTTTCCTGGATCTACCTTCTTCCCCTTTTGAAGATAGGGACAGCATTGGCCCTTTTTCAATATTAGGGGCATACTGTAGGATAAGGAAGGGGGAGTGTCAAGGGAACACTGTATGATAAGAGGGGAAGAACTATTAGGGGCATACTGTGTGACATGGAGGAAAGAGCTGTGTGTGTGATGTCCAATGACATCACACACACAGCTCCGCTGCATCCATCCTGATTCCCAGACATCACACACACAGCTCCGCTACATCCATCCTGATACCCAGACATCACACACATACAGCTCAGCTACATCCATACTGATCCCCAGACATCACACACACAGCTCCGCTACATCCATCCTGATACCCAGACATCACACACATACAGCTCAGCTACATCCATACTGATCCCCAGACATTACACACACAGCTTACATCCATCCTGATCCCCAGACATCACACACACAGCTCCACCCACTCCATCCATCCCGACCCCCACAGCTCCAACACACACACCATAGTCCTGAATCCACTGATCTCCATGGTCATGTGATCCCTCACTCCTCCCACACAGGGTATCACATGATTCTGCCCCCCCCCCCCCTTCCCTCATGTCAGGACTGAATAGAAAAGATTAGTCGGCGCTAGGGGGCAGTGTGGGCTCTGTGAGAGGCTTATGGCAGACTGGGCTGTGCGGGAAGCTAATCTGCAGCCAGTCAGTCACACGTCGCACCGGGCAGAGGGAGGACAGGACGGCCAGTAGGCGCTGGTTCTCCTGCAGCAGCTCCAATAGTAGCTCCTTCACCCGCCAAATGGCTGAGCTGTCACCCCCTCACTGATAGCACCAGGGGCATCCTGCACCCAGCTTGCTACGCCACTGCCCTTAGCTCAGATGTGACACCACCCTCACTGGGAGACATCTGGTGCATTTTAGGCGGTCCTGGATCTGTTTGCCCTGTGTGATTACTGCCCAGCATGAGTATATCAGTGAATAGAGGGCACTCAGTAACTGCACAGCACGCAGCAGGGACAGAGAAGGGGGACTAAGCACCAGGGCGTCCAGCCCCGAGGCTCCGCCTACAGCAGCCAACTATCTCCTCCGCAGGCTCTCTTCTGCTGAGGCCCGGAGAGCACTGGCCGCTGAGGAGCGGGAAATAAGCCGTGCGCTGACAGGCCGAGCCGTAGCCAATCACTGCTCAACTCCTGCAGTACAAGGGGAGCGCTGACTGGAGGCTGGCCAATCACTGCACAGCTCGTACAGTACATGGGGGAGAGCTGACAGGAGGCTAGCCAATCACTGCTTAGCTCCTTCAGTACATGGGGAGCGCTGACTGGAGGCTCTGTAATTGGTGCATTGCTTGTTCTTGTGGTGTTTACCCTCTTTATCAGGCCCGCAGAGAACAAGAGCGCAGGGCGGTGGAGCGCGGGAGGAGGAAGTACACAGGCTGTGATGGGGAAGAGGACAGTATATGGGGGATGTGATGTGGGGGACAGGACAGTATATGGGGGTTGTGATGGAGGAGAGGGCTGTATATGGGGGATGTGATGAGAGAGGACAGTATATGGCGGATGTGTTGAGGAGGAGAGGACAGTATATGGGGGATGTGATGAGGGAGAGGACAGTATATGGGGGATGTGATGAGGAGAGGGCAGCATATGCGGGATGTGATGAGGGGAAGAGGACAGTATATGGGGGGATGTGATGGGGGGAATGGGACAGTATATGGCGGATGTGTTGAGGAGGAGAGGACAGTATATGGGGGATGTGATCAGGGAGAGCACAGTATATGGGGGATGTGATGAGGAAAGGGCAGCATATGCGGGATGTGATGAGGGGAAGAGGACAGTATATGGGGGGATGTGATGAGAGAGAGGGCAATATATGGGGATGTGATGAGAGAGAGGACAGTATATGGGGGATGTGATGAGGGAGAGGACAGTATATGGGGGGCTGTAATGAGGGGAGAGGACAGTATATGGGGGATGTGATGAGGGGAGAGGACAGTATATGGGGGATGTGATGAGGGGAGAGGACAGTATATGAGGGATGTGATGAGGGGGAGATGACAGTATTTGGGGGATGTGATGAGGGGGAGAGGACAGTATATGCGGGCTGTGATGAGGATAGAGGACAGTATATGGGGGATGTGATGAAGGAAGAGGACAGTATATTGGGGATGGGATAAGGTGAGAGGACATTATATGGGGGATGTGATGAGGAGCAGCAGACAGTACATGGGGGATGTGATGAGTCTTAAAGAGGTGGCCTCTGCAGTAATAGTGAACCCCCCCCCCCACAGTGGCCCCAAGTAGTAAGTGTTCCCCACAGTGGCCCCAAGTAGTAAGTGTTCCCCACAGTGGCCCCAGTAGTAAGTGTTCCCCCAAAAGGACCCCCACAGTGGCCTCTGCAGTAGTAGTGTTCCCCCAAAGGGACCCCCACAGTGGCCTCTGCAGTAATAGTGACCCCCCACAGTGGCCTCTGCAGTAATAGTGACCCCCCACAGTGGCCTCTGCAGTAATAGTGACCCCCCCACAGTGGCCTCTGCAGTAATAGTGACCCCCCCACAGTGGCCTCTGCAGTAATAGTGACCCCCCACAGTGGCCTCTGCAGTAATAGTGACCCCCCCACAGTGGCCTCTGCAGTAATGGTGACCCTCCCCCCCCCCACAGTGGCCTCTGCAGTAATGGTGACCCTCCCCCCCCCCCCCACAGTGGCCTCTGCAGTAATAGTGACCCCCCCTCCCCCCCACAGTGGCCTCTGCAGTAATAGTGACCCCCCCCACAGTGGCCTCTACAGTAATAGTGTCCCCCCACAGTGGCCTCTGCAGTAATAGTGCCCCCCCCCCCACAGTGGCTTCTGCAGTAATAGTGACCCCCCATAGTGGCTTCTGCAGTAATAGTGACCCCCCCCCCCCACAGTGGCCCCAGTAGTAAGTGTTCCCCACAGTGGCCCTAAGTAGTAAGTGTTCCCCACAGTGGCCCTAAGTAGTAAGTGTTCCCCACAGTGGCCCTAAGTAGTAAGTGTTCCCCACAGTGGCCCTAAGTAGTAAGTGTTCCCCACAGTGGCCCTAAGTAGTAAGTGTTCCCCACAGTGGCCCTAAGTAGTAAGTGTTCCCCACAGTGGCCCCAGTAGTAAGTGTTCCCCACAGTGGCCCCAGTAGTAAGTATTCTCCACAGTGGCCCCAGTAGTCCGTGTTCTCCACAGTGGCCCCAGTAGTCCTTGTTCTCCACAGTAACATAGTATGTAAGGCTGAATGAAGACAATGTCCATCTAGTCCAGCCTGTCTATCCTACTGTGTTGATCCAGAGGAAGGCAAAAAACCCCAAGGCCAGAAGCCAATTAGCCCTTTTGGGGAAAAAATTCCTTCCCGACTCCCTAATGGCAATCAGACTGTTCCCTGGATCAACCCCTAATAGTTCCTACCTGCCTGTATACCCGGATTGACACTTAACCTAATATTTATATCCTGTAATATCCTTCTTCTCCAGAAAGACATCAAGTCCCCTTTTAAACTCCTCTATGGATTTTGCCATCACCACTTCCTCCGGTAGAGAGTTCCACAGTCTAACTGCTCTTACAGTAAAGAATCCCCTTCTATGTTGGTGATGAAACCTACTTTCCTCTAATCGTAGCGGATGTCCTCTTGTTACCGTCGTGGTCCTGGGTGTAAACAGATCGCGGGAGAGATTCATGTGTTGTCCCCTCATGTACTTATACATGGTTATTTGGTCGCCTCTTAACCTTCTTTTTTCTAGAGTAAATAGTCCCAATTTGGATAGCCTCTCTGGGTATTCCAGTCCCGTCATTCCATGTATTAGTTTAGTTGCCCTTCTTTGAACCCCCTCAAGCACTGTGACATCTTTCCTGAGCACCGGTGACCAGAATTGTACGCAGTATTCCATGTGAGGCCTGACAAGTGCCTTATATAATGGAAGGATAATGTTCTCGTCCTTCGCCTCTATACCTCTTTTAATGCACCCCAAGACTTTATTTGCCTTTGCAGCAGCTGACTGGCATTGGTTACTCCAGTTTAGTCTATTATCCACTAATACCCCCAGATCCTTTTCCATATCACTTTTCCCTAGTGGTACCCCATTAAGTGAATATTTGTGACATCCGTTTCTCCTGCCCATGTGCATAGTCTTACATTTTTCAACATTGAACTTCATTTGCCATTTTTCTGCCCAAGCCCCTAGCTTATCCAGGTCCATTTGTAGCCACACATTGTCCTCCGTTGCATTAATTATGTTGTATAATTTTGTGTCATCTGCAAATATTGATATTTTGCTGTGCAGCCCCTCTATCAGGTCATTGATAAATATGTTGAACAGAGTGGGGCCTAATACTGAACCCTGTGGCACCCCGCTAGCGACTGTGGTCCAATCAAAGTACGCACCATTTATTACCACCCTCTGCTTTCTATCATTGAGCCAATTTTTTACCCACTTACACACGTTTTCGCCTAGTCCGAGCTGCCTCATTCTGTATATTAGCCTATTATGTGGCACGGTGTCAAAGGCTTTAGAGAAGTCCAGATATACAAGATCAATAGATTCTCCCTGGTCCAGCTTAGTGCTTACTTCATCGTAGAAACTGATCAGATTTGTCTGACATGAGCGACCCTTCATGAATCCATGCTGGTGAGGAGTTATTCCCTTATTCTCCTTGAGGTACTCATCGATGGCGTCTCTCAGAATCCCCTAGAAAATTTTTCCCATTACTGAAGTGAGACTTACTGGCCTGTAGTTACCAGGCTCACTTTTGCTCCCTTTTTTGTAAATTGGAACCACGTTGGCAATGCGCCAATCCAATGGTACTACACCGATCTTGATAGTGTCTAGAAATATTAGGTACAGTGACCTAGCTATCTCGTCACTTAGTTCCCTTAGTATCCTTGGGTGTAATCCATCTGGGCCCGGCGATTTATCAATTTTAGTTTTCTTTAGCCGCTTCCGCACCTCCTCCTGCGTTAGGTATGAGATCTTTTGTGAGGGGTTCGTTTTATTCCCCTGCATCTCGTGTGGCATTTCCTTTTCTTTTGTGAATACACTTGAGAAGAAACTGTTTAGTAGATTTGCTTTCCCTTCGTCATCATCAATGATTTCTCCTGCATTGTTTTTTAAAGGGCCAGCGCTCTCCCTGCAAATCCTTTTGCTGTTAATGTAGTTGAAAAATAGCTTCGGGTTGTTTTTGCTCTCTTTGGCGATCCGTCTTTCTGCTTCCTCCTTGGCAGTTTTGATCGTATCTTTGCATATTTTGTTTTTTTCCCTGTATGTTTTTAGCGCTTCTTCGCTGCCTTGTTGCTTTAGTAGTTTGAACGCTTTCTTTTTTTCGTTTATTGCCCCGCTTACCGTCTTGTCGAGCCACATTGGTTTCCTTTTAGTTGAGTTTCTTTTATTTTTAAAGGGAATGAACTGTTCACATGAGGCGATTAGGATTCTTTTGAACTTTTCCCATTTGTCCTCCGTACTGATATTTTTGAGGATGTTGTCCCAATTAATGTTACCGATAGTTCTAAGCTCATCAAATTTTGCTTTACTAAAGTTTAGTTTCTTTGTCACTCCCTGATAAGGCTTCCTATTGATTGACAGCTGGAAGTTGATTATATTGTGGTCACTGTTCCCCAAGTGCCCCTCAACCTGCACCCCCTTTATACGGTCCGGTTTGTTGGTTAGTACTAGGTCCAGAATGGCCCTCCTTCTTGTTGGTTCCTGCACAAGTTGGTTCAGGTAATTGTTTTTAGTTACTCTCAAGAATTTATCACCCCTGTGAGATTTGCAGGTTTCGTTCTCCCGTGTTATATCTGGATAATTAAAGTCCCCCATGATAATTACTTTGTTTCGCTTTGACACCTCTTCTATCTGCCTTAGTAGTAAGTTTTCAGTTTCTTCTGTTGCTTTTGGTGCTCTATAGAAGACCCCTATCAGGATTTTGTTATTTTTTCCTCCCTGTATTTCTACCCACAGAGATTCCACCTGTTCGTCTCCTACCCCTATATCCTCCCGTAGCCTCGGCTTCAAGTTCGATTTGACGTACAGACATACCCCTCCCCCTTTCTGGTTCCTCCAGTCTCTTCTGAAGAGATTGTACCCCTGCAAATTCACCGCCCAATCGCACTTATCATCAAGCCATGTTTCCGTAATTCTGACTATATCATAGTTTTCATCAGTCATTCTCGCTTCAAGCTCACCCACTTTACCGATCAGACTTCTTGCATTCGTGGTCATACAATTTATATCATTTTTTTTGTTTTTTAAATTTGTTTTGTTGCTATTCGTACTTATGGCTGATCTATCAGTTCTTTCTGTACTAACCCCACCCCCTGCTCGACCCCCATTCCCTTTGCTTGGACCCGGATCGCTAGTTACACTGGCTACCCCACTATTTCTCATTTTACCCCCCCCCCCCCAGTCCCTAGTTTAAACACTCCTCCAGCCTTCTAGCCATCTTATCCCCCAGCACAGCTGCACCCTCCCCATTAAGATGCAGCCCGTCCCTACGGTAGAGCCTGTAGCCGACAGCAAAGTCAGCCCAGTTCTCCAGGAACCCAAATCCCTCCTTCTTACACCAACTCCGGAGCCACTTGTTTACCTCTCTAAGATCCTGCTGCCTTTCTAGTGTGGCTTTAGGTACAGGTAGTATTTCCGAGAAAAGTACCCTGGAGGTCCTCGCCCTAAGCTTGGAACCGAAGTCCCTGAAATCATTTTTGAGGGCCCTCCATTGACCTCTAACTTGTTCATTGGTGCCAACGTGCACCATGACCGCTGGATCCTCACCAGCCCCTCCCAGTAATCTGTCAATCCGATCCGCGATGTGTCGAACTCGAGCGCCAGGAAGACAACACACCGTTCGACGATACCGGTCTTTATGGCAGATTGCCCTCTCTGTCCCCCTAATAATTGAGTCCCCCACCACTAGAACCTGTCTAGCCTGCCCTGCGCTCCCCGTCCCCATCTCACTGGAGCAGTCATCCCCCTGGCGTTCAGAGGGCATGTCGTGCTGCAGCGGTGCTGGCTCTGTAATGGCATCGCCCTCATCTGCCAACGTTGCAGACATGTTGGGTTGTGCCAGTTCAGGACCAGCCTCCCTGGATCTATTCCCTCTACGCCTCCTTCTATCTGACACCCAGCTGACTGCCTGCTCCCCCTACACTTCCGTACTACCATCCGCCCCCGCCTCTACCCCAGCGAGTGTCTGCTCAGTGAGCACCAAACTCCTTTACAGGATGTCAATGGCTCTCAGTGTTGCCAGTTGGGCTTCTAAATGTGCGACGTGCACGCATCTTGCGCAACAGTATGCACCCTCGATCGGCTGATCAAGGACCGCATACATTGCACAATTAGCACACTGGATGACATTGCCAGACATGGAGCTCATCCTAATGGGGATCTACAATTTACTTGTGGAAGTAGTGAAGATAGACTTGATCACACTCCGCTCACACGCTGCTACAAACGCTCACACGCTGCTGCAACCGCTCAACTGCTGACCCGCTGCTGCAACCGCTGACCCGCTGCTGCAACCGCTGACCCGCTGCTGCAACCCCTCACCCGCTGCTGCAACCCCTCACCCGCTGCTGCAACCCCTCACCCGCTGCTGCAACCGCTCACACGCTGCTGCCTCTGTGCAACTACTCACGCTGCCGCTCTCACGCAACCTCTTACCCGCTGAGACTTATGCACAACCGGTCACAAATTTATTTTTTTTTACCCCCCTCACAAACACTTAGACCCCCAGACACACACACACACACACAGAAGACACAAATAACCAGATACACAGACGACACACAATTAGCTCACAAACACACACAGAAGATACTTATCAGCTCCTCCACTCCTCCTGGTGACGTCACCCGCTTTCCCGGCGGCCGCTCACTCTGCCCTCCTGTCTCAGCTGCTCCGTTCTGGTCCCCTCCGCTGCTGCTGGCGCTGGACTCCTGGTGGCCTCTTGGCGCCGGCTACTGCGCTCCGGTCTTCTCCTTGCTGCCCCCGCACCTGCTTCGGCGCTGGTATCGGCTGCTGAGCTGCTCCGCTGTCCCCTTCAGCCCCCCGCTCGTGCCTCCGTCTCGTGCCGCTGCTCCTGGCGTCAGCCCCAGAACTACGTGTTCCCCACAGTGGCCCCAGTAGTAAGTGTTCCCCACAGTGGCCCCAGTAGTAAGTGTTCCCCACAGTGGCCCCAGTAGTAAGTGTTCCCCACAGTGGCCCCAGTAGTAAGTGTTCCCCACAGTGGCCCCAGTAGTAAGTGTTCCCCACAGTGGCCCCAGTAGTAAGTGTTCCCCACAGTGGCCCCAGTAGTAAGTGTTCCCCACAGTGGCCCCAGTAGTAAGTGTTCCCCACAGTGGCCCCAGTAGTAAGTTTTCCCCACAGTGGCCCCAGTAGTAAGTGTTCCCCACAGTGGCCCCAGTAGTAAGTGTTCCCCACAGTGGCCCCAGTAGTAAGTGTTCCCCACAGTGGCCCCAGTAGTAATAGTGTTCCCCACAGTGGCCCCAGTAGTAATAGTGTTCCCCACAGTGGCCCCAGTAGTAATAGTGTTCCCCACAGTGGCCCCAGTAGTAATAGTGTTCCCCACAGTGGCCCCAGTAGTAAGTGTTCCCCACAGTGGCCCCAGTAGTAATAGTGTTCCCCACAGTGGCCCCAGTAGTAATAGTGTTCCCCACAGTGGCCCCAGTAGTAATAGTGTTCCCCACAGAGGCCCCAGTAGTAATAGTGTTCCCCACAGTGGCCCCAGTAGTAATAGTGTTCCCCACAGTGGCCTCTGCAGTAATAGTGTTCCCCACAGTGGCCTCTGCAGTAATAGTGTTCCCCCAAAGGGACCCCCACAGTGGCCTCTGCAGTAATGGTGTTCCCCCAAAGGGACCCCCAGAGTGGCCTCTGCAGTAAGTGTTCCCCCCACAGTGGCCTCTGCAGTAATAGTGACCCCCCCCCCCCCCACAGTGGCCTCTGCAGTAATAGTGACCCCCCACAGTGGCCTCTGCAGTAATAGTGACCCCCCCACAGTGGCCTCTGCATTAACAGCGACCCCCACAATTGCCCAAGTAGTAATAGTGCCCCCCAACCCCCCATAGCGGCCCCAGTGGTAATAGTGAATTAAGATGAGTCAGCACGATGAACAATAAAATGTCTATGTGCACACGAGCGTGTAGACCATTTTTGTAAATAGTATATAAGACGGGCTGAGAGTATATGGGCAGCAGGCTCGCCTATGGATCTGATGAGATGCCTGGGACCTTTACCCTGATTTGACGTGACTCCTGCCTCGATAGAAATCCAGGGCTTCATTTACAATGGGCTCTGGGTCTCTAGAGCGATGGCAGTTTTTGGGGACCGCTATAGACCAGAAATGGAAGGGACCTTTTTATTTGTTTTTAATACTTCTGTCTGCTTTATTGTCCTTTCTCTTGTGTCAGTGGGTCCCAAAATCAATCCTTCCACTATAAGGGGGTATTGCAGGCTAATGCTGAGGATGTGATGTCCTCGGGATGGGTTGTCAGTGGTTGACCAGCTGGGGTCCGCCACTTCGATTCGCCGGCGATCAGCTGATTGTCCGGCTTGTCAGTGCAGCAGGCTGGACATTGTCATTGGTGGTCTGGGTCAGGAGTGTGGTGGGTGGCTTCATTCCCATTGAGATCAGTGGGAGTGATGCTTTCAATTACACTTCCGGATTCTCATTGCAGTCAGAGCCAAAGGTGAAATGGGAGGCATCGCTCCTGTTGGTTTTGGTGAGGGGGGAAGCCATCTATTGCATTTCTAGCCTTGACTACCAATGACTATATCCAGCCCCGCTGTACTGACAGTGAGCCAGAGGATAAACTAATGTAGCGGGGATTTTGAGCGGCGGATCCCCGCTGGTTGACTGTTGGTGCTCTATCCTGGGGATAGGTCATCAATGGTAAAAGCACGGAATAACCCTTTAATTGCCAACATATTCCTTACATATACTTTTGATGTATATATTCTATATATATTGATATTTTATCAATTGCAGCTTGAACAAGGTAGTAAATGGTTGGCTATCTATCAGTTCCATGGAAATAGAGCCGTGCTCACACATTAGCAGTATAACTCCATTCACAAGGGGGCTAGGGTACTGCCATTCTCGTGATCACTGGAGGTCCCGGTGGTCGGTCTCCCAGCCTCGTACATTTATCTCCTAGTTTTCCTGGTGGTTTAGGGTAGAAGAACAGGTTCAAATGTATTTCACTTCACACTGTGAGGTGCCCCTAAGTGGTTTAGGGAGTTTTGACCAAAGTGATTATATGTTGCACAGGGCTTCTGTGGGTTCAGCTATTTCCAGTTCCAGTTCAGCAACAGAACTACCCTGCACTTCTTTTAATGTTTTTATGGGTTCAGGTGAGAAATGTTAAGATAAAGTAACTTTTAAAAAGGTTGAAATGCTTTAGTATGGAAAACTAATTTGAACTAAACGTCTTATATATAATGTTTATGGCCATCTCTACCACCCCAGCTGGGGCCATGCGAACACACAACTGGGTACATAGAAGTGTCGGACAAAGCCTAAGGCCTCATGTCCACTTGAAAAATACAATCCGCGCAGAATCTGCCGCGGATTTGCTTTAGGTGGTATTTTTTTTGCATACAGATATCCGCACATATTGCTATCAATGTGATAGCAATGTTGCCGATCCGCGCGGAATGCGCGTCAGAATCGAGCATGCCGCTTTTTTCTCCCGCGTATGAAAAATGCAATTCTTTTAGGCTAGGGTCACACAGGGCGGATTTGCCGCGTAAACGTCGCGGTTTTACCGTCGCGGTTTTGCCGCAACCCTGCCGCATCTGCGGCAAATGCGCATGCAATACCCAAATGTAGTCGCGGTTTTCATCGCGTATTATTCTGCAGTTCCACCGCAGTTAAGTCCGCAGGTCCTTTGCTGCGGAAAAAAAACGCATATTTTTTATATTATAAGATTTTGAATCCATCCACCATATTAACCTTCACATATAAATGAGCATCTGTAATAATCCACGTTGCGGTTGTGTCATTGTTTGGCAGATTTCCCAATATGTCCCCATTTTCCCCCATATGACCTGATGATAGATTAACCACAGGCCGGGTCTCTTGTATAGAGATGGTGATTAATGATAATATCTCTCTACAAGGTGCCTCAATGGTTCTCCTTGTAATTGGCGCACACACGTTCGGGGTCTCCAGATCCCTCGCTCCCCATGACATGGCCATAGAGAAAATGGTAAAATCCTGACCGCTGCCATCACTACCAGCTGATTAAAGACAGATGTCGTTTTAGGCCCATCAGAACATCATCCTGCTCTCAGAGCCACAAAATAACCTCACAGGATCCATCAACAGCATCTTGTTGGGGGTTTCCAGATACTTTACACTTAATATATGGTACACTGCAAAGACAATGGGAATCTACCAAGAGCAGGAGGATTACCTTATTGACTACAGAGCCAACCTGGGGCTTCATTACAGACAATCTGCGCCCACAATGAAGACATAGAGGGGCGAATATAAGAACAAACATTGTAAATGTTCCTATTCAAATGGGTTTGAAGAGATCCTAAATAACAGCAACACTTGATTGACACTCAGCTGGGGGACGTTTTCTGCCTATTGATTCTCGCTTTTATGTCTTTAGTTTTAGGCAGGTGACATCATAAGCTGCAGATACACTGATATAGACTGAAGAGCAAAAGGCTGTGAGATACAAAACAAGATAAAGGACACCAATGTATTCCAAACATATATATATATATATATATATATATATATATATATATATATAAGTGCTGGTAACATTGTAGCACAGCGTGTGGGGCTCAGATAAATCCATCCAGTGCCGCCTATTTTTCTGTAATGTTGATCCACAGAAGGCAAAAAAATCCAATTAGGTACTTTTTCCTAATTTTAGAGGTAAAAATTCCTTCCCAACTCTAATATGGCAAACAGAATCCTATTTGCCTTGGCAGCAGCTGCCTGACACTGGTTGCTCCAGTTAAGCTTACAGTAACTAAAGTCCCCAATTCCTTTTCCGTGTCAGTTGTGTCCAGGTTTCTCATTTAGTGTGTAATGGTGACGTATTTCTTCTATCCATATGCAGAACTTTACATTTATCAGTATTAGTTCTCTTTCACACAGGCGACAGCGATATTTCCATGAGGAAATCGCAGCGGTATTGCATCTGTGTTCTGTGCGATATCGCTGCATCTTCTCACAGCAATATCGCGATTTTGTGTCGCCACAAAGTCGCACGTGGTGCTACAAAGTCACATGACTTGAAATATAAGCCCTACCCTGAAAATAAGCCCTGACTGCATTAGAAAAATCAATACATCACCTAACAGTCGTTGTCCTCTCCTCGCAGGTCCCCGCCACACTTGCCTGTAGTTATCAGTCAGCGCTTCCTGGTCAGGGGTTCAAAAACCTCACCTCCAGGAAGAGATGCTCTGGCTGAGCTGTGTTGCTTGAGAACCAATCAATCACTGCAGTGCTCGATAAACCAATCACAGCCATTCAATATATAGGGGACCCAGACATGACTATACAGTGCACCCTTAGTACTTGTCCTAATATATAGGGGCCCAGACATAGCTACACAGCGCACCCAAAGTACTTGTCCTAATATATAGGGGCCCAGACATGGCTACACAGCGCACCGATAGTACTTGTCCTAATATATAGGGGCCCAGACATGACTACACAGTGCAGCCTAAGTACTTGTCCAAATATATATGGGGGCCCAGACATGACTACACAGTGCAGCCTAAGTGCTTGTCCAAATATATATGGGGACCCAGACATAACTACACAGTGCACCCTTAGTACTTGTCCTAATATATAGAGGACCCAGACATGGCTACACAGTGCACCGTTAGTACTTGTCCTAATATACAGGGGACCCAGACATGACTACACAGTGCAGCCTTAGTACTTGTCCTAATATATAGTGGACCCAGACATGACTACACAGTGCAGCCTTAGTACTTGTCCTAGTATATAAGAACAAACATTGTAAATGTTCCTATTCAAATGGGTTTGAAGAGATCCTAAATAACAGCAACACTTGATTGACACTCAGCTGGGGGACGTTTTCTGCCTATTGATTCTCGCTTTTATGTCTTTAGTTTTAGGCAGGTGACATCATAAGCTGCAGATACACTGATATAGACTGAAGAGCAAAAGGCTGTGAGATACAAAACAAGATAAAGGACACCAATGTATTCCAAACATATATATATATATATATATATATATATATATATATATATATATATATATAAGTGCTGGTAACATTGTAGCACAGCGTGTGGGGCTCAGATAAATCCATCCAGTGCCGCCTATTTTTCTGTAATGTTGATCCACAGAAGGCAAAAAAATCCAATTAGGTACTTTTTCCTAATTTTAGAGGTAAAAATTCCTTCCCAACTCTAATATGGCAAACAGAATCCTATTTGCCTTGGCAGCAGCTGCCTGACACTGGTTGCTCCAGTTAAGCTTACAGTAACTAAAGTCCCCAATTCCTTTTCCGTGTCAGTTGTGTCCAGGTTTCTCATTTAGTGTGTAATGGTGACGTATTTCTTCTATCCATATGCAGAACTTTACATTTATCAGTATTAGTTCTCTTTCACACAGGCGACAGCGATATTTCCATGAGGAAATCGCAGCGGTATTGCATCTGTGTTCTGTGCGATATCGCTGCATCTTCTCACAGCAATATCGCGATTTTGTGTCGCCACAAAGTCGCACGTGGTGCTACAAAGTCACATGACTTGAAATATAAGCCCTACCCTGAAAATAAGCCCTGACTGCATTAGAAAAATCAATACATCACCTAACAGTCGTTGTCCTCTCCTCGCAGGTCCCCGCCACACTTGCCTGTAGTTATCAGTCAGCGCTTCCTGGTCAGGGGTTCAAAAACCTCACCTCCAGGAAGAGATGCTCTGGCTGAGCTGTGTTGCTTGAGAACCAATCAATCACTGCAGTGCTCGATAAACCAATCACAGCCATTCAATATATAGGGGACCCAGACATGACTATACAGTGCACCCTTAGTACTTGTCCTAATATATAGGGGCCCAGACATAGCTACACAGCGCACCCAAAGTACTTGTCCTAATATATAGGGGCCCAGACATGGCTACACAGCGCACCGATAGTACTTGTCCTAATATATAGGGGCCCAGACATGACTACACAGTGCAGCCTAAGTACTTGTCCAAATATATATGGGGGCCCAGACATGACTACACAGTGCAGCCTAAGTGCTTGTCCAAATATATATGGGGACCCAGACATAACTACACAGTGCACCCTTAGTACTTGTCCTAATATATAGAGGACCCAGACATGGCTACACAGTGCACCGTTAGTACTTGTCCTAATATACAGGGGACCCAGACATGACTACACAGTGCAGCCTTAGTACTTGTCCTAATATATAGTGGACCCAGACATGACTACACAGTGCAGCCTTAGTACTTGTCCTAGTATATAAGAACAAACATTGTAAATGTTCCTATTCAAATGGGTTTGAAGAGATCCTAAATAACAGCAACACTTGATTGACACTCAGCTGGGGGACGTTTTCTGCCTATTGATTCTCGCTTTTATGTCTTTAGTTTTAGGCAGGTGACATCATAAGCTGCAGATACACTGATATAGACTGAAGAGCAAAAGGCTGTGAGATACAAAACAAGATAAAGGACACCAATGTATTCCAAACATATATATATATATATATATATATATATATATATATATATATATAAGTGCTGGTAACATTGTAGCACAGCGTGTGGGGCTCAGATAAATCCATCCAGTGCCGCCTATTTTTCTGTAATGTTGATCCACAGAAGGCAAAAAAATCCAATTAGGTACTTTTTCCTAATTTTAGAGGTAAAAATTCCTTCCCAACTCTAATATGGCAAACAGAATCCTATTTGCCTTGGCAGCAGCTGCCTGACACTGGTTGCTCCAGTTAAGCTTACAGTAACTAAAGTCCCCAATTCCTTTTCCGTGTCAGTTGTGTCCAGGTTTCTCATTTAGTGTGTAATGGTGACGTATTTCTTCTATCCATATGCAGAACTTTACATTTATCAGTATTAGTTCTCTTTCACACAGGCGACAGCGATATTTCCATGAGGAAATCGCAGCGGTATTGCATCTGTGTTCTGTGCGATATCGCTGCATCTTCTCACAGCAATATCGCGATTTTGTGTCGCCACAAAGTCGCACGTGGTGCTACAAAGTCACATGACTTGAAATATAAGCCCTACCCTGAAAATAAGCCCTGACTGCATTAGAAAAATCAATACATCACCTAACAGTCGTTGTCCTCTCCTCGCAGGTCCCCGCCACACTTGCCTGTAGTTATCAGTCAGCGCTTCCTGGTCAGGGGTTCAAAAACCTCACCTCCAGGAAGAGATGCTCTGGCTGAGCTGTGTTGCTTGAGAACCAATCAATCACTGCAGTGCTCGATAAACCAATCACAGCCATTCAATATATAGGGGACCCAGACATGACTATACAGTGCACCCTTAGTACTTGTCCTAATATATAGGGGCCCAGACATAGCTACACAGCGCACCCAAAGTACTTGTCCTAATATATAGGGGCCCAGACATGGCTACACAGCGCACCGATAGTACTTGTCCTAATATATAGGGACCCAGACATGACTACACAGTGCATCCTTAGTACTTGTCCTAATATATAGGGGACCCAGACTTGACTACACAGTGCACCCTTAGTACTTGTCCTATTATATAGTGGACCCAGACATGGCTACACAGTGCACCCCTAGTGCTTGTCCTAATACATAGGGGACCTAGACATCAGTTGCACAGTGCAGCCTTAGTACTTGTCCTAATATATATAGGGGACACAGACATGGCTACACAGTGCACCATTAGTACTTGTCCTAATATATAGGGGACCCAGACATGACTACACAGTGCACCATTAGTACTTGTCCTAATATATATGGGGACCCCGACATGACTGCACAGTGCAGCCTTAGTACTTGCCGTAATATATAGGGGACCCAGACATGACTACACAATGCACCGTTAGTACGTGTCCTAATATATAGGGGACCCAGACATGGCTACACAGTGCATCGTTATTACTAGTCCTAATAGATAGAGGACCCAGACATGACTACACAGTGCACCCATAGTACTTGTCCTAATATATTGGGGACCCAGACATGACTACACAGTGCATCCTTAATACTTGTCCTAATATATATTGGACCCAAACATGACTACACAGTGCAGCCTTAGTACTTGTCCTAAAATATAGGGGATCCAGACATGACTACACAGTGCACCGTTAGTATTTGTCCTAATATATAGGGAACCCAGACAGGACTACACAGTGCACCGTTAGTACTTGTCCTAATATATAGGGGATACAGACATGGCTACACAGTGCACCCTTAGTACTTGTCCTAATATATAGGGGACCCAGACATGACTACCCAGGGCAGCCTTAGTACTTGTCCTAGTATATAATGGACCCAGACATGACTAAACAGTGCAGCCTTAGTACTTGTCCTAATATATAGTGGACCCAGACATGGCTACACAGTGCACCCTTAGTACTTGTCCTAAAATATATGGGACCTAGACATGACTGCACAGTGCAGCCTTAGTACTTGTCCTAATATATAGGGGACCCAGACATAGCTACACAGTGCACCATTAGTACTTGTACTAATATATAGGGGACCCAGACATGACTACACAGTGCACCATTATTACTTGTCCTAATATATATGGGGACCCAGACATGACTACACAGTGCAGCCTTAGTACTTGCAATAATATATTGGGGACCTAGACATGACTACACAATGCACCGTTAGTAGGTGTCCTAATATATAGGGGAGCCAGACATGACTACACAGTGCAGCCTTAGTACTTGTCCTAATATATAGGGGGCCCACAAATGGCTACACAGTGCACCCTCTAGTACTTGTCCTAATATATAGTGGACCCAGACATGGCTACACAGTGCACCGTTAGTACTTGTCCTAATATATATGGGGACCCAGACATGGCTACACAGTGCACCCCTAGTACTTGTCCTAATACATAGGGGACCTAGACATGACTGCACAGTGCAGCCTTAGTACTTGTCCTAATATATAGGGGACCCAGACATGGCTACACAGTGCACCATTAGTACTTGTCCTAATATATAGTGGACCTAGACATGGCTACACAGTGCACCCTTAGTACTTGTCCTAATATATATGGGGACCCAGACATGACTACACAGTGCACCCCTAGTGCTTGTCCTAATACATAGGGGACCCAGACATGACTACACAGTGCAGCCTTCGTACTTGTCCTAAAATATAGGGGATCCAGACATGACTACACAGTGCACCGTTAGTACTTGTCCTAATATATAGTGGACCCAGACATGACTGCACAGTGCAGCCTTAGTACTTGTCTTACTATATAGGGGACCCAGACATGGCTACACAGTGCACCTTTAGTATTTGTCCTAATATATATGGAACCCAGACATGACTACACAGTGCACCGTTAGTACTTGTCCTAATATATAGGGGATCCAGACATGGCTACACAGTGCCCCACTAGTACTTGTCCTAATACATAGGGGACCTAGACATGACTGCACAGTGCAGCCTTAGTACTTGTCCTAATATATAGGGGACCCAGTCATGGCTACACAGCGCACCATTAGTACTTGTCCTAATATATAGGGGATCCAGACATGACTACACAGTGCACCATTAGTACTTGTCCTAATATATATGGGGACCCAGACATGACTACACAGTGCAGCCTTAGTACTTGCCGTAATATATAGGGGACCCAGACATGACTACACAATGCACCGTTAGTACGTGTCCTAATATATAGGGGACCCAGACATGGCTACACAGTGCATCGTTATTACTAGTCCTAATAGATTGGGGACCCAGACATGACTACACAGTGCAGCCTTAGTACTTGTCCTAATATATAGAGGACCCAGACATGACTAAACAGTGCACCCATAGTACTTGTCCTAATATATTGGGGACCCAGACATGACTACACAGTGCATCCTTAATACTTGTCCTAATATATAGTGGACCCAGTCATAACTACACAGTGCAGCCTTAGTACTTGTCCTAAAATATAGGGGATCCAGACATGACTACACAGTGCACCGTTAGTATTTGTCCTAATATATAGGGGACCCAGACATGACTACACAGTGCACCGTTAGTACTTGTCCTAATATATAGGGGATCCAGACATGGCTACACAGTGCACCATTAGTACTTGTCCTAATATATAGGGGACCCAGACATGACTACACAGGGCAGCCTTAGTACTTGTCCTAGTATATAAGGGACCCAGACATGACTACACAGTGCAGCCTTAGTACTTGTCCTGATATATAGGGGACCCAGACATGACTACACAGTGCAGCCTTAGTACTTGTCCTGATATATAGGGGACCCAGACATGACTACACAGTGCACCCTTAGTACTTGTCCTAATATATAGTGGACCCAGACATGGCTACACAGTGCACCCTTAGTACTTGTCCTAAAATATAGGGGACCTAGACATGACTGCACAGTGCAGCCTTAGTACTTGTCCTAATATATAGGGGACCCAGACATGGCTACACAGTGCATCGTTAGTACTAGTCCTAATAGATAGGGGACCCAGACATGACTACACAGTGCAGCCTTAGTACTTGTCCTAATATATTGGGGATCCAGACATGACTACACAATGCATCCTTAATACTTGTCCTAATATATAGTGGACCCAGACATGGCTACACAGTGCACCATTAGTACTTGTCCTAATATATATGGGGACCCAGACATGACTACACAGTGCAGCCTTAGTACTTGCCGTAATATATAAGGGACCCAGACATGACTACACAATGCACCGTTAGTACGTGTCCTAATAGATAGGGGACCCAGACATGGCTACACAGTGCATCGTTAGTACTAGTCCTAATAGATAGGGGACCCAGACATGGCTACACAGTGCACCATTAGTACTTGTCCTAAAATATAGTGGACCCAGACATGGCTGCACAGTGCACCATTAGTACTTGTCCTAAAATATAGTGGATCCAGACATGGCTACACAGTGCACCCTTAGTACTTGTCCTAATATATATGGCGACCCAGACATGGCTACACAGTGCACCCCTAGTGCTTGTCCTAATATATAGGGGACCCAGACATGGCTACACAGTGCACCATTAGTACTTGTCCTAATATATAGGGGACCCAGACATGACTACACAGTGCACCATTAGTACTTGTCCTAAAATATATGAAAACCCAGACATGACTACACAGTGCAGCCTTAGTACTTGCCGTAATATATAGGGGACCCAGACATGACTACACATTGCACCGTTAGTACGTGTCCTAATATATAGGGGACCCAGACATGGCTACACAGTGCATCGTTAGTACTTGTCCTAATAGATAGGGGACCCAGACATGACTACACAGTGCAGCCTTAGTACTTGACCTAATATATTGGGGACCCAGACATGACTACACAGTGCAGCCTTAGTACTTATCCTAGTATATAAGGGACCCAGAAATGACTAGACAGTGCAGCCTTAGTACTTGTCCTAATATATAGGGTACCCAGACATGACTACACAAGTCACCCTTAGTACTTGTCCTAATATATAGGGGACCTAGACATGACTGCACAGTGCAGCTTTAGTACTTGTCCTAATATATACAGGACCCAGACATGACTAAACAGTGCACCCATAGTACTTGTCCTAATATATATGAGGACCCAGACATGACTACACAGTGCAGCCTTAGTACTTCCCGTAACATATAGGGGACCCAGACATGACTACACAATGCACCGTTAGTACGTGTCCTAATATATAGGGGACCCAGACATGGCTACACAGTGCATCGTTAGTACTAGTCCTAATAGATAGGGGACCCAGACATGGCTACACAGTGCACCCTTAGTACTTGTCCTAATATACAGGGGACCAGACATGGCTACACAGAGCACCCATAGTACTTGTCCTAATATATAGGAGACCCAGACATGGCTACACAGTGCACCCTTAGTACTTGTCCTAATATACAGGGGACCCAGACATGGCTACACAGTGCAGCCTTAGTACTTGTCCTAAAATATAGGGGATCCAGACCTGACTACACAGTGCACCGTTAGTACTTGTCCTAATACACAGGGGACCCAGACATGGCTATACAGTGCAACGTTAGTACTTGTCCTATTACATAGGGGACCTGGACATGACTGCACAGTGCAGCCTTAGTACTTGTCCTAATATATAGGGGACCCAGACATGGCTACACAATGCACCATTCGTACTTGTCCTAATATATAGTGGACCCAGACATGGCTACACAGTGAACCCTTAATACTTGTCCTAATATATATGGGGACCCAGACATGGCTACACAGTGCACCCCTAGTGCTTGTCCTAATACATAGGGGACCTAGACATGACTGCACAGTGCAGCCTTAGTACTTGTCCTAATATATAGGGGACCCAGACATGGCTATACAGTGCACCATTAGTACTTGTCCTAATATATAGGGGAGCCAGACATGGCTACACAGTGCACCATTAGTACTTGTCCTAATATATAGTGGACCCAGACATGACTACACAGTGCAGCCTTAGTACTTGTCCTAATAGATAGGGGACCCAGACATGACTACACAGTGCATCGTTAGTACTTGTCCTAATAGATAGGGGACCCAGACATGACTACACAGTGCAGCCTTAGTACTTGACCTAATATATTGGGGACCCAGACATGACTACACAGTGCAGCCTTAGTACTTATCCTAGTATATAAGGGACCCAGAAATGACTAGACAGTGCAGCCTTAGTACTTGTCCTAATATATAGGGGACCCAGACATGACTACACAAGTCACCCTTAGTACTTGTCCTAATATATAGGGGACCTAGACATGACTGCACAGTGCAGCTTTAGTACTTGTCCTAATATATACAGGACCCAGACATGACTAAACAGTGCACCCATAGTACTTGTCCTAATATATATGAGGACCCAGACATGACTACACAGTGCAGCCTTAGTACTTCCCGTAACATATAGGGGACCCAGACATGACTACACAATGCACCGTTAGTACGTGTCCTAATATATAGGGGACCCAGACATGGCTACACAGTGCATCGTTAGTACTAGTCCTAATAGATAGGGGACCCAGACATGGCTACACAGTGCACCCTTAGTACTTGTCCTAATATACAGGGGACCAGACATGGCTACACAGAGCACCCATAGTACTTGTCCTAATATATAGGAGACCCAGACATGGCTACACAGTGCACCCTTAGTACTTGTCCTAATATACAGGGGACCCAGACATGGCTACACAGTGCAGCCTTAGTACTTGTCCTAAAATATAGGGGATCCAGACCTGACTACACAGTGCACCGTTAGTACTTGTCCTAATACACAGGGGACCCAGACATGGCTATACAGTGCAACGTTAGTACTTGTCCTATTACATAGGGGACCTGGACATGACTGCACAGTGCAGCCTTAGTACTTGTCCTAATATATAGGGGACCCAGACATGGCTACACAATGCACCATTCGTACTTGTCCTAATATATAGTGGACCCAGACATGGCTACACAGTGAACCCTTAATACTTGTCCTAATATATATGGGGACCCAGACATGGCTACACAGTGCACCCCTAGTGCTTGTCCTAATACATAGGGGACCTAGACATGACTGCACAGTGCAGCCTTAGTACTTGTCCTAATATATAGGGGACCCAGACATGGCTATACAGTGCACCATTAGTACTTGTCCTAATATATAGGGGAGCCAGACATGGCTACACAGTGCACCATTAGTACTTGTCCTAATATATAGTGGACCCAGACATGACTACACAGTGCAGCCTTAGTACTTGTCCTAGTATATAAGGGACCCAGACATGACTACACAGTGCAGCCTTTGTACTTGTCCTAATATATAGGGGAGCCAGACATGACTACACAGTGCAGCCTTAGTACTTGTCCTAGTATATAAGGGACCCAGACATCACTGCACAGTGCACCCATAGTACTTGTCCTAATATATAGGGGAACAGACATGGCTACACAGGGCACCTTAGTACTTGTCCTAATATATAGGGGGCCAGACATGACTACACAGTGCACCCTTAGTAATTGTCTTAATATGCAGGGGACCAAGACATGACTACGCAGTGCACCCTTAGTACTTGTCCTAATATGCAGGGGAACAAAGATATGGCTACATAGTGCACCCTTAGTACTTGTCCTAATATGCAGGGGAACAAAGATATGGCTACACAGTGCACCCTTAGTACTTGTCCTAATATGCAGGGGACCAAGACATGACTACACAGTGCACCCATAGTACTGGTCCTAATACATAGGAGACCAGAAAAGGCTACACAGTGCACCCTTAGTACTTGTCCTAATATATAGGGGACCCAGACATGGCCACACAGTGCACCCTTAGTACTGGTCCTAATATATAGGAGACCAGATATGACTACACAGTGCACCCTTAGTACTTGTCCTAATATATAGGACACCAGATATGGGTACACAGTGCACCCTTAGTACTTGTCCTAATATGCAGGGGACCAAGACATGGCTACACTGTGCACCCTTAGTACTTGTCCTAATACATAGGAGTCCAGACATGGCTACACAGTGCACCCTTAGTACTTGTCCTAATATACAGGGGACCAGACATGGCTACACAGAGCACCCATAGTACTTGTCCTAATATATAGGAGACCCAGACATGGCTACACAGTGCACCCTTAGTACTTGTCCTAATATACAGGAGACCCAGACATGACTACACAGTGCACCCTTAGTACTTGTCCTAATATACAGTGGGCCCAGACATGACTACACAGTGCACCTTTAGTACTTGTCCTAATATGCAGGGGACCCAGACGTGACTACACAGTGCACCCTTAGTACTTGTCCTAATATATAGGAGACCAGATATGGCTACACAGTGCACCCTTAGTACTTGTCCTAATATATAGGAGACCAGACATGGCTCCATAGGGCACAGTTAGTACTTGTTCTAATATATAGGGACCCAGACATGACTACACAGTGCACCCTTAGTACTTGTCCTAATATATAGGGACCCAGACATGACTACACAGTGCACCCTTAGTACTTGTCCTAATTTATAGGAGACCAGATATGGGTGCACAGTGCACCCTTAGTACTTGTCCTAATATATAGGAGACCAGATATGGCTACACAGTGCACCCTTAGTACTGGTCCTAATATGCAGGGGACCAAGACATGGCTACACAGTGCACCCTTAGTACTTGTCCTAATATATAGGAGACCCAATTTGGCTACACAGTGCACCCTTAGTACTTGTCCTAATATATAAGGGACCAGATATGGCTACACAGTGCACCCTTAGTACTTGTCCTAATATATAGGAGGCGAGACATGGCTACACAGTGCACCCTTAGTACTTGTCCTAATATGCAGGGGACCAAGACATGGCTACACAGTGCACCCTTAGTACTTGTCCTAATATATAGGGGACCCAGACATGGCTACACAGTGCACCCTTAGTACTTGTTCTAATACATAAGGGGCGCAGACATGGCTACACAGTGCACCCTTAGTACTTGTCTTAATATGCAGGGGACCAAGACATGGCTACACAGTGCACCCTTAGTACTTGTCCTAATATATAGGGGACCCAGACATAGCTACACAGTGCACCCTTAGTACTTGTCCTAATATATAGGAGACCCAGACATGGCTACACAGTGCACCCTTAGTACTTGTCCTAATACATAGGGACCCAGACGTGGCTACACAGTGCAGCCTTAGTACTTGTTCTAATACATAAGGGGCGCAGACATGGCTACACAGTGCACCCTTAGTACTTGTCCTAATACATAGGGGACCCAGACATGACTACACAGTGCACCCTTAGTGCTTGTACTAATATATAGGGGACCAGACATGGCTACACAGTACACCCTTAGTACTTGTCCTAATATATAGGGGACCCAGACATGACTACACAGTGCACCCTTAGTACTTGTCCTAATATATAGGGGACCAGACATGGCTACACAGTGCACCCTTAGTACTTGTCCTAATATATAGGGACCCAGACATGACTACACAGTGCACCCTTAGTACTTGTCCTAATATGCTGGGGAACAAAGACATGGCTACACAGTGCACCCTTAGTACTTGTCCTAATATATAGGAGACCAGATATGGCTACACAGTGCACCCTTAGTACTTGTCCTAATATATAGGAGACCAGATATGGCTACACAGTGCACCCTTAGTACTTGTCCTAATATATAGGAGACCAGATATGGCTGCACAGTGCACCCTTAGTACTTGTCCTAATATATAGGAGACCAGATATGGGTACACAGTGCACCCTTAGTACTTGTCCTAATATATAGGAGACCAGATATGGCTACACAGTGCACCCTTAGTACTGGTCCTAATATGCAGGGGACCAAGACATGGCTACACAGTGCACCCTTAGTACTTGTCCTAATATACAGGAGACCCAGACATGGCTACACAGTGCACCCTTAGTACTTGTCCTAACATACAGGAGACCCAGACATGGCTACACAGTGCACCCTAAGTACTTGTCCTAATATACAGGGACCCACACATGACTACACAGTGCACCCTTAGTACTTGTCCTAATATACAGGGACCCACACATGACTACACAGTGCACCCTTAGTACTTGTCCTAATATATGTAGGGGACTCAGATATGGCTACACAGTGCACCCTTCGTACTTGTCCTAATACATAGGGACCCAGACGTGGCTACACATTGCACCCTTAGTACTTGTTCTAATACATAAGGAGCGCAGACATGGCTACACAGTGCACCCTTAGTACTTGTCCTAATATATAGGGGACCCAGACATGGCTACAAAGTGCACCTTTAGTACTTGTCCTAATATATAGGGGACCAGACATGACTACACAGTGCACCCTTAGTACTTATCCTAATATACAGGAGACCCAGACATGACTACACAGTGCACCCTTAGTGCTTGTCCTAATATATAGGGGACCAGACATGGCTACACAGTGCCCCCTTAGTAGTTGTCCTAATATACAGGGGGCCCAGACATGGCTACACAGTGCACCCTTAGTACTTATCCTAATATACAGGAGACCCAGACATGACTACACAGTGCATCCTTAGTACTTGTCCTAATATACAGGGGGCCCAGACATGGCTACACAGTGCACCCTTAGTACTTGTCTTAATATGCAGGGGACCAAGACATGGCTACACAGTGCACCCTTAGTACTTGTCCTAATATATAGGGGACCCAGACATAGCTACACAGTGCACCCTTAGTACTTGTCCTAATATATAGGAGACCCAGACATGGCTACACAGTGCACCCTTAGTACTTGTCCTAATACATAGGGACCCAGACGTGGCTACACAGTGCAGCCTTAGTACTTGTTCTAATACATAAGGGGCGCAGACATGGCTACACAGTGCACCCTTAGTACTTGTCCTAATACATAGGGGACCCAGACATGACTACACAGTGCACCCTTAGTGCTTGTACTAATATATAGGGGACCAGACATGGCTACACAGTACACCCTTAGTACTTGTCCTAATATATAGGGGACCCAGACATGACTACACAGTGCACCCTTAGTACTTGTCCTAATATATAGGGGACCAGACATGGCTACACAGTGCACCCTTAGTACTTGTCCTAATATATAGGGACCCAGACATGACTACACAGTGCACCCTTAGTACTTGTCCTAATATGCTGGGGAACAAAGACATGGCTACACAGTGCACCCTTAGTACTTGTCCTAATATATAGGAGACCAGATATGGCTACACAGTGCACCCTTAGTACTTGTCCTAATATATAGGAGACCAGATATGGCTACACAGTGCACCCTTAGTACTTGTCCTAATATATAGGAGACCAGATATGGCTGCACAGTGCACCCTTAGTACTTGTCCTAATATATAGGAGACCAGATATGGGTACACAGTGCACCCTTAGTACTTGTCCTAATATATAGGAGACCAGATATGGCTACACAGTGCACCCTTAGTACTGGTCCTAATATGCAGGGGACCAAGACATGGCTACACAGTGCACCCTTAGTACTTGTCCTAATATACAGGAGACCCAGACATGGCTACACAGTGCACCCTTAGTACTTGTCCTAACATACAGGAGACCCAGACATGGCTACACAGTGCACCCTAAGTACTTGTCCTAATATACAGGGACCCACACATGACTACACAGTGCACCCTTAGTACTTGTCCTAATATACAGGGACCCACACATGACTACACAGTGCACCCTTAGTACTTGTCCTAATATATGTAGGGGACTCAGATATGGCTACACAGTGCACCCTTCGTACTTGTCCTAATACATAGGGACCCAGACGTGGCTACACATTGCACCCTTAGTACTTGTTCTAATACATAAGGAGCGCAGACATGGCTACACAGTGCACCCTTAGTACTTGTCCTAATATATAGGGGACCCAGACATGGCTACAAAGTGCACCTTTAGTACTTGTCCTAATATATAGGGGACCCAGACATGACTACACAGTGCACCCTTAGTACTTATCCTAATATACAGGAGACCCAGACATGACTACACAGTGCACCCTTAGTGCTTGTCCTAATATATAGGGGACCAGACATGGCTACACAGTGCCCCCTTAGTAGTTGTCCTAATATACAGGGGGCCCAGACATGGCTACACAGTGCACCCTTAGTACTTATCCTAATATACAGGAGACCCAGACATGACTACACAGTGCATCCTTAGTACTTGTCCTAATATACAGGGGGCCCAGACATGGCTACACAGTGCACCCTTAGTACTTGTCCTAATATATAGGGGACCCAGACATGACTACACAGTGCACCCTAATGCTTGTCCTAATATGCAGGGGACCAAGACATGGCTACACCGTGCACCCTTAGTACTTGTCCTAATATATAGGAGACCAGACATGGCTACACAGTGCACCCTTAGTACTTGTCCTAATATGCAGGGGACCCAGACATGGCTACACAGTGCACCCTGAGTACTTGTCCTAATATATAGGGGACCAGACATGACTACACAGTGCACCCTTAGTACTTGTCCTAATATATAGGGACCCAGACATGACTACACAGTGCACCTTTAGTACTTGTCCTAATATGCAGGGGACCCAGACGTGACTACACAGTGCACCCTTAGTATTTGTCCTAATATACAGGAGACCCAGAAATGACTACACAGTGCACCCTTAGTACTTGTCCTAATATATACGAACCCAGACATGACTACACAGTGCACCCTTAGTACTTGTCCTAATATATAGGGACCCAGACATGACTACACAGTGCACCCTTAGTACTTGTCCTAATATATACGGACCCAGACATGACTACACAGTGCACCCTTAGTACTTGTCCTAATATATAGGGACCAAGACATGACTACACAGTGCACCCTTGGTACTTGTCCTAATATATAGGAGACCAGATATGGCTACACAGTTCACCCTTAGTACTTGTCCTAATATATAGGGGACCAGACATGACTACACAGTGCACCCTTAGTACTTGTCCTAATATATAGGGGACCAGACATGGCCACACAGTGCACCCTTAGTACTTGTCCTTATATGCAGGGGAACAAAGACATGGCTACACAGTGCACCCCTAGTACTTGTCCTAATATGCAGGGGACCAAGACATGGCTACACAGTGCACCCTTAGTACTTGTCCTAATATATAGGAGACCAGATATGGGTACACAGTGCACCCTTAGTACTTGTCCTATTATATAGGGGACCCAGACATCGCTACACAGTGCACCCTTAGTACTTGTCCTAATATACAGAGGACCCAGACATGGCTACACAGTGCACCCTTAGTACTTGTTCTAATACATAAGGGACGCAGACATGGCTACACAATACAGCCTTAGTACTTGTCTTAATATGCAGGGGACCAAGACATGGCTACACAGTGCACCCTTAGTACATGTCATAATATGCAGGGGAACAAAGACATGGCTACACAGTGCACCCTTAGTACTTGTCCTAATATATAGGAGACCAGATATGGGTACACAGTGCACCCTTAGTACTTGTCCTAATATATAGGGGACCAGACATGACTACACAGTTCACCCTTAGTACTTGTCCTAATATATAGGGGACCAGACATGACTACACAGTGCACCCTTAGTACTTGTCCTAATATATAGGGGACCAAGACATGGCTACACAGTGCACCCTTAGTACTTGTCCTAATATATAGGGGACCAGACATGACTACACAGTGCACCCTTAGTACTTGTCCTAATATATAGGGGACCAGACATGACTACACAGTGCACCCTTAGTACTTGTCGTAATATATAGGGGACCAAGACATGGCTACACAGTGCACCCTTAGTACTTGTCCTAATATATACGAGACCAGATATGGGTACACAGTGCACCCTTAGTACTTGTCCTAATATATAGGGGACCCAGACATCGCTACACAGTGCACCCTTAGTACTTGTCTTAATATACAGGGGGCCCAGACATGGCTACACAGTGCACCCTTAGTACTTGTCCTAATATATAGGGGACCCAGACAGGACTACACAGTGCACCCTAATGCTTGTCCTAATATGCAGGGGACCAAGACATGGCTACACCGTGCACCCTTAGTACTTGTCCTAATATATAGGAGACCAGACATGGCTACACAGTGCACCCTTAGTACTTGTCCTAATATGCAGGGGACCCAGACATGGCTACACAGTGCACGCTTAGTACTTGTCCTAATATATAGGAGACCAGATATGGCTACACAGTGCACCCTTAGTAATTGTCCTAATATATAGGAGACCCAGTATGGCTACACAGTGCACCCTGAGTACTTGTCCTAATATATAGGGGACCAGACATGACTACACAGTGCACCCTTAGTACTTGTCCTAATATACAGGAGACCCAGACATGACTACACAGTGCACCCTTAGTACGTGTCCTAATATATAGGGACCCAGACATGACTACACAGTGCACCTTTAGTACTTGTCCTAATATGCAGGGGAACCAGACGTGACTACACAGTGCACCCTTAGTATTTGTCCTAATATATAGGAGACCAGATATGGCTACACAGTGCACCCTTAGTACTTGTCCTAATATATAGGAGACCAGACATGGCTACACAGTGCACCCTTAGTACTTGTCCTAATATATAGGGACCCAGACATGACTACACAGTGCACCCTTAGTACTTGTCCTAATATATAGGGACCAAGACATGACTACACAGTGCACCCTTAGTACTTGTCCTAATATACAGGAGACCCAGACATGACTACACAGTGCAACCTTAGTACTTGTCCTAATATATACGGACCCAGACATGACTACACAGTGCACCCTTAGTACTTGTCCTAATATATAGGGACCCAGACATGACTACACAGTGCACCCTTAGTACTTTTCCTAATATATAGGGACCAAGACATGACTACACAGTGCACCCTTAGTACTTGTCCTAATATACAGGAGACCCAGACATGACTACACAGTGCACCCTTAGTACTTGTCCTAATATATACGGACCCAGACATGACTACACAGTGCACCCTTAGTACTTGTCCTAATATATAGGGACCCAGACATGACTACACAGTGCACCCTTGGTACTTGTCCTAATATATAGGAGACCAGATATGGCTACACAGTTCACCCTTAGTACTTGTCCTAATATATAGGGGACCAGACATGACTACACAGTGCACCCTTAGTACTTGTCCTAATATATAGGGGACCAGACATGGCCACACAGTGCACCCTTAGTACTTGTCCTTATATGCAGGGGAACAAAGACATGGCTACACAGTGCACCCTTAGTACCTGTCCTAATATGCAGGGGACCAAGACATGGCTACACAGTGCACCCTTAGTACTTGTCCTAATATATAGGAGACCAGATATGGGTACACAGTGCACCCTTAGTACTTGTCCTAATATATAGGGGACCCAGACATCGCTACACAGTGCACCCTTAGTACTTGTCCTAATATACAGAGGACCCAGACATGGCTACACAGTGCACCCTTAGTACTTGTCCTAATATATAGGAGACCAGATATGGGTACACAGTGCACCCTTAGTACTTGTCCTAATATATAGGGGACCCAGACATCGCTACACAGTGCACCCTTAGTACTTGTCCTAATATACAGAGGACCCAGACATGGCTACACAGTGCACCCTTAGTACTTGTTCTAATACATAAGGGACGCAGACATGGCTACACAATACAGCCTTAGTACTTGTCTTAATATGCAGGGGACCAAGACATGTCTACACAGTGCACCCTTAGTACATGTCATAATATGCAGGGGAACAAAGACATGGCTACACAGTGCACCCTTAGTACTTGTCCTAATATGCAGGGGACCAAGACATGGCTACACAGTGCACCCTTGGTACTTGTCCTAATATATAGGAGACCAGATATGGGTACACAGTGCACCCTTAGTACTTGTCCTAATATATAGGGGACCAGACATGACTACACAGTTCACCCTTAGTACTTGTCCTAATATATAGGGGACCAGACATGACTACACAGTGCACCCTTAGTACTTGTCCTAATATATAGGGGACCAAGACATGGCTACACAGTGCACCCTTAGTACTTGTCCTAATATATAGGGGACCAAGACATGGCTACACAGTGCACCCTTAGTACTTGTCCTAATATGCAGGGGAACAAAGACATGGCTACACAGTGCACGCTTAGTACTTGTCCTAATATATAGGAGACCAGATATGACTACACAGTGCACCCTTAGTACTTGTCCTAATATATAGGAGACCTGATATGGGTACACAGTGCACCCTTAGTACTTGTCCTAATATGCAGGGGACCAAGACATGGCTACACCGTGCACCCTTAGTACTTGTCCTAATATATAGGAGACCAGACATGGCTACACAGTGCACCCTTAGTACTTGTCCTAATATGCAGGGGACCCAGACATGGCTACACAGTGCACGCTTAGTACTTGTCCTAATATAAAGGAGACCAGATATGGCTACACAGTGCACCCTTAGTACTTGTCCTAATATATAGGAGACCAGGTTTGGCTACACAGTGCACCCTGAGTACTTGTCCTAATATATAGGGGACAAGACATGACTACACAGTGCACCCTTAGTACTTGTCCTAATATACAGGAGACCCAGACATGACTACACAGTGCACCCTTAGTACTTGTCCTAATATATAGGGACCCAGACATGACTACACAGTGCACCTTTAGTACTTGTCCTAATATGCAGGGGAACCAGACGTGACTACACAGTGCACCCTTAGTATTTGTCCTAATATATAGGAGACCAGATATGGCTACACAGTGCACCCTTAGTACTTGTCCTAATATATAGGAGACCAGACATGGCTACACAGTGCACCCTTAGTACTTGTCCTAATATATAGGGACCCAGACATGACTACACAGTGCACCCTTAGTACTTGTCCTAATATATAGGGACCAAGACATGACTACACAGTGCACCCTTAGTACTTGTCCTAATATACAGGAGACCCAGACATGACTACACAGTGCACCCTTAGTACTTGTCCTAATATATACGGACCCAGACATGACTGCACAGTGCACCCTTAGTACTTGTCCTAATATATAGGGACCCAGACATGACTACACAGTGCACCCTTAGTACTTGTCCTAATATATACGGACCGAGACATGACTACACAGTGCACCCTTGGTACTTGTCCTAATAGATAGGAGACCAGATAAGGCTACACAGTTCACCCTTAGTACTTGTCCTAATATGTAGGGGACCAGACATGACTACACAGTGCACCCTTAGTACTTGTCCTAATATATAGGGGACCAGACATGGCCACACAGTGCACCCTTAGTACTTGTCCTTATATGCAGGGGAACAAAGACATGGCTACACAGTGCACCCTTAGTACTTGTCCTAATATGCAGGGGACCAAGACATGGCTACACAGTGCACCCTTAGTACTTGTCCTAATATATAGGAGACCAGATATGGCTACACAGTGCACCCTTAGTACTTGTCCTAATATATAGGGGACCCAGACATCGCTACACAGTGCACCCTTAGTACTTGTCCTAATATACAGAGGACCCAGACATGGCTACACAGTGCACCCTTAGTACTTGTTCTAATACATAAGGGACGCAGACATGGCTACACAATACAGCCTTAGTACTTGTCTTAATATGCAGGGGACCAAGACATGGCTACACAGTGCACCCTTAGTACATGTCATAATATGCAGGGGAACAAAGACATGGCTACACAGTGCACCCTTAGTACTTGTCCTAATATGCAGGGGAACCAGACGTGACTACACAGTGCACCCTTAGTTTTTGTCCTAATATATAGGAGACCAGATATGGCTACACAGTGCACCCTTAGTACTTGTCCTAATATATAGGAGACCAGACATGGCTACACAGTGCACCCTTAGTACTTGTCCTAATATATAGGGACCCAGACATGACTACACAGTGCACCCTTAGTACTTGTCCTAATATATAGGGACCAAGACATGACTACACAGTGCACCCTTAGTACTTGTCCTAATATACAGGAGACCCAGACATGACTACACAGTGCACCCTTAGTACTTGTCCTAATATATACGGACCCAGACATGACTACACAGTGCACCCTTAGTACTTGTCCTAATATATACGGACCCAGACATGACTACACAGTGCACCCTTAGTACTTGTCCTAATATATAGGGACCCAGACATGACTACACAGTGCACCCTTAGTACTTGTCCTAATATATACGGACCCAGACATGACTACACAGTGCACCCTTAGTACTTGTCCTAATATATAGGGACCCAGACATGACTACACAGTGCACCCTTAGTACTTGTCCTAATATATAGGGACCCAGACATGACTACACAGTGCACCATTAGTACTTGTCCTAATATATAGGGGACCCAGACATGACTACACAGTGCACCATTAGTACTTGTCCTAAAATATATGAAAACCCAGACATGACTACACAGTGCAGCCTTAGTACTTGCCGTAATATATAGGGGACCCAGACATGACTACACATTGCACCGTTAGTACGTGTCCTAATATATAGGGGACCCAGACATGGCTACACAGTGCATCGTTAGTACTTGTCCTAATAGATAGGGGACCCAGACATGACTACACAGTGCAGCCTTAGTACTTGACCTAATATATTGGGGACCCAGACATGACTACACAGTGCAGCCTTAGTACTTATCCTAGTATATAAGGGACCCAGAAATGACTAGACAGTGCAGCCTTAGTACTTGTCCTAATATATAGGGTACCCAGACATGACTACACAAGTCACCCTTAGTACTTGTCCTAATATATAGGGGACCTAGACATGACTGCACAGTGCAGCTTTAGTACTTGTCCTAATATATACAGGACCCAGACATGACTAAACAGTGCACCCATAGTACTTGTCCTAATATATATGAGGACCCAGACATGACTACACAGTGCAGCCTTAGTACTTCCCGTAACATATAGGGGACCCAGACATGACTACACAATGCACCGTTAGTACGTGTCCTAATATATAGGGGACCCAGACATGGCTACACAGTGCATCGTTAGTACTAGTCCTAATAGATAGGGGACCCAGACATGGCTACACAGTGCACCCTTAGTACTTGTCCTAATATACAGGGGACCAGACATGGCTACACAGAGCACCCATAGTACTTGTCCTAATATATAGGAGACCCAGACATGGCTACACAGTGCACCCTTAGTACTTGTCCTAATATACAGGGGACCCAGACATGGCTACACAGTGCAGCCTTAGTACTTGTCCTAAAATATAGGGGATCCAGACCTGACTACACAGTGCACCGTTAGTACTTGTCCTAATACACAGGGGACCCAGACATGGCTATACAGTGCAACGTTAGTACTTGTCCTATTACATAGGGGACCTGGACATGACTGCACAGTGCAGCCTTAGTACTTGTCCTAATATATAGGGGACCCAGACATGGCTACACAATGCACCATTCGTACTTGTCCTAATATATAGTGGACCCAGACATGGCTACACAGTGAACCCTTAATACTTGTCCTAATATATATGGGGACCCAGACATGGCTACACAGTGCACCCCTAGTGCTTGTCCTAATACATAGGGGACCTAGACATGACTGCACAGTGCAGCCTTAGTACTTGTCCTAATATATAGGGGACCCAGACATGGCTATACAGTGCACCATTAGTACTTGTCCTAATATATAGGGGAGCCAGACATGGCTACACAGTGCACCATTAGTACTTGTCCTAATATATAGTGGACCCAGACATGACTACACAGTGCAGCCTTAGTACTTGTCCTAATAGATAGGGGACCCAGACATGACTACACAGTGCATCGTTAGTACTTGTCCTAATAGATAGGGGACCCAGACATGACTACACAGTGCAGCCTTAGTACTTGACCTAATATATTGGGGACCCAGACATGACTACACAGTGCAGCCTTAGTACTTATCCTAGTATATAAGGGACCCAGAAATGACTAGACAGTGCAGCCTTAGTACTTGTCCTAATATATAGGGGACCCAGACATGACTACACAAGTCACCCTTAGTACTTGTCCTAATATATAGGGGACCTAGACATGACTGCACAGTGCAGCTTTAGTACTTGTCCTAATATATACAGGACCCAGACATGACTAAACAGTGCACCCATAGTACTTGTCCTAATATATATGAGGACCCAGACATGACTACACAGTGCAGCCTTAGTACTTCCCGTAACATATAGGGGACCCAGACATGACTACACAATGCACCGTTAGTACGTGTCCTAATATATAGGGGACCCAGACATGGCTACACAGTGCATCGTTAGTACTAGTCCTAATAGATAGGGGACCCAGACATGGCTACACAGTGCACCCTTAGTACTTGTCCTAATATACAGGGGACCAGACATGGCTACACAGAGCACCCATAGTACTTGTCCTAATATATAGGAGACCCAGACATGGCTACACAGTGCACCCTTAGTACTTGTCCTAATATACAGGGGACCCAGACATGGCTACACAGTGCAGCCTTAGTACTTGTCCTAAAATATAGGGGATCCAGACCTGACTACACAGTGCACCGTTAGTACTTGTCCTAATACACAGGGGACCCAGACATGGCTATACAGTGCAACGTTAGTACTTGTCCTATTACATAGGGGACCTGGACATGACTGCACAGTGCAGCCTTAGTACTTGTCCTAATATATAGGGGACCCAGACATGGCTACACAATGCACCATTCGTACTTGTCCTAATATATAGTGGACCCAGACATGGCTACACAGTGAACCCTTAATACTTGTCCTAATATATATGGGGACCCAGACATGGCTACACAGTGCACCCCTAGTGCTTGTCCTAATACATAGGGGACCTAGACATGACTGCACAGTGCAGCCTTAGTACTTGTCCTAATATATAGGGGACCCAGACATGGCTATACAGTGCACCATTAGTACTTGTCCTAATATATAGGGGAGCCAGACATGGCTACACAGTGCACCATTAGTACTTGTCCTAATATATAGTGGACCCAGACATGACTACACAGTGCAGCCTTAGTACTTGTCCTAGTATATAAGGGACCCAGACATGACTACACAGTGCAGCCTTTGTACTTGTCCTAATATATAGGGGAGCCAGACATGACTACACAGTGCAGCCTTAGTACTTGTCCTAGTATATAAGGGACCCAGACATCACTGCACAGTGCACCCATAGTACTTGTCCTAATATATAGGGGAACAGACATGGCTACACAGGGCACCTTAGTACTTGTCCTAATATATAGGGGGCCAGACATGACTACACAGTGCACCCTTAGTAATTGTCTTAATATGCAGGGGACCAAGACATGACTACGCAGTGCACCCTTAGTACTTGTCCTAATATGCAGGGGAACAAAGATATGGCTACATAGTGCACCCTTAGTACTTGTCCTAATATGCAGGGGAACAAAGATATGGCTACACAGTGCACCCTTAGTACTTGTCCTAATATGCAGGGGACCAAGACATGACTACACAGTGCACCCATAGTACTGGTCCTAATACATAGGAGACCAGAAAAGGCTACACAGTGCACCCTTAGTACTTGTCCTAATATATAGGGGACCCAGACATGGCCACACAGTGCACCCTTAGTACTGGTCCTAATATATAGGAGACCAGATATGACTACACAGTGCACCCTTAGTACTTGTCCTAATATATAGGACACCAGATATGGGTACACAGTGCACCCTTAGTACTTGTCCTAATATGCAGGGGACCAAGACATGGCTACACTGTGCACCCTTAGTACTTGTCCTAATACATAGGAGTCCAGACATGGCTACACAGTGCACCCTTAGTACTTGTCCTAATATACAGGGGACCAGACATGGCTACACAGAGCACCCATAGTACTTGTCCTAATATATAGGAGACCCAGACATGGCTACACAGTGCACCCTTAGTACTTGTCCTAATATACAGGAGACCCAGACATGACTACACAGTGCACCCTTAGTACTTGTCCTAATATACAGTGGGCCCAGACATGACTACACAGTGCACCTTTAGTACTTGTCCTAATATGCAGGGGACCCAGACGTGACTACACAGTGCACCCTTAGTACTTGTCCTAATATATAGGAGACCAGATATGGCTACACAGTGCACCCTTAGTACTTGTCCTAATATATAGGAGACCAGACATGGCTCCATAGGGCACAGTTAGTACTTGTTCTAATATATAGGGACCCAGACATGACTACACAGTGCACCCTTAGTACTTGTCCTAATATATAGGGACCCAGACATGACTACACAGTGCACCCTTAGTACTTGTCCTAATTTATAGGAGACCAGATATGGGTGCACAGTGCACCCTTAGTACTTGTCCTAATATATAGGAGACCAGATATGGCTACACAGTGCACCCTTAGTACTGGTCCTAATATGCAGGGGACCAAGACATGGCTACACAGTGCACCCTTAGTACTTGTCCTAATATATAGGAGACCCAATTTGGCTACACAGTGCACCCTTAGTACTTGTCCTAATATATAAGGGACCAGATATGGCTACACAGTGCACCCTTAGTACTTGTCCTAATATATAGGAGGCGAGACATGGCTACACAGTGCACCCTTAGTACTTGTCCTAATATGCAGGGGACCAAGACATGGCTACACAGTGCACCCTTAGTACTTGTCCTAATATATAGGGGACCCAGACATGGCTACACAGTGCACCCTTAGTACTTGTTCTAATACATAAGGGGCGCAGACATGGCTACACAGTGCACCCTTAGTACTTGTCTTAATATGCAGGGGACCAAGACATGGCTACACAGTGCACCCTTAGTACTTGTCCTAATATATAGGGGACCCAGACATAGCTACACAGTGCACCCTTAGTACTTGTCCTAATATATAGGAGACCCAGACATGGCTACACAGTGCACCCTTAGTACTTGTCCTAATACATAGGGACCCAGACGTGGCTACACAGTGCAGCCTTAGTACTTGTTCTAATACATAAGGGGCGCAGACATGGCTACACAGTGCACCCTTAGTACTTGTCCTAATACATAGGGGACCCAGACATGACTACACAGTGCACCCTTAGTGCTTGTACTAATATATAGGGGACCAGACATGGCTACACAGTACACCCTTAGTACTTGTCCTAATATATAGGGGACCCAGACATGACTACACAGTGCACCCTTAGTACTTGTCCTAATATATAGGGGACCAGACATGGCTACACAGTGCACCCTTAGTACTTGTCCTAATATATAGGGACCCAGACATGACTACACAGTGCACCCTTAGTACTTGTCCTAATATGCTGGGGAACAAAGACATGGCTACACAGTGCACCCTTAGTACTTGTCCTAATATATAGGAGACCAGATATGGCTACACAGTGCACCCTTAGTACTTGTCCTAATATATAGGAGACCAGATATGGCTACACAGTGCACCCTTAGTACTTGTCCTAATATATAGGAGACCAGATATGGCTGCACAGTGCACCCTTAGTACTTGTCCTAATATATAGGAGACCAGATATGGGTACACAGTGCACCCTTAGTACTTGTCCTAATATATAGGAGACCAGATATGGCTACACAGTGCACCCTTAGTACTGGTCCTAATATGCAGGGGACCAAGACATGGCTACACAGTGCACCCTTAGTACTTGTCCTAATATACAGGAGACCCAGACATGGCTACACAGTGCACCCTTAGTACTTGTCCTAACATACAGGAGACCCAGACATGGCTACACAGTGCACCCTAAGTACTTGTCCTAATATACAGGGACCCACACATGACTACACAGTGCACCCTTAGTACTTGTCCTAATATACAGGGACCCACACATGACTACACAGTGCACCCTTAGTACTTGTCCTAATATATGTAGGGGACTCAGATATGGCTACACAGTGCACCCTTCGTACTTGTCCTAATACATAGGGACCCAGACGTGGCTACACATTGCACCCTTAGTACTTGTTCTAATACATAAGGAGCGCAGACATGGCTACACAGTGCACCCTTAGTACTTGTCCTAATATATAGGGGACCCAGACATGGCTACAAAGTGCACCTTTAGTACTTGTCCTAATATATAGGGGACCCAGACATGACTACACAGTGCACCCTTAGTACTTATCCTAATATACAGGAGACCCAGACATGACTACACAGTGCACCCTTAGTGCTTGTCCTAATATATAGGGGACCAGACATGGCTACACAGTGCCCCCTTAGTAGTTGTCCTAATATACAGGGGGCCCAGACATGGCTACACAGTGCACCCTTAGTACTTATCCTAATATACAGGAGACCCAGACATGACTACACAGTGCATCCTTAGTACTTGTCCTAATATACAGGGGGCCCAGACATGGCTACACAGTGCACCCTTAGTACTTGTCTTAATATGCAGGGGACCAAGACATGGCTACACAGTGCACCCTTAGTACTTGTCCTAATATATAGGGGACCCAGACATAGCTACACAGTGCACCCTTAGTACTTGTCCTAATATATAGGAGACCCAGACATGGCTACACAGTGCACCCTTAATACTTGTCCTAATACATAGGGACCCAGACGTGGCTACACAGTGCAGCCTTAGTACTTGTTCTAATACATAAGGGGCGCAGACATGGCTACACAGTGCACCCTTAGTACTTGTCCTAATACATAGGGGACCCAGACATGACTACACAGTGCACCCTTAGTGCTTGTACTAATATATAGGGGACCAGACATGGCTACACAGTACACCCTTAGTACTTGTCCTAATATATAGGGGACCCAGACATGACTACACAGTGCACCCTTAGTACTTGTCCTAATATATAGGGGACCAGACATGGCTACACAGTGCACCCTTAGTACTTGTCCTAATATATAGGGACCCAGACATGACTACACAGTGCACCCTTAGTACTTGTCCTAATATGCTGGGGAACAAAGACATGGCTACACAGTGCACCCTTAGTACTTGTCCTAATATATAGGAGACCAGATATGGCTACACAGTGCACCCTTAGTACTTGTCCTAATATATAGGAGACCAGATATGGCTACACAGTGCACCCTTAGTACTTGTCCTAATATATAGGAGACCAGATATGGCTGCACAGTGCACCCTTAGTACTTGTCCTAATATATAGGAGACCAGATATGGGTACACAGTGCACCCTTAGTACTTGTCCTAATATATAGGAGACCAGATATGGCTACACAGTGCACCCTTAGTACTGGTCCTAATATGCAGGGGACCAAGACATGGCTACACAGTGCACCCTTAGTACTTGTCCTAATATACAGGAGACCCAGACATGGCTACACAGTGCACCCTTAGTACTTGTCCTAACATACAGGAGACCCAGACATGGCTACACAGTGCACCCTAAGTACTTGTCCTAATATACAGGGACCCACACATGACTACACAGTGCACCCTTAGTACTTGTCCTAATATACAGGGACCCACACATGACTACACAGTGCACCCTTAGTACTTGTCCTAATATATGTAGGGGACTCAGATATGGCTACACAGTGCACCCTTCGTACTTGTCCTAATACATAGGGACCCAGACGTGGCTACACATTGCACCCTTAGTACTTGTTCTAATACATAAGGAGCGCAGACATGGCTACACAGTGCACCCTTAGTACTTGTCCTAATATATAGGGGACCCAGACATGGCTACAAAGTGCACCTTTAGTACTTGTCCTAATATATAGGGGACCCAGACATGACTACACAGTGCACCCTTAGTACTTATCCTAATATACAGGAGACCCAGACATGACTACACAGTGCACCCTTAGTGCTTGTCCTAATATATAGGGGACCAGACATGGCTACACAGTGCCCCCTTAGTAGTTGTCCTAATATACAGGGGGCCCAGACATGGCTACACAGTGCACCCTTAGTACTTATCCTAATATACAGGAGACCCAGACATGACTACACAGTGCATCCTTAGTACTTGTCCTAATATACAGGGGGCCCAGACATGGCTACACAGTGCACCCTTAGTACTTGTCTTAATATGCAGGGGACCAAGACATGGCTACACAGTGCACCCTTAGTACTTGTCCTAATATATAGGGGACCCAGACATAGCTACACAGTGCACCCTTAGTACTTGTCCTAATATATAGGAGACCCAGACATGGCTACACAGTGCACCCTTAATACTTGTCCTAATACATAGGGACCCAGACGTGGCTACACAGTGCAGCCTTAGTACTTGTTCTAATACATAAGGGGCGCAGACATGGCTACACAGTGCACCCTTAGTACTTGTCCTAATACATAGGGGACCCAGACATGACTACACAGTGCACCCTTAGTGCTTGTACTAATATATAGGGGACCAGACATGGCTACACAGTACACCCTTAGTACTTGTCCTAATATATAGGGGACCCAGACATGACTACACAGTGCACCCTTAGTACTTGTCCTAATATATAGGGGACCAGACATGGCTACACAGTGCACCCTTAGTACTTGTCCTAATATATAGGGACCCAGACATGACTACACAGTGCACCCTTAGTACTTGTCCTAATATGCTGGGGAACAAAGACATGGCTACACAGTGCACCCTTAGTACTTGTCCTAATATATAGGAGACCAGATATGGCTACACAGTGCACCCTTAGTACTTGTCCTAATATATAGGAGACCAGATATGGCTACACAGTGCACCCTTAGTACTTGTCCTAATATATAGGAGACCAGATATGGCTGCACAGTGCACCCTTAGTACTTGTCCTAATATATAGGAGACCAGATATGGGTACACAGTGCACCCTTAGTACTTGTCCTAATATATAGGAGACCAGATATGGCTACACAGTGCACCCTTAGTACTGGTCCTAATATGCAGGGGACCAAGACATGGCTACACAGTGCACCCTTAGTACTTGTCCTAATATACAGGAGACCCAGACATGGCTACACAGTGCACCCTTAGTACTTGTCCTAACATACAGGAGACCCAGACATGGCTACACAGTGCACCCTAAGTACTTGTCCTAATATACAGGGACCCACACATGACTACACAGTGCACCCTTAGTACTTGTCCTAATATACAGGGACCCACACATGACTACACAGTGCACCCTTAGTACTTGTCCTAATATATGTAGGGGACTCAGATATGGCTACACAGTGCACCCTTCGTACTTGTCCTAATACATAGGGACCCAGACGTGGCTACACATTGCACCCTTAGTACTTGTTCTAATACATAAGGAGCGCAGACATGGCTACACAGTGCACCCTTAGTACTTGTCCTAATATATAGGGGACCCAGACATGGCTACAAAGTGCACCTTTAGTACTTGTCCTAATATATAGGGGACCCAGACATGACTACACAGTGCACCCTTAGTACTTATCCTAATATACAGGAGACCCAGACATGACTACACAGTGCACCCTTAGTGCTTGTCCTAATATATAGGGGACCAGACATGGCTACACAGTGCCCCCTTAGTAGTTGTCCTAATATACAGGGGGCCCAGACATGGCTACACAGTGCACCCTTAGTACTTATCCTAATATACAGGAGACCCAGACATGACTACACAGTGCATCCTTAGTACTTGTCCTAATATACAGGGGGCCCAGACATGGCTACACAGTGCACCCTTAGTACTTGTCCTAATATATAGGGGACCCAGACATGACTACACAGTGCACCCTAATGCTTGTCCTAATATGCAGGGGACCAAGACATGGCTACACCGTGCACCCTTAGTACTTGTCCTAATATATAGGAGACCAGACATGGCTACACAGTGCACCCTTAGTACTTGTCCTAATATGCAGGGGACCCAGACATGGCTACACAGTGCACCCTGAGTACTTGTCCTAATATATAGGGGACCAGACATGACTACACAGTGCACCCTTAGTACTTGTCCTAATATACAGGAGACCCAGACATGACTACACAGTGCACCCTTAGTACTTGTCCTAATATATAGGGACCCAGACATGACTACACAGTGCACCTTTAGTACTTGTCCTAATATGCAGGGGACCCAGACGTGACTACACAGTGCACCCTTAGTATTTGTCCTAATATACAGGAGACCCAGAAATGACTACACAGTGCACCCTTAGTACTTGTCCTAATATATACGAACCCAGACATGACTACACAGTGCACCCTTAGTACTTGTCCTAATATATAGGGACCCAGACATGACTACACAGTGCACCCTTAGTACTTGTCCTAATATATACGGACCCAGACATGACTACACAGTGCACCCTTAGTACTTGTCCTAATATATAGGGACCAAGACATGACTACACAGTGCACCCTTGGTACTTGTCCTAATATATAGGAGACCAGATATGGCTACACAGTTCACCCTTAGTACTTGTCCTAATATATAGGGGACCAGACATGACTACACAGTGCACCCTTAGTACTTGTCCTAATATATAGGGGACCAGACATGGCCACACAGTGCACCCTTAGTACTTGTCCTTATATGCAGGGGAACAAAGACATGGCTACACAGTGCACCCCTAGTACTTGTCCTAATATGCAGGGGACCAAGACATGGCTACACAGTGCACCCTTAGTACTTGTCCTAATATATAGGAGACCAGATATGGGTACACAGTGCACCCTTAGTACTTGTCCTATTATATAGGGGACCCAGACATCGCTACACAGTGCACCCTTAGTACTTGTCCTAATATACAGAGGACCCAGACATGGCTACACAGTGCACCCTTAGTACTTGTTCTAATACATAAGGGACGCAGACATGGCTACACAATACAGCCTTAGTACTTGTCTTAATATGCAGGGGACCAAGACATGGCTACACAGTGCACCCTTAGTACATGTCATAATATGCAGGGGAACAAAGACATGGCTACACAGTGCACCCTTAGTACTTGTCCTAATATATAGGAGACCAGATATGGGTACACAGTGCACCCTTAGTACTTGTCCTAATATATAGGGGACCAGACATGACTACACAGTTCACCCTTAGCACTTGTCCTAATATATAGGGGACCAGACATGACTACACAGTGCACCCTTAGTACTTGTCCTAATATATAGGGGACCAAGACATGGCTACACAGTGCACCCTTAGTACTTGTCCTAATATATAGGGGACCAGACATGACTACACAGTGCACCCTTAGTACTTGTCCTAATATATAGGGGACCAGACATGACTACACAGTGCACCCTTAGTACTTGTCGTAATATATAGGGGACCAAGACATGGCTACACAGTGCACCCTTAGTACTTGTCCTAATATATACGAGACCAGATATGGGTACACAGTGCACCCTTAGTACTTGTCCTAATATATAGGGGACCCAGACATCGCTACACAGTGCACCCTTAGTACTTGTCTTAATATACAGGGGGCCCAGACATGGCTACACAGTGCACCCTTAGTACTTGTCCTAATATATAGGGGACCCAGACAGGACTACACAGTGCACCCTAATGCTTGTCCTAATATGCAGGGGACCAAGACATGGCTACACCGTGCACCCTTAGTACTTGTCCTAATATATAGGAGACCAGACATGGCTACACAGTGCACCCTTAGTACTTGTCCTAATATGCAGGGGACCCAGACATGGCTACACAGTGCACGCTTAGTACTTGTCCTAATATATAGGAGACCAGATATGGCTACACAGTGCACCCTTAGTAATTGTCCTAATATATAGGAGACCCAGTATGGCTACACAGTGCACCCTGAGTACTTGTCCTAATATATAGGGGACCAGACATGACTACACAGTGCACCCTTAGTACTTGTCCTAATATACAGGAGACCCAGACATGACTACACAGTGCACCCTTAGTACGTGTCCTAATATATAGGGACCCAGACATGACTACACAGTGCACCTTTAGTACTTGTCCTAATATGCAGGGGAACCAGACGTGACTACACAGTGCACCCTTAGTATTTGTCCTAATATATAGGAGACCAGATATGGCTACACAGTGCACCCTTAGTACTTGTCCTAATATATAGGAGACCAGACATGGCTACACAGTGCACCCTTAGTACTTGTCCTAATATATAGGGACCCAGACATGACTACACAGTGCACCCTTAGTACTTGTCCTAATATATAGGGACCAAGACATGACTACACAGTGCACCCTTAGTACTTGTCCTAATATACAGGAGACCCAGACATGACTACACAGTGCAACCTTAGTACTTGTCCTAATATATACGGACCCAGACATGACTACACAGTGCACCCTTAGTACTTGTCCTAATATATAGGGACCCAGACATGACTACACAGTGCACCCTTAGTACTTTTCCTAATATATAGGGACCAAGACATGACTACACAGTGCACCCTTAGTACTTGTCCTAATATACAGGAGACCCAGACATGACTACACAGTGCACCCTTAGTACTTGTCCTAATATATACGGACCCAGACATGACTACACAGTGCACCCTTAGTACTTGTCCTAATATATAGGGACCCAGACATGACTACACAGTGCACCCTTGGTACTTGTCCTAATATATAGGAGACCAGATATGGCTACACAGTTCACCCTTAGTACTTGTCCTAATATATAGGGGACCAGACATGACTACACAGTGCACCCTTAGTACTTGTCCTAATATATAGGGGACCAGACATGGCCACACAGTGCACCCTTAGTACTTGTCCTTATATGCAGGGGAACAAAGACATGGCTACACAGTGCACCCTTAGTACTTGTCCTAATATGCAGGGGACCAAGACATGGCTACACAGTGCACCCTTAGTACTTGTCCTAATATATAGGAGACCAGATATGGGTACACAGTGCACCCTTAGTACTTGTCCTAATATATAGGGGACCCAGACATCGCTACACAGTGCACCCTTAGTACTTGTCCTAATATACAGAGGACCCAGACATGGCTACACAGTGCACCCTTAGTACTTGTCCTAATATATAGGAGACCAGATATGGGTACACAGTGCACCCTTAGTACTTGTCCTAATATATAGGGGACCCAGACATCGCTACACAGTGCACCCTTAGTACTTGTCCTAATATACAGAGGACCCAGACATGGCTACACAGTGCACCCTTAGTACTTGTTCTAATACATAAGGGACGCAGACATGGCTACACAATACAGCCTTAGTACTTGTCTTAATATGCAGGGGACCAAGACATGTCTACACAGTGCACCCTTAGTACATGTCATAATATGCAGGGGAACAAAGACATGGCTACACAGTGCACCCTTAGTACTTGTCCTAATATGCAGGGGACCAAGACATGGCTACACAGTGCACCCTTGGTACTTGTCCTAATATATAGGAGACCAGATATGGGTACACAGTGCACCCTTAGTACTTGTCCTAATATATAGGGGACCAGACATGACTACACAGTTCACCCTTAGTACTTGTCCTAATATATAGGGGACCAGACATGACTACACAGTGCACCCTTAGTACTTGTCCTAATATATAGGGGACCAAGACATGGCTACACAGTGCACCCTTAGTACTTGTCCTAATATATAGGGGACCAAGACATGGCTACACAGTGCACCCTTAGTACTTGTCCTAATATGCAGGGGAACAAAGACATGGCTACACAGTGCACGCTTAGTACTTGTCCTAATATATAGGAGACCAGATATGACTACACAGTGCACCCTTAGTACTTGTCCTAATATATAGGAGACCTGATATGGGTACACAGTGCACCCTTAGTACTTGTCCTAATATGCAGGGGACCAAGACATGGCTACACCGTGCACCCTTAGTACTTGTCCTAATATATAGGAGACCAGACATGGCTACACAGTGCACCCTTAGTACTTGTCCTAATATGCAGGGGACCCAGACATGGCTACACAGTGCACGCTTAGTACTTGTCCTAATATATAGGAGACCAGATATGGCTACACAGTGCACCCTTAGTACTTGTCCTAATATATAGGAGACCAGGTTTGGCTACACAGTGCACCCTGAGTACTTGTCCTAATATATAGGGGACAAGACATGACTACACAGTGCACCCTTAGTACTTGTCCTAATATACAGGAGACCCAGACATGACTACACAGTGCACCCTTAGTACTTGTCCTAATATATAGGGACCCAGACATGACTACACAGTGCACCTTTAGTACTTGTCCTAATATGCAGGGGAACCAGACGTGACTACACAGTGCACCCTTAGTATTTGTCCTAATATATAGGAGACCAGATATGGCTACACAGTGCACCCTTAGTACTTGTCCTAATATATAGGAGACCAGACATGGCTACACAGTGCACCCTTAGTACTTGTCCTAATATATAGGGACCCAGACATGACTACACAGTGCACCCTTAGTACTTGTCCTAATATATAGGGACCAAGACATGACTACACAGTGCACCCTTAGTACTTGTCCTAATATACAGGAGACCCAGACATGACTACACAGTGCACCCTTAGTACTTGTCCTAATATATACGGACCCAGACATGACTGCACAGTGCACCCTTAGTACTTGTCCTAATATATAGGGCCCCAGACATGACTACACAGTGCACCCTTAGTACTTGTCCTAATATATACGGACCGAGACATGACTACACAGTGCACCCTTGGTACTTGTCCTAATAGATAGGAGACCAGATAAGGCTACACAGTTCACCCTTAGTACTTGTCCTAATATATAGGGGACCAGACATGACTACACAGTGCACCCTTAGTACTTGTCCTAATATATAGGGGACCAGACATGGCCACACAGTGCACCCTTAGTACTTGTCCTTATATGCAGGGGAACAAAGACATGGCTACACAGTGCACCCTTAGTACTTGTCCTAATATGCAGGGGACCAAGACATGGCTACACAGTGCACCCTTAGTACTTGTCCTAATATATAGGAGACCAGATATGGCTACACAGTGCACCCTTAGTACTTGTCCTAATATATAGGGGACCCAGACATCGCTACACAGTGCACCCTTAGTACTTGTCCTAATATACAGAGGACCCAGACATGGCTACACAGTGCACCCTTAGTACTTGTTCTAATACATAAGGGACGCAGACATGGCTACACAATACAGCCTTAGTACTTGTCTTAATATGCAGGGGACCAAGACATGGCTACACAGTGCACCCTTAGTACATGTCATAATATGCAGGGGAACAAAGACATGGCTACACAGTGCACCCTTAGTACTTGTCCTAATATGCAGGGGAACCAGACGTGACTACACAGTGCACCCTTAGTTTTTGTCCTAATATATAGGAGACCAGATATGGCTACACAGTGCACCCTTAGTACTTGTCCTAATATATAGGAGACCAGACATGGCTACACAGTGCACCCTTAGTACTTGTCCTAATATATAGGGACCCAGACATGACTACACAGTGCACCCTTAGTACTTGTCCTAATATATAGGGACCAAGACATGACTACACAGTGCACCCTTAGTACTTGTCCTAATATACAGGAGACCCAGACATGACTACACAGTGCACCCTTAGTACTTGTCCTAATATATACGGACCCAGACATGACTACACAGTGCACCCTTAGTACTTGTCCTAATATATACGGACCCAGACATGACTACACAGTGCACCCTTAGTACTTGTCCTAATATATAGGGACCCAGACATGACTACACAGTGCACCCTTAGTACTTGTCCTAATATATACGGACCCAGACATGACTACACAGTGCACCCTTAGTACTTGTCCTAATATATAGGGACCCAGACATGACTACACAGTGCACCCTTAGTACTTGTCCTAATATATAGGGACCCAGACATGACTACACAGTGCACCCTTGGTACTTGTCCTAATATATAGGAGACCAGATATGGCTACACAGTGCACCCTTAGTACTTGTCCTAATATATAGGGACCCAGACATGACTACACAGTGCACCCTTAGTACTTGTCCTAATATATACGGACCCAGACATGACTACACAGTGCACCCTTAGTACTTGTCCTAATATATAGGGACCCAGACATGACTACACAGTGCACCCTTAGTACTTGTCCTAATATATAGGGACCCAGACATGACTACACAGTGCACCCTTGGTACTTGTCCTAATATATAGGAGACCAGATATGGCTACACAGTTCACCCTTAGTACTTGTCCTAATATATAGGGGACCAGACATGACTACACAGTGCACCCTTAGTACTTGTCCTAATATATAGGGGACCAGACATGGCCACACAGTGCACCCTTAGTACTTGTCCTTATATGCAGGGGAACAAAGACATGGCTACACAGTGCACCCTTAGTACTTGTCCTAATATGCAGGGGACCAAGACATGGCTACACAGTGCACCCTTAGTACTTGTCCTAATATATAGGAGACCAGATATGGGTACACAGTGCACCCTTAGTACTTGTCCTAATATATAGGGGACCCAGACATCGCTACACAGTGCACCCTTAGTACTTGTCCTAATATACAGAGGACCCAGACATGGCTACACAGTGCACCCTTAGTACTTGTCCTAATATATAGGAGACCAGATATGGGTACACAGTGCACCCTTAGTACTTGTCCTAATATAAAGGGGACCCAGACATCGCTACACAGTGCACCCTTAGTACTTGTCCTAATATACAGAGGACACAGACATGGCTACACAGTGCACCCTTAGTACTTGTTCTAATACATAAGGGACGCAGACATGGCTACACAATACAGCCTTAGTACTTGTCTTAATATGCAGGGGACCAAGACATGGCTACACAGTGCACCCTTAGTACATGTCATAATATGCAGGGGAACAAAGACATGGCTACACAGTGCACCCTTAGTACTTGTCCTAATATTTAGGAGACCAGATATGGGTACACAGTGCACCCTTAGTATTTGTCCTAATATATAGGGGACCAGACATGACTACACAGTTCACCCTTAGTACTTGTCCTAATATATAGGGGACCAGACATGACTACACAGTGCACCCTTAGTACTTGTCCTAATATATAGGGGACCAAGACATGGCTACACAGTGCAACCTTAGTACTTCTCCTAATATATAGGGGACCAAGACATGGCTACACAGTGCACCCTTAGTACTTGTCCTAATATATAGGGGACCAGACATGACTACACAGTGCACCCTTAGTACTTCTCCTAATATATAGGGGACCAAGACATGGCTACACAGTGCACCCTTAGTACTTGTCCTAATATGCAGGGGAACAAAGACATGGCTACACAGTGCACGCTTAGTACTTGTCCTAATATATAGGAGACCAGATACGGCTACACAGTGCACCCTTAGTACTTGTTCTAATATATAGGAGACCTGATATGGGTACACAGTGCACCCTTAGTACTTGTCCTAATATGCAGGGGACCAAGACATGGCTACACCGTGCACCCTTAGTACTTGTCCTAATATATAGGAGACCAGATATGGCTACACAGTGCACCCTTAGTACTTGTCCTAATATATAGGAGACCCAGTATGGCTACACAGTGCACCCTGAGTACTTGTCCTAATATATAGGGGACCAGACATGACTACACAGTGCACCCTTAGTACTTGTCCTAATATACAGGAGACCCAGACATGACTACACAGTGCACCCTTAGTACTTGTCCTAATATATAGGGACCCAGACATGACTACACAGTGCACCTTTAGTACTTGTCCTAATATGCAGGGGAACCAGACGTGACTACACAGTGCACCCTTAGTATTTGTCCTAATATATAGGAGACCAGATATGGCTACACAGTGCACCCTTAGTACTTGTCCTAATATATAGGAGACCAGACATGGCTACACAGTGCACCCTTAGTACTTGTCCTAATATATAGGGACCCAGACATGACTACACAGTGCACCCTTAGTACTTGTCCTAATATATAGGGACCAAGACATGACTACACAGTGCACCCTTAGTACTTGTCCTAATATACAGGAGACCCAGACATGACTACACAGTGCACCCTTAGTACTTGTCCTAATATATACGGACCCAGACATGACTACACAGTGCACCCTTAGTACTTGTCCTAATATATAGGGACCCAGACATGACTACACAGTGCACCCTTAGTACTTGTCCTAATATATACGGACCCAGACATGACTACACAGTGCACCCTTAGTACTTGTCCTAATATATAGGGACCCAGACATGACTACACAGTGCACCCTTGGTACTTGTCCTAATATATAGGAGACCAGATATGGCTACACAGTTCACCCTTAGTACTTGTCCTAATATATAGGGGACCAGACATGACTACACAGTGCACCCTTAGTACTTGTCCTAATATATAGGGGACCAGACATGGCCACACAGTGCACCCTTAGTACTTGTCCTTATATGCAGGGGAACAAAGACATTGCTACACAGTGCACCCTTAGTACTTGTCCTAATATATAGGAGACCAGACATGGCTACACTGCACCCTTAGTACTTGTCCTAATATGCAGGGGACCCAGACATGGCTACACAGTGCACGCTTAGTACTTGTCCTAATATATAGGAGACCAGATATGGCTACACAGTGCACCCTTAGTACTTGTCCTAATATATAGGAGACCAGGTTTGGCTACACAGTGCACCCTGAGTACTTGTCCTAATATATAGGGGACAAGACATGACTACACAGTGCACCCTTAGTACTTGTCCTAATATACAGGAGACCCAGACATGACTACACAGTGCACCCTTAGTACTTGTCCTAATATATAGGGACCCAGACATGACTACACAGTGCACCTTTAGTACTTGTCCTAATATGCAGGGGAACCAGACGTGACTACACAGTGCACCCTTAGTATTTGTCCTAATATATAGGAGACCAGATATGGCTACACAGTGCACCCTTAGTACTTGTCCTAATATATAGGAGACCAGACATGGCTACACAGTGCACCCTTAGTACTTGTCCTAATATATAGGGACCCAGACATGACTACACAGTGCACCCTTAGTACTTGTCCTAATATATAGGGACCAAGACATGACTACACAGTGCACCCTTAGTACTTGTCCTAATATACAGGAGACCCAGACATGACTACACAGTGCACCCTTAGTACTTGTCCTAATATATACGGACCCAGACATGACTGCACAGTGCACCCTTAGTACTTGTCCTAATATATAGGGACCCAGACATGACTACACAGTGCACCCTTAGTACTTGTCCTAATATATACGGACCGAGACATGACTACACAGTGCACCCTTGGTACTTGTCCTAATAGATAGGAGACCAGATAAGGCTGCACAGTTCACCCTTAGTACTTGTCCTAATATATAGGGGACCAGACATGACTACACAGTGCACCCTTAGTACTTGTCCTAATATATAGGGGACCAGACATGGCCACACAGTGCACCCTTAGTACTTGTCCTTATATGCAGGGGAACAAAGACATGGCTACACAGTGCACCCTTAGTACTTGTCCTAATATGCAGGGGACCAAGACATGGCTACACAGTGCACCCTTAGTACTTGTCCTAATATATAGGAGACCAGATATGGGTACACAGTGCACCCTTAGTACTTGTCCTAATATATAGGGGACCCAGACATCGCTACACAGTGCACCCTTAGTACTTGTCCTAATATACAGAGGACCCAGACATGGCTACACAGTGCACCCTTAGTACTTGTTCTAATACATAAGGGACGCAGACATGGCTACACAATACAGCCTTAGTACTTGTCTTAATATGCAGGGGACCAAGACATGGCTACACAGTGCACCCTTAGTACATGTCATAATATGCAGGGGAACAAAGACATGGCTACACAGTGCACCCTTAGTACTTGTCCTAATATGCAGGGGAACCAGACGTGACTACACAGTGCACCCTTAGTTTTTGTCCTAATATATAGGAGACCAGATATGGCTACACAGTGCACCCTTAGTACTTGTCCTAATATATAGGAGACCAGACATGGCTACACAGTGCACCCTTAGTACTTGTCCTAATATATAGGGACCCAGACATGACTACACAGTGCACCCTTAGTACTTGTCCTAATATATAGGGACCAAGACATGACTACACAGTGCACCCTTAGTACTTGTCCTAATATACAGGAGACCCAGACATGACTACACAGTGCACCCTTAGTACTTGTCCTAATATATACGGACCCAGACATGACTACACAGTGCACCCTTAGTACTTGTCCTAATATATACGGACCCAGACATGACTACACAGTGCACCCTTAGTACTTGTCCTAATATATAGGGACCCAGACATGACTACACAGTGCACCCTTAGTACTTGTCCTAATATATACGGACCCAGACATGACTACACAGTGCACCCTTAGTACTTGTCCTAATATATAGGGACCCAGACATGACTACACAGTGCACCCTTAGTACTTGTCCTAATATATAGGGACCCAGACATGACTACACAGTGCACCCTTGGTACTTGTCCTAATATATAGGAGACCAGATATGGCTACACAGTGCACCCTTAGTACTTGTCCTAATATATAGGGACCCAGACATGACTACACAGTGCACCCTTAGTACTTGTCCTAATATATACGGACCCAGACATGACTACACAGTGCACCCTTAGTACTTGTCCTAATATATAGGGACCCAGACATGACTACACAGTGCACCCTTAGTACTTGTCCTAATATATAGGGACCCAGACATGACTACACAGTGCACCCTTGGTACTTGTCCTAATATATAGGAGACCAGATATGGCTACACAGTTCACCCTTAGTACTTGTCCTAATATATAGGGGACCAGACATGACTACACAGTGCACCCTTAGTACTTGTCCTAATATATAGGGGACCAGACATGGCCACACAGTGCACCCTTAGTACTTGTCCTTATATGCAGGGGAACAAAGACATGGCTACACAGTGCACCCTTAGTACTTGTCCTAATATGCAGGGGACCAAGACATGGCTACACAGTGCACCCTTAGTACTTGTCCTAATATATAGGAGACCAGATATGGGTACACAGTGCACCCTTAGTACTTGTCCTAATATATAGGGGACCCAGACATCGCTACACAGTGCACCCTTAGTACTTGTCCTAATATACAGAGGACCCAGACATGGCTACACAGTGCACCCTTAGTACTTGTCCTAATATATAGGAGACCAGATATGGGTACACAGTGCACCCTTAGTACTTGTCCTAATATAAAGGGGACCCAGACATCGCTACACAGTGCACCCTTAGTACTTGTCCTAATATACAGAGGACACAGACATGGCTACACAGTGCACCCTTAGTACTTGTTCTAATACATAAGGGACGCAGACATGGCTACACAATACAGCCTTAGTACTTGTCTTAATATGCAGGGGACCAAGACATGGCTACACAGTGCACCCTTAGTACATGTCATAATATGCAGGGGAACAAAGACATGGCTACACAGTGCACCCTTAGTACTTGTCCTAATATGCAGGGGACCAAGACATGGCTACACAGTGCACCCTTGGTACTTGTCCTAATATTTAGGAGACCAGATATGGGTACACAGTGCACCCTTAGTATTTGTCCTAATATATAGGGGACCAGACATGACTACACAGTTCACCCTTAGTACTTGTCCTAATATATAGGGGACCAGACATGACTACACAGTGCACCCTTAGTACTTGTCCTAATATATAGGGGACCAAGACATGGCTACACAGTGCACCCTTAGTACTTGTCCTAATATATAGGGGACCAGACATGACTACACAGTGCACCCTTAGTACTTCTCCTAATATATAGGGGACCAAGACATGGCTACACAGTGCACCCTTAGTACTTGTCCTAATATGCAGGGGAACAAAGACATGGCTACACAGTGCACGCTTAGTACTTGTCCTAATATATAGGAGACCAGATACGGCTACACAGTGCACCCTTAGTACTTGTTCTAATATATAGGAGACCTGATATGGGTACACAGTGCACCCTTAGTACTTGTCCTAATATGCAGGGGACCAAGACATGGCTACACCGTGCACCCTTAGTACTTGTCCTAATATATAGGAGACCAGACATGGCTACACAGTGCACCCTTAGTACTTGTCCTAATATGCAGGGGACCCAGACATGGCTACACAGTGCACGCTTAGTACTTGTCCTAATATATAGGAGACCAGATATGGCTACACAGTGCACCCTTAGTACTTGTCCTAATATATAGGAGACCCAGTATGGCTACACAGTGCACCCTGAGTACTTGTCCTAATATATAGGGGACCAGACATGACTACACAGTGCACCCTTAGTACTTGTCCTAATATACAGGAGACCCAGACATGACTACACAGTGCACCCTTAGTACTTGTCCTAATATATAGGGACCCAGACATGACTACACAGTGCACCTTTAGTACTTGTCCTAATATGCAGGGGAACCAGACGTGACTACACAGTGCACCCTTAGTACTTGTCCTAATATATACGGACCCAGACATGACTACACAGTGCACCCTTAGTACTTGTCCTAATATATAGGAGACCAGATATGGCTACACAGTGCACCCTTAGTACTTGTCCTAATATATAGGAGACCAGACATGGCTACACAGTGCACCCTTAGTACTTGTCCTAATATATAGGAGACCAGATATGGCTACACAGTGCACCCTTAGTACTTGTCCTAATATATAGGAGACCAGACATGGCTACACAGTGCACCCTTAGTACTTGTCCTAATATGCAGGGGACCAAGACATGGCTACACAGTGCACCCTTAGTACTTGTCCTAATATATAGGGGACCCAGACATGACTACACAGTGCACCCTTAGTACTTGTCCTAATATGCAGGGGAACAAAGATATGGCTACACAGTGCACCCTTAGTACTTGTCCTAATATGCAGGGGAACAAAGATATGGCTATTTTTGTGTATCGCCGGTGGGTTCCAGGAAGCCACCCATGCTGTAGGTGCACACAGAGTTTAACCTACATGTGTCCACTTGTAAAGAACCCCAGTCTGACTGGGGCATGCAGTGTGGGCCGAAGCCCACCTGCATTAAGCACGACATTACTACCTCAGCTGTGTTGGGCAATGCAATGGGATATTTTTATGTACCGCCGGTGGCTTCCTGGCACCCACCCATGCTGTGGGTCCACAGGGAATTATAAATGCATCTGTTTCCACTTGTAAAGAACCCCAGTCAGACTGGGGCATGCAGTGTGGGCCGAAGCCCACCTGCATTAAACATGACATTACTACCTCAGCTGTGATGGGCACTGCAATGGGATATTTTTATGTACCGCCGGTGGGTTCCAGGGAGCCACCCATGCTGTCGGTCCACAGGGACTTCACAATAGGGAGTTGTACCTGCCTGTGTCTATGAATTAAAAAGCCCGGTCTGACTGGGGCATGCAGACACCTTGACAGAATGAATAGTGTGTGCGCAGGGACAATTTGGTGTGCGCTGTGGACACTGGGTCGTGCGGGGGGGTTGGGCAGCATGTAACCCAGGAGAAGTGGCAGCGGAGTGTCATGCAGGCAGTGATTGTGCTTTGTTGGAGGTAGTGTGGTGCTTAGCTAAGGTATGCATTGCTAATGAGGGCTTTTCAGAAGTAAAAGTTGTTGGGAGAGGGGGGGGGGGCACTCTTGCCGGTATTGTGGCTTAATAGTGGGACCTGTGAACTTGAGATGCAGCCCAACATGTTGCCCCTCGCCTGCCCTATCCGTTGCTGTGTCGTTCCCATCACTTTCTTGAATTGCCCAGATTTTCACACATGAAAACCTTAGCGAGCATCGGCGAAATACAAAAATGCTCGGGTCGCCCATTGACTTCAATGGGGTTCGTTACTCGAAACGAACCCTCGAGCATCGCGATAATTTCGTCCCGAGTAACGAGCACCCGAGCATTTTGGTGCTCGCTCATCTCTACTCTTTGGTTCGCTCCCATATAGTTCTAGTGTGGAGACGAGGCTACTGACCAAAAGCTGGTAGAGGAGTCCAAGTTTATGTAGCTTTTTGTGCACTAATGAAAGAGCCTCTTAATCTCTCCAGGTCCTGTGTGATCATACCCAGTGGGCTCCGGGCAAACAGGGAGATGAACAACTCTGATGCCGCTTGGCAAATGGGAAAACCAAGTATCAGATGGGAAAAGTCCCTCTAGAAGAAAACTACAAACCCTACAGGATATAATTTAGGTTTATTCAGCAACATCCTGAGTCCTCCACAAATCACCTTAGTGTTGAAGTAAATAAGACGAGGAGGAGGAGGGTACACAGCTGAAGATTCTCTGTATGTCTGCAAGACTGCATGGAGCACAGAAGTGGGATATATATGGATGGCTCCGGGGTCTTTGTAAATTGTATACAGAGCTATGGGTGACTATAGATGCACTATGACCTCAAGTCGTCTTACAAACAGCCCCTCTCTTGAACACTGCCTGTGTGTATTGGAGGTCTTTCTTATTCAAAAGAATGGGATGACATGCAATACCAGCCACTAGCAGTGGACAAGAGGGGCGCTAATATTGGAAAAAAGCCATTTAAAAGTGTGAAGTTTTGACTGTACCATCTGCCACCATTCATAGTTACAGTTTATAGGTGACCCATATTAATACTCCTGTTCTGCAGTTCCTCAGACTGTAATTAAAGGGGTTTTCCTGATGCTAAAATAAAGTATTAATCTTGCCTTTCTCATATTACATGTATGGCTTTGAATACCTTCACATCCTTTTTTTTTTTTTTTTTACAAATTTGAGCCTGTTCCATGATGCTGGGGGGTCCTCCCTTCGTTGGGTTGGTTGTTTGTATCCTTGCCTTCTGGTCTGCAGCAGTTTCTGACTCCTATGGCTCCATTTTACACAATACACAGCACTGGCATCTCAGCCAAATTGTGAAACCCACCACTGCATCCCCCTCATACTCATCAAGCCCACCCACTGTATCTCTCACCGCCATCTTGGAATCATCTGTACTCCTGCATTCATGAATAGCTAAGCGCTGGCTGTAATTGGCTGAGCGCTCAGCCAATCAGCACAGCCCTTTCAGGAGGCGGGCATTTTTAAATCCCCACCTGCCATAAGTGCTGGACAGCAGTGCAGGGGAGCCAGCCGGAGGACACGTCTGAGCGGCAGAGAGGTGAATAAATTTTATTTTTTTAACCAGCTAATGATGATTTTCAGGGAAGGGCTTATATTTCAAGCGGTTCCCCGAAAATCATGCTGCGGGGGTTGCCACAAACCACTGCTTTCGATGGTGCTGGCAGCAGCGCCAACCCCATTGAAAGCAATGGGTTAGCATGCTGGACTTCTGCCACAGCTGTGACAGCTGTGGCAAAAGTCGGCGGTCTTCTCCCTATGTTTTCAATGGGGCTAGTGCTGCTGTCGTTGGCCCCATGGAAAACACTGGCGATATCCCAGCTTTTTTCTTGCGCTGCTAGCAAGTGTTTTCTCTCACTCTCGCAGCGCAAGAGACAAAAAGCCGCTAGTGGGTGTCCGCCCTTAGTCGGGCTTTACTCTTCTCACCTTTTAAAAATCACGATCAAACCTGCTGTGAGCCAATCATCATGAGAATGCAGCGGTAACAAAACTCTCATGTACTTTACAAAACTTCCAGTTTATTTACCACATTCAGTAAACCAACATGAAGAAACGACAGCAGTAACATCAGTGTAAGGAATAGAAGGAAATGGACCCTCTAAAGGGAAGAAATATAACAGGTGAACGGAGATGAATAAATATGACTATTTACATGATATCCTCTATTAGACTCATCAGATATTGATGGGAAGCGATGGAACATTGGTCCACCGATAGCACCTTGTGAGTCGGCTCTCGGTCCCCCATAATGGTGCAGTTGGATTTATATCATATCTGTTCCCATATAGTGAAGCCACTTAGTTCCTCTTGCATAAAGATGGCGGCTGCTCTTGGATTGGCGCACATCGTCCTTTTCCCTTTTTTAGAATATCCTCTTGCATTATGAGGCACAATGTAACGGCGCCGTTCTTCTGTAAAGCTGCAAGGATCTTCCCGCGATTCTCTTCATAATGCTGAATCATCTCCTCCATGTTCTTATCAGCATCTATCACTGAAGTATCCCTAAAATAGCACAATGTGTGATCAGTGGCGGTCCGACCGCGGAGATCACCACCAGTCATAAGAATGAAGGAGCCAATGATGGCGATAGGGCTGAGCTGCAATACCCAACACTGCCAATAGAGGAGAGCAGAAATGTGTCTACACTATAAGGGGCAGCAGCCCTCCTACAGGTATCTTGGCCCTCCATTCTTGTGATCAGTATGGGTCACAGCGACTGGATAGTCGTCCTGCTTAAACATGGCAGAAAGATGATGCAGAATAATTTGCTCACTCGTCATTTTGCTTCCGCTCAACTAAAAAATAGTCGCTGATTGATCAAAAGTCATCTGGTGTAAAGCCGCAATGGAACGAATTATGAACAAATTTGAATGGAGATCCCCCTACAAACAATATTTTGGCGAACGACTAATGAACAATCATCACTCTATGTACAGGCAAATAAACAACTGCTGTTCATAGACTTCAGAGACTTTTTCGGAGTGATGAGCTGAGTAATAGTTGCTCCGTGTAAAAGATGCCTTGTATTGTGTGATATTGGGAAGCCGTCATAATTACCCAGAGACCAGGAACTATTACTTACCCCCTATTGATCGCTAGATGTTTTAGTTCATCCCTTCCTCTACCTGCAGGTCCTCATCTTCTACTCACTAGCTTACGGCACTCTCCAACCACACAGACCAGAGTAACTATGGACTAGCTGTGCGACCGTCTGACATGGTTATTAGCAACGTATTATCGTGTTTCTACGAAAATAAGACCCTGTCATATTAATTTTTGCCCCAAAAGAGGCTCTAGGTTTTATTTTCAGGGGATGTCTTATTAAACGTACCTAGGAGATTTGGTGCAGGTCCCTCTCGCTGCTCTTTGGAGCTTCAATGAGCTGAGCCATGACATTGGCCAATTAATAAATCCTGCCTCCACAATGCGATGGCCGTGATTGGTTCTTCTTGCACTGCTCAGCCAATCACAACCATTGCTTTCTGGAGATGAGATTTTTTTTCATGAATCCTGTAACCAAAAAGTGATCTTCAGTGGGAGAACGAGGACTGCAGAACGCACTGCGGAGCTCCAGACAGCAGATGGTTGACCCGGACCGAGCCTGCTAGGTAGGTATTCCTTTTTTAATGTAATGCAGCTAAGGCTTATTTTGGGAGTAGGGCTTATATTTAGACCCTCCCCAAAAATCCTGCAAAATCAGGGTAGGGCTTATTTTCAATGTAGATCTTATTTTCGGGGGAAACACCAACAGCATCTCCATGTCCCGGACTTACTGACTGCTGCTTTTTAGGTTGAGTTCACACACTGCAGAACTGTTGCAGTAGTTTGGTACCAAAGTTCTGCAACAATGCATAGTGCAATGTAAATGAATCACAGCGGGGAAAATCTGCAGCAGAAAACAGACATGCAGCCGATTATCAAATCAAATGTGAAAACGTGATGGATTTTCCCCAGATTTCATTCATTGCGATGCCAGAGCTGAATTATGTGTTGGGCACAAACACTAAAATCCACATGCAGGTTTTGGTGCAGATTTCCTCTTTGATGTCTGCACATAGCCTTACACTGCGGATTATTTCAGCCCCCCCAGCTTGCAGCCCTCCGACTCCTGGTGAACTGTTCCATCTGTCCGCTGCCATCTGGGGAAAGCTTCTTCCAGGGCTTAAACAGACGGGCGCATGCGCAAAAACACTCGCCGCTACAGAGCGTGTTAGAACATGAACCAGTGGAAAGTCTCTCGTGTAGTAATATCTCATGAGAATTACGCTAGTCAAAATGAAACCATGGAAATCAATGATTTTGCTTCATCACTTTTCACGTCCACAAAAAGCTCCACAAGCACGGCCATCTGTTTAACCTCTTAATAGGAGGAAAGTGCTCATTAGTTTGGTCACAATGAACTGAGGCTTCGGGGAGACCTGGTCACAAAAGTTTATCTGACTGACTGATGTGAGGGGCATGGGCTGGGGAACAAGTGGTTGAACAGGGGGAAAAGGACCTAGGGGTGGCAAGTGGCACAGGGAGAAAGAGGGACATTGGACACAGAAGGTGGGGCAAGTGGTGGTACATGGGATTGTATGGGTGGGGACAAGTGGTTTCACAGGGCAAGATGGGGCACGGGGGACAAGTAGTACCGCGGGTAAAAGAGACATGGGGAGGAGGGCCAAGTTGAAACATGGGGAGACAAATGGTGGCACAGTAGGAGAAAAGCCAAAAGTGGCACAAATGGTGGAATAAGGAGAGAGGGGGGCATGTGAGGGACAAGAGATGGAAGCGAAGCACATATGGGGAGGAGGGGCAAGTGGTGTCATGGGCAAAGTATTAGATTTATTATCTTAATTGACAATTTTTTAGATCTAATTCTTCTAAAATCAGTTTGCATCTCTTTTATTACTGAGGATATACCAGGGTTAGCTTATATTGGCTATCCACAGGATGGGTGATGAAGGTCTAATCAGTGAGGGTCTATCATTCCAAAGAATTGGGGTCCTGTGTCGTGGACGTGGAGATGGCATCTTGGCAGTGGTTGCACATGCACAGTGCAGCTCCATTTATTTCAATGGCGATGATGAAAATAGCTAGTACAAGCACTCAGCGGTCTGCATTAAAGAACAATGGAGCAGCTCCACACATGCAGCGACACTGCTCTATTCAATCTACTCCTCACTCTGCCGAGGGGTGAAGGCAGGCAGTGAGCCCAGAGTGACAGAAGAGGGCTTAAACAGGCGGACCTTTCAGACTCTCATTCTGGAGACCACAAGGGGTCTTCAGTGATGAGACCCCCACCAATCAGACTTGCATCACCTGTGGATTGGCCCTATTGCAGATAGATTGGGCAGTCAGTGTCTAAACCAGGCCTGCACAACATATGGCACGTTGGCCACAAGTGGCCCAGCAGAGGATTTCTCTATGTGATTTCTCTAACTTTCTCTATGTGATTGTAACGTTGATATAAGGGATTACAATATCAGAGCAAAAGGATCTTTTATTGCAGAAAACTGACCCCATGAGGGGGGGCTCTAGTCCCTGTTGGGCTCCTCTAGCCTGATTGCAAGATGAGATATGGGCGGGCATGGAGGAATACAGGTTTTGTATGGTAGTCTACCGCATATTGATCCACATTTGCTGTATCTGAACCTCTAGATCTCCTAACAGTCTGGTCAGAATGGTCCAGGTGGCGGGCAATTTCTCTAAAAGACCATTTCGCATCCCCATAATGCATTCCTTCTCATACGCTTTTAACAGAGACAAGTCTCTTTGATTGCGTCTCCCCTGCCTTCCTGCACACAGGACCTCCAACACATCCAATACATCTTTGGAGTCGTGTCACCCCCAGGCATCCTGTTGTCCTATCCAGCCGAACTGACGAAGGGGTTCTTCCCCGGAATGCGTATTCTATTGCTGGTTTTTAATTTGTGAAAAATTAATAAAAAAGAAGTGCTTTCACCATCACACATTGGACTTTGATCTACATCTTCTAGTAGCTTAGAGGGTTGCGCCTCCATACCAGTTCTTTTCACATCCTTTTCGCTACACTCACGCCCACACTGGTGGAGCGTCATCTGGTTGGCAGCACCTCCACCATTCAAAATACTCAATCATTGAAAGCTCTTTGTACTCCATAAACATTCCACCACCCTCACTGGGTCTTGCTCCACCCTTCTTTTTTATTTCCTTTACTCACTACATACAAGGAGCCTCCGAGAGCCTTTTATAGGCCATATGTGTTAGCGCACCATACATCATGGCTGCAACGATACAAGCAAATACAAGTGGCTGCAACACTACTGCAAGCACCTAATATCTGAATTTAAATGGCATTCTTGTTATATTTACTGACATATGAAGATGTGAGGTTCTTAGCACACATTTTGATCAAAACATGTGAGCCCATCTGCCACGTCAAGGCGACCTCTTGTAGATGGGACCTACACTACACTAACCTCTCTTTAGGCCTGCTGGGCTAATCCCTTTACGTTCTCTCTGTGGGAAGGGACAACATTCAAGGAGGCATAAGGGAAAAGCTGCAGGGGGCGCTAGATTTTATCAGAAGGGCACCACATTGTTCTGATATAATTGTTAAATTGTGGTCTAATGTTTGGGGTCTAAATAGCAAGATGTTTTTTCATGGGATTAGCTGTCTGAGTGCTTTTTGTGGGGTGAGTTGTGTTTTTCACTGGTACAATTTAATATACCATAAAATATGCTGAAAAACTACAGATTTCTCAGTGGGCTGAAATGAAAAAAAAATGCAATTATGCTTATTTTTGGACCTGTTGTTTTTGGTGTGCACACTGTGGCACAAATTACATGAAAACTTTATTCTGTGTGTGTCAGCACATTTACCACAATTTCCAAACTACATTTTTTTTTGTCTTCAAAAATTGAAATATATTAAAAAAAAAAGTTTCTGTTGCTATTTTAAGGCGCCATCACTTTTTCATTTTACTGTTGATGCAGCGGATGTGTGGACTCAATTTCTGCAGGATGACTAGTGGTTGTGTAACTTTTTGATGGCGTTATATTTCATATTTTTTCTTGGAGCCAGGGTAATGAAAAAATACAAATCTGGTGTTATGTATTTTTTTCATAATGGTGTTCATTATCAGGGATAAATAATTCAATATTTTAAACGGACTTTTACGCAGGCTGCAATGCAAATTACTTTTCTTTTTTTTTTTTAGAAATATAGGACAAGGTTTTTTTTAACTTTTTTCAAAGTTTTTTTACACTTATTTTTTTAGGCCTCTAATGGTGCTTGAACTTGGGATCATTAATTCACTTATACAACCCAGGGAAGGCCATTTGGAACATTTAAATGCTGATTAGGTTATTCAAATGCCACTGTAAGAATTGACAGCTGCATTAAAATACTCAACAGCCATAATTGAAGTTATTTCTGATCATAGCTGTTGCTTCTAGGTGTGAATTGTCAAAGACAGGCGGCGCCACTTCAGTATGTGGAGTGAGCTTGGGAGCCAAGTCCATTCCATACAGACCCCACACACATCCCCTGTACATGTATGGTTGATGTCACCAAGGGGTAAAAAAAAAAAAAAAATCCGGCCTCCTCCACCCCTTAATAGCCGGCCAACACTCACCTCATTTCCCCATCGCTCATTACAGTACTGTTATGGGCGTGAGGAAATGCAATTACCAGTAAATGTGAACTAGTCATAGACATGTGCTTAGATGTCATAAGATAAAAAAAAAAATGTCCGGCCTCCTTCCACCCCTTAATAGCCGGCCATCGCGCACCAATGTGTTTCCCGCCCCCCGTGGCAGCACCATCAGCTGCTGCTGTCATTGGTTCAGGGAAATCCATTTACTGGTAAGAAAAAAAGGTTTTTAGATACAGCACATGTCTATGGGTATATGGGGCGCAGATGTTGTGGCGCCTGTACTTACCGCCAGCTGGGTGGTACTGCTGGCTCTCTCCTCAGGGGTCCCTCGCCGTCCTTCCTTGTGATGTCGTTGCAGGGGCTCAGGAGGGCCGCTCGCTCAGGTGGTTGTAGAGCCGGTGTCTAAGAGGGTCTTCATGTTGGAGAATGAAAACCCTCTGAACTTGGCCTGGTCTTCCGGTGACAGCTCGGATTGCTTGGCCTCTTCTGCTTCGATGGTGTCTAAGTCGAATTGCTGATGGAATTCCGACTTAGTTGGGGCAGGGATGTGCGGTGGGGCCATCCTCAGGGTTTCCACAGAGTCCCATTCTACATGCTGGAAGAACCGATGACCACGGATGTTCCCATTGACTCCTAGACGCTTGGCTGGATTTTTCTTGAGGAGCTGAAATCAGAAATGTAGTTTTTAATACTAACTACAATTACAAGAATCTGACTAGTAAAGACAATAAAAGCATACAAAATTAGTAACATGCTTACCTGCATTATGATGTTCTTCGCTCCGGAGGTGGACTCATTAAAGAGTTTTTGATGATACTTACGCTCGCCGGTGATCATTTGATTCATGATGACTCCGAATGAAAACCAGTCTACGGCGGCGTTGTACTCCTCTCCGGCGTCCATCTGCCATAAACAGACAACAGTTAGTTAGTTGGGAAATAAGTTCTACATCATTAATAACATAAGTCGTCTGCCCTAAAAGAAAGGCATTACATGGGATATGTGCACTGCTCTAGACTAGCATTGTGTAGAGACCGCAGTCATCTATTCCATCTCGGACTACTGTCTCCATGATCCACAACCCAAGAACATAAATACACTTATGTCAACAACTGGTAAGAAGATTCTATTCCACTCACCTCAGGAGCAATATAGTCTTCGGTCCCAGCATAGTCAGTAGCTGTTCGACCTCCAAGCATGTTGTCCAGGGCGAGACCAAAATCGGTGATCTTCAGGTGCCCTGTCTCAGCCACCAAGATGTTTTCGGGCTTCAGGTCTCTGTGGATGATCCCCTTGGCGTGGAGGTGTTGGATGCCGCACACCATCTCCGCAGCGTAGAATCTGTAAGAAAGAGAATAAGTAGTCGGTGTGAGATCCTGAGGAGCGACAAAATACTGTTTCCTAAACTGTAGCTAAAGTATGATTATTGGATGGATCACTAATCATCAGCCATGTAGGAGGAGGCTCGCGATCCGACAATTGTGAGCAAATGGTTGTCATCTGCTGACCAGATCTTTTATGTGAGCATAAAAGTGTTGGCTCACCAGCAGCACATCTCCCCATGTAAACAGCGGAATGTGCCATACTAATGATCTGCTTATGTTAGACCACCTTAACGAGCAACAACCAACATGCTATCTTGTCAGTTGTTGCTTGTTAATAGGCAAAATATGTGCCGTGTAAAACCACCCTAAATCTTTACCTGGAACTGTTGATATCGAGCCGTCCCTTTGACTGTAGGAGTTGATTCAGGTCCCCGCAGCTTAGAAACTCTAATCCAAGTAGAACATGCGTCTGTAATGTAGAAGAGAAATGTAAGAAAGTTGGTTAATTAGAAGTTATACTACAAAGTCCACATCTACGGTGCACATACTAGTGATGTGCGATAACATACTTGGAGATATCGCACATACTTGGAGATGTGTGATAACAACTATACCTTGGTCTGAAATGCAAATTCTGCATGGATGAGGAAAGGACTTCCTGACGTCATCTGCAACACGCGGTGCTCCACCATCACGTCCGCCAGCTCCACTTCTGCTAGTAGGGCCTTCTTCCTGATGACCTTCACCGCAAACTGCTGACAGGTAACGATGTCTTCTGCCAGCACGACTTCTCCGTAGGCTCCCCGGCCAAGAACATGATGAAATCGTAGTCGTTCTTGGATGGTTGTAGATGTGGTGCTTCCTGAGCCAGTTGGTCGAACACTGCTGGGTCCTCCTAATAGTGATTATAATAGCACAATATACAGGCTATAGGTTATAATAGAGGTAGGTGCCTGCAGCCACACGGTCAGATACAAGGCTCCTCTGGGAACTGTAGTTGCTACGTTAAAATCAGCCATCACGTCACGGGAACAGAAGGACAACCACTTTAATACAGAAGATAACGTCTTATATAGTCTGTAGGTATTAACTATCACTCCTATAAGGGGCTCAGTATGTATTGTATCTGTATTATGGACATGTGACGTAGGCTTTAGATGCATATTTTACTAATTTGGGCCTTATTTGCCTAGTTATGTGATCAGTAACTGCGAATGCTGTATATATTGTGTAAAAAATAAATAAATAACACATCAGACCCCATAAGACAACAGGAAAACCTTCTCCTATGGAAGGATTGTCCTGCTTACTCCTGGGTTCCATTGGATTTTTGGTATAAAGTATACAGCACTCAGGTACAACAATACAACTGAGGCAAAAGTCTGGACACACACGTTTAACTGGTATAATAACGAGATAATTTACTTCCAATGTGTAAAAGTATTAGTTGGGGAGGTGGCTGCATTTCTTGGTGGAGGAGATGTTTTAGGAGGCCATTTTGACATCCAACATATTGAATTAGCTTAGGTTTTTCAAATAAGAAGGGGTCATAGAATGGTAGAGTTGGAAGGGACCTCCAGGGTCATCGGGTCCAACCCCCTTCTCAGTGCAGATTTCACTAAATCACCCCAGACAGATGTTTTTCCAGCCTTTGTTTGAACACTTCCATTTAAGGGGAACTCACCACCTCCCGTGGTAACCCGTTCCACTCATTGATCAACCTCACTGTCTAATATCTAATTTGTGTCTCCCCCCTTTCAGTTTCATCCCATTGCTTCTAGTCTTTCCTTGTGCAGATGAGAATAGGGCTGATCCCTCTGCACTGTGACAGCCCTTCAGATATTTGTAGACCGCTATTAAGTCTCCTCTCAGCCTAAACATTCCCAGATCCTTTGATCGTTCCTCATAGGACATGATTTGCAGACCGCTCACCATCTTGGTAACTCTTCCCTGGATATAATATATATAATAATATACCTAGGAATATAACAGTCTTGGCTAGATTTGACTCAGACATACAATGGGAGGGTCAGTGTTGCCAATTTTATTGCTCAGCAGTTAATTGAGGAAAAGTTTCACAAAGTGCTTTTTATGATGTGTTGATGTGGCCACTATTCAGTTGGATGCACAAGAATCCAGCCTTCATGAACTCGCTGAACTGCAGCTGATGCTTCCTAACAGCTCTGTAGGATTCACTGTTTCAGGTGAACTGTATTGTGTATTTTTTTGCATACACAAGGGGCTTTAAATGACCCCTGAGTTAGGAGGAGAGGTCTGGCAGAATGGCAACTAAGGCGATTTAAACTACCAAACATGGTAACAGTACATTCTCCTGTCCTAGGAGGTGTTACCACAGGCAGCACAGATGGCCTCAATTTGGTTGTATTCCCAAACATCCCCTTTAGGCCTCAGTCAGACGACCGTTTTTTGCCGCGATTTATGGATCGCATGACAGATGCGCATCCGCAAATCACGTGACCGGGGCCGACGATTCGCCGAAAAATCTGCTAGCAACATTTTTGGCGAAACGGGCCCGATCAAAGGAGCGCTGTCCGCCCATTGAAAGTCAATGGAGCCGGCAATATAGCCGGCTCCATTGAAAGCAATGGGCTGCCGGCGAGCGCAGGATGAATTTTCGGAAAGGGCTTAAACATATAAGCCCTTCCCTGAAAATCATCCAAAAATGGTTAAAAAAAAAAAATGTACTCACTTTGTCCCTGCAGCCAGAGTTCAGCCGCGGCCGGCCGGCAGTTCTCCTGAACTGCTCTGTGTATTATTCAGCAGGCGGGGATTTAAAATCCCCGCCTGCTGAATGGGCTGCCTCTAATTGGTCACAGCCCTCACCAATCAGAGGCAGCTCTCACTCACCCATTCATGAATTCATGAATGGGTGAGTGAGTGCTGCCTCTGATTGGCTCAGCGCAGGGACAAATCAGGGGCAGCTCTCAGCTGTCATTCAATAGCTTACATGTCCAGCGTGTAAGTGGTAGGTGTCCAGTATGTAAGTGATACATGTCCGGTGTGTAAGTGGTAGGTGTCCAGTATGTAAGTGATACGTGTCCGGTGTGTAAGTGGTAGGTGTCCAGTATGTAAGTGATACGTGTCCGGTGTGTAAGTGGTAGGTGCTCGGTGTGTAAGTGGTAGGTGTCTAGTATGTAAGTGCTAGATGGTTGGTGTGTAAGTGATACATGTCCAGCGTGTAAGTGGTAGGTGTCCAGTATGTAAGTGCTAGATGTCCTGTGTGTAAGTGGTAGGTGTCCAGTGTGTAAGTGGTAGGTGTCCGGTGTGTAAGTGCTAGATGTCCGGTGTGTAAGTGGTAGGTGTCCAGTATGTAAGTGCTAGGTGTCCAGTGTGTAAGTGGTAGATGTCCGGTGTGTAAGTGATACATGTCCGGTGTGTAAGTGGTAGATGTCCGGTGTGTAAGTGGTAGATGTCCGGTGTGTAAGTGGTAGGTGTCCGGTGTGTAAGTCGTACATGTCCGGTGTGTAAGTGCTAGGTGTCCAGTGTGTAAGTGGTAGATGTCCGGTGTGTAAGTGGTAGATGTCCGGTGTGTAAGTGGTAGATGTCCGGTGTGTAAGTGGTAGGTGTCCGGTGTGTAAGTGCTAGATGTCCGGTGTGTAAGTGGTAGGTGTCCAGTATGTAAGTGCTAGGTGTCCAGTGTGTAAGTGGTAGATGTCCGGTGTGTAAGTGATACATGTCCGGTGTGTAAGTGGTAGATGTCCGGTGTGTAAGTGATACATGTCCGGTGTGTAAGTCGTACATGTCCGGTGTGTAAGTGGTAGGTGTCCGGTGTGTAAGTAGTAGGTGCCCGGCGTATAAGTGGCGTCTGTATTATCTATCCCGTGTGAGGGTAGCATCACTGTAGAGGTATGTAATGAACACAGTATGACATCTACACGCTCCACAAATATCAGCTTTATTAATAAACAACACTGATTAAAAACAAACTCTTAACGAGACATAAAACTCAATAAGTGGCAATAAATACCATCAAAAAGCAGCAAAATATCAAATTGTGTGCAAGCGAGGGTAGCTACACAGTCCATGCCCCACATAGCACAATAACGTACAAGTGCTGTATATACTGCCCACCGGCCGAGATACCGGGGACTGGCCAACAATATACCTCTGTAGGGATGAAGAGGGATCTGTGAGCAGTCCTGGCCGGTCCCATCAGCATGTAGAGTCTACGATTAATGATGTATACTAATGCACAGCGTGTATCAGGTGGTCAGAGAAGTGGCGCCACCTCTGTTTGTCCAGGACCGGAGGGTCGCTGTAGGCCGTACAGCCCATTGTATATATATTCTGCACCCCTATACATGGCTCTGATTACACTTAGTAGCAGTTTGTTCTTTATGGTTTTCTTTCATTCTTCTCTCAGTAATAACACAAACATTATTTCTCTTTCCCCCTCAGATCCAATAGAATATGAGTCAGTATTTATAGTGTTTGCTCTGTGACTGAGGCTGGAGTGATATCAGTATACTCATATATGTCCCTTAGGTCTATATCTATTTCATCTGGCTGTCGTATAGTCACTTGCGCAGGTGAACTAAGACATATTTGGTGCGTTGGCCCTCGTACGTGTGTCTAATGTGTCTATTGAGGAGCTGCTGCCCAACCATGTAACCAGCCAACGTGCCGGGGGCTCAGCGGTGCGGACCCCTCAGATTGGTCGCATCTAAGACCAGAAAGTGGCGTAAATTATAGCGAGAATCTATCACAGCTTCTGGCTGGCAGAGATCTCCTTCTGTGGCACATGGGCAGTCGGAGGCGTTCCTTATATAACATACATTACTAACATATATATAGCAAGGTCATTAATAGACGGCAGATCACCCACCACGGTCCATTATTGTTTATTGCACTGACATATATAGCACATACATATTCCACAGCGCTGTACACAGTTTAGCATTACATTGGGCTTTGTCCCCTGGGGGCTCACAATCTATATATTCACACTGGAGAATGAACCCAGATTTGAACCCGGATACCCCCTTACTGAAAGGCAACTGAGCCACCATGCTGCCCACAGGAAAACTAACACAATTTTTGTTTCAAAAACACCCCATTTTGGTATTGTCAGGGCTCCTACCCATTTGCATTTTTTTAACGCTGCGCTTTTTTAACACAATTGTTAATGGGATTTCTAATGTTATAAACCCATCACAAGTTGGCGCTTTATGATTTTTGTGCGATGCGTTTCTAACATTAGAAAGTCTCATTGACAATTGCGTTAAAAAAACACAGCGATATCGCAGCGTTAAAGAAACCCTAGTGGGTAGGAGCCCTTACACAGTGGGGGGCAGCCATAGCGCTGTGATCACCTCCGCTGAGGAACAATTGCTGAATCTACACACTTCCTAAAGGTTCAGTCACAATTTTTGGCCCGATTTTGTCAGATTTTCATGCAGATCTGCAGCAGATTATATCCTTTCATTTAAATACAAATTGCATGGGTGACTGCTGCGGCAGATCTGCGCCAAAATCTGCAGCAAATGAGTGATGTGTGTACGCCCCCGAAGAGCAGGTCATCTAAACATGGGAGAAGATGAGTAACCAAAAAAGTGTACATTTCAGCAGCAAATGTTGTTGTTTTTTTTTTTAAAAAGAAAGCCTGGCCAGCCCAAATCTGCCAGTGTAAACGGATTTTGGCCGGCAAGGCGTTTTTTTTTAAATGCACACATACATGTTACATCTGCAGACAAAAATATAAAGTCAGACAATCTCATTGATTTTATGCCTTAACGCTTTGCAAAAATGCCGGTCTCCTGAGTATTCACCGCGCATTTACACAAGCGCATCGATGGGCTCAAATCTGCAGAAAAAAGGGCATATTTTTGGGTGTAAACTGAAAAACTACATTTGATTGTCCCGATAAAATGAATGGGTTCTGTTCACTGCGGGCACAATATGCTGCACAAATACGGGCGTGTGAATCCGGCCTAAACAGCAGTAACATCTGACATGTCACAATATACATAAATACAACATCATACAATGTAACATTTGTGTCTTTTCTCCCCAGAATACAAAACACATGAATTGTAAGAAGAACCAGAAAACGGTACATTCCAGCAGCTCATCTATAAGGGCTCCTGCACACGGGCGATTTAGCAAATGCAAAATTTACCATTTTTGCACCCGTATTTCCGTTGAGCAAAAAAATATGCAACATGCTCTATTTTCACGCAAATTTGAGCACCCGAGCCACCATAACGGCGCGATTTTGCGGTATTATTTGATAACACTGGTGATTATTTAGGCCGCTCAGCCAGTTCTAAAACGGGTATAAACAACCTCAGCAGCGCAAAAAGTACAGTAAGCAGCGCGGAAAGGTTCATGGGAAAATATAATAGTGCTCCATACACAGCGCCATCACGCCATCTCCTTGCGAGCGTTTATACGTCACACGTGTGCAGGAGCCCTTATCACAATAATATTGGACATTTCACATTATACAATGTACATAAATACAGTTTGATACAATGTAACATTTCCATCATTTTCTCCCCAGAATACAAAACACGTGAATTGTAAGAAGACGACGAACCAGAAAACGGTCCATTTCAGCAGCTCATCCATAACCGCAGGAACATCATACAATGTACATACAGTGTAATACAATGGAACATTTGGATCACTTTCCTCCCTCCTCCTCTCCGGCAGACAACCCCCATGAATTACCAGACATGGCGGTACAGTGTGGGACCCTCAGGCTGCGTTCACACTTAGCGGACTTACTGAAAATCTGCACCAAAATCCGCATTAAATTCTGCATCCAAACACAAACCATTGGTGTGGATTCTAATGTGGACTTTCATGCGGATCCTGAGCAGACTTCACCCCTTCAACCGAAAAGATGAAATCTGCCGCCGATCTGCACCAATATCTGTCATGTGTGAATGCGCTCCTACAGCTCCGCAGATCTCCAGCGGTACCTGAGCCTCCCGGGTCTTCTTTCTGTATCTTTACAGGTGGGTCCTTTTCTCCCACCGAAGAATCCAGATGCCTCTTCTTGGGTTGCTTCTTCCCAACGAGGTCTTTCTTCACCGAATCAGTCGGTGGAACGATGGGCTTCGCTGAGCTCGATGACTTCCTCCTCCTCTTCCTCCTCTGGCTCTTGCTTGAAGCCTCATCTGAAGAATCCAAGACATGTCTTGGTCTTCTCACTCCTTTCTTCCTCCGAATCTCCTCCTCTTCCTCCATAAAGTCGCTCTGCTCTGGTCCAGCAGACATCGCCTCCTTCTCCATCGCCAGTCTCCAACACTCTCAACTGCCAACCGCCGTGACAACACAATTGCCCTGGCTGTAACCATGGCAGCAGTCATGTGACCAGTAACTGACCAATCACAGCCAACCATGATAAGTTTGAAATCGTATGTCCGCAGTTACTGAGATGTGATGAAGGACATTTACAGGAATATGCTCACCATTTTCCTCAGACTAATGACAATCTTTATTATTATAGTGGGAACTTGTCATGTCTGAGTGCTGAAGCCGTCCAGGACTTGGTGCGGGGTGATATTTGGGGGCCACATTCACATTCTTACAGTTTATTCTTCTTTCTTACTGCCAGATATTATTATTTTCGTGAATATAATCTTATATTATAAGATTTTGAATCCATCCACCATATTAAACTTCACATATAAATCAGCATCTGTAATAATCCACGTTGCGGTTGTGTCAGATTTGGCAGATTTCCCAATATGTCCCCATTTTCCCCCATATGACCTGATGATAGATTAACCACAGGCCGGGTCTCTTGTATAAATATGGTGATTAATGATAATATCTCTCTACAAGGTGCCTCCATGGTTCTCCTTGTAATTGGCGCACACACGTTCGGGGTCTCCAGATCCCTCGCTCCCCATGACATGGCCATAGAGAAAATGATAAAATCCTGACCGCTGCCATCACTACCAGCTGATTAAAGACAGATGTCGTTTTAGGCCCATCAGAACATCATCCTGCTCTCAGAGCCACAAAATAACCTCACAGGATCCATCAACAGCATCTTGTTGGGGGTTTCCAGAAACTTTACACTTAATATATGGTACACTGCAGAGACAATGGGGATCTAGAAGAGCAGGAGGATTACCTTATTGACTACAGAGCCAACCTGGGGCTTCATTACAGACAATCTGCGCCCACAATGAAGACATAGAGGGGCGAATATAAGAACAAACATTGTAAATGTTCCTATTCAAATGGGTTTGAAGAGATCCTAAATAACAGCAACACTTGATTGACACTCAGCTGGGGGACGTCTTCTGTCCATTGATTCTCGCTTTTATGTTTTTAGCTTCAGGCAGGTGACATCACGAAAGAAATATAAGCTGCAGATATACTGATATAGTATGGAGACCAAAAGGCTGTGAGATACAGAACAAGATAAAAGACACCAATGTATTCCAAACATATATATTTATATTTAACCCCTTAAGGATATTGGCCTATTTTGGGCTTAAGGACGCAACAATTTTTGGTGGATTTTCTTGACCGTTTATCAAAAGCCATAACTTTTTTATTTTTCCGTCGACGCGGCCGTATAAGGGCTTGTTTTTTGCGAGGCGAACTCTAGTTTCTATCAGCGTCATTTTTGGGTACATAGACTATATTGTAAAACTTGTTTTATTTTTTTATGATAGCAGGGAGAGAAAACGCATCAATTCTGCCATAGATTTTTTTAATTTTTTTTCCAGCGTTAATCATGCAGCATAAATAAGACATTCCATTTTTTCTGCGGACCGGTACGGTTACAACGATACCAAAATTCTTACATTTTTTTTAATTTTTTTCCACTTTTCTGCAATAAAAACCCTTTTTTTGGAAATCTTTTTTTTTTTCTAAATCGCTGCATTCAAAGTCCTGTAACTTTTTTATTTTTTGATGAACGGAGCTCTATGAGGGCTTATTTTTCGCGAGACGAGCTATAGTCTTTATTGCTACCATTTTGGGGTACATACTGCTTTTTTGATCACTTTTATTGCAATTTTAGTGATGCCTCAGTTTTTTAGCGGGTTTTTTTTGCGTTTTTTTCCGTGCATAGTCAAACGCATGTGCATCTTATTTTACGCGTCGTTACGGATGCGACAATATCAAGTTTGTGGGGTTTTTTGTTTTTTTTTACCTTTTTTATGCTAATCTGAGAAAAAGCATAAAAAATGTGTTTTTTTACTCTTTTTTTTACATTTTTTTTATTCATTTTTTTTAATCTTTGTTTTTTTTTACACTGTTTGTGTCCCCTTGGGGGACTTTGACCACTGCCCTGATAATCGCTGTCATAAGGGTAGCTCTGCCATGCCTTATAGCTTATACAGCGATCCCAGGCACTGGTAACACAGGACGCCAGTGTCTGGCGTCCTGTTACCATGGCGACAGGCCGGGCTCTCGCAATAACATCGCGAGAGCCGGCCAGAGAAACAGAGGAAGTCCGCTCCCTCTGTGAACCCTTTCCCTGCCGCGATCTACTTAGATCGCGGCAGGGAAGGGGTTATCAGCGGGGGGCGCATCTCCGATGTCCTCCCGCTGTTGCAGCGGGACGCCGGCTGTGACTGACAGCCGGCTCCCGCTGCAGGATAGCGCGGAATCATATGTGATCCCGCGCTATCTCCAGGACGTAAGTTTACGTCCTGTTGCGGGAAGTACCAGGCTCCCAGGATGTAAACTTACGTCCTGCAGCGGGAATGGGTTAAAGTGCTGCTAACATTGTAGAACAGCATGTGGGACTGAGAAAGACCATGTGCCCATCCAGTCCAGCCTATTTTTCTGTAATGTTGATCCACAGGAAGGCAAAAAAAAATCCAATGAGGTAATTTTTCCTAATTTTAGAGGTACAAATTCCTTCCCAACTCTAATATGGCAATCAGAATAATCCCTGGATCACCGACCCTACTGAAGTAATCAGTGACTATTCAAGAAAGGTGTCCAGGCCCCTCTTAAACTCTTTTATCAAGTTCACTATCACTAAGCCCTCAGGCAGAGAGTTCCATAGCCTCACTGCTCTTACAGTAAAGAACCCCCTTCTATGTCGGTGTAGAAACCTTCTTTCCTCTGGACTTAGAGGGCGCCCCCTTGTTACAGTCACAGTCCTGGGTATAAATATATGATGGGAGAGATCTCTGTATCCCCTGATATATTTATACATAGTTATTAGGTCGCCCCTCAGTGCTCTTTTTTGCTAAGCTAAATAACCCAATTTTGATAACTATTTCTGTTGCCCGCCTTTATACCCGCTCAAACTTTATACGTCCTTTTTGAGTACTGGTACACAAAGCAGTATACAATATTCCATGTGTGGTCTGATCAGTGACTTGTAAAGAGGAAGAACAATATTATCATCATGTGTCTCTAGATGTATTTTTATGCACCCCTTTGATCCTATTTGCTTTGGCTACAGCTGCCTGACACTGGTTGCTCCAGTTAAGCTTAAGGCCCATTTACACGGAGCGATGATCACTAAAAACGCTAAAAGGCGATCGTTTTAGCAATAATCGTTGCGTCTAAATGCATGCCCATCATCCACTTTTCGGGCACTGCTAGCTGATCGTTACATTCAGGCCAAACTAAAAATCGCTGTTCAGTCTTATCAGCAGTTCTCCACGGGTAGTGCTGATAGCATTGTTTCCCGCTGGAGAACAAAGGATCGGAATACAGTTCATAGCCTTCGGGCTATTAACTGCTTTCAGCTAAGGCTTCATTTGCACTCTAGTAAGCTATTAAGTAGCTGAGTACACCAAAAATAAGCCCTGATTGCATAAAAATCAGTGCGTCACCTAACATTTGCTGTCCGCTCCACCGCAACTCTCCTTGCAGGTGACCCAGACATGACTACACAGTGCACCCTTAGTACTTGTCCTAATATATAGGGACTCAGACATGGTTACACAGTGCACCCTTAGTACTTGTCCTAATATATAGGAGACCCAAACATGACTACACAGTGCACCCTTAGTACTTGTCCTAATATATAGGAGACCCAAACATGACTACACAGTGAACCCTTAGTACTTGTCCTAATATATAGGAGACCCAAACATGACTACACAGTGCACCCTTAGTACTTGTCCTAATATATAGGGACCCAGACATGGCTACACAGTGCACCCTTAGTACTTGTCCTAATATATAGAGACCCAGACATGACTACACAGTGCACCCTTAGTACTTGTCCTAATATATAGGGGACCCAGACATGGCTACACAGTACACCCTTACTACTTGTTCTAATACATAAGGGGCCCAGACATGACTACACAGCACAGACTTACTACTTGTCTTAATATTCAGGGGACCAAGACATGGCTACACAGTGCACCCTTAGTACTTGTCCTAATATATAGGAGACCAGATATGGCTACACAGTGCACGCTTAGTACTTGTCCTAATATATAGGAGACCAGACATGGCTATACAGTGCACCCTTAGTACTTGTCCTAATATATAGGAGACCAGATATGGCTACACAGTGCACGCTTAGTACTTGTCCTAATATATAGGAGACCAGACATGGCTATACAGTGCACCCTTAGTACCTGTCCTAATATATAGGAGACCAGATATGGGTACACAGTGCACCTTTAGTACTTGTCCTAATATACAGGAGACCCAGACATGACTACACAGTACACCCTTAATACTTGTCCTAATATATAGGGACTCAGACATGGCTACACAGTGCACCCTTAGTACTTGTCCTAAGACATAAGGGGCCCAGACATGGCTACACAGTGCACCCTTAGTACTTGTCCTAATATATAGGGGACCCAGACATGGCTACACAGTGCACCCTTAGTACTTGTCATAATATATAGGAGACCCAATATGGCTACACAGTGCACCCTTAGTACTTGTCCTAATATACAGGAGACCCAGACATGACTACACAGTGCACCCTTAGTACTTGTCCTAATATATAGGGACCCAGATATGGCTACACAGTGCACGCTTAGTACTTGTCCTAATATATAGGGGGCCAGACATGACTATACAGTGCACCCTTAATACTTTTCCTAATATGCAGGGGAACAAAGATATGGCTACACAGTGCACCCTTAGTACTTGTCCTAATATGCAGGGGACCCAGATATGGCTACATAGTGCACCCTTAATACTTGTCCTAATATATAGGAGACCAGATATGGCTACACAGTGCACCCTTAGTACTGGTCCTAATATATAGGAGACCAGATATGGCTACACAGTGCACCCTTAGTACTTGTCCTAATATATAGGAGACCAGATATGGTTACACAGTGCACCGTTAGTACTTGTCCTAATATATAGGGGACCAGATATGGCTACACAGTGCACCCTTAGTACTTGTCCTAATATATAGGGACCCAGACATGACTACACAGTGCACCCTTAGTACTTGTCCTAATATATAGGAGACCAGACATGGCTCCACAGGGCACAGTTAGTACTTGTTCTAATATATAGGGACTCAGACATGGCTACACAGTGCGCACTTAGTACTTGTCCTAATATATAGGGGACCCAGACTTGGCTACACAGGGCGCCCTTAGTACCTGTCCTAATATATAGGAGACCAGATACGGCTACACAGTGCACCCTTAGTACTTGTCCTAATATATAGGAGACCCAATATGGCTACACAGTGCACCCTTAGTACTTGTCCTAATACACAGGAGACCCAATATGGCTATACAGTGCACACTTAGTACTTGTCCTAATATATAGGGGGCTAGACATGACTACACAGTGCACCCTTAGTAATTGTCTTAATATGCAGGGGACCAAGACATGACTACACAGTGCACCCTTAGTACTTGTCCTAATATGCAGGGGAACAAAGATATGGCTACACAGTGCACCCTTAGTACTTGTCCTAATATGCAGGGGAACAAAGATATGGCTACACAGTGCACCCTTAGTACTTGTCCTAATATGCAGGGGACCAAGACATGACTACACAGTGCACCCATAGTACTTGTCCTAATATATAGGAGACCAGACATGGCTATACAGTGCACCCTTAGTACTGGTCCTAATATATAGGAGACCAGATATGGGTACACAGTGCACCCTTAGTACTTGTCCTAATATGCAGGGGACCAAGACATGGCTACACCGTGCACCCTTAGTACTTGTCCTAATATAAAGGAGACCAGACATGACTACACAGTGCACCCTTAGTACTTGTCCTAATATGCAGGGGACCCAGACATGGCTACACAGTGCACGCTTAGTACTTGTCTTAATATGCAAGGGACCAAGACATGGCTACACAGTGCACCCTTAGTACTTGTCCTAATATGCAGGGGAACAAAGACATGGCTACACAGTGCACCCTTAGTACTTGTCCTAATATATATGGGACCCAGACATGGCTACACAGTGCACCCTTAGTACTTGTCCTAATACATAGGGACCCAGACGTGGCTACACAGTGCAGCCTTAGTACTTGTTCTAATACATAAGGGGCGCAGTATGGCTACACAATACAGCCTTAGTACTTGTCTTAATATGCAGGGGACCAAGACATGGCTACACAGTGCACCCTTAGTACTTGTCCTAATATGCAGGGGACCCAGACATGGCTACATAGTGCAGCCTTAGTACTTGTCCTAATATATAGGAGACCAGATATGGCTACATAGTGCACCCTTAGTGCTTGTCCTAATATATAGGGGACCTAGACATGGCTACACAGTGCACCCTAAGTACTTGTCCTAATATATAGAGGACTCAGACATGGCTACACAGTGCACCCTTAGTACTTGTCCTAATATACAGAGGACCCAGACATGGCTACACAGTGCACCCTTAGTACTTGTTCTTATACATAAGGGGCGCAGCCATGGCTACACAATACAGCCTTAGTACTTGTCTTAATATGCAGGGGACCAAGACATGGCTACACTGTGCACCCTTAGTACTTGTCCTAATATACAGGGGGCCCAGACATGACTACACAGTGCACCTTTAGTACTTGTCCTAATATATAGGGGACCCAGACATGGCTACACAGTGCACCCTTAGTACTTGTCCTAATATATAGGGGACCCAGACATGACTACACAGTGCACCCTAATGCTTGTCCTAATACACAGGGGACCCAGACATGACTACACAGTACACCCTTAGTACTTGTCCTAATATATAGGGGACCAGACATGGCTACACAGTGCCCCCTTAGTACTTGTCCTAATATACAGGGGGCCCAGACATGGCTACACAGTGCACCCTTAGTACTTGTCCTAATATATAGGAGACCAGATATGGCTACACAGTGCACCCTTAGTACTGGTCCTAATATGCAGGGGACCCTGACATGGCTACATAGTGCACTCTTAGTACTTGTCCTAATATATAGGAGACCTGATATGGCTACATAGTGCACCCTTAGTGCTTGTCCTAATATATAGGGGACCTAGACATGGCTACACAGTGCACCCTAAGTACTTGTCCTAATATATAGGAGACCAGATATGGCTACACAGTGCACCCTTAGTACTTGTCCTAATATGCAAGGGAACAAAGACATGGCTACACAGTGCACCCTTAGTACTTGTCCTAATATGCAGGGGACCAGACATGACTACACAGTGCACCCTTAGTACTTGTCCTAGTATATAGGGGACCCACACATGGATACACAGTGCACCCTTAGTACTTATCCTAATATATAGGGGACCCAGACATGACTACACAGTACACCCATAGTACTTGTCCTAATATATAGGGAACCCAGACATGACTACACAGTGCACCCTTAGTACTTGTCCTAATATACAGGGGACCCAGACATGGCTACACAGTGCACCCTTAGTGCTTCTCCTAATATATAGGGGACCCAGCCATGGCTACACAGTGCACCCTTAGTACTTGTCCTAATATATAGGGGACCAGACATGGCTACACAGTGCACCCTTAGTGCTTCTCCTAATATACAGAAGACCCAGACATGGCTACACAGTGCACCCTTAGTACTTGTCCTGTATACAGGGACCCAGACAAGACTACACAGTGCACCCTTAATGCTTGTCCTAATATACAGGGACCCAGATATAGCTACACAGTGCACCCTTAGTACTTGTCCTAACATATAGAGGACCCAGACATGACTACACAGGGCACCCTTAGTACTTGTCCTGTATACAGGGACCCAGACATGACTACACAGTGCACCTTTAGTACTTGTCCTGTATACAGGGACCCAGACATGACTACACAGGGCACCCTTAGTACTTGTCCTAATATATAGGAGACCCAGACATGACTACACAGTGCACCCTTAGTACTTGTCTTAATATACAGGGGACCCAGACATGGCTACACAGTGCACCCTTAGTGCTTCTCCTAATATATAGGGGACCCAGACATGGCTACACAGTGCACCCTGAGTACTTGTCCTAATATATAGGGGACCAGACATGGCTACACAGTGCACCCTTAGTACTTGTCCTAATATACAGGAGACCCAGATATGACTACACAGTGCACCCTTAGTACTTGTCCTAATATACAGGGGGCCCAGACATGACTACACAGCACCTTTAGTACTTGTCCTAATATGCACGGGACCCAGACGTGACTACACTGTGCACCCTTAGTACTTGTACTAATATATAGGAGACCAGATATGGCTACACAGTGCACCCTTAGTACTTGTCCTAATATATAGGAGACCAGATATGGCTCCACAGGGCACAGTTAGTACTTGTTCTAATATATAGGGACCCAGATATGACTACACAGTGCACCCTTAGTACTTGTCCTAATATATAGGGGGCCCAGACATGACTACACAGTGCACCCTGAGTACTTGTCCTAATATATAGGGGGCCCAGACATGGCTACACAGTGCACCCTTAGTACTTGTCCTAATATACAGGAGACCCAGACATGATCACACAGTGCACCCTTAGTACTTGTCCTAATGTACAGGGGGCCCAGACATGACTACACAGCACCTTTAGTACTTGTCCTAATATGCAAGGGACCCAGACGTGACTACACTGTGCACCCTTAGTACTTGTCCTAATATATAGGAGACCAGACATGGCTCCACAGGGCACAGTTAGTACTTGTTCTAATATATAGGGACCCATACATGACTACACAGTGCACCTTTAGTACTTGTCCTAATATATAGGGACCCAGACATGACTAAACAGTGCACCCTTAGTACTTGTCCTAATATATAGGGACCCAGACATGACTACACAGTGCACCCTTAGTACTTGTCCTAATATATAGGAGACCAGATATGGGTACACAGTGCACCCTTAGTACTTGTCCTAATATATAGGAGACCAGATATGGCTACACAGTGCACCCTTAGTACTGGTCCTAATATGCAGGGGACCAAGACATGGCTACACAGTGCACCATTAGTACTTGTCCTAATATATAGGAGACCCAATATGGCTACACAGTGCACCCTTAGTACTTGTCCTAATATATAGGAGACCAGATATGGGTACACAGTGCACCCTTAGTACTTGTCCTAATATATAAGGGACCAGATATGGCTACACAGTGCACCCTTAGTACTTGTCCTAATATGCAGGGGACCCAGACATGGCTACACAGTGCACCCTTAGTACTTGTCCTAATATATAAGGGACCAGACATGGCTACACAGTGCACCCTTAGTACTTGTCCTAATATATGTATGGGACTCAGATATGGCTACACAGTGCACCCTTAGTACTTGTCCTAATACATAGGGACCCAGACGTGGCTACACAGTGCACCCTTAGTACTTGTTCTAATACATAAGGGGCGCAGACAAGGCTACACAGTGCGCCCTTAGTACTTGTCCTAATATATAGGGACCCAGACATGACTACACAGTGCACCCTTAGTACTTGTCCTAATATATAGGAGACCAGATATGGGTACACAGCGCACCCTTAGTACTTGTCCTAATATGTAGGAGACCAGACATGGCTACACAGGGCACCCTTAGTACTTGTTCTAATACATAAGGGGCGCAGACATGGCTACACAGTGCACCCTTAGTACTTGTCCTAATATATAGGGGACCCAGACATGGCTACACAGTGCACCCTTAGTACTTGTCCTAATATATAGGGGACCCAGACATGACTACACAGTGCACCATAATGCTTGTCCTAATACACAGGGGACCCAGACATGACTACACAGTACACCCTTAGTACTTGTCCTAATATATAGGGGACCAGACATGGCTACACAGTGCCCCCTTAGTACTTGTCCTAATATACAGGGGGCCCAGACATGGCTACACAGTGCCCCCTTAGTACTTGTCCTAATATACAGGGCACCCAGACATGACTACACAGTGCACCCTTAGTACTTAACCTAATATATAGGGACTCAGACATGGAAACACAGTGCACCCTTAGTACTTGTCCTAATATATAGGAGACCAGACATGACTACACAGTGCACCCTGATGCTTGTCCTAATATGCAGGGGACCAAGACATGGCTACACCGTGCACCCTTAGTACTTGTCCTAATATATAGGAGACCAGACATGGCTACACAGTGCACCCTTAGTACTTGTCCTAATATGCAGGGGACCCAGACATGGCTACACAGTGCACGCTTAGTACTTTTCCTAATATATAGGAGACCAGACATGGCTACACAGTGCAACCTTAGTACTTGTCCTAATATGCAGGGGACCCAGACATGACTACACAGTGCACCCTTAGTACTTGTCCTAATATATAGGAGACCAAACATGGCTACACAGTGCACCCTTAGTACTTGTCCTAATATATAGGGGACCAGACATGGCTACACAGTGCACCCTTAGTACTTGTCCTAATATACAGGAGACCCAGACATGACTACACAGTGCACCCTTAGTACTTGTCCTAATATATAGGGACCCAGACATGACTACACAGTGCACCTTTAGTACTTGTCCTAATATGCAGGGGACCCAGACGTGACTACACAGTGCACCCTTAGTACTTGCCCTAATATATAGGAGACCAGATATGGCTACACAGTGCACCCTTAGTACTTGTCCTAATTTATAGGAGACCAGATATGGGTACACAGTGCACCCTTAGTACTTGTCCTAATATATAGGAGACCAGATATGGGTACACAGTGCACACTTAGTACTTGTCCTAATATATAGGGACCCAGACATGACTACACAGTGCACCCTTAGTACTTGTCCTAATATATAGGGGACCCAGACATGGCTACACAGTGCACCCTTAGTACTTGTCCTAATATATAGGGACCCAGACATGACTACACAGTGCACCGTTAGTACTTGTCCTAATATATAGGGGACCCAGACATGGCTTCACAGTACAGCCTTACTACTTGTTCTAATACATAAGGGGCCCAGACATGACTACCCAGCACAGCCTTACTACTTGTCTTAATATTCAGGGGACCAAGACATGACTACACAGGGCACGCTTAGTACTTGTCCTAATATATAGGGGACCAGACATGGCTACACAGTGCACCCTTAGTACTTGTCCTAATATACAGGAGACCCAGACACGACTACACAGTGCACCCTTAGTACTTGTCCTAATATATAGGGACCCAGACATGACTACACAGTGCACCTTTAGTACTTGCCCTAATATATAGGAGACCAGATATGGCTACACAGTGCACCCTTAGTACTTGTCCTAATATATAGGAGACCAGATATGGGTACACAGTGCACCCTTAGTACTTGTCCTAATATATAGGAGACCAGATATGGGTACACAGTGCACCCTTAGTACTTGTCCTAATATATAGGGTACCCAGACATGGCCACACAGTGCACCCTTAGTACTTGTCCTAATATATAGGAGACCAGATATGGGTACACAGTGCACCCTTAGTACTTGTCCTAATATATAGGAGACCAGATATGGGTACACAGTGCACCCTTAGTACTTGTCCTAATATATAGGGACCCAGACATGACTACAGAGTGCACCCTTAGTACTTGTCCTAATATATAGGGGACCCAGACATGGCTACACAGTGCACCCTTAGTACTTGTCCTAATATATAGGGACCAAGACATGACTACACAGTGCACCCTTAGTACTTGTCCTAATATATAGGGGACCCAGACATGGCTACACAGTACAGCCTTACTACTTGTTCTAATACATAAGGGGCCCAGACATGACTACCCAGCACAGCCTTACTACTTGTCTTAATATTCAGGGGACCAAGACATGACTACACAGTGCACCCTTAGTACCTGTCCTAATATGCAGGGGACCAAGACATGGCTACACAGTGCACCCTTAGTACTTGTCCTAATACATAGGGATCCAGACGTGGCTAGACAGTGCACCCTTAGTACTTGTTCTAATACATAAGGGGCGCAGACATGGCTACACAGTGCACCCTTAGTACTTGTCCTAATATATAGGGGACCCAGACATGGCTACACAGTGCACCCTTAGTACTTGTCCTAATATATAGGGGACCCAGACATGACTACACAGTGCACCCTAATGCTTGTCCTAATACACAGGGGACCCAGACATGACTACACAGTACACCCTTAGTACTTGTCCTAATATATAGGGGACCAGACATGGCTACACAGTGCCCCCTTAGTACTTGTCCTAATATACAGGGGGCCCAGACATGGCTACACAGGGCACCCTTAGTACTTATCCTAATATACAGGAGACCCAGACATGGACACACAGTCCACCCTTAGTACTTGTCCTAATATGCAGGGGACCCAGACATGGCTACATAGTGCACTCTTAGTACTTGTCCTAATATATAGGAGACCTGATATGGCTACACCGTGCACCCTTAGTACTTGTCCTAATATATAGGAGACCAGACATGGCTACACAGTGCACCCTTAGTACTTGTCCTAATATGCAGGGGACCCAGACATGGCTACACAGTGCACGCTTAGTACTTTTCCTAATATATAGGAGACCAGACATGGCTACACAGTGCAACCTTAGTACTTGTCCTAATATGCAGGGGACCCAGACATGACTACACAGTGCACCCTTAGTACTTGTCCTAATATATAGGAGACCAAATATGGCTACACAGTGCACCCTTAGTACTTGTCCTAATATATAGGGGACCAGACATGGCTACACAGTGCACCCTTAGTACTTGTCCTAATATACAGGAGACCCAGACATGACTACACAGTGCACCCTTAGTACTTGTCCTAATATATAGGGACCCAGACATGACTACACAGTGCACCTTTAGTACTTGTCCTAATATGCAGGGGACCCAGACGTGACTACACAGTGCACCCTTAGTACTTGCCCTAATATATAGGAGACCAGATATGGCTACACAGTGCACCCTTAGTACTTGTCCTAATTTATAGGAGACCAGATATGGGTACACAGTGCACCCTTAGTACTTGTCCTAATATATAGGAGACCAGATATGGGTACACAGTGCACACTTAGTACTTGTCCTAATATATAGGGACCCAGACATGACTACACAGTGCACCCTTAGTACTTGTCCTAATATATAGGGGACCCAGACATGGCTACACAGTGCACCCTTAGTACTTGTCCTAATATATAGGGACCCAGACATGACTACACAGTGCACCGTTAGTACTTGTCCTAATATATAGGGGACCCAGACATGGCTTCACAGTACAGCCTTACTACTTGTTCTAATACATAAGGGGCCCAGACATGACTACCCAGCACAGCCTTACTACTTGTCTTAATATTCAGGGGACCAAGACATGACTACACAGGGCACGCTTAGTACTTGTCCTAATATATAGGGGACCAGACATGGCTACACAGTGCACCCTTAGTACTTGTCCTAATATACAGGAGACCCAGACACGACTACACAGTGCACCCTTAGTACTTGTCCTAATATATAGGGACCCAGACATGACTACACAGTGCACCTTTAGTACTTGCCCTAATATATAGGAGACCAGATATGGCTACACAGTGCACCCTTAGTACTTGTCCTAATATATAGGAGACCAGATATGGGTACACAGTGCACCCTTAGTACTTGTCCTAATATATAGGAGACCAGATATGGGTACACAGTGCACCCTTAGTACTTGTCCTAATATATAGGGTACCCAGACATGGCCACACAGTGCACCCTTAGTACTTGTCCTAATATATAGGAGACCAGATATGGGTACACAGTGCACCCTTAGTACTTGTCCTAATATATAGGAGACCAGATATGGGTACACAGTGCACCCTTAGTACTTGTCCTAATATATAGGGACCCAGACATGACTACAGAGTGCACCCTTAGTACTTGTCCTAATATATAGGGGACCCAGACATGGCTACACAGTGCACCCTTAGTACTTGTCCTAATATATAGGGACCAAGACATGACTACACAGTGCACCCTTAGTACTTGTCCTAATATATAGGGGACCCAGACATGGCTACACAGTACAGCCTTACTACTTGTTCTAATACATAAGGGGCCCAGACATGACTACCCAGCACAGCCTTACTACTTGTCTTAATATTCAGGGGACCAAGACATGACTACACAGTGCACCCTTAGTACCTGTCCTAATATGCAGGGGACCAAGACATGGCTACACAGTGCACCCTTAGTACTTGTCCTAATACATAGGGATCCAGACGTGGCTAGACAGTGCACCCTTAGTACTTGTTCTAATACATAAGGGGCGCAGACATGGCTACACAGTGCACCCTTAGTACTTGTCCTAATATATAGGGGACCCAGACATGGCTACACAGTGCACCCTTAGTACTTGTCCTAATATATAGGGGACCCAGACATGACTACACAGTGCACCCTAATGCTTGTCCTAATACACAGGGGACCCAGACATGACTACACAGTACACCCTTAGTACTTGTCCTAATATATAGGGGACCAGACATGGCTACACAGTGCCCCCTTAGTACTTGTCCTAATATACAGGGGGCCCAGACATGGCTACACAGGGCACCCTTAGTACTTATCCTAATATACAGGAGACCCAGACATGGACACACAGTCCACCCTTAGTACTTGTCCTAATATGCAGGGGACCCAGACATGGCTACATAGTGCACTCTTAGTACTTGTCCTAATATATAGGAGACCTGATATGGCTACATAGTGCACCCTTAGTGCTTGTCCTAATATATAGGGGACGTAGACATGGCTACACAGGGCACCCTAAGTACTTGTCCTAATATATAGAGGACTCAGACATGGCTACACAGTGCACCCTTAGTACTTGTCCTAATATACAGAGGACCCAGACATGGCTACACAGTGCACCCTTAGTACTTGTTCTAATACATAAGGGGCGCAGACATGGCTACACAATACAGCCTTAGTACTTGTCTTAATATGCAGGGGACCAAGACATGGCTACACAGTGCACCCTTAGTACTTGTCCTAATATATAGGGGACCCAGACATAGCTACGCAGTGCACCCTTAGTACTTGTCCTAATACATAGGGACCCAGACGTGGCTACAAAGTGCAGCCTTAGTACTTGTTCTAATACATAAGGGGCGCAGACATGGCTACACAGTGCACCCTTAGTACTTGTCCTAATATATAGGGGACCCAGACATGGCTACACAGTGCACCCTTAGTACTTGTCCTAATATATAGGGGACCAGACATGGCTACACAGTGCACCCTTAGTACTTGTCCTAATATATAGGGGACCCAGACATGACAACACAGTGCACCCTTAGTACTTGTCCTAATATATAGGGGACCAGACATGGCTACACAGTGCACCCTTAGTACGTGTCCTAATATATAGGGGACCCAGACAAAGCCACACAGTGCACCCTTAGTACTTGTCCTAATATGCAGGGGAAAAAAGACATGGCTACACAGTGCACCCTTAGTACTTGTCCTAACATGCAGGGGACCCAGACATGGCTACACAGTGCACCCTTAGTACTTGTCCTAATATGCAGGGGGCCCAGACATGGCTACACAGTGCACCCTTAGTACTTGTCCTAATATATCGGAGACCAGATATGGCTACACAGTGCACCCTTAGTACTTGTCCTAATATATAGGAGACCAGATATGGCTACACAGTGCACCCTTAGTACTTGTCCTAATATACAGAGGACCCAGACATGGCTACACAGTGCACCCTCAGTACTTGTTCTAATACATAAGGGGCGCAGACATGGCTACACAATACAGCCTTAGTACTTGTCCTAATATGCAGGGGAACAAAGACATGGCTACACAGTGCACCCTTAGTACTTGTCCTAACATACAGGAGACCCAGACATGGCTACACAGTGCACCCTTAGTACTTATCCTAATATATAGGGACTCAGACATGGCTACACAGTGCTCCCTTAGTACTTGTCCTAATACATAGGGATCCAGACGTGGCTACACAGTGCACCCTTAGTACTTGTTCTAATACATAAGGGGCGTAGACATGGCTACACAGTGCACCCTTAGTACTTGTCATAATATATAGGAGACCCAATATGGCTACACAGTGCACCCTTAGTACTTGTCCTAATATACAGGAGACCCAGACATGACTACACAGTGCACCCTTAGTACTTGTCCTAATATATAGGGACCCAGATATGGCTACACAGTGCACGCTTAGTACTTGTCCTAATATATAGGGGGCCAGACATGACTATACAGTGCACCCTTAATACTTTTCCTAATATGCAGGGGAACAAAGATATGGCTACACAGTGCACCCTTAGTACTTGTCCTAATATGCAGGGGACCCAGATATGGCTACATAGTGCACCCTTAATACTTGTCCTAATATATAGGAGACCAGATATGGCTACACAGTGCACCCTTAGTACTGGTCCTAATATATAGGAGACCAGATATGGCTACACAGTGCACCCTTAGTACTTGTCCTAATATATAGGAGACCAGATATGGTTACACAGTGCACCGTTAGTACTTGTCCTAATATATAGGGGACCAGATATGGCTACACAGTGCACCCTTAGTACTTGTCCTAATATATAGGGACCCAGACATGACTACACAGTGCACCCTTAGTACTTGTCCTAATATATAGGAGACCAGACATGGCTCCACAGGGCACAGTTAGTACTTGTTCTAATATATAGGGACTCAGACATGGCTACACAGTGCGCACTTAGTACTTGTCCTAATATATAGGGGACCCAGACTTGGCTACACAGGGCGCCCTTAGTACCTGTCCTAATATATAGGAGACCAGATACGGCTACACAGTGCACCCTTAGTACTTGTCCTAATATATAGGAGACCCAATATGGCTACACAGTGCACCCTTAGTACTTGTCCTAATACACAGGAGACCCAATATGGCTATACAGTGCACACTTAGTACTTGTCCTAATATATAGGGGGCTAGACATGACTACACAGTGCACCCTTAGTAATTGTCTTAATATGCAGGGGACCAAGACATGACTACACAGTGCACCCTTAGTACTTGTCCTAATATGCAGGGGAACAAAGATATGGCTACACAGTGCACCCTTAGTACTTGTCCTAATATGCAGGGGAACAAAGATATGGCTACACAGTGCACCCTTAGTACTTGTCCTAATATGCAGGGGACCAAGACATGACTACACAGTGCACCCATAGTACTTGTCCTAATATATAGGAGACCAGACATGGCTATACAGTGCACCCTTAGTACTGGTCCTAATATATAGGAGACCAGATATGGGTACACAGTGCACCCTTAGTACTTGTCCTAATATGCAGGGGACCAAGACATGGCTACACCGTGCACCCTTAGTACTTGTCCTAATATAAAGGAGACCAGACATGACTACACAGTGCACCCTTAGTACTTGTCCTAATATGCAGGGGACCCAGACATGGCTACACAGTGCACGCTTAGTACTTGTCTTAATATGCAAGGGACCAAGACATGGCTACACAGTGCACCCTTAGTACTTGTCCTAATATGCAGGGGAACAAAGACATGGCTACACAGTGCACCCTTAGTACTTGTCCTAATATATATGGGACCCAGACATGGCTACACAGTGCACCCTTAGTACTTGTCCTAATACATAGGGACCCAGACGTGGCTACACAGTGCAGCCTTAGTACTTGTTCTAATACATAAGGGGCGCAGTATGGCTACACAATACAGCCTTAGTACTTGTCTTAATATGCAGGGGACCAAGACATGGCTACACAGTGCACCCTTAGTACTTGTCCTAATATGCAGGGGACCCAGACATGGCTACATAGTGCAGCCTTAGTACTTGTCCTAATATATAGGAGACCAGATATGGCTACATAGTGCACCCTTAGTGCTTGTCCTAATATATAGGGGACCTAGACATGGCTACACAGTGCACCCTAAGTACTTGTCCTAATATATAGAGGACTCAGACATGGCTACACAGTGCACCCTTAGTACTTGTCCTAATATACAGAGGACCCAGACATGGCTACACAGTGCACCCTTAGTACTTGTTCTTATACATAAGGGGCGCAGCCATGGCTACACAATACAGCCTTAGTACTTGTCTTAATATGCAGGGGACCAAGACATGGCTACACTGTGCACCCTTAGTACTTGTCCTAATATACAGGGGGCCCAGACATGACTACACAGTGCACCTTTAGTACTTGTCCTAATATATAGGGGACCCAGACATGGCTACACAGTGCACCCTTAGTACTTGTCCTAATATATAGGGGACCCAGACATGACTACACAGTGCACCCTAATGCTTGTCCTAATACACAGGGGACCCAGACATGACTACACAGTACACCCTTAGTACTTGTCCTAATATATAGGGGACCAGACATGGCTACACAGTGCCCCCTTAGTACTTGTCCTAATATACAGGGGGCCCAGACATGGCTACACAGTGCACCCTTAGTACTTGTCCTAATATATAGGAGACCAGATATGGCTACACAGTGCACCCTTAGTATTGGTCCTAATATGCAGGGGACCCTGACATGGCTACATAGTGCACTCTTAGTACTTGTCCTAATATATAGGAGACCTGATATGGCTACATAGTGCACCCTTAGTGCTTGTCCTAATATATAGGGGACCTAGACATGGCTACACAGTGCACCCTAAGTACTTGTCCTAATATATAGGAGACCAGATATGGCTACACAGTGCACCCTTAGTACTTGTCCTAATATGCAAGGGAACAAAGACATGGCTACACAGTGCACCCTTAGTACTTGTCCTAATATGCAGGGGACCAGACATGACTACACAGTGCACCCTTAGTACTTGTCCTAGTATATAGGGGACCCACACATGGATACACAGTGCACCCTTAGTACTTATCCTAATATATAGGGGACCCAGACATGACTACACAGTACACCCATAGAACTTGTCCTAATATATAGGGAACCCAGACATGACTACACAGTGCACCCTTAGTACTTGTCCTAATATACAGGGGACCCAGACATGGCTACACAGTGCACCCTTAGTGCTTCTCCTAATATATAGGGGACCCAGCCATGGCTACACAGTGCACCCTTAGTACTTGTCCTAATATATAGGGGACCAGACATGGCTACACAGTGCACCCTTAGTGCTTCTCCTAATATACAGAAGACCCAGACATGGCTACACAGTGCACCCTTAGTACTTGTCCTGTATACAGGGACCCAGACAAGACTACACAGTGCACCCTTAATGCTTGTCCTAATATACAGGGACCCAGATATAGCTACACAGTGCACCCTTAGTACTTGTCCTAACATATAGAGGACCCAGACATGACTACACAGGGCACCCTTAGTACTTGTCCTGTATACAGGGACCCAGACTTGACTACACAGTGCACCCTTAGTACTTGTCCTGTATACAGGGACCCAGACATGACTACACAGGGCACCCTTAGTACTTGTCCTAATATATAGGAGACCCAGACATGACTACACAGTGCACCCTTAGTACTTGTCTTAATATACAGGGGACCCAGACATGGCTACACAGTGCACCCTTAGTGCTTCTCCTAATATATAGGGGACCCAGACATGGCTACACAGTGCACCCTGAGTACTTGTCCTAATATATAGGGGACCAGACATGGCTACACAGTGCACCCTTAGTACTTGTCCTAATATACAGGAGACCCAGATATGACTACACAGTGCACCCTTAGTACTTGTCCTAATATACAGGGGGCCCAGACATGACTACACAGCACCTTTAGTACTTGTCCTAATATGCACGGGACCCAGACGTGACTACACTGTGCACCCTTAGTACTTGTACTAATATATAGGAGACCAGATATGGCTACACAGTGCACCCTTAGTACTTGTCCTAATATATAGGAGACCAGATATGGCTCCACAGGGCACAGTTAGTACTTGTTCTAATATATAGGGACCCAGATATGACTACACAGTGCACCCTTAGTACTTGTCCTAATATATAGGGGGCCCAGACATGACTACACAGTGCACCCTGAGTACTTGTCCTAATATATAGGGGGCCCAGACATGGCTACACAGTGCACCCTTAGTACTTGTCCTAATATACAGGAGACCCAGACATGATTACACAGTGCACCCTTAGTACTTGTCCTAATGTACAGGGGGCCCAGACATGACTACACAGCACCTTTAGTACTTGTCCTAATATGCAGGGGACCCAGACGTGACTACACTGTGCACCCTTAGTACTTGTCCTAATATATAGGAGACCAGACATGGCTCCACAGGGCACAGTTAGTACTTGTTCTAATATATAGGGACCCATACATGACTACACAGTGCACCTTTAGTACTTGTCCTAATATATAGGGACCCAGACATGACTAAACAGTGCACCCTTAGTACTTGTCCTAATATATAGGGACCCAGACATGACTACACAGTGCACCCTTAGTACTTGTCCTAATATATAGGAGACCAGATATGGGTACACAGTGCACCCTTAGTACTTGTCCTAATATATAGGAGACCAGATATGGCTACACAGTGCACCCTTAGTACTGGTCCTAATATGCAGGGGACCAAGACATGGCTACACAGTGCACCATTAGTACTTGTCCTAATATATAGGAGACCCAATATGGCTACACAGTGCACCCTTAGTACTTGTCCTAATATATAGGAGACCAGATATGGGTACACAGTGCACCCTTAGTACTTGTCCTAATATATAAGGGACCAGATATGGCTACACAGTGCACCCTTAGTACTTGTCCTAATATGCAGGGGACCCAGACATGGCTACACAGTGCACCCTTAGTACTTGTCCTAATATATAAGGGACCAGACATGGCTACACAGTGCACCCTTAGTACTTGTCCTAATATATGTATGGGACTCAGATATGGCTACACAGTGCACCCTTAGTACTTGTCCTAATACATAGGGACCCAGACGTGGCTACACAGTGCACCCTTAGTACTTGTTCTAATACATAAGGGGCGCAGACAAGGCTATACAGTGCGCCCTTAGTACTTGTCCTAATATATAGGGACCCAGACATGACTACACAGTGCACCCTTAGTACTTGTCCTAATATATAGGAGACCAGATATGGGTACACAGCGCACCCTTAGTACTTGTCCTAATATGTAGGAGACCAGACATGGCTACACAGGGCACCCTTAGTACTTGTTCTAATACATAAGGGGCGCAGACATGGCTACACAGTGCACCCTTAGTACTTGTCCTAATATATAGGGGACCCAGACATGGCTACACAGTGCACCCTTAGTACTTGTCCTAATATATAGGGGACCCAGACATGACTACACAGTGCACCATAATGCTTGTCCTAATACACAGGGGACCCAGACATGACTACACAGTACACCCTTAGTACTTGTCCTAATATATAGGGGACCAGACATGGCTACACAGTGCCCCCTTAGTACTTGTCCTAATATACAGGGGGCCCAGACATGGCTACACAGTGCCCCCTTAGTACTTGTCCTAATATACAGGGCACCCAGACATGACTACACAGTGCACCCTTAGTACTTAACCTAATATATAGGGACTCAGACATGGAAACACAGTGCACCCTTAGTACTTGTCCTAATATATAGGAGACCAGACATGACTACACAGTGCACCCTAATGCTTGTCCTAATATGCAGGGGACCAAGACATGGCTACACCGTGCACCCTTAGTACTTGTCCTAATATATAGGAGACCAGACATGGCTACACAGTGCACCCTTAGTACTTGTCCTAATATGCAGGGGACCCAGACATGGCTACACAGTGCACGCTTAGTACTTTTCCTAATATATAGGAGACCAGACATGGCTACACAGTGCAACCTTAGTACTTGTCCTAATATGCAGGGGACCCAGACATGACTACACAGTGCACCCTTAGTACTTGTCCTAATATATAGGAGACCAAATATGGCTACACAGTGCACCCTTAGTACTTGTCCTAATATATAGGGGACCAGACATGGCTACACAGTGCACCCTTAGTACTTGTCCTAATATACAGGAGACCCAGACATGACTACACAGTGCACCCTTAGTACTTGTCCTAATATATAGGGACCCAGACATGACTACACAGTGCACCTTTAGTACTTGTCCTAATATGCAGGGGACCCAGACGTGACTACACAGTGCACCCTTAGTACTTGCCCTAATATATAGGAGACCAGATATGGCTACACAGTGCACCCTTAGTACTTGTCCTAATATATAGGAGACCAGATATGGGTACACAGTGCACCCTTAGTACTTGTCCTAATATATAGGAGACCAGATATGGGTACACAGTGCACACTTAGTACTTGTCCTAATATATAGGGACCCAGACATGACTACACAGTGCACCCTTAGTACTTGTCCTAATATATAGGGGACCCAGACATGGCTACACAGTGCACCCTTAGTACTTGTCCTAATATATAGGGACCCAGACATGACTACACAGTGCACCGTTAGTACTTGTCCTAATATATAGGGGACCCAGACATGGCTTCACAGTACAGCCTTACTACTTGTTCTAATACATAAGGGGCCCAGACATGACTACCCAGCACAGCCTTACTACTTGTCTTAGTATTCAGGGGACCAAGACATGACTACACAGGGCACGCTTAGTACTTGTCCTAATATATAGGGGACCAGACATGGCTACACAGTGCACCCTTAGTACTTGTCCTAATATACAGGAGACCCAGACACGACTACACAGTGCACCCTTAGTACTTGTCCTAATATATAGGGACCCAGACATGACTACACAGTGCACCTTTAGTACTTGTCCTAATATGCAGGAGACCCAGACGTGACTACACAGTGCACCCTTAGTACTTGCCCTAATATATAGGAGACCAGATATGGCTACACAGTGCACCCTTAGTACTTGTCCTAATATATAGGAGACCAGATATGGGTACACAGTGCACCCTTAGTACTTGTCCTAATATATAGGAGACCAGATATGGGTACACAGTGCACCCTTAGTACTTGTCCTAATATATAGGAGACCAGATATGGGTACACAGTGCACCCTTAGTACTTGTCCTAATATATAGGGTACCCAGACATGGCCACACAGTGCACCCTTAGTACTTCTCCTAATATATAGGAGACCAGATATGGGTACACAGTGCACCCTTAGTACTTGTCCTAATATATAGGAGACCAGATATGGGTACACAGTGCACCCTTAGTACTTGTCCTAATATATAGGGACCCAGACATGACTACAGAGTGCACCCTTAGTACTTGTCCTAATATATAGGGGACCCAGACATGGCTACACAGTGCACCCTTAGTACTTGTCCTAATATATAGGGACCCAGACATGACTACACAGTGCACCCTTAGTACTTGTCCTAATATATAGGGGACCCAGACATGGCTACACAGTACAGCCTTACTACTTGTTCTAATACATAAGGGGCCCAGACATGACTACCCAGCACAGCCTTACTACTTGTCTTAATATTCAGGGGACCAAGACATGACTACACAGTGCACCCTTAGTACCTGTCCTAATATGCAGGGGACCAAGACATGGCTACACAGTGCACCCTTAGTACTTGTCCTAATACATAGGGATCCAGACGTGGCTAGACAGTGCACCCTTAGTACTTGTTCTAATACATAAGGGGCGCAGACATGGCTACACAGTGCACCCTTAGTACTTGTCCTAATATATAGGGGACCCAGACATGGCTACACAGTGCACCCTTAGTACTTGTCCTAATATATAGGGGACCCAGACATGACTACACAGTGCACCCTAATGCTTGTCCTAATACACAGGGGACCCAGACATGACTACACAGTACACCCTTAGTACTTGTCCTAATATATAGGGGACCAGACATGGCTACACAGTGCCCCCTTAGTACTTGTCCTAATATACAGGGGGCCCAGACATGGCTACACAGGGCACCCTTAGTACTTATCCTAATATACAGGAGACCCAGACATGGACACACAGTCCACCCTTAGTACTTGTCCTAATATGCAGGGGACCCAGACATGGCTACATAGTGCACTCTTAGTACTTGTCCTAATATATAGGAGACCTGATATGGCTACATAGTGCACCCTTAGTGCTTGTCCTAATATATAGGGGACGTAGACATGGCTACACAGGGCACCCTTAGTACTTGTCCTAATATATAGAGGACTCAGACATGGCTACACAGTGCACCCTTAGTACTTGTCCTAATATACAGAGGACCCAGACATGGCTACACAGTGCACCCTTAGTACTTGTTCTAATACATAAGGGGCGCAGACATGGCTACACAATACAGCCTTAGTACTTGTCTTAATATGCAGGGGACCAAGACATGGCTACACAGTGCACCCTTAGTACTTGTCCTTATATATAGGGGACCCAGACATAGCTACGCAGTGCACCCTTAGTACTTGTCCTAATACATAGGGACCCAGACGTGGCTACAAAGTGCAGCCTTAGTACTTGTTCTAATACATAAGGGGCGCAGACATGGCTACACAGTGCACCCTTAGTACTTGTCCTAATATATAGGGGACCCAGACATGGCTACACAGTGCACCCTTAGTACTTGTCCTAATATATAGGGGACCAGACATGGCTACACAGTGCACCCTTAGTACTTGTCCTAATATATAGGGGACCCAGACATGACAACACAGTGCACCCTTAGTACTTGTCCTAATATATAGGGGACCAGACATGGCTACACAGTGCACCCTTAGTACTTGTCCTAATATATAGGGGACCCAGACAAAGCCACACAGTGCACCCTTAGTACTTGTCCTAATATGCAGGGGAAAAAAGACATGGCTACACAGTGCACCCTTAGTACTTGTCCTAACATGCAGGGGACCCAGACATGGCTACACAGTGCACCCTTAGTACTTGTCCTAATATGCAGGGGGCCCAGACATGGCTACACAGTGCACCCTTAGTACTTGTCCTAATATATCGGAGACCAGATATGGCTACACAGTGCACCCTTAGTACTTGTCCTAATATATAGGGGACCCAGACATGACTACACAGTGCACCCTAATGCTTGTCCTAATACACAGGGGACCCAGACATGACTACACAGTGCACCCTTAGTACTTGTCCTAATATATAGGGGACCAGACATGGCTACACAGTACACCCTTAGTACTTGTCCTAATATATAGGGGACCCAGACATGACTACACAGTGCACCCTTAGTACTTGTCCTAATATATAGGGGACCAGACATGGCTACACAGTGCACCCTTAGTACTTGTCCTAATATATAGGGGACCCAGACATGACTACACACTGCACCCTTAGTACTTGTCCTAATATATAGGGGACCAGACATGGCTACACAGTACACCCTTAGTACTTGTCCTAATATATAGGGGACCCAGACATGGCCACACAGTGCACCCTTAGTTCTTGTCCTAATATGCAGGGGAACAAAGACATGGCTACACAGTGCACCCTTAGTACTTGTCCTAATATGCAGGGGACCCAGACATGGCTACACAGTGCACCCTTAGTACTTGTCCTAATATATAGGAGACCAGATATGGCTATACAGTGCACCCTTAGTACTTGTCCTTATATATAGGAGACCAGACATGGCTCCACAGGGCACAGTTAGTGCTTGTCCTAATATATAGGAGACCAGATATGGGTACACAGTGCACCCTTAGTACTTGTCCTAATATGCAGGGGACCCAGACATAGCTACACAGTGCACCCTTAGTACTTGTCCTAATATATAGGAGTCCCAGACATGGCTACACAGTGCACCCTTAGTACTTGTCCTAATATACAGGAGACCCAGACATGACTACACAGTGCACCCTTAGTACTTGTCCTAATATACAGGGGGCCCAGACATGACTACACAGTGCACCCTTAGTACTTGTCCTAATATATCGGAGACCCAATATGGCTACACAGTGCACCCTAAGTACTTGTCCTAATATGCAGGGGACCCAGACATGGCTACACAGTGCACCCTTAGTATTTGTCCTAATATATCGGAGACCCAATATGGCTACACAGTGCACCCTTAGTACTTGTCCTAATATATAGGGGACCCAGACATGACTACACAGTGCACCCTAATGCTTGTCCTAATACACAGGGGACCCAGACATGACTACACAGTGCACCCTTAGTACTTGTCCTAATATATAGGGGACCAGACATGGCTACACAGTACACCCTTAGTACTTGTCCTAATATATAGGGGACCCAGACATGACTACACAGTGCACCCTTAGTACTTGTCCTAATATATAGGGGACCAGACATGGCTACACAGTGCACCCTTAGTACTTGTCCTAATATATAGGGGACCCAGACATGACTACACACTGCACCCTTAGTACTTGTCCTAATATATAGGGGACCAGACATGGCTACACAGTACACCCTTAGTACTTGTCCTAATATATAGGGGACCCAGACATGGCCACACAGTGCACCCTTAGTTCTTGTCCTAATATGCAGGGGAACAAAGACATGGCTACACAGTGCACCCTTAGTACTTGTCCTAATATGCAGGGGACCCAGACATGGCTACACAGTGCACCCTTAGTACTTGTCCTAATATATAGGAGACCAGATATGGCTATACAGTGCACCCTTAGTACTTGTCCTTATATATAGGAGACCAGACATGGCTCCACAGGGCACAGTTAGTGCTTGTCCTAATATATAGGAGACCAGATATGGGTACACAGTGCACCCTTAGTACTTGTCCTAATATGCAGGGGACCCAGACATAGCTACACAGTGCACCCTTAGTACTTGTCCTAATATATAGGAGTCCCAGACATGGCTACACAGTGCACCCTTAGTACTTGTCCTAATATACAGGAGACCCAGACATGACTACACAGTGCACCCTTAGTACTTGTCCTAATATACAGGGGGCCCAGACATGACTACACAGTGCACCCTTAGTACTTGTCCTAATATATCGGAGACCCAATATGGCTACACAGTGCACCCTTAGTACTTGTCCTAATATGCAGGGGACCCAGACATGGCTACACAGTGCACCCTTAGTATTTGTCCTAATATATCGGAGACCCAATATGGCTACACAGTGCACCCTTAGTACTTGGCCTAATATATAAGGGACCAGATATGGCTACACATTGCACCCTTAGTACTTGTCCTAATACATAAGGGGCGCAGACATGGCTACACAATACAGCCTTAGTACTTGTCTTAATATGCAGGGGACCAAGACATGGCCACACAGTGCACCCTTAGTACTTGTCCTAATATATAGGAGACCTGATATGGCTACATAGTGCACCCTTAGTGCTTGTCCTAATATATAGAGGACTCAGACATGGCTACACAGTGCACCCTTAGTACTTGTCCTAATATATAGGGGACCAGACATGGCTACACAGTGCACCCTTAGTACTTGTCCTAATATATAGGGGACCCAGACATGACTACACAGTGCACCCTTAGTACTTGTCCTAATATATAGGGGACCAGACATGGCTACACAGTACACCCTTAGTACTTGTCCTAATATATAGGGGACCCAGACATGGCTACACAGTGCACCCTTAGTACTTGTCCTAATATATAGGGGACCAGACATGGCTACACAGTGCACCCTTAGTACTTGTCCTAATATATAGGGGACCCAGACATGACTACACAGTGCACCCTTAGTACTTGTCCTAATATATAGGGGACCAGACATGGCTACACAGTGCACCCTTAGTACTTGTCCTAATATATAGGGAACCCAGACATGACTACACAGTGCACCCTAATGCTTGTCCTAATACACAGGGGACCCAGACATGACTACACAGTACACCCTTAGTACTTGTCCTAATATATAGGGGACCAGACATGGCTACACAGTGCACCCTTAGTACTTGTCCTAATATATAGGGGACCCAGACATGACTACACAGTGCACCCTTAGTACTTGTCCTAATATATAGGGGACCAGACATGGCTACACAGTACACCCTTAGTACTTGTTCTAATATATAGGGGACCAGACATGGCTACACAGTGCACCCTTAGTACTTGTCCTAATATATAGGGGACCAGATATGGGTACACAGTGCACCCTTAGTACTTGTCCTAATATGCAGGGGACCCAGACATAGCTACACAGTGCACCCTTAGTACTTGTCCTAATATATAGGAGTCCCAGACATGGCTACACAGTGCACCCTTAGTACTTGTCCTAATATACAGGAGACCCAGACATGACTACACAGTGCACCCTTAGTACTTGTCCTAATATACAGGGGGCCCAGACATGACTACACAGTGCACCCTTAGTACTTGTCCTAATATATCGGAGACCCAATATGGCTACACAGTGCACCCTTAGTACTTGTCCTAATATGCAGGGGACCCAGACATGGCTACACAGTGCACCCTTAGTATTTGTCCTAATATATCGGAGACCCAATATGGCTACACAGTGCACCCTTAGTACTTGGCCTAATATATAAGGGACCAGATATGGCTACACAGTGCACCCTTAGTACTTGTCCTAATACATAAGGGGCGCAGACATGGCTACACAATACAGCCTTAGTACTTGTCTTAATATGCAGGGGACCAAGACATGGCCACACAGTGCACCCTTAGTACTTGTCCTAATATATAGGAGACCTGATATGGCTACATAGTGCACCCTTAGTGCTTGTCCTAATATATAGAGGACTCAGACATGGCTACACAGTGCACCCTTAGTACTTGTCTTAATATGCAGGGGACCAAGACATGGCTACACAGTGCACCCTTAGTACTTGTCCTAATATGCAGGGGAACAAAGACATGGCTACACAGTGCACCCTTAGTACTTGTTCTAATATATAGGGGACCCAGACATAGCTACACAGTGCACCCTTAGTACTTGTCCTAATATGCAGGGGACCCAGACATGGCTACACAGTGCACCCTTAGTACTTGTCCTAATATATAGGAGACCCAGACATGGCTACACAGTGCACCCTTAGTACTTGTCCTAATATATAGGGGACCCAGACATGGCTACACAGTGCACCCTTAGTACTTGTCCTAATATGTGGGGGACCCAGACATGACTACACAGTGCACCCTAATGCTTTTCCTAATACACAGGGGACCCAGACATGACTACACAGTACACCCTTAGTACTTGTCCTAATATATAGGGGACCAGACATGGCTACACAGTGCACCCTTAGTACTTGTCCTAATATATAGGGGACCCAGACATGACTACACAGTGCACCCTTAGTACTTGTCCTAATATATAGGGGACCAGACATGGCTACACAGTACACCCTTAGTACTTGTCCTAATATATAGGGGACCCAGACATGGCTACACAGTGCACCCTTAGTACTTGTCCTAATATATAGGGGACCAGACATGGCTACACAGTGCACCCTTAGTACTTGTCCTAATATATAGGGGACCCAGACATGACTACACAGTGCACCCTTAGTACTTGTCCTAATATATAGGGGACCAGACATGGCTACACAGTGCACCCTTAGTACTTGTCCTAATATATAGGGAACCCAGACATGACTACACAGTGCACCCAATGCTTGTCCTAATACACAGGGGACCCAGACATGACTACACAGTACACCCTTAGTACTTGTCCTAATATATAGGGGACCAGACATGGCTACACAGTGCACCCTTAGTACTTGTCCTAATATATAGGGGACCCAGACATGACTACACAGTGCACCCTTAGTACTTGTCCTAATATATAGGGGACCAGACATGGCTACACAGTACACCCTTAGTACTTGTTCTAATATATAGGGGACCAGACATGGCTACACAGTGCACCCTTAGTACTTGTCCTAATATATAGGGGACACAGACATGACTACACAGTGCGCCCTTAGTACTTGTCCTAATATATAGGGGACCAGATATGGCTACACAGTACACCCTTAGTACTTGTCCTAATATATAGGGGACCCAGACATGGCCACACAGTGCACCCTTAGTTCTTGTCCTAATATGCAGGGGAACAAAGACATGGCTACACAGTGCACCCTTAGTAATTGTCCTAATATATAGGAGACCAGATATGGCTACACAGTGCAGCCTTAGTACTTGTCCTAATATATAGAGGACTCAGACATGGCTACACAGTGCACCCTTAGTACTTGTCCTAATATACAGAGGACCCAGACATGGCTACACAGTGCACCCTTAGTACTTGTTCTAATACATAAGGGGCGCAGACATGGCTACACAATACAGCCTTAGTACTTGTCCTAATATGCAGGGGAACAAAGACATGGCTACACAGTGCACCCTTAGTACTTTTCCTAACATACAGGAGACCCAGACATGGCTACACAGTGCACCCTTAGTACTTGTCCTAATATGTAGGGGACCCAGACATGACAACACAGTGCACCCTAATGCTTGTCCTAATACACAGGGGACCCAGACATGACTACACAGTACACTCTTAGTACTTGTCCTAATATATAGGGGACCAGACATGGCTACACAGTGCCCCCTTAGTACTTGTCCTAATATACAGGGGGCCCAGACATGGCTACACAGTGCACCCTTAGTACTTATCCTAATATACAGGAGACCCAGACATGACTACACAGTGCACCCTTAGTACTTGTCCTTATATATAGGAGACCCAGACATGGCTACACAGTGCACCCTTAGTACTTGTCCTAATATATAGGAGACCAGACATGGCTACACAGTGCACCCTTAGTACTTGTCCTAATATGTAGGGGACCCAGACATGACTACACAGTGCACCCTAATGCTTGTCCTAATACACAGGGGACCCAGACATGACTACACAGTACACCCTTAGTACTTGTCCTAATATATAGAGGACTCAGACATGGCTACACAGTGCACCCTTAGTACTTGTCCTAATATACAGAGGACCCAGACATGGCTACACAGTGCACCCTTAGTACTTGTTCTAATACATAAGGGGCGCAGACATGGCTACACAATACAGCCTTAGTACTTGTCCTAATATGCAGGGGAACAAAGACATGGCTACACAGTGCACCCTTAGTACTTGTCCTAACATACAGGAGACCTAGACATGGCTACACAGTGCACCCTTAGTACTTGTCCTAATATGTAGGGGACCCAGACATGACAACACAGTGCACCCTAATGCTTGTCCTAATACACAGGGGACCCAGACATGACTACACAGTACACCCTTAGTACTTGTCCTAATATATAGGGGACCAGACATGGCTACACAGTGCCCCCTTAGTACTTGTCCTAATATACAGGGGGCCCAGACATGGCTACACAGTGCACCCTTAGTACTTATCCTAATATACAGGAGACCCAGACATGACTACACAGTGCACCCTTAGTACTTGTCCTTATATATAGGAGACCCAGACATGGCTACACAGTGCACCCTTAGTACTTGTCCTAATATATAGGAGACCAGACATGGCTACACAGTGCACCCTTAGTACTTGTCCTAATATGTAGGGGACCCAGACATGACTACACAGTGCACCCTAATGCTTGTCCTAATACATAGGGGACCCAGACATGACTACACAGTACACCCTTAGTACTTGTCCTAATATATAGGGGACCAGACATGGCTACACAGTGCACCCTTAGTACTTGTCCTAATATATAGGGGACCCAGACATGGCTACACAGTGCACCCTTAGTACTTGTCCTAATATATAGGGGACCAGACATGGCTACACAGTGCACCCTTAGTACTTGTCCTAATATATAGGGGACCAGACATGGCTACACAGTACACCCTTAGTACTTGTCTTAATATGCAGGGGACCAAGACATGGCTACACAGTGCACCCTTAGTACTTGTCCTAATATGCAGGGGAACAAAGACATGGCTACACAGTGCACCCTTAGTACTTGTTCTAATATATAGGGGACCCAGACATAGCTACACAGTGCACCCTTAGTACTTGTCCTAATATGCAGGGGACCCAGACATGGCTACACAGTGCACCCTTAGTACTTGTCCTAATATATAGGAGACCCAGACATGGCTACACAGTGCACCCTTAGTACTTGTCCTAATATATAGGGGACCCAAACATGGCTACACAGTGCACCCTTAGTACTTGTCCTAATATGTGGGGGACCCAGACATGGCTACACAGTGCACCCTTAGTACTTATCCTAATATATAGGGACTCAGACATGGCTACACATTGCACCCTTAGTACTTGTACTAATATATAGGGGACCCAGACATGACTACACAGTGCACCCTAATGCTTGTCCTAATACACAGGGGACCCAGACATGACTACACAGTACACCCTTAGTACTTGTCCTAATATATAGGGGACCAGACATGGCTACACAGTGCACCCTTAGTACTTGTCCTAATATATAGGGGACCCAGACATGACTACACAGTGCACCCTTAGTACTTGTCCTAATATATAGGGGACCAGACATGGCTACACAGTACACCCTTAGTACTTGTCCTAATATATAGGGGACCCAGACATGGCTACACAGTGCACCCTTAGTACTTGTCCTAATATATAGGGGACCAGACATGGCTACACAGTGCACCCTTAGTACTTGTCCTAATATATAGGGGACCCAGACATGACTACACAGTGCACCCTTAGTACTTGTCCTAATATATAGGGGATCAGACATGGCTACACAGTGCACCCTTAGTACTTGTCCTAATATATAGGGAACCCAGACATGACTACACAGTGCACCCTAATGCTTGTCCTAATACACAGGGGACCCAGACATGACTACACAGTACACCCTTAGTTCTTGTCCTAATATATAGGGGACCAGACATGGCTACACAGTGCACCCTTAGTACTTGTCCTAATATATAGGGACCCAGACATGACTACACAGTGCACCCTTACTACTTGTCCTAATATATAGGGGACCAGACATGGCTACACAGTACACCCTTAGTACTTGTTCTAATATATAGGGGACCAGACATGGCTACACAGTGCACCCTTAGTACTTGTCCTAATATATAGGGGACACAGACATGACTACACAGTGCACCCTTAGTACTTGTTCTAATACATAAGGGGCGCAGACATGGCTACACAATACAGCCTTAGTACTTGTCCTAATATACAGAGGACCCAGACATGGCTACACAGTGCACCCTTAGTACTTGTTCTAATACATAAGGGGCGCAGACATGGCTACACAATACAGCCTTAGTACTTGTCCTAATATGCAGGGGAACAAAGACATGGCTACACAGTGCACCCTTAGTACTTGTCCTAATATGTAGGGGACCCAGACATGACAACACAGTGCACCCTAATGCTTGTCCTAATACACAGGGGACCCAGACATGACTACACAATACACCCTTAGTACTTGTCCTAATATATAGGGGACCCAGACATGGCTACACAGTGCCCCCTTAGTACTTGTCCTAATATACAGGGGGCCCAGACATGGCTACACAGTGCACCCTTAGTACTTATCCTAATATACAGGAGACCCAGACATGACTACACAGTGCACCCTTAGTACTTGTCCTAATATATAGGAGACCAGACATGGCTACACAGTGCACCCTTAGTACTTGTCCTAATATGTAGGGGACCCAGACATGACTACACAGTGCACCCTAATGCTTGTCCTAATACACAGGGGACCCAGACATAACTACACAGTACACCCTTAGTACTTGTCCTAATATATAGGGGACCAGACATGGCTACACAGTGCACCCTTAGTACTTGTCCTAATATATAGGGGACCCAGACATGGCTACACAGTGCACCCTTAGTACTTGTCCTAATATATAGGGGACCAGACATGGCTACACAGTGCACCCTTAGTACTTGTCCTAATATATAGGGGACCAGACATGGCTACACAGTACACCCTTAGTACTTGTCTTAATATGCAGGGGACCAAGACATGGCTACACAGTGCACCCTTAGTACTTGTCCTAATATGCAGGGGAACAAAGACATGGCTACACAGTGCACCCTTAGTACTTGTTCTAATATATAGGGGACCCAGACATAGCTACACAGTGCACCCTTAGTACTTGTCCTAATATGCAGGGGACCCAGACATGGCTACACAGTGCACCCTTAGTACTTGTCCTAATATATAGGAGACCCAGACATGGCTACACAGTGCACCCTTAGTACTTGTCCTAATATATAGGGGACCCAGACATGGCTACACAGTGCACCCTTAGTACTTGTCCTAATATGTGGGGGACCCAGACATGACTACACAGTGCACCCTAATGCTTTTCCTAATACACAGGGGACCCAGACATAACTACACAGTACACCCTTAGTACTTGTCCTAATATATAGGGGACCAGACATGGCTACACAGTGCACCCTTAGTACTTGTCCTAATATATAGGGGACCCAGACATGACTACACAGTGCACCCTTAGTACTTGTCCTAATATATAGGGGACCAGACATGGCTACACAGTACACCCTTAGTACTTGTCCTAATATATAGGGGACCCAGACATGGCTACACAGTGCACCCTTAGTACTTGTCCTAATATATAGGGGACCAGACATGGCTACACAGTGCACCCTTAGTACTTGTCCTAATATATAGGGGACCCAGACATGACTACACAGTGCACCCTTAGTACTTGTCCTAATATATAGGGGACCAGACATGGCTACACAGTGCACCCTTAGTACTTGTCCTAATATATAGGGAACCCAGACATGACTACACAGTGCACCCAATGCTTGTCCTAATACACAGGGGACCCAGACATGACTACACAGTACACCCTTAGTACTTGTCCTAATATATAGGGGACCAGACATGGCTACACAGTGCACCCTTAGTACTTGTCCTAATATATAGGGGACCCAGACATGACTACACAGTGCACCCTTAGTACTTGTCCTAATATATAGGGGACCAGACATGGCTACACAGTACACCCTTAGTACTTGTTCTAATATATAGGGGACCAGACATGGCTACACAGTGCACCCTTAGTACTTGTCCTAATATATAGGGGACACAGACATGACTACACAGTGCGCCCTTAGTACTTGTCCTAATATATAGGGGACCAGACATGGCTACACAGTACACCCTTAGTACTTGTCCTAATATATAGGGGACCCAGACATGGCCACACAGTGCACCCTTAGTTCTTGTCCTAATATGCAGGGGAACAAAGACATGGCTACACAGTGCACCCTTAGTAATTGTCCTAATATATAGGAGACCAGATATGGCTACACAGTGCAGCCTTAGTACTTGTCCTAATATATAGAGGACTCAGACATGGCTACACAGTGCACCCTTAGTACTTGTCCTAATATACAGAGGACCCAGACATGGCTACACAGTGCACCCTTAGTACTTGTTCTAATACATAAGGGGCGCAGACATGGCTACACAATACAGCCTTAGTACTTGTCCTAATATGCAGGGGAACAAAGACATGGCTACACAGTGCACCCTTAGTACTTTTCCTAACATACAGGAGACCCAGACATGGCTACACAGTGCACCCTTAGTACTTGTCCTAATATGTAGGGGACCCAGACATGACAACACAGTGCACCCTAATGCTTGTCCTAATACACAGGGGACCCAGACATGACTACACAGTACACTCTTAGTACTTGTCCTAATATATAGGGGACCAGACATGGCTACACAGTGCCCCCTTAGTACTTGTCCTAATATACAGGGGGCCCAGACATGGCTACACAGTGCACCCTTAGTACTTATCCTAATATACAGGAGACCCAGACATGACTACACAGTGCACCCTTAGTACTTGTCCTTATATATAGGAGACCCAGACATGGCTACACAGTGCACCCTTAGTACTTGTCCTAATATATAGGAGACCAGACATGGCTACACAGTGCACCCTTAGTACTTGTCCTAATATGTAGGGGACCCAGACATGACTACACAGTGCACCCTAATGCTTGTCCTAATACACAGGGGACCCAGACATGACTACACAGTACACCCTTAGTACTTGTCCTAATATATAGAGGACTCAGACATGGCTACACAGTGCACCCTTAGTACTTGTCCTAATATACAGAGGACCCAGACATGGCTACACAGTGCACCCTTAGTACTTGTTCTAATACATAAGGGGCGCAGACATGGCTACACAATACAGCCTTAGTACTTGTCCTAATATGCAGGGGAACAAAGACATGGCTACACAGTGCACCCTTAGTACTTGTCCTAACATACAGGAGACCTAGACATGGCTACACAGTGCACCCTTAGTACTTGTCCTAATATGTAGGGGACCCAGACATGACAACACAGTGCACCCTAATGCTTGTCCTAATACACAGGGGACCCAGACATGACTACACAGTACACCCTTAGTACTTGTCCTAATATATAGGGAACCAGACATGGCTACACAGTGCCCCCTTAGTACTTGTCCTAATATACAGGGGGCCCAGACATGGCTACACAGTGCACCCTTAGTACTTATCCTAATATACAGGAGACCCAGACATGACTACACAGTGCACCCTTAGTACTTGTCCTTATATATAGGAGACCCAGACATGGCTACACAGTGCACCCTTAGTACTTGTCCTAATATATAGGAGACCAGACATGGCTACACAGTGCACCCTTAGTACTTGTCCTAATATGTAGGGGACCCAGACATGACTACACAGTGCACCCTAATGCTTGTCCTAATACATAGGGGACCCAGACATGACTACACAGTACACCCTTAGTACTTGTCCTAATATATAGGGGACCAGACATGGCTACACAGTGCACCCTTAGTACTTGTCCTAATATATAGGGGACCCAGACATGGCTACACAGTGCACCCTTAGTACTTGTCCTAATATATAGGGGACCAGACATGGCTACACAGTGCACCCTTAGTACTTGTCCTAATATATAGGGGACCAGACATGGCTACACAGTACACCCTTAGTACTTGTCTTAATATGCAGGGGACCAAGACATGGCTACACAGTGCACCCTTAGTACTTGTCCTAATATGCAGGGGAACAAAGACATGGCTACACAGTGCACCCTTAGTACTTGTTCTAATATATAGGGGACCCAGACATAGCTACACAGTGCACCCTTAGTACTTGTCCTAATATGCAGGGGACCCAGACATGGCTACACAGTGCACCCTTAGTACTTGTCCTAATATATAGGAGACCCAGACATGGCTACACAGTGCACCCTTAGTACTTGTCCTAATATATAGGGGACCCAAACATGGCTACACAGTGCACCCTTAGTACTTGTCCTAATATGTGGGGGACCCAGACATGGCTACACAGTGCACCCTTAGTACTTATCCTAATATATAGGGACTCAGACATGGCTACACATTGCACCCTTAGTACTTGTACTAATATATAGGGGACCCAGACATGACTACACAGTGCACCCTAATGCTTGTCCTAATACACAGGGGACCCAGACATGACTACACAGTACACCCTTAGTACTTGTCCTAATATATAGGGGACCAGACATGGCTACACAGTGCACCCTTAGTACTTGTCCTAATATATAGGGGACCCAGACATGACTACACAGTGCACCCTTAGTACTTGTCCTAATATATAGGGGACCAGACATGGCTACACAGTACACCCTTAGTACTTGTCCTAATATATAGGGGACCCAGACATGGCTACACAGTGCACCCTTAGTACTTGTCCTAATATATAGGGGACCAGACATGGCTACACAGTGCACCCTTAGTACTTGTCCTAATATATAGGGGACCCAGACATGACTACACAGTGCACCCTTAGTACTTGTCCTAATATATAGGGGATCAGACATGGCTACACAGTGCACCCTTAGTACTTGTCCTAATATATAGGGAACCCAGACATGACTACACAGTGCACCCTAATGCTTGTCCTAATACACAGGGGACCCAGACATGACTACACAGTACACCCTTAGTTCTTGTCCTAATATATAGGGGACCAGACATGGCTACACAGTGCACCCTTAGTACTTGTCCTAATATATAGGGACCCAGACATGACTACACAGTGCACCCTTACTACTTGTCCTAATATATAGGGGACCAGACATGGCTACACAGTACACCCTTAGTACTTGTTCTAATATATAGGGGACCAGACATGGCTACACAGTGCACCCTTAGTACTTGTCCTAATATATAGGGGACACAGACATGACTACACAGTGCACCCTTAGTACTTGTTCTAATACATAAGGGGCGCAGACATGGCTACACAATACAGCCTTAGTACTTTTCCTAATATACAGAGGACCCAGACATGGCTACACAGTGCACCCTTAGTACTTGTTCTAATACATAAGGGGCGCAGACATGGCTACACAATACAGCCTTAGTACTTGTCCTAATATGCAGGGGAACAAAGACATGGCTACACAGTGCACCCTTAGTACTTGTCCTAATATGTAGGGGACCCAGACATGACAACACAGTGCACCCTAATGCTTGTCCTAATACACAGGGGACCCAGACATGACTACACAATACACCCTTAGTACTTGTCCTAATATATAGGGGACCCAGACATGGCTACACAGTGCCCCCTTAGTACTTGTCCTAATATACAGGGGGCCCAGACATGGCTACACAGTGCACCCTTAGTACTTATCCTAATATACAGGAGACCCAGACATGACTACACAGTGCACCCTTAGTACTTGTCCTAATATATAGGAGACCAGACATGGCTACACAGTGCACCCTTAGTACTTGTCCTAATATGTAGGGGACCCAGACATGACTACACAGTGCACCCTAATGCTTGTCCTAATACACAGGGGACCCAGACATAACTACACAGTACACCCTTAGTACTTGTCCTAATATATAGGGGACCAGACATGGCTACACAGTGCACCCTTAGTACTTGTCCTAATATATAGGGGACCCAGACATGGCTACACAGTGCACCCTTAGTACTTGTCCTAATATATAGGGGACCAGACATGGCTACACAGTGCACCCTTAGTACTTGTCCTAATATATAGGGGACCAGACATGGCTACACAGTACACCCTTAGTACTTGTCTTAATATGCAGGGGACCAAGACATGGCTACACAGTGCACCCTTAGTACTTGTCCTAATATGCAGGGGAACAAAGACATGGCTACACAGTGCACCCTTAGTACTTGTTCTAATATATAGGGGACCCAGACATAGCTACACAGTGCACCCTTAGTACTTGTCCTAATATGCAGGGGACCCAGACATGGCTACACAGTGCACCCTTAGTACTTGTCCTAATATATAGGAGACCCAGACATGGCTACACAGTGCACCCTTAGTACTTGTCCTAATATATAGGGGACCCAGACATGGCTACACAGTGCACCCTTAGTACTTGTCCTAATATGTGGGGGACCCAGACATGGCTACACAGTGCACCCTTAGTACTTATCCTAATATATAGGGACTCAGACATGGCTACACATTGCACCCTTAGTACTCGTACTAATATATAGGGGACCCAGACATGACTACACAGTGCACCCTAATGCTTGTCCTAATACACAGGGGACCCAGACATGACTACACAGTACACCCTTAGTACTTGTCCTAATATATAGGGGACCAGACATGGCTACACAGTGCACCCTTAGTACTTTTCCTAATATATAGGGGACCCAGACATGACTACACAGTGCACCCTTAGTACTTGTCCTAATATATAGGGGACCAGACATGGCTACACAGCACACCCTTAGTACTTGTCCTAATATATAGGGGACCCAGACATGGCTACACAGTGCACCCTTAGTACTTGTCCTAATATATAGGGGACCAGACATGGCTACACAGTGCACCCTTAGTACTTGTCCTAATATATAGGGGACCCAGACATGACTACACAGTGCACCTTTAGTACTTGTCCTAATATATAGGGGATCAGACATGGCTACACAGTGCACCCTTAGTACTTGTCCTAATATATAGGGAACCCAGACATGACTACAGAGTGCACCCTAATGCTTGTCCTAATACACAGGGGACCCAGACATGACTACACAGTACACCCTTAGTACTTGTCCTAATATATAGGGGACCAGACATGGCTACACAGTGCACCCTTAGTACTTGTCCTAATATATAGGGGACCCAGACATGACTACACAGTGCACCCTTAGTACTTGTCCTAATATATAGGGGACCAGACATGGCTACACAGTACACCCTTAGTACTTGTTCTAATATATAGGGGACCAGACATGGCTACACAGTGCACCCTTAGTACTTGTCCTAATATATAGGGGACACAGACATGACTACACAGTGCACCCTTAGTACTTGTCCTAATATATAGGGGACCAGACATGGCTACACAGTACACCCTTAGTACTTGTCCTAATATATAGGGGACCCAGACATGGCCACACAGTGCACCCTTAGTTCTTGTCCTAATATGCAGGGGAATAAAGACATGGCTACACAGTGCACCCTTAGTAATTGTCCTAATATATAGGAGACCAGATATGGCTACACAGTGCACCCTTAGTACTTGTCCTAATATATAGAGGACTCAGACATGGCTACACAGTGCACCCTTAGTACTTGTCCTAATATATAGAGGACCCAGACATGGCTACACAGTGCACCCTTAGTACTTGTTCTAATACATAAGGGGCGCAGACATGGCTACACAATACAGCCTTAGTACTTGTCCTAATATGCAGGGGAACAAAGACATGGCTACACAGTGCACCCTTAGTACTTGTCCTAACATACAGGAGACCCAGACATGGCTACACAGTGCACCCTTAGTACTTGTCCTAATATGTAGGGGACCCAGACATGACAACACAGTGCACCCTAATGCTTGTCCTAATACACAGGGGACCCAGACATGGCTACACAGTGCACCCTTAGTACTTGTCCTAATATATAGAGGACCCAGACATGGCTACACAGTGCACCCTTAGTACTTGTCCTAATACATAAGGGGCGCAGACATGGCTACACAATACAGCCTTAGTACTTGTCTTAATATGCAGGGGACCAAGACATGGCCACACAGTGCACCCTTAGTACTTGTCCTAATATATAGGAGACCTGATATGGCTACATAGTGCACCCTTAGTGCTTGTCCTAATATATAGAGGACTCAGACATGGCTACACAGTGCACCCTTAGTACTTGTCTTAATATGCAGGGGACCAAGACATGGCTACACAGTGCACCCTTAGTACTTGTCCTAATATGCAGGGGAACAAAGACATGGCTACACAGTGCACCCTTAGTACTTGTTCTAATATATAGGGGACCCAGACATAGCTACACAGTGCACCCTTAGTACTTGTCCTAATATGCAGGGGACCCAGACATGGCTACACAGTGCACCCTTAGTACTTGTCCTAATATATAGGAGACCCAGACATGGCTACACAGTGCACCCTTAGTACTTGTCCTAATATATAGGGGACCCAGACATGGCTACACAGTGCACCCTTAGTACTTGTCCTAATATGTGGGGGACCCAGACATGACTACACAGTGCACCCTAATGCTTTTCCTAATACACAGGGGACCCAGACATGACTACACAGTACACCCTTAGTACTTGTCCTAATATATAGGGGACCAGACATGGCTACACAGTGCACCCTTAGTACTTGTCCTAATATATAGGGGACCCAGACATGACTACACAGTGCACCCTTAGTACTTGTCCTAATATATAGGGGACCAGACATGGCTACACAGTACACCCTTAGTACTTGTCCTAATATATAGGGGACCCAGACATGGCTACACAGTGCACCCTTAGTACTTGTCCTAATATATAGGGGACCAGACATGGCTACACAGTGCACCCTTAGTACTTGTCCTAATATATAGGGGACCCAGACATGACTACACAGTGCACCCTTAGTACTTGTCCTAATATATAGGGGACCAGACATGGCTACACAGTGCACCCTTAGTACTTGTCCTAATATATAGGGAACCCAGACATGACTACACAGTGCACCCAATGCTTGTCCTAATACACAGGGGACCCAGACATGACTACACAGTACACCCTTAGTACTTGTCCTAATATATAGGGGACCAGACATGGCTACACAGTGCACCCTTAGTACTTGTCCTAATATATAGGGGACCCAGACATGACTACACAGTGCACCCTTAGTACTTGTCCTAATATATAGGGGACCAGACATGGCTACACAGTACACCCTTAGTACTTGTTCTAATATATAGGGGACCAGACATGGCTACACAGTGCACCCTTAGTACTTGTCCTAATATATAGGGGACACAGACATGACTACACAGTGCGCCCTTAGTACTTGTCCTAATATATAGGGGACCAGACATGGCTACACAGTACACCCTTAGTACTTGTCCTAATATATAGGGGACCCAGACATGGCCACACAGTGCACCCTTAGTTCTTGTCCTAATATGCAGGGGAACAAAGACATGGCTACACAGTGCACCCTTAGTAATTGTCCTAATATATAGGAGACCAGATATGGCTACACAGTGCAGCCTTAGTACTTGTCCTAATATATAGAGGACTCAGACATGGCTACACAGTGCACCCTTAGTACTTGTCCTAATATACAGAGGACCCAGACATGGCTACACAGTGCACCCTTAGTACTTGTTCTAATACATAAGGGGCGCAGACATGGCTACACAATACAGCCTTAGTACTTGTCCTAATATGCAGGGGAACAAAGACATGGCTACACAGTGCACCCTTAGTACTTTTCCTAACATACAGGAGACCCAGACATGGCTACACAGTGCACCCTTAGTACTTGTCCTAATATGTAGGGGACCCAGACATGACAACACAGTGCACCCTAATGCTTGTCCTAATACACAGGGGACCCAGACATGACTACACAGTACACTCTTAGTACTTGTCCTAATATATAGGGGACCAGACATGGCTACACAGTGCCCCCTTAGTACTTGTCCTAATATACAGGGGGCCCAGACATGGCTACACAGTGCACCCTTAGTACTTATCCTAATATACAGGAGACCCAGACATGACTACACAGTGCACCCTTAGTACTTGTCCTTATATATAGGAGACCCAGACATGGCTACACAGTGCACCCTTAGTACTTGTCCTAATATATAGGAGACCAGACATGGCTACACAGTGCACCCTTAGTACTTGTCCTAATATGTAGGGGACCCAGACATGACTACACAGTGCACCCTAATGCTTGTCCTAATACACAGGGGACCCAGACATGACTACACAGTACACCCTTAGTACTTGTCCTAATATATAGAGGACTCAGACATGGCTACACAGTGCACCCTTAGTACTTGTCCTAATATACAGAGGACCCAGACATGGCTACACAGTGCACCCTTAGTACTTGTTCTAATACATAAGGGGCGCAGACATGGCTACACAATACAGCCTTAGTACTTGTCCTAATATGCAGGGGAACAAAGACATGGCTACACAGTGCACCCTTAGTACTTGTCCTAACATACAGGAGACCTAGACATGGCTACACAGTGCACCCTTAGTACTTGTCCTAATATGTAGGGGACCCAGACATGACAACACAGTGCACCCTAATGCTTGTCCTAATACACAGGGGACCCAGACATGACTACACAGTACACCCTTAGTACTTGTCCTAATATATAGGGGACCAGACATGGCTACACAGTGCCCCCTTAGTACTTGTCCTAATATACAGGGGGCCCAGACATGGCTACACAGTGCACCCTTAGTACTTATCCTAATATACAGGAGACCCAGACATGACTACACAGTGCACCCTTAGTACTTGTCCTTATATATAGGAGACCCAGACATGGCTACACAGTGCACCCTTAGTACTTGTCCTAATATATAGGAGACCAGACATGGCTACACAGTGCACCCTTAGTACTTGTCCTAATATGTAGGGGACCCAGACATGACTACACAGTGCACCCTAATGCTTGTCCTAATACATAGGGGACCCAGACATGACTACACAGTACACCCTTAGTACTTGTCCTAATATATAGGGGACCAGACATGGCTACACAGTGCACCCTTAGTACTTGTCCTAATATATAGGGGACCCAGACATGGCTACACAGTGCACCCTTAGTACTTGTCCTAATATATAGGGGACCAGACATGGCTACACAGTGCACCCTTAGTACTTGTCCTAATATATAGGGGACCAGACATGGCTACACAGTACACCCTTAGTACTTGTCTTAATATGCAGGGGACCAAGACATGGCTACACAGTGCACCCTTAGTACTTGTCCTAATATGCAGGGGAACAAAGACATGGCTACACAGTGCACCCTTAGTACTTGTTCTAATATATAGGGGACCCAGACATAGCTACACAGTGCACCCTTAGTACTTGTCCTAATATGCAGGGGACCCAGACATGGCTACACAGTGCACCCTTAGTACTTGTCCTAATATATAGGAGACCCAGACATGGCTACACAGTGCACCCTTAGTACTTGTCCTAATATATAGGGGACCCAAACATGGCTACACAGTGCACCCTTAGTACTTGTCCTAATATGTGGGGGACCCAGACATGGCTACACAGTGCACCCTTAGTACTTATCCTAATATATAGGGACTCAGACATGGCTACACATTGCACCCTTAGTACTTGTACTAATATATAGGGGACCCAGACATGACTACACAGTGCACCCTAATGCTTGTCCTAATACACAGGGGACCCAGACATGACTACACAGTACACCCTTAGTACTTGTCCTAATATATAGGGGACCAGACATGGCTACACAGTGCACCCTTAGTACTTGTCCTAATATATAGGGGACCCAGACATGACTACACAGTGCACCCTTAGTACTTGTCCTAATATATAGGGGACCAGACATGGCTACACAGTACACCCTTAGTACTTGTCCTAATATATAGGGGACCCAGACATGGCTACACAGTGCACCCTTGGTACTTGTCCTAATATATAGGGGACCAGACATGGCTACACAGTGCACCCTTAGTACTTGTCCTAATATATAGGGGACCCAGACATGACTACACAGTGCACCCTTAGTACTTGTCCTAATATATAGGGGATCAGACATGGCTACACAGTGCACCCTTAGTACTTGTCCTAATATATAGGGAACCCAGACATGACTACACAGTGCACCCTAATGCTTGTCCTAATACACAGGGGACCCAGACATGACTACACAGTACACCCTTAGTTCTTGTCCTAATATATAGGGGACCAGACATGGCTACACAGTGCACCCTTAGTACTTGTCCTAATATATAGGGACCCAGACATGACTACACAGTGCACCCTTACTACTTGTCCTAATATATAGGGGACCAGACATGGCTACACAGTACACCCTTAGTACTTGTTCTAATATATAGGGGACCAGACATGGCTACACAGTGCACCCTTAGTACTTGTCCTAATATATAGGGGACACAGACATGACTACACAGTGCACCCTTAGTACTTGTTCTAATACATAAGGGGCGCAGACATGGCTACACAATACAGCCTTAGTACTTGTCCTAATATACAGAGGACCCAGACATGGCTACACAGTGCACCCTTAGTACTTGTTCTAATACATAAGGGGCGCAGACATGGCTACACAATACAGCCTTAGTACTTGTCCTAATATGCAGGGGAACAAAGACATGGCTACACAGTGCACCCTTAGTACTTGTCCTAATATGTAGGGGACCCAGACATGACAACACAGTGCACCCTAATGCTTGTCCTAATACACAGGGGACCCAGACATGACTACACAGTACACCCTTAGTACTTGTCCTAATATATAGGGGACCAGACATGGCTACACAGTGCCCCCTTAGTACTTGTCCTAATATACAGGGGGCCCAGACATGGCTACACAGTTCACCCTTAGTACTTATCCTAATATACAGGAGACCCAGACATGACTACACAGTGCACCCTTAGTACTTGTCCTAATATATAGGAGACCAGACATGGCTACACAGTGCACCCTTAGTACTTGTCCTAATATGTAGGGGACCCAGACATGACTACACAGTGCACCCTAATGCTTGTCCTAATACACAGGGGACCCAGACATAACTACACAGTACACCCTTAGTACTTGTCCTAATATATAGGGGACCAGACATGGCTACACAGTGCACCCTTAGTACTTGTCCTAATATATAGGGGACCCAGACATGGCTACACAGTGCACCCTTAGTACTTGTCCTAATATATAGGGGACCAGACATGGCTACACAGTGCACCCTTAGTACTTGTCCTAATATATAGGGGACCAGACATGGCTACACAGTACACCCTTAGTACTTGTCTTAATATGCAGGGGACCAAGACATGGCTACACAGTGCACCCTTAGTACTTGTCCTAATATGCAGGGGAACAAAGACATGGCTACACAGTGCACCCTTAGTACTTGTTCTAATATATAGGGGACCCAGACATAGCTACACAGTGCACCCTTAGTACTTGTCCTAATATGCAGGGGACCCAGACATGGCTACACAGTGCACCCTTAGTACTTGTCCTAATATATAGGAGACCCAGACATGGCTACACAGTGCACCCTTAGTACTTGTCCTAATATATAGGGGACCCAGACATGGCTACACAGTGCACCCTTAGTACTTGTCCTAATATGTGGGGGACCCAGACATGGCTACACAGTGCACCCTTAGTACTTATCCTAATATATAGGGACTCAGACATGGCTACACATTGCACCCTTAGTACTTGTACTAATATATAGGGGACCCAGACATGACTACACAGTGCACCCTAATGCTTGTCCTAATACACAGGGGACCCAGACATGACTACACAGTACACCCTTAGTACTTGTCCTAATATATAGGGGACCAGACATGGCTACACAGTGCACCCTTAGTACTTTTCCTAATATATAGGGGACCCAGACATGACTACACAGTGCACCCTTAGTACTTGTCCTAATATATAGGGGACCAGACATGGCTACACAGTACACCCTTAGTACTTGTCCTAATATATAGGGGACCCAGACATGGCTACACAGTGCACCCTTAGTACTTGTCCTAATATATAGGGGACCAGACATGGCTACACAGTGCACCCTTAGTACTTGTCCTAATATATAGGGGACCCAGACATGACTACACAGTGCACCTTTAGTACTTGTCCTAATATATAGGGGATCAGACATGGCTACACAGTGCACCCTTAGTACTTGTCCTAATATATAGGGAACCCAGACATGACTACAGAGTGCACCCTAATGCTTGTCCTAATACACAGGGGACCCAGACATGACTACACAGTACACCCTTAGTACTTGTCCTAATATATAGGGGACCAGACATGGCTACACAGTGCACCCTTAGTACTTGTCCTAATATATAGGGGACCCAGACATGACTACACAGTGCACCCTTAGTACTTGTCCTAATATATAGGGGACCAGACATGGCTACACAGTACACCCTTAGTACTTGTTCTAATATATAGGGGACCAGACATGGCTACACAGTGCACCCTTAGTACTTGTCCTAATATATAGGGGACACAGACATGACTACACAGTGCACCCTTAGTACTTGTCCTAATATATAGGGGACCAGACATGGCTACACAGTACACCCTTAGTACTTGTCCTAATATATAGGGGACCCAGACATGGCCACACAGTGCACCCTTAGTTCTTGTCCTAATATGCAGGGGAATAAAGACATGGCTACACAGTGCACCCTTAGTAATTGTCCTAATATATAGGAGACCAGATATGGCTACACAGTGCACCCTTAGTACTTGTCCTAATATATAGAGGACTCAGACATGGCTACACAGTGCACCCTTAGTACTTGTCCTAATATATAGAGGACCCAGACATGGCTACACAGTGCACCCTTAGTACTTGTTCTAATACATAAGGGGCGCAGACATGGCTACACAATACAGCCTTAGTACTTGTCCTAATATGCAGGGGAACAAAGACATGGCTACACAGTGCACCCTTAGTACTTGTCCTAACATACAGGAGACCCAGACATGGCTACACAGTGCACCCTTAGTACTTGTCCTAATATGTAGGGGACCCAGACATGACAACACAGTGCACCCTAATGCTTGTCCTAATACACCGGGGACCCAGACATGACTACACAGTACACCCTTAGTACTTGTCCTAATATATAGGGGACCAGACATGGCTACACAGTGCCCCCTTAGTACTTGTCCTAATATACAGGGGGCCCAGACATGACTACACAGTGCACCCTTAGTACTTATCCTAATATACAGGAGACCCAGACATGACTACACAGTGCACCCTTAGTACTTGTCCTAATATATAGGAGACCCAGACATGGCTACAGAGTGCACCCTTAGTACTTATCCTAATATATAGGGACTCAGACATGGCTACACATTGCACCCTTAGTACTTGTACTAATATATAGGGGACCCAGACATGACTACACAGTGCACCCTAACGCTTGTCCTAATATGCAAGGGACCAAGACATGGCTACACAGTGCACGCTTAGTACTTGTCCTAATATATAGGAGACCAGATATGGCTACACAGTGCACCCTTAGTACTTGTCCTAATATATAGGAGACCAGACATGGCTACACAGTGCACCCTTAGTACTTGTCCTAATATATAGGGGACCCAGACATGACTACACAGTGCACCCTAATGCTTGTCTTAATACACAGGGGACCCAGACATGACTACACAGTGCACCCTTAGTACTTGTCCTAATATATAGGGGACCAGACGAGGCTACACAGTACACCCTTAGTACTTGTCCTAATATATAGGGGACCCAGACATGACTACACAGTGCACCCTTAGTACTTGTCCTAATATATAGGGGACCAGACATGGCTACACAGTGCACCCTTAGTACTTGTCCTAATATATAGGGGACCCAGACATGACTACACACTGCACCCTTAGTACTTGTCCTAATATATAGGGGACCAGACATGGCTACACAGTACACCCTTAGTACTTGTCCTAATATATAGGGGACCAGACATGGCTACACAGTACACCCTTAGTACTTGTCCTAATATATAGGGGACCCAGACATGGCCACACAGTGCACCCTTAGTTCTTGTCCTAATATGCAGGGGAACAAAGACATGGCTACACAGTGCACCCTTAGTACTTGTCCTAATATGCAGGGGACCCAGACATGGCTACACAGTGCACCCTTAGTACTTGTCCTAATATATAGGAGACCAGATATGGCTATACAGTGCACCCTTAGTACTTGTCCTTATATATAGGAGACCAGACATGGCTCCACAGGGCACAGTTAGCACTTGTCCTAATATATAGGAGAGCAGATATGGGTACACAGTGCACCCTTAGTACCTGTCCTAATATGCAGGGGACCCAGACATGGCTAAACAGTGCACCCTTAGTACTTGTCCTAATATATAGGAGACCCAGACATGGCTACACAGTGCACCCTTAGTACTTGTCCTAATATACAGGAGACCCAGACATGACTACACAGTGCACCCTTAGTACTTGTCCTAATATACAGGGGGCCCAGACATGACTACACAGTGCACCCTTAGTACTTGTCCTAATATATCGGAGACCCAATATGGCTACACAGTGCACCCTTAGTACTTGTCCTAATATGCAGGGGACCCAGACATGGCTACACAGTGCACCCTTAGTACTTGTCCTAATATATCGGAGACCCAATATGGCTACACAGTGCACCCTTAGTACTTGGCCTAATATATAAGGGACAAGATATGGCTACACAGTGCACCCTTAGTACTTGTCCTAATATATAGGAGACGAGACATGGCTACACAGTGCACCCTTAGTACTTGTCCTAATATGCAGGGGACCAAGACATGGCTACACAGTGCACCCTTAGTACTTGTCCTAACATATAGGAGACCCAATATGGCTACACAGTGCACCCTTAGTACTTGTCCTAATACATAAGGGGCGCAGACATGGCTACACAATACAGCCTTAGTACTTGTCCTAATATATAGGAGACCTGATATGGCTACATAGTGCACCCTTAGTGCTTGTCCTAATATATAGGGGACCTAGACATGGCTACACAGTGCACCCTAAGAACTTGTCCTAATATATAGAGGACTCAGACATTGCTACACAGTGCACCCTTAGTACTTGTCTTAATATGCAGGGGACCAAGACATGGCTACACAGTGCACCCTTAGTACTTGTCCTAATATGCAGGGGAACAAAGACATGGCTACACAGTGCACCCTTAGTACTTGTTCTAATATATAGGGGACCCAGACATAGCTACACAGTGCAACCTTAGTACTTGTCCTAATATGCAGGGGAACAAAGACATGGCTACACAGTGCACCCTTAGTACTTGTCCTAATATATAGGAGACCCAGACATGGCTACACAGTGCACCCTTAGTACTTGTCCTAATATATAGGGGACCCAGACATGGCTACACAGTGCACCCTTAGTACTTGTCCTAATATGTGGGGGACCCAGACATGACTACACAGTGCACCCTAATGCTTGTCCTAATACACAGGGGACCCAGACATGACTACACAGTACACCCTTAGTACTTGTCCTAATATATAGGGGACCAGACATGGCTACACAGTACACCCTTAGTACTTGTCCTAATATATAGGGGACCCAGACATGGCTACACAGTGCACCCTTAGTACTTGTCCTAATATATAGGGGACCAGACATGGCTACACAGTGCACCCTTAGTACTTGTCCTAATATATAGGGGACCCAGACATGACTACACAGTGCACCCTTAGTACTTGTCCTAATATATAGGGGAGCAGACATGGCTACACAGTACACCCTTAGTACTTGTCCTAATATATAGGGGACCCAGACATGGCTACACAGTGCACCCTTAGTACTTGTCCTAATATATAGGGGACCAGACATGGCTACACAGTGCACCCTTAGTACTTGTCCTAATATATAGGGGACCCAGACATGACTACACAGTGCACCCTTAGTACTTGTCCTAATATATAGGGGACCAGACATGGCTACACAGTACACCCTTAGTACTTGTCCTAATATATAGGGGACCAGACGTGGCTACACAGTGCCCCCTTAGTACTTGTCCTAATATACAGGGGGCCCAGACATGGCTACACAGTGCACCCTTAGTACTTATCCTAATATACAGGAGACCCAGACATGACTACACAGTGCACCCTTAGTACTTGTCCTAATATATAGGAGACCCAGACATGGCTACACAGTGCACCCTTAGTACTTGTCCTAATATATAGGAGACCCAGACATGACTACACAGTGCACCCTTAGTACTTGTCCTAATATATAGGAGACCAAGACATGACTACACAGTGCACCTTTAGTACTTATCCTAATATATAGGGACTCAGACATGGCTACACAGTGCACCCTTAGTACTTGTCCTAATATATAGGGGACCCAGACATGACTACACAGTGCACCCTAATGCTTGTCCTAATATGCAGGGGACCAAGACATGGCTACACAGTGCACGCTTAGTACTTGTCCTAATATATAGGAGACCAGATATGGCTACACAGTGCACCCTTAGTACTTGTCCTAATATATAGGGGACCAGACATGGCTACACACTGCACCCTTAGTACTTGTCCTAATATATAGGGGACCAGACATGGCTACACAGTGCACCCTTAGTACTTGTCCTAATATATAGGGAACCCAGACATGACTACACAGTGCACCCTAATGCTTGTCCTAATACACAGGGGACCCAGACATGACTACACAGTACACCCTTAGTACTTGTCCTAATATATAGGGGACCAGACATGGCTACACAGTGCACCCTTAGTACTTGTCCTAATATACAGGGGACCAGACATGACTACACAGTGCACCCTTAGTACTTGTCCTAATATATAGGGGACCAGACATGGCTACACAGTACACCCTTAGTACTTGTTCTAATATATAGGGGACCAGACATGGCTACACAGTGCACCCTTAGTACTTGTCCTAATATATAGGGGACCCAGACATGACTACACAGTGCACCCTTAGTACTTGTCCTAATATATAGGGGACCAGACATGGCTACACAGTACACCCTTAGTACTTGTCCTAATGTATAGGGGACCCAGACATGGCCACACAGTGCACTCTTAGTTCTTGTCCTAATATGCAGGGGAACAAAGACATGGCTACACAGTGCACCCTTAGTACTTGTCCTAATATGCAGGGGACCCAGACATGGCTACACAGTGCACCCTTAGTACTTGTCCTAATATATAGGAGACCAGATATGGCTACACAGTGCACCCTTAGTACTTGTCCTAATATATAGAGGACTCAGACATGGCTACACAGTGCACCCTTAGTACTTGTCCTAATATACAGAGGACCCAGACATGGCTACACACTGCACCCTTAGTACTTGTTTTAATACATAAGGGGCGCAGACATGGCTACACAATACAGCCTTAGTACTTGTCCTAATATATAGGGGACCAGACATGGCTACACAGTGCCCCCTTAGTACTTGTCCTAATATACAGGGGGCCCAGACATGTCTACACAGTGCACCCTTAGTACTTATCCTAATATACAGGAGACCCAGACATGACTACACAGTGCACCCTTAGTACTTGTCCTAATATATAGGAGACCCAGACATGGCTACACAGTGCACCCTTAGTACTTGTCCTAATATATAGGAGACCAGACATGGCTACACAGTGCACCCTTAGTACTTGTCCTCATATGTAGGGGACCCAGACATGACTACACAGTGCACCCTAATGCTTGTGCTAATACACAGGGGACCCAGACATGACTACACAGTACACCCTTAGTACTTGTCCTAATATATAGGGGACCAGACATGGCTACACAGTGCACCCTTAGTACTTGTCCTAATATATAGGGGACCCAGACATGGCTACACAGTGCATCCTTAGTACTTGTCCTAATATATAGGGGACCAGACATGGCTACACAGTACACCCTTAGTACTTGTCCTAATATATAGGGGACCCAGACATGGCTACACAGTGCACCCTTAGTACTTGTCCTAATATATAGGGGACCAGACATGGCTACACAGTGCACCCTTAGTACTTGTCCTAATATATAGGGGACCCAGACATGACTACACAGTGCACCCTTAGTACTTGTCCTAATATATAGGGGACCAGACATGGCTACACAGTACACCCTTAGTACTTTTCCTAATATATAGGGGACCAGACATGGCTACACAGTGCACCCTTATTACTTGTCCTAATATATAGGGGACCCAGACATGGCCACACAGTGCACCCTTAGTACTTGTCCTAATATGCAGGGGAACAAAGACATGGCTACACAGTGCACCCTTAGTACTTGTCCTAATATGCAGGGGACCCAGACATGGCTACACAGTGCACTCTTAGTACCTGTCCTAATATATAGGAGACCAGATATGCCTACACAGTGCACCCTTAGTACTTGTCCTAATATATAGGAGACCAGATATGGCTACACAGTGCACCCTTAGTACTTGTCCTAATATATAGAGGACTCAGACATGGCTACACAGTGCACCCTTAGTACTTGTCCTAATATACAGAGGACCCAGACATGGCTACACAGTGCACCCTTAGTACTTGTTCTAATACATAAGGGGCGCAGACATGGCTACACAATACAGCCTTAGTACTTGTCCTAATATGCAGGGGAACAAAGACATGGCTACACAGTGCACCCTTAGTACTTGCCCTAATATGCAGGGGACCAAGACATGGCTACAGAGTGCACCCTTAGTACTTGTCCTAACATACAGGAGACCCAGACATGGCTTCACAGTGCACACTTAGTACATGTCCTAATATATAGGGGACCCAGACATAGCTACACAGTGCACCCTTAGTACTTGTCCTAATATATAGGGGACCCAGACATGGCTACACAGTGCACCCTTAGTACTTATCCTAATATATAGGGACTCAGACATGGCTACACAGTGCTCCCTTAGTACTTGTCCTAATACATAGGGATCCAGACGTGGCTACACAGTGCACCCTTATTACTTGTTCTAATACATAAGGGGCGTAGACACGGCTACACAGTGCACCCTTAGTACTTGTCCTAATATATAAGGGACCCAGACATGGCTACACAGTGCACCCTTAGTACTTGTCCTAATATATAGGGGACCCAGACATGACTACACAGTGCACCCTTAGTACTTATCCTAATATATAGGGGACTCAGACATGGCTACACAGTGCTCCCTTAGTACTTGTCCTAATATATAGGGGACCCAGACATGACTACACAGTGCACCCTAATGCTTGTCCTAATACACAGGGGACCCAGACATGACTACACAGTAAACCCTTAGTACTTGTCCTAATATATAGGGGACCAGACATGGCTACACAGTGCCCCCTTAGTACTTGTCCTAATATATAGGGGACCCAGACATGACTACACAGTGCACCCTTAGTACTTGTCCTAATATATAGGGGACCCAGCCATGGCTACACAGTGCCCCCTTAGTACTTGTCCTAATATATAGGGGACCCAGACATGACTACACAGTGCACCCTTAGTACTTGTCCTAATATATACGGACCCAGACATGACTACACAGTGCACCCTTAGTACTTGTCCTAATATATAGGGGACCAGACATGGCTACACAGTACACCCTTAGTACTTTTCCTAATATATAGGGGACCAGACATGGCTACACAGTGCACCCTTATTACTTGTCCTAATATATAGGGGACCCAGACATGGCCACACAGTGCACCCTTAGTACTTGTCCTAATATGCAGGGGAACAAAGACATGGCTACACAGTGCACCCTTAGTACTTGTCCTAATATGCAGGGGACCCAGACATGGCTACACAGTGCACTCTTAGTACCTGTCCTAATATATAGGAGACCAGATATGCCTACACAGTGCACCCTTAGTACTTGTCCTAATATATAGGAGACCAGATATGGCTACACAGTGCACCCTTAGTACTTGTCCTAATATATAGAGGACTCAGACATGGCTACACAGTGCACCCTTAGTACTTGTCCTAATATACAGAGGACCCGGACATGGCTACACAGTGCACCCTTAGTACTTGTTCTAATACATAAGGGGCGCAGACATGGCTACACAATACAGCCTTAGTACTTGTCCTAATATGCAGGGGAACAAAGACATGGCTACACAGTGCACCCTTAGTACTTGCCCTGATATGCAGGGGACCAAGACATGGCTACAGAGTGCACCCTTAGTACTTGTCCTAACATACAGGAGACCCAGACATGGCTTCACAGTGCACACTTAGTACATGTCCTAATATATAGGGGACCCAGACATAGCTACACAGTGCACCCTTAGTACTTGTCCTAATATATAGGGGACCCAGACATGGCTACACAGTGCACCCTTAGTACTTATCCTAATATATAGGGACTCAGACATGGCTACACAGTGCTCCCTTAGTACTTGTCCTAATACATAGGGATCCAGACGTGGCTACACAGTGCACACTTATTACTTGTTCTAATACATAAGGGGCGTAGACAAGACTACACAGTGCACCCTTAGTACTTGTCCTAATATATAAGGGACCCAGACATGGCTACACAGTGCACCCTTAGTACTTGTCCTAATATATAGGGGACCCAGACATGACTACACAGTGCACCCTTAGTACTTGTCCTAATATATAGGGGACCCAGACATGACTACACAGTGCACCCTAATGCTTGTCCTAATACACAGGGGACCCAGACATGACTACACAGTAAACCCTTAGTACTTGTCCTAATATATAGGGGACCAGACATGGCTACACAGTGCCCCCTTAGTACTTGTCCTAATATATAGGGGACCAGACATGGCTACACAGTACACCCTTAGTACTTGTTCTAATATATAGGGGACCAGACATGGCTACACAGTGCACCCTTAGTACTTGTCCTAATATATAGGGGACACAGACATGACTACACAGTGCACCCTTAGTACTTGTCCTAATATATAGGGGACCAGACATGGCTACACAGTACACCCTTAGTACTTGTCCTAATATATAGGGGACCCAGACATGGCCACACAGTGCACCCTTAGTTCTTGTCCTAATATGCAGGGGAATAAAGACATGGCTACACAGTGCACCCTTAGTAATTGTCCTAATATATAGGAGACCAGATATGGCTACACAGTGCACCCTTAGTACTTGTCCTAATATATAGAGGACTCAGACATGGCTACACAGTGCACCCTTAGTACTTGTCCTAATATATAGAGGACCCAGACATGGCTACACAGTGCACCCTTAGTACTTGTTCTAATACATAAGGGGCGCAGACATGGCTACACAATACAGCCTTAGTACTTGTCCTAATATGCAGGGGAACAAAGACATGGCTACACAGTGCACCCTTAGTACTTGTGCTAACATACAGGAGACCCAGACATGGCTACACAGTGCACCCTTAGTACTTGTCCTAATATGTAGGGGACCCAGACATGACAACACAGTGCACCCTAATGCTTGTCCTAATACACAGGGGACCCAGACATGACTACACAGTACACCCTTAGTACTTGTCCTAATATATAGGGGACCAGACATGGCTACACAGTGCCCCCTTAGTACTTGTCCTAATATACAGGGGGCCCAGACATGGCTACACAGTGCACCCTTAGTACTTATCCTAATATACAGGAGACCCAGACATGACTACACAGTGCACCCTTAGTACTTGTCCTAATATATAGGAGACCCAGACATGGCTACAGAGTGCACCCTTAGTACTTATCCTAATATATAGGGACTCAGACATGGCTACACATTGCACCCTTAGTACTTGTACTAATATATAGGGGACCCAGACATGACTACACAGTGCACCCTAACGCTTGTCCTAATATGCAAGGGACCAAGACATGGCTACACAGTGCACGCTTAGTACTTGTCCTAATATATAGGAGACCAGACATGGCTACACAGTGCACCCTTAGTACTTGTCCTAATATATAGGGGACCCAGACATGACTACACAGTGCACCCTAATGCTTGTCTTAATACACAGGGGACCCAGACATGACTACACAGTGCACCCTTAGTACTTGTCCTAATATATAGGGGACCAGACGAGGCTACACAGTACACCCTTAGTACTTGTCCTAATATATAGAGGACCCAGACATGACTACACAGTGCACCCTTAGTACTTGTCCTAATATATAGGGGACCAGACATGGCTACACAGTGCACCCTTAGTACTTGTCCTAATATATAGGGGACCCAGACATGACTACACACTGCACCCTTAGTACTTGTCCTAATATATAGGGGACCAGACATGGCTACACAGTACACCCTTAGTACTTGTCCTAATATATAGGGGACCAGACATGGCTACACAGTACACCCTTAGTACTTGTCCTAATATATAGGGGACCCAGACATGGCCACACAGTGCACCCTTAGTTCTTGTCCTAATATGCAGGGGAACAAAGACATGGCTACACAGTGCACCCTTAGTACTTGTCCTAATATATAGGAGACCAGATATGGCTATACAGTGCACCCTTAGTACTTGTCCTTATATATAGGAGACCAGACATGGCTCCACAGGGCACAGTTAGCACTTGTCCTAATATATAGGAGAGCAGATATGGGTACACAGTGCACCCTTAGTACCTGTCCTAATATGCAGGGGACCCAGACATGGCTACACAGTGCACCCTTAGTACTTGTCCTAATATATAGGAGACCCAGACATGGCTACACAGTGCACCCTTAGTACTTGTCCTAATATACAGGAGACCCAGACATGACTACACAGTGCACCCTTAGTACTTGTCCTAATATACAGGGGGCCCAGACATGACTACACAGTGCACCCTTAGTACTTGTCCTAATATATAGGGGACCCAGACATGACTACACAGTGCACCCTTAGTACTTGTCCTAATATATAGGGGAGCAGACATGGCTACACAGTACACCCTTAGTACTTGTCCTAATATATAGGGGACCAGACATGGCTACACAGTGCACCCTTAGTACTTGTCCTAATATATAGGGGACCCAGACATGACTACACAGTGCACCCTAATGCTTGTCCTAATACACAGGGGACCCAGACATGACTACACAGTAAACCCTTAGTACTTGTCCTAATATATAGGGGACCAGACATGGCTACACAGTGCCCCCTTAGTACTTGTCCTAATATATAGGGGACCAGACATGGCTACACAGTACACCCTTAGTACTTGTTCTAATATATAGGGGACCAGACATGGCTACACAGTGCACCCTTAGTACTTGTCCTAATATATAGGGGACACAGACATGACTACACAGTGCACCCTTAGTACTTGTCCTAATATATAGGGGACCAGACATGGCTACACAGTACACCCTTAGTACTTGTCCTAATATATAGGGGACCCAGACATGGCCACACAGTGCACCCTTAGTTCTTGTCCTAATATGCAGGGGAATAAAGACATGGCTACACAGTGCACCCTTAGTAATTGTCCTAATATATAGGAGACCAGATATGGCTACACAGTGCACCCTTAGTACTTGTCCTAATATATAGAGGACTCAGACATGGCTACACAGTGCACCCTTAGTACTTGTCCTAATATATAGAGGACCCAGACATGGCTACACAGTGCACCCTTAGTACTTGTTCTAATACATAAGGGGCGCAGACATGGCTACACAATACAGCCTTAGTACTTGTCCTAATATGCAGGGGAACAAAGACATGGCTACACAGTGCACCCTTAGTACTTGTCCTAACATACAGGAGACCCAGACATGGCTACACAGTGCACCCTTAGTACTTGTCCTAATATGTAGGGGACCCAGACATGACAACACAGTGCACCCTAATGCTTGTCCTAATACACAGGGGACCCAGACATGACTACACAGTACACCCTTAGTACTTGTCCTAATATATAGGGGACCAGACATGGCTGCACAGTGCCCCCTTAGTACTTGTCCTAATATACAGGGGGCCCAGACATGGCTACACAGTGCACCCTTAGTACTTATCCTAATATACAGGAGACCCAGACATGACTACACAGTGCACCCTTAGTACTTGTCCTAATATATAGGAGACCCAGACATGGCTACAGAGTGCACCCTTAGTACTTATCCTAATATATAGGGACTCAGACATGGCTACACATTGCACCCTTAGTACTTGTACTAATATATAGGGGACCCAGACATGACTACACAGTGCACCCTAACGCTTGTCCTAATATGCAAGGGACCAAGACATGGCTACACAGTGCACGCTTAGTACTTGTCCTAATATATAGGAGACCAGACATGGCTACACAGTGCACCCTTAGTACTTGTCCTAATATATAGGGGACCCAGACATGACTACACAGTGCACCCTAATGCTTGTCTTAATACACAGGGGACCCAGACATGACTACACAGTGCACCCTTAGTACTTGTCCTAATATATAGGGGACCAGACGAGGCTACACAGTACACCCTTAGTACTTGTCCTAATATATAGGGGACCCAGACATGACTACACAGTGCACCCTTAGTACTTGTCCTAATATATAGGGGACCAGACATGGCTACACAGTGCACCCTTAGTACTTGTCCTAATATATAGGGGACCCAGACATGACTACACACTGCACCCTTAGTACTTGTCCTAATATATAGGGGACCAGACATGGCTACACAGTACACCCTTAGTACTTGTCCTAATATATAGGGGACCAGACATGGCTACACAGTACACCCTTAGTACTTGTCCTAATATATAGGGGACCCAGACATGGCCACACAGTGCACCCTTAGTTCTTGTCCTAATATGCAGGGGAACAAAGACATGGCTACACAGTGCACCCTTAGTACTTGTCCTAATATGCAGGGGACCCAGACATGGCTACACAGTGCACCCTTAGTACTTGTCCTAATATATAGGAGACCAGATATGGCTATACAGTGCACCCTTAGTACTTGTCCTTATATATAGGAGACCAGACATGGCTCCACAGGGCACAGTTAGCACTTGTCCTAATATATAGGAGAGCAGATATGGGTACACAGTGCACCCTTAGTACCTGTCCTAATATGCAGGGGACCCAGACATGGCTACACAGTGCACCCTTAGTACTTGTCCTAATATATAGGAGACCCAGACATGGCTACACAGTGCACCCTTAGTACTTGTCCTAATATACAGGAGACCCAGACATGACTACACAGTGCACCCTTAGTACTTGTCCTAATATACAGGGGGCCCAGACATGACTACACAGTGCACCCTTAGTACTTGTCCTAATATATAGGGGACCCAGACATGACTACACAGTGCACCCTTAGTACTTGTCCTAATATATAGGGGAGCAGACATGGCTACACAGTACACCCTTAGTACTTGTCCTAATATATAGGGGACCCAGACATGGCTACACAGTGCACCCTTAGTACTTGTCCTAATATATAGGGGACCAGACATGGCTACACAGTGCACCCTTAGTACTTGTCCTAATATATAGGGGACCCAGACATGACTACACAGTGCACCCTTAGTACTTGTCCTAATATATAGGGGACCAGACATGGCTACACAGTACACCCTTAGTACTTGTCCTAATATATAGGGGACCAGACGTGGCTACACAGTGCCCCCTTAGTACTTGTCCTAATATACAGGGGGCCCAGACATGGCTACACAGTGCACCCTTAGTACTTATCCTAATATACAGGAGACCCAGACATGACTACACAGTGCACCCTTAGTACTTGTCCTAATATATAGGAGACCCAGACATGGCTACACAGTGCACCCTTAGTACTTGTCCTAATATATAGGAGACCCAGACATGACTACACAGTGCACCCTTAGTACTTGTCCTAATATATAGGAGACCAAGACATGACTACACAGTGCACCTTTAGTACTTATCCTAATATATAGGGACTCAGACATGGCTACACAGTGCACCCTTAGTACTTGTCCTAATATATAGGGGACCCAGACATGACTACACAGTGCACCCTAATGCTTGTCCTAATATGCAGGGGACCAAGACATGGCTACACAGTGCACGCTTAGTACTTGTCCTAATATATAGGAGACCAGATATGGCTACACAGTGCACCCTTAGTACTTGTCCTAATATATAGGGGACCAGACATGGCTACACACTGCACCCTTAGTACTTGTCCTAATATATAGGGGACCAGACATGGCTACACAGTGCACCCTTAGTACTTGTCCTAATATATAGGGAACCCAGACATGACTACACAGTGCACCCTAATGCTTGTCCTAATACACAGGGGACCCAGACATGACTACACAGTACACCCTTAGTACTTGTCCTAATATATAGGGGACCAGACATGGCTACACAGTGCACCCTTAGTACTTGTCCTAATATACAGGGGACCAGACATGACTACACAGTGCACCCTTAGTACTTGTCCTAATATATAGGGGACCAGACATGGCTACACAGTACACCCTTAGTACTTGTTCTAATATATAGGGGACCAGACATGGCTACACAGTGCACCCTTAGTACTTGTCCTAATATATAGGGGACCCAGACATGACTACACAGTGCACCCTTAGTACTTGTCCTAATATATAGGGGACCAGACATGGCTACACAGTACACCCTTAGTACTTGTCCTAATGTATAGGGGACCCAGACATGGCCACACAGTGCACTCTTAGTTCTTGTCCTAATATGCAGGGGAACAAAGACATGGCTACACAGTGCACCCTTAGTACTTGTCCTAATATGCAGGGGACCCAGACATGGCTATACAGTGCACCCTTAGTACTTGTCCTAATATATAGGAGACCAGATATGGCTACACAGTGCACCCTTAGTACTTGTCCTAATATATAGAGGACTCAGACATGGCTACACAGTGCACCCTTAGTACTTGTCCTAATATACAGAGGACCCAGACATGGCTACACACTGCACCCTTAGTACTTGTTCTAATACATAAGGGGCGCAGACATGGCTACACAATACAGCCTTAGTACTTGTCCTAATATATAGGGGACCAGACATGGCTACACAGTGCCCCCTTAGTACTTGTCCTAATATACAGGGGGCCCAGACATGTCTACACAGTGCACCCTTAGTACTTATCCTAATATACAGGAGACCCAGACATGACTACACAGTGCACCCTTAGTACTTGTCCTAATATATAGGAGACCCAGACATGGCTACACAGTGCACCCTTAGTACTTGTCCTAATATATAGGAGACCAGACATGGCTACACAGTGCACCCTTAGTACTTGTCCTCATATGTAGGGGACCCAGACATGACTACACAGTGCACCCTAATGCTTGTGCTAATACACAGGGGACCCAGACATGACTACACAGTACACCCTTAGTACTTGTCCTAATATATAGGGGACCAGACATGGCTACACAGTGCACCCTTAGTACTTGTCCTAATATATAGGGGACCCAGACATGGCTACACAGTGCACCCTTAGTACTTGTCCTAATATATAGGGGACCAGACATGGCTACACAGTACACCCTTAGTACTTGTCCTAATATATAGGGGACCCAGACATGGCTACACAGTGCACCCTTAGTACTTGTCCTAATATATAGGGGACCAGACATGGCTACACAGTGCACCCTTAGTACTTGTCCTAATATATAGGGGACCCAGACATGACTACACAGTGCACCCTTAGTACTTGTCCTAATATATAGGGGACCAGACATGGCTACACAGTACACCCTTAGTACTTTTCCTAATATATAGGGGACCAGACATGGCTACACAGTGCACCCTTATTACTTGTCCTAATATATAGGGGACCCAGACATGGCCACACAGTGCACCCTTAGTACTTGTCCTAATATGCAGGGGAACAAAGACATGGCTACACAGTGCACCCTTAGTACTTGTCCTAATATGCAGGGGACCCAGACATGGCTACACAGTGCACTCTTAGTACCTGTCCTAATATATAGGAGACCAGATATGCCTACACAGTGCACCCTTAGTACTTGTCCTAATATATAGGAGACCAGATATGGCTACACAGTGCACCCTTAGTACTTGTCCTAATATATAGAGGACTCAGACATGGCTACACAGTGCACCCTTAGTACTTGTCCTAATATACAGAGGACCCAGACATGGCTACACAGTGCACCCTTAGTACTTGTTCTAATACATAAGGGGCGCAGACATGGCTACACAATACAGCCTTAGTACTTGTCCTAATATGCAGGGGAACAAAGACATGGCTACACAGTGCACCCTTAGTACTTGCCCTAATATGCAGGGGACCAAGACATGGCTACAGAGTGCACCCTTAGTACTTGTCCTAACATACAGGAGACCCAGACATGGCTTCACAGTGCACACTTAGTACATGTCCTAATATATAGGGGACCCAGACATAGCTACACAGTGCACCCTTAGTACTTGTCCTAATATATAGGGGACCCAGACATGGCTACACAGTGCACCCTTAGTACTTGTCCTAATATATAGGGGACCAGACATGGCTACACAGTACACCCTTAGTACTTTTCCTAATATATAGGGGACCAGACATGGCTACACAGTGCACCCTTATTACTTGTCCTAATATATAGGGGACCCAGACATGGCCACACAGTGCACCCTTAGTACTTGTCCTAATATGCAGGGGAACAAAGACATGGCTACACAGTGCACCCTTAGTACTTGTCCTAATATGCAGGGGACCCAGACATGGCTACACAGTGCACTCTTAGTACCTGTCCTAATATATAGGAGACCAGATATGCCTACACAGTGCACCCTTAGTACTTGTCCTAATATATAGGAGACCAGATATGGCTACACAGTGCACCCTTAGTACTTGTCCTAATATATAGAGGACTCAGACATGGCTACACAGTGCACCCTTAGTACTTGTCCTAATATACAGAGGACCCAGACATGGCTACACAGTGCACCCTTAGTACTTGTTCTAATACATAAGGGGCGCAGACATGGCTACACAATACAGCCTTAGTACTTGTCCTAATATGCAGGGGAACAAAGACATGGCTACACAGTGCACCCTTAGTACTTGCCCTAATATGCAGGGGACCAAGACATGGCTACAGAGTGCACCCTTAGTACTTGTCCTAACATACAGGAGACCCAGACATGGCTTCACAGTGCACACTTAGTACATGTCCTAATATATAGGGGACCCAGACATAGCTACACAGTGCACCCTTAGTACTTGTCCTAATATATAGGGGACCCAGACATGGCTACACAGTGCACCCTTAGTACTTATCCTAATATATAGGGACTCAGACATGGCTACACAGTGCTCCCTTAGTACTTGTCCTAATACATAGGGATCCAGACGTGGCTACACAGTGCACCCTTATTACTTGTTCTAATACATAAGGGGCGTAGACACGGCTACACAGTGCACCCTTAGTACTTGTCCTAATATATAAGGGACCCAGACATGGCTACACAGTGCACCCTTAGTACTTGTCCTAATATATAGGGGACCCAGACATGACTACACAGTGCACCCTTAGTACTTATCCTAATATATAGGGGACTCAGACATGGCTACACAGTGCTCCCTTAGTACTTGTCCTAATATATAGGGGACCCAGACATGACTACACAGTGCACCCTAATGCTTGTCCTAATACACAGGGGACCCAGACATGACTACACAGTAAACCCTTAGTACTTGTCCTAATATATAGGGGACCAGACATGGCTACACAGTGCCCCCTTAGTACTTGTCCTAATATACAGGGGGCCCAGACATGTCTACACAGTGCACCCTTAGTACTTATCCTAATATACAGGAGACCCAGACATGACTACACAGTGCACCCTTAGTACTTGTCCTAATATATAGGAGACCCAGACATGGCTACACAGTGCACCCTTAGTACTTGTCCTAATATATAGGAGACCAGACATGGCTACACAGTGCACCCTTAGTACTTGTCCTCATATGTAGGGGACCCAGACATGACTACACAGTGCACCCTAATGCTTGTGCTAATACACAGGGGACCCAGACATGACTACACAGTACACCCTTAGTACTTGTCCTAATATATAGGGGACCAGACATGGCTACACAGTGCACCCTTAGTACTTGTCCTAATATATAGGGGACCCAGACATGGCTACACAGTGCACCCTTAGTACTTGTCCTAATATATAGGAGACCAGATATGGCTATACAGTGCACCCTTAGTACTTGTCCTTATATATAGGAGACCAGACATGGCTCCACAGGGCACAGTTAGCACTTGTCCTAATATATAGGAGAGCAGATATGGGTACACAGTGCACCCTTAGTACCTGTCCTAATATGCAGGGGACCCAGACATGGCTACACAGTGCACCCTTAGTACTTGTCCTAATATATAGGAGACCCAGACATGGCTACACAGTGCACCCTTAGTACTTGTCCTAATATACAGGAGACCCAGACATGACTACACAGTGCACCCTTAGTACTTGTCCTAATATACAGGGGGCCCAGACATGACTACACAGTGCACCCTTAGTACTTGTCCTAATATATAGGGGACCCAGACATGACTACACAGTGCACCCTTAGTACTTGTCCTAATATATAGGGGAGCAGACATGGCTACACAGTACACCCTTAGTACTTGTCCTAATATATAGGGGACCCAGACATGGCTACACAGTGCACCCTTAGTACTTGTCCTAATATATAGGGGACCAGACATGGCTACACAGTGCACCCTTAGTACTTGTCCTAATATATAGGGGACCCAGACATGACTACACAGTGCACCCTTAGTACTTGTCCTAATATATAGGGGACCAGACATGGCTACACAGTACACCCTTAGTACTTGTCCTAATATATAGGGGACCAGACGTGGCTACACAGTGCCCCCTTAGTACTTGTCCTAATATACAGGGGGCCCAGACATGGCTACACAGTGCACCCTTAGTACTTATCCTAATATACAGGAGACCCAGACATGACTACACAGTGCACCCTTAGTACTTGTCCTAATATATAGGAGACCCAGACATGGCTACACAGTGCACCCTTAGTACTTGTCCTAATATATAGGAGACCCAGACATGACTACACAGTGCACCCTTAGTACTTGTCCTAATATATAGGAGACCAAGACATGACTACACAGTGCACCTTTAGTACTTATCCTAATATATAGGGACTCAGACATGGCTACACAGTGCACCCTTAGTACTTGTCCTAATATATAGGGGACCCAGACATGACTACACAGTGCACCCTAATGCTTGTCCTAATATGCAGGGGACCAAGACATGGCTACACAGTGCACGCTTAGTACTTGTCCTAATATATAGGAGACCAGATATGGCTACACAGTGCACCCTTAGTACTTGTCCTAATATATAGGGGACCAGACATGGCTACACACTGCACCCTTAGTACTTGTCCTAATATATAGGGGACCAGACATGGCTACACAGTGCACCCTTAGTACTTGTCCTAATATATAGGGAACCCAGACATGACTACACAGTGCACCCTAATGCTTGTCCTAATACACAGGGGACCCAGACATGACTACACAGTACACCCTTAGTACTTGTCCTAATATATAGGGGACCAGACATGGCTACACAGTGCACCCTTAGTACTTGTCCTAATATACAGGGGACCAGACATGACTACACAGTGCACCCTTAGTACTTGTCCTAATATATAGGGGACCAGACATGGCTACACAGTACACCCTTAGTACTTGTTCTAATATATAGGGGACCAGACATGGCTACACAGTGCACCCTTAGTACTTGTCCTAATATATAGGGGACCCAGACATGACTACACAGTGCACCCTTAGTACTTGTCCTAATATATAGGGGACCAGACATGGCTACACAGTACACCCTTAGTACTTGTCCTAATGTATAGGGGACCCAGACATGGCCACACAGTGCACTCTTAGTTCTTGTCCTAATATGCAGGGGAACAAAGACATGGCTACACAGTGCACCCTTAGTACTTGTCCTAATATGCAGGGGACCCAGACATGGCTATACAGTGCACCCTTAGTACTTGTCCTAATATATAGGAGACCAGATATGGCTACACAGTGCACCCTTAGTACTTGTCCTAATATATAGAGGACTCAGACATGGCTACACAGTGCACCCTTAGTACTTGTCCTAATATACAGAGGACCCAGACATGGCTACACACTGCACCCTTAGTACTTGTTCTAATACATAAGGGGCGCAGACATGGCTACACAATACAGCCTTAGTACTTGTCCTAATATATAGGGGACCAGACATGGCTACACAGTGCCCCCTTAGTACTTGTCCTAATATACAGGGGGCCCAGACATGTCTACACAGTGCACCCTTAGTACTTATCCTAATATACAGGAGACCCAGACATGACTACACAGTGCACCCTTAGTACTTGTCCTAATATATAGGAGACCCAGACATGGCCACACAGTGCACTCTTAGTTCTTGTCCTAATATGCAGGGGAACAAAGACATGGCTACACAGTGCACCCTTAGTACTTGTCCTAATATGCAGGGGACCCAGACATGGCTATACAGTGCACCCTTAGTACTTGTCCTAATATATAGGAGACCAGATATGGCTACACAGTGCACCCTTAGTACTTGTCCTAATATATAGAGGACTCAGACATGGCTACACAGTGCACCCTTAGTACTTGTCCTAATATACAGAGGACCCAGACATGGCTACACACTGCACCCTTAGTACTTGTTCTAATACATAAGGGGCGCAGACATGGCTACACAATACAGCCTTAGTACTTGTCCTAATATATAGGGGACCAGACATGGCTACACAGTGCCCCCTTAGTACTTGTCCTAATATACAGGGGGCCCAGACATGTCTACACAGTGCACCCTTAGTACTTATCCTAATATACAGGAGACCCAGACATGACTACACAGTGCACCCTTAGTACTTGTCCTAATATATAGGAGACCCAGACATGGCTACACAGTGCACCCTTAGTACTTGTCCTAATATATAGGAGACCAGACATGGCTACACAGTGCACCCTTAGTACTTGTCCTCATATGTAGGGGACCCAGACATGACTACACAGTGCACCCTAATGCTTGTGCTAATACACAGGGGACCCAGACATGACTACACAGTACACCCTTAGTACTTGTCCTAATATATAGGGGACCAGACATGGCTACACAGTGCACCCTTAGTACTTGTCCTAATATATAGGGGACCCAGACATGGCTACACAGTGCACCCTTAGTACTTGTCCTAATATATAGGGGACCAGACATGGCTACACAGTACACCCTTAGTACTTGTCCTAATATATAGGGGACCCAGACATGGCTACACAGTGCACCCTTAGTACTTGTCCTAATATATAGGGGACCAGACATGGCTACACAGTGCACCCTTAGTACTTGTCCTAATATATAGGGGACCCAGACATGACTACACAGTGCACCCTTAGTACTTGTCCTAATATATAGGGGACCAGACATGGCTACACAGTACACCCTTAGTACTTTTCCTAATATATAGGGGACCAGACATGGCTACACAGTGCACCCTTATTACTTGTCCTAATATATAGGGGACCCAGACATGGCCACACAGTGCACCCTTAGTACTTGTCCTAATATGCAGGGGAACAAAGACATGGCTACACAGTGCACCCTTAGTACTTGTCCTAATATGCAGGGGACCCAGACATGGCTACACAGTGCACTCTTAGTACCTGTCCTAATATATAGGAGACCAGATATGCCTACACAGTGCACCCTTAGTACTTGTCCTAATATATAGGAGACCAGATATGGCTACACAGTGCACCCTTAGTACTTGTCCTAATATATAGAGGACTCAGACATGGCTACACAGTGCACCCTTAGTACTTGTCCTAATATACAGAGGACCCAGACATGGCTACACAGTGCACCCTTAGTACTTGTTCTAATACATAAGGGGCGCAGACATGGCTACACAATACAGCCTTAGTACTTGTCCTAATATGCAGGGGAACAAAGACATGGCTACACAGTGCACCCTTAGTACTTGCCCTAATATGCAGGGGACCAAGACATGGCTACAGAGTGCACCCTTAGTACTTGTCCTAACATACAGGAGACCCAGACATGGCTTCACAGTGCACACTTAGTACATGTCCTAATATATAGGGGACCCAGACATAGCTACACAGTGCACCCTTAGTACTTGTCCTAATATATAGGGGACCCAGACATGGCTACACAGTGCACCCTTAGTACTTGTCCTAATATATAGGGGACCAGACATGGCTACACAGTACACCCTTAGTACTTTTCCTAATATATAGGGGACCAGACATGGCTACACAGTGCACCCTTATTACTTGTCCTAATATATAGGGGACCCAGACATGGCCACACAGTGCACCCTTAGTACTTGTCCTAATATGCAGGGGAACAAAGACATGGCTACACAGTGCACCCTTAGTACTTGTCCTAATATGCAGGGGACCCAGACATGGCTACACAGTGCACTCTTAGTACCTGTCCTAATATATAGGAGACCAGATATGCCTACACAGTGCACCCTTAGTACTTGTCCTAATATATAGGAGACCAGATATGGCTACACAGTGCACCCTTAGTACTTGTCCTAATATATAGAGGACTCAGACATGGCTACACAGTGCACCCTTAGTACTTGTCCTAATATACAGAGGACCCAGACATGGCTACACAGTGCACCCTTAGTACTTGTTCTAATACATAAGGGGCGCAGACATGGCTACACAATACAGCCTTAGTACTTGTCCTAATATGCAGGGGAACAAAGACATGGCTACACAGTGCACCCTTAGTACTTGCCCTAATATGCAGGGGACCAAGACATGGCTACAGAGTGCACCCTTAGTACTTGTCCTAACATACAGGAGACCCAGACATGGCTTCACAGTGCACACTTAGTACATGTCCTAATATATAGGGGACCCAGACATAGCTACACAGTGCACCCTTAGTACTTGTCCTAATATATAGGGGACCCAGACATGGCTACACAGTGCACCCTTAGTACTTATCCTAATATATAGGGACTCAGACATGGCTACACAGTGCTCCCTTAGTACTTGTCCTAATACATAGGGATCCAGACGTGGCTACACAGTGCACCCTTATTACTTGTTCTAATACATAAGGGGCGTAGACACGGCTACACAGTGCACCCTTAGTACTTGTCCTAATATATAAGGGACCCAGACATGGCTACACAGTGCACCCTTAGTACTTGTCCTAATATATAGGGGACCCAGACATGACTACACAGTGCACCCTTAGTACTTATCCTAATATATAGGGGACTCAGACATGGCTACACAGTGCTCCCTTAGTACTTGTCCTAATATATAGGGGACCCAGACATGACTACACAGTGCACCCTAATGCTTGTCCTAATACACAGGGGACCCAGACATGACTACACAGTAAACCCTTAGTACTTGTCCTAATATATAGGGGACCAGACATGGCTACACAGTGCCCCCTTAGTACTTGTCCTAATATACAGGGGGCCCAGACATGTCTACACAGTGCACCCTTAGTACTTATCCTAATATACAGGAGACCCAGACATGACTACACAGTGCACCCTTAGTACTTGTCCTAATATATAGGAGACCCAGACATGGCTACACAGTGCACCCTTAGTACTTGTCCTAATATATAGGAGACCAGACATGGCTACACAGTGCACCCTTAGTACTTGTCCTCATATGTAGGGGACCCAGACATGACTACACAGTGCACCCTAATGCTTGTGCTAATACACAGGGGACCCAGACATGACTACACAGTACACCCTTAGTACTTGTCCTAATATATAGGGGACCAGACATGGCTACACAGTGCACCCTTAGTACTTGTCCTAATATATAGGGGACCCAGACATGGCTACACAGTGCACCCTTAGTACTTGTCCTAATATATAGGGGACCAGACATGGCTACACAGTACACCCTTAGTACTTGTCCTAATATATAGGGGACCCAGACATGGCTACACAGTGCACCCTTAGTACTTGTCCTAATATATAGGGGACCAGACATGGCTACACAGTGCACCCTTAGTACTTGTCCTAATATATAGGGGACCCAGACATGACTACACAGTGCACCCTTAGTACTTGTCCTAATATATAGGGGACCAGACATGGCTACACAGTACACCCTTAGTACTTTTCCTAATATATAGGGGACCAGACATGGCTACACAGTGCACCCTTATTACTTGTCCTAATATATAGGGGACCCAGACATGGCCACACAGTGCACCCTTAGTACTTGTCCTAATATGCAGGGGAACAAAGACATGGCTACACAGTGCACCCTTAGTACTTGTCCTAATATGCAGGGGACCCAGACATGGCTACACAGTGCACTCTTAGTACCTGTCCTAATATATAGGAGACCAGATATGCCTACACAGTGCACCCTTAGTACTTGTCCTAATATATAGGAGACCAGATATGGCTACACAGTGCACCCTTAGTACTTGTCCTAATATATAGAGGACTCAGACATGGCTACACAGTGCACCCTTAGTACTTGTCCTAATATACAGAGGACCCAGACATGGCTACACAGTGCACCCTTAGTACTTGTTCTAATACATAAGGGGCGCAGACATGGCTACACAATACAGCCTTAGTACTTGTCCTAATATGCAGGGGAACAAAGACATGGCTACACAGTGCACCCTTAGTACTTGCCCTAATATGCAGGGGACCAAGACATGGCTACAGAGTGCACCCTTAGTACTTGTCCTAACATACAGGAGACCCAGACATGGCTTCACAGTGCACACTTAGTACATGTCCTAATATATAGGGGACCCAGACATAGCTACACAGTGCACCCTTAGTACTTGTCCTAATATATAGGGGACCCAGACATGGCTACACAGTGCACCCTTAGTACTTATCCTAATATATAGGGACTCAGACATGGCTACACAGTGCTCCCTTAGTACTTGTCCTAATACATAGGGATCCAGACGTGGCTACACAGTGCACCCTTATTACTTGTTCTAATACATAAGGGACGTAGACACGGCTACACAGTGCACCCTTAGTACTTGTCCTAATATATAAGGGACCCAGACATGGCTACACAGTGCACCCTTAGTACTTGTCCTAATATATAGGGGACCCAGACATGACTACACAGTGCACCCTTAGTACTTATCCTAATATATAGGGGACTCAGACATGGCTACACAGTGCTCCCTTAGTACTTGTCCTAATATATAGGGGACCCAGACATGACTACACAGTGCACCCTAATGCTTGTCCTAATACACAGGGGACCCAGAAATGACTACACAGTAAACCCTTAGTACTTGTCCTAATATATAGGGGACCAGACATGGCTACACAGTGCCCCCTTAGTACTTGTCCTAATATACAGGGGGCCCAGACATGGCTACACAGTGCACCCTTAGTACTTGTCCTAATATATAGGAGACCCAGACATGGCTACACAGTGCACCCTTAGTACTTATCCTAATATATAGGGACTCAGACATGGCTACAAAGTGCACCCTTAGTACTTGTCCTAATATATAGGGGACCCAGACATGGCTACACAGTGCACCCTTAGTACTTGTCCTAATAAATAGGAGACCAGATATGGCTACACAGTGCACCCTTAGTACTTGTCCTAATATATAGGAGACCAGATGTGGGTACACAGTGCACCCTTAGTACTTGTCCTAATATGTAGGAGACCAGACATGGCTCCACAGGGCACAGTTAGCACTTGTTCTAATATATAGAGACCCAGACATGACTACACAGTGCACCCTTAGTACTTGTCCTAATATATAGGGACCCAGACATCACTACACAGTGCACCCTTAGTACTTGTCCTAATATATAGAAGACCAGATATGGGTACACAGTGCACCCTTGGTACTTGTCCTAATATATAGGAGACCAGATATGGGTACACAGTGCACCCTTAGTACTTGTCCTAATATATAGGGACCCAGACATGACTACACAGTGCACCCTTAGTACTTGTCCTAATATATAGGGGACCAAGACATGGCCACACAGTGCACCCTTAGTACTTGTCCTAATATGCAGGGGACCCAGACATGGCTACACAGTGCACCCTTAGTACTTTTCCTAATATATAGGGACCCAGACATGGCTACACAGTGCACCCTTAGTACTTGTCCTAATATATAGGGACCCAGACATGGCTACACAGTGCACCCTTAGTACTTGTCCTAATATATAGGAGACCAGACATGGCTCCACAGGGCACACTTAGTACTTGTTCTAATATATAGGGACCCAGACATGACTACACAGTGCGCCCTTAGTATTTGTCCTAATATATAGGGACCCAGACATGACTACAGAGTGCACCCTTAGTACTTGTCCTAATATATAGGGACCCAGACATGACTACACAGTGCACCCTTAGTACTTGTCCTAATATGCAGGGGAACAAAGATATGGCTACACAGGGCACCTTAGTACTTGTCCTAATATATAGGGGGCCAGACATGACTACACAGTGCACCCTTAGTAATTGTCCTAATATATAGGAGACCAGATATGGCTACACAGTGCACCCTTAGTACTTGTCCTAATATGCAGGGGACCAAGACATGGCTACACAGTGCACCCTTAGTACTTGTCCTAATATATAGGAGACCCAATATGGCTACACAGTGCACCCTTAGTACTTGTCCTAATATATAGGAGACCAGATATGGCTACACAGTGCACCCTTAGTACTGGTCCTAATATGCAGGGGACCCAGACATGGCTACACAGTGCACCCTTAGTACTTGTCCTAATATATCGGAGACCCAATATGGCTACACAGTGCACCCTTAGTACTTGGCCTAATATATAAGGGACCAGATATGGCTACACAGTGCACCCTTAGTACTTGTCCTAATATATAGGAGACGAGACATGGCTACACAGTGCACCCTTAGTACTTATCCTAATATATAGGGACTCAGACATGGCTACACAGTGCTCCCTTCGTACTTGTCCTAATACATAGGGATCCAGACGTGGCTACACAGTGCACCCTTAGTAGTTGTTCTAATACATAAGGGGCGCAGACATGGCTACACAGTGCACCCTTAGTACTTGTCCTAATATATAGGGGACCCAGACATGGCTACACAGTGCACCCTTAGTACTTGTTCTAATACATAAGGGGCGCAGACATGGCTACACAATACAGCCCTAGTACTTGTCTTAATATGCAGGGGACCAAAACATGGCTACACAGTGCACCCTTAGTACTTGTCCCAATATGCAGGGGAACAAAGACATGGCTACACAGTGCACCCTTAGTACTTGTCCTAATATATAGGGGACCCAGACATAGCTACACAGTGCACCCTTAGTACTTGTCCTAATATATAGGAGACCCAGACATGGCTACACAGTGCACCCTTAGTACTTGTCCTAATACATAGGGACCCAGACGTGGCTACACAGTGCAGCCTTAGTACTTGTTCTAATACATAAGGGGCGCAGACATGGCTACACAGTGCACCCTTAGTACTTGTCCTAATATATAGGGTACCCAGACATGACTACACAGTGCACCCTAATGCTTGTTCTAATACACAGGGGACCCACACATGACTACACAGTACACCCTTAGTACTTGTCCTAATATATAGGGGACCAGACATGGCTACACAGTGCACCCTTAGTACTTGTCCTAATATATAGGGGACCCAGACATGACTACACAGTGCACCCTTAGTACTTGTCCTAATATATAGGGGACCAGACATGGCTACACAGTGCACCCTTAGTACTTGTCCTAATATATAGGGGACCCAGACATGACAACACAGTGCACCCTTAGTACTTGTCCTAATATATAGGGGACCAGACATGGCTACACAGTACACCCTTAGTACTTGTCCTAATATATAGTGGACCAGACATGGCTACACAGTGCACCCTTAGTACTTGTCCTAATATATAGGGGACTCAGACATGGCCACACAGTGCACCCTTAGTACTTGTCCTAATATGCAGGGGAACAAAGACATGGCTACACAGTGCACCCTTAGTACTTGTCCTAATATGCAGGGGACCCAGACATGGCTACACAGTGCACCCTTAGTACTTGTCCTAATATATAGGAGACCAGATATGGCTACACAGTGCACCCTTAGTACTTGTCCTAATATATAGGAGACCAGATATGGCTACACAGTGCACCCTTAGTACTTGTCCTAATATACTGAGGACCCAGACATGGCTACACAGTGCACCCTTAGTACTTGTTCTAATACATAAGGGGCGCAGACATGGCTACACAATACAGCCTTAGTACTTGTCCTTATATGCAGGGGAACAAAGACATGGCTACACAGTGCACCCTTAGTACTTGTCCTACTAAGCAGGGGACCAAGACATGGCTACACAGTGCACCCTTAGTACTTGCCCTAACATACAGGAGACCCAGACATGTCTACACAGTGCACCCTTAGTACTTGTCCTAATATATAGGGGACCCAGACATGGCTACACAGTGCACCCTTAGTACTTATCCTAATATATAGGGACTCAGACATGGCTACACAGTGCTCCCTTCGTACTTGTCCTAATACATAGGGATCCAGACGTGGCTACACAGTGCACCCTTAGTAGTTGTTCTAATACATAAGGGGCGCAGACATGGCTACACAGTGCACCCTTAGTACTTGTCCTAATATATAGGGGACCCAGACATGGCTACACAGTGCACCCTTAGTATTTGTTCTAATACATAAGGGGCGCAGACATGGCTACACAATACAGCCTTAGTACTTGTCTTAATATGCAGGGGACCAAGACATGGCTACACAGTGCACCCTTAGTACTTGTCCTAATATGCAGGGGAACAAAGACATGGCTACACAGTGCACCCTTAGTACTTGTCCTAACATACAGGAGACCTAGACATGGCTACACAGTGCACCCTTAGTACTTGTCCTAATATATAGGGGACCCAGACATAGCTACACAGTGCACCCTTAGTACTTATCCTAATATATAGGGACTCAGACATGGCTACACAGTGCTCCTTTCGTACTTGTCCTAATACATAGGGATCCAGACGTGGCTACACAGTGCACCCTTAGTAGTTGTTCTAATACATAAGGGGCGCAGACATGGCTACACAGTGCACCCTTAGTACTTGTCCTAATATATAGGGGACCCAGACATGGCTACACAGTGCACCATTAGTACTTGTTCTAATACATAAGGGGCGCAGACATGGCTACACAATACAGCCTTAGTACTTGGCCTTATATGCAGGGGAACAAAGACATGGCTACACAGTGCACCCTTAGTACTTGTCCTAATATGCAGGGGACCAAGACATGGCTACACAGTGCACCCTTAGTACTTGTCCTAACATACAGGAGACCCAGACATGGCTACACAGTGCACCCTTAGTACTTGTCCTAATATATAGGGGACCCAGACATGGCTACACAGTGCACCCTTAGTACTTATCCTAATATATAGGGACTCAGACATGGCTACACAGTGCACCCTTAGTACTTGTCCTAATATATAGGGGACCCAGACATGGCTACACAGTGCACCCTTAGTACTTGTCCTAATATATAGGGGACCCAGACATGACTACACAGTGCACCCTAATGCTTGTCCTAATACACAGGGGACCCAGACTTGACTACACAGTACACCCTTAGTACTTGTCCTAATATATAGGGGACAAGACATGGCTACACAGTGCCCCCTTAGTACTTGTCCTAATATACAGGGGGCCCAGACATGGCTACACAGTGCACCCTTAGTACTTATCCTAATATACAGGAGACCCAAACATGACTACACAGTGAACCCTTAGTACTTGTCCTAATATATAGGAGACCCAGACATGGCTACACAGTGCACCCTTAGTACTTATCCTAATATATAGGGACTCAGACATGGCTGCACAGTGCACCTTTAGTACTTGTCCTAATATATAGGGGACCCAGACATGACTACACAGTGCACCCTAATGCTTGTCCTAATATGCAGGGGACCAAGACATGGCTACACAGTGCACGCTTAGTACTTGTCCTAATATATAGGAGACCAGATATGGCTACACAGTGCACCCTTAGTACTTGTCCTAATATATAGGAGACCAGATACGGCTACACAGTGCACCCTTAGTACTTGTCCTAATATATAGGAGACCAGATATGACTACACAGGGCACCCTTAGTACTTGTCCTAATATACAGGAGACCCAGACATGACTACACAGTGCACCCTTAGTACTTATCCTAATATATAGGGACTCAGACATGACTACACAGTACACCCTTAGTACTTGTCCTAATATATAGGGGACCCAGACATGACTACACAGTGCACCCTTAGTACTTGTCCTAATATATAGGGGACCAGACATGGCTACACAGTACACCCTTAGTACTTGTCCTAATATATAGGGGACCCAGACATGGCCACACAGTGCACCCTTAGTACTTGTCCTAATATGCAGGGGAACAAAGACATGGCTACACAGTGCACCCTTAGTACTTGTCCTAATATGCAGGGGACCCAGACATGGCTACACAGTGCACCCTTAGTACTTGTCCTAATATATAGGAGACCAGATATGGCTACACAGTGCACCCTTAGTACTTGTCCTAATATATAGAGGACTCAGACATGGCTACACAGTGCACCCTTAGTACTTGTCCTAATATACAGAGGACCCAGACATAGCTACACAGTGCACCCTTAGTACTTGTTCTAATACATAAGGGGCGCAGACATGGCTACACAATACAGCCTTAGTACTTGTCCTAATATGCAGGGGAACAAAGACATGGCTACACAGTGCACCCTTAGTACTTGTCCTAATATGCAGGGGACCAAGACATGGCTACACAGTGCACCCTTAATACTTGTCCTAACATACAGGAGACCCAGACATGGCTACACAGTGCACCCTTAGTACTTGTCCTAATATATAGGGGACCCAGACATAGCTACACAGTGCACCCTTAGTACTTGTCCTAATATATAGGGGACCCAGACATGGCTACACAGTGCACCCTTAGTACTTGTCATAATATATAGGAGGCGCAATATGGCTACACAGTGCACCCTTAGTACTTGTCCTAATATATAGGGACCCAGATATGGCTACATAGTGCACGCTTAGTACTTGTCCTAATATATAGGGGGCCAGACATGACTACACAGTGCACCCTTAGTACTTGTCCTAATATGCAGGGGAACAAAGACATGGCTACACAGTGCACCCTTAGTACTTGTCCTAATATGCAGGGGACCCAGACATGGCTACACAGTGCACCCTTAGTACTTGTCCTAATATATAGGAGACCAAATATGGCTACACAGTGCACCCTTAGTACTTGTCCTAATATACAGAGGACCCAGACATGGCTACACCGTGCACCCTTAGTACTTGTTCTAATACATAAGGGGCGCAGACATGGCTACACAATACAGCCTTAGTACTTGTCCTTATATGCAGGGGAACAAAGACATGGCTACACAGTGCACCCTTAGTACTTGTCCTAATATGCAGGGGACCAAGACATGGCTACACAGTGCACCCTTAGTGCTTGCCCTAGCATACAGGAGACCCAGACATGGCTACACAGTGCACCCTTAGTACTTGTCCTAATATATAGGGGACCCAGACATGGCTACACAGGGCACCCTTAGTACTTGTCCTAATATATAGGGGACCCAGACATGGCTACACAGTGCACCCTTAGTACTTATCCTAATATATAGGGACTCAGACATGGCTACACAGTGCTCCCTTAGTACTTGTCCTAATACATAGGGATCCAGACGTGGCTACACAGTGCACCCTTAGTAGTTGTTCTAATACATAAGGGGCGCAGACATGGCTACACAGTGCACCCTTAGTACTTGTCCTAATATATAGGGGACCCAGACATGGCTACACAGTGCAGCCTTAGTACTTGTTCTAATACATAAGGGGCGCTGACATGGCTACACAATAGAGCTTTAGTACTTGTCTTAATATGCAGGGGACCAAGACATGGCTACACAGTGCACCCTCAGTACTTGTCCTAATATGCAGGGGAACAAAGACATGGCTACACAGTGCACCCTTAGTACTTGTCCTAATATGCAGGGGACCCAGACATGGCTACACAGTGCACCCTTAGTACTTGTCCTAATATATAGGAGACCAGATATGGCTACACAGTGCACCCTTAGTACTTGTCCTAATATATAGGAGACCAGATATGGCTACACAGTGCACCCTTAGTACTTGTCCTAATATACTGAGGACCCAGACATGGCTACACAGTGCACCCTTAGTACTTGTCCTAATATACAGAGGACCCAGACATGGCTACACAGTGCACCCTTAGTACTTGTTCTAATACATAAGGGGCGCAGACATGGCTACACAATACAGCCTTAGTACTTGTCCTTATATGCAGGGGAACAAAGACATGGCTACACAGTGCACCCTTAGTACTTGTCCTACTAAGCAGGGGACCAAGACATGGCTACACAGTGCACCCTTAGTACTTGCCCTAACATACAGGAGACCCAGACATGTCTACACAGTGCACCCTTAGTACTTGTCCTAATATATAGGGGACCCAGACATGGCTACACAGTGCACCCTTAGTACTTATCCTAATATATAGGGACTCAGACATGGCTACACAGTGCTCCCTTCGTACTTGTCCTAATACATAGGGATCCAGACGTGGCTACACAGTGCACCCTTAGTAGTTGTTCTAATACATAAGGGGCGCAGACATGGCTACACAGTGCACCCTTAGTACTTGTCCTAATATATAGGGGACCCAGACATGGCTACACAGTGCACCCTTAGTATTTGTTCTAATACATAAGGGGCGCAGACATGGCTACACAATACAGCCTTAGTACTTGTCTTAATATGCAGGGGACCAAGACATGGCTACACAGTGCACCCTTAGTACTTGTCCTAATATGCAGGGGAACAAAGACATGGCTACACAGTGCACCCTTAGTACTTGTCCTAATATATAGGGGACCCAGACATAGCTACACAGTGCACCCTTAGTACTTATCCTAATATATAGGGACTCAGACATGGCTACACAGTGCTCCTTTCGTACTTGTCCTAATACATAGGGATCCAGACGTGGCTACACAGTGCACCCTTAGTAGTTGTTCTAATACATAAGGGGCGCAGACATGGCTACACAGTGCACCCTTAGTACTTGTCCTAATATATAGGGGACCCAGACATGGCTACACAGTGCACCATTAGTACTTGTTCTAATACATAAGGGGCGCAGACATGGCTACACAATACAGCCTTAGTACTTGGCCTTATATGCAGGGGAACAAAGACATGGCTACACAGTGCACCCTTAGTACTTGTCCTAATATGCAGGGGACCAAGACATGGCTACACAGTGCACCCTTAGTGCTTGTCCTAACATACAGGAGACCCAGACATGGCTACACAGTGCACCCTTAGTACTTGTCCTAATATATAGGGGACCCAGACATGGCTACACAGTGCACCCTTAGTACTTATCCTAATATATAGGGACTCAGACATGGCTACACAGTGCACCCTTAGTACTTGTCCTAATATATAGGGGACCCAGACATGGCTACACAGTGCACCCTTAGTACTTGTCCTAATATATAGGGGACCCAGACATGACTACACAGTGCACCCTAATGCTTGTCCTAATACACAGGGGACCCAGACTTGACTACACAGTACACCCTTAGTACTTGTCCTAATATATAGGGGACAAGACATGGCTACACAGTGCCCCCTTAGTACTTGTCCTAATATACAGGGGGCCCAGACATGGCTACACAGTGCACCCTTAGTACTTATCCTAATATACAGGAGACCCAAACATGACTACACAGTGAACCCTTAGTACTTGTCCTAATATATAGGAGACCCAGACATGGCTACACAGTGCACCCTTAGTACTTATCCTAATATATAGGGACTCAGACATGGCTGCACAGTGCACCTTTAGTACTTGTCCTAATATATAGGGGACCCAGACATGACTACACAGTGCACCCTAATGCTTGTCCTAATATGCAGGGGACCAAGACATGGCTACACAGTGCACGCTTAGTACTTGTCCTAATATATAGGAGACCAGATATGGCTACACAGTGCACCCTTAGTACTTGTCCTAATATATAGGAGACCAGATACGGCTACACAGTGCACCCTTAGTACTTGTCCTAATATATAGGAGACCAGATATGACTACACAGGGCACCCTTAGTACTTGTCCTAATATACAGGAGACCCAGACATGACTACACAGTGCACCCTTAGTACTTATCCTAATATATAGGGACTCAGACATGACTACACAGTACACCCTTAGTACTTGTCCTAATATATAGGGGACCCAGACATGACTACACAGTGCACCCTTAGTACTTGTCCTAATATATAGGGGACCAGACATGGCTACACAGTACACCCTTAGTACTTGTCCTAATATATAGGGGACCCAGACATGGCCACACAGTGCACCCTTAGTACTTGTCCTAATATGCAGGGGAACAAAGACATGGCTACACAGTGCACCCTTAGTACTTGTCCTAATATGCAGGGGACCCAGACATGGCTACACAGTGCACCCTTAGTACTTGTCCTAATATATAGGAGACCAGATATGGCTACACAGTGCACCCTTAGTACTTGTCCTAATATATAGAGGACTCAGACATGGCTACACAGTGCACCCTTAGTACTTGTCCTAATATACAGAGGACCCAGACATAGCTACACAGTGCACCCTTAGTACTTGTTCTAATACATAAGGGGCGCAGACATGGCTACACAATACAGCCTTAGTACTTGTCCTAATATGCAGGGGAACAAAGACATGGCTACACAGTGCACCCTTAGTACTTGTCCTAATATGCAGGGGACCAAGACATGGCTACACAGTGCACCCTTAATACTTGTCCTAACATACAGGAGACCCAGACATGGCTACACAGTGCACCCTTAGTACTTGTCCTAATATATAGGGGACCCAGACATAGCTACACAGTGCACCCTTAGTACTTGTCCTAATATATAGGGGACCCAGACATGGCTACACAGTGCACCCTTAGTACTTGTCATAATATATAGGAGACGCAATATGGCTACACAGTGCACCCTTAGTACTTGTCCTAATATATAGGGACCCAGATATGGCTACATAGTGCACGCTTAGTACTTGTCCTAATATATAGGGGGCCAGACATGACTACACAGTGCACCCTTAGTACTTGTCCTAATATGCAGGGGAACAAAGACATGGCTACACAGTGCACCCTTAGTACTTGTCCTAATATGCAGGGGACCCAGACATGGCTACACAGTGCACCCTTAGTACTTGTCCTAATATATAGGAGACCAAATATGGCTACACAGTGCACCCTTAGTACTTGTCCTAATATACAGAGGACCCAGACATGGCTACACCGTGCACCCTTAGTACTTGTTCTAATACATAAGGGGCGCAGACATGGCTACACAATACAGCCTTAGTACTTGTCCTTATATGCAGGGGAACAAAGACATGGCTACACAGTGCACCCTTAGTACTTGTCCTAATATGCAGGGGACCAAGACATGGCTACACAGTGCACCCTTAGTGCTTGCCCTAGCATACAGGAGACCCAGACATGGCTACACAGTGCACCCTTAGTACTTGTCCTAATATATAGGGGACCCAGACATGGCTACACAGGGCACCCTTAGTACTTGTCCTAATATATAGGGGACCCAGACATGGCTACACAGTGCACCCTTAGTACTTATCCTAATATATAGGGACTCAGACATGGCTACACAGTGCTCCCTTAGTACTTGTCCTAATACATAGGGATCCAGACGTGGCTACACAGTGCACCCTTAGTAGTTGTTCTAATACATAAGGGGCGCAGACATGGCTACACAGTGCACCCTTAGTACTTGTCCTAATATATAGGGGACCCAGACATGGCTACACAGTGCAGCCTTAGTACTTGTTCTAATACATAAGGGGCGCTGACATGGCTACACAATAGAGCTTTAGTACTTGTCTTAATATGCAGGGGACCAAGACATGGCTACACAGTGCACCCTCAGTACTTGTCCTAATATGCAGGGGAACAAAGACATGGCTACACAGTGCACCCTTAGTACTTGTCCTAATATATAGGGGACCCAGACATAGCTACACAGTGCACCCTTAGTACTTGTCCTAATATATAGGAGACCCAGACATGGCTACACAGTGCATCCTTAGTACTTGTCCTAATACATAGGGACCCAGACGTGGCTACACAGTGCAGCCTTAGTACTTGTTCTAATACATAAGGGGCGCAGACATGGCTACACAGTGCACCCTTAGTACTTGTCCTAATATATAGGGGACCCAGACATGGCTACACAGTGCACCCTTAGTACTTGTCCTAATGTATAGGGGACCCAGACATGACTACACAGTGCACCCTAATGCTTGTCCTAATACACAGGGGACCCAGACATGACTACACAGTACACCCTTAGTACTTGTCCTAATATATAGGGGACCAGACATGGCTACACAGTGCACCCTTAGTACTTGTCCTAATATATAGGGGACCCAGACATGACTACACAGTGCACCCTTAGTACTTGTCCTAATATATAGGGGACCAGGCATGGCTACACAGTACACCCTTAGTACTTGTCCTAATATATAGGGGACCAGACATGGCTACACAGTGCACCCTTAGTACTTGTCCTAATATATAGGGGACCCAGACATGACAACACAGTGCACACTTAGTACTTGTCCTAATATATAGGGGACCAGACATGGCTACACAGTACACCCTTAGTACTTGTCCTGATATATAGGGGACCAGACATGGCTACACAGTGCACCCTTAGTACTTGTCCTAATATATAGGGGACCCAGACATGGCTACACAGTCCACCCTTAGTACTTGTCCTAATATGCAGGGGACCCAGACATGGCTACACAGTGCACCCTTAGTACTTGTCCTAATATATAGGAGACCAGATATGGCTACACAGTGCACCCTTAGTACTTGTCCTAATATATAGGAGACCAGATATGGCTACACAGTGCACCCTTAGTACTTGTCATAATATATAGGAGACCAGATATGGCTACACAGTGCACCCTTAGTACTTGTCCTAATATGCAGGGGACCAAGACATGGCTACACAGTGCACCCTTAGTACTTGTCCTAATATATAGGAGACCCAATATGGCTTCACAGTGCACCCTTAGTACTTGTCCTAATATATAGGGGACCAGATATGGCTACACAGTGCACCCTTAATACTGGTCCTAATATGCAGGGGACCAAGACATGGCTACACAGTGCTCCCTTAGTACTTGTCCGAATATATCGGAGATCCAATATGGCTACACAGTGCACCCTTAGTACTTGTCCTAATACATAGGGACCCAGACGTGGCTACATAGTGCACCCTTAGTACTTGTTCTAATACATAAGGGGCGCAGACATGGCTACACAATACAGCCTTAGTACTTGTCTTAATATGCAGGGGACCAAGACATGGCTACACAGTGCACCCTTAGTACTTGTCCTAATATGCAGGGGAACAAAGACATGGCTACACAGTGCACCCTTAGTACTTGTCCTAATATATAGGAGACCCAGACATGGCTACACAGTGCACCCTTAGCACTTGTCCTAATATATAGGGGACCCAGACATGGCTACACAGTGCACCCTTAGTACTTGTCCTAATATGTAGGGGACCCAGACATGACTACACAGCGCACCCTAATGCTTGTCCTAATACACAGGGGACCCAGACATGACTACACAGTGCACCCTTAGTACTTGTCCTAGTATATAGGGGACCAGACATGGCTACACAGTACACCCTTAGTACTTGTCCTAATATATAGGGGACACAGACATGGCTACACAGTGCACCCTTAGTACTTGTCCTAATATATAGGGGACCAGACATGGCTACACAGTGCACTCTTAGTACTTGTCCTAATATATAGGGGACCAAGACATGACTACACAGTGCACCCTTAGTACTTGTCCTAATATATAGGGGACCCAGACATGACTACACAGTGCACCCTTAGTACTTGTCCTAATATATAGGGGACCCAGACATGACTACACAGTACACCCTTAGTACTTGTCCTAATATATAGGGGACCAGACATGGCTACACAGTGCACCCTTAGTACTTGTCCTAATATATAGGGGACCCAGACATGACTACACAGTGCACCCTTAGTACTTGTCCTAATATATAGGGGACCAGGCATGGCTACACAGTACACCCTTAGTACTTGTCCTAATATATAGGGGACCAGACATGGCTACACAGTGCACCCTTAGTACTTGTCCTAATATATAGGGGACCCAGACATGACAACACAGTGCACACTTAGTACTTGTCCTAATATATAGGGGACCAGACATGGCTACACAGTACACCCTTAGTACTTGTCCTGATATATAGGGGACCAGACATGGCTACACAGTGCACCCTTAGTACTTGTCCTAATATATAGGGGACCCAGACATGGCTACACAGTCCACCCTTAGTACTTGTCCTAATATGCAGGGGACCCAGACATGGCTACACAGTGCACCCTTAGTACTTGTCCTAATATATAGGAGACCAGATATGGCTACACAGTGCACCCTTAGTACTTGTCCTAATATATAGGAGACCAGATATGGCTACACAGTGCACCCTTAGTACTTGTCATAATATATAGGAGACCAGATATGGCTACACAGTGCACCCTTAGTACTTGTCCTAATATGCAGGGGACCAAGACATGGCTACACAGTGCACCCTTAGTACTTGTCCTAATATATAGGAGACCCAATATGGCTTCACAGTGCACCCTTAGTACTTGTCCTAATATATAGGGGACCAGATATGGCTACACAGTGCACCCTTAATACTGGTCCTAATATGCAGGGGACCAAGACATGGCTACACAGTGCTCCCTTAGTACTTGTCCGAATATATCGGAGATCCAATATGGCTACACAGTGCACCCTTAGTACTTGTCCTAATACATAGGGACCCAGACGTGGCTACATAGTGCACCCTTAGTACTTGTTCTAATACATAAGGGGCGCAGACATGGCTACACAATACAGCCTTAGTACTTGTCTTAATATGCAGGGGACCAAGACATGGCTACACAGTGCACCCTTAGTACTTGTCCTAATATGCAGGGGAACAAAGACATGGCTACACAGTGCACCCTTAGTACTTGTCCTAATATATAGGAGACCCAGACATGGCTACACAGTGCACCCTTAGCACTTGTCCTAATATATAGGGGACCCAGACATGGCTACACAGTGCACCCTTAGTACTTGTCCTAATATGTAGGGGACCCAGACATGACTACACAGCGCACCCTAATGCTTGTCCTAATACACAGGGGACCCAGACATGACTACACAGTGCACCCTTAGTACTTGTCCTAGTATATAGGGGACCAGACATGGCTACACAGTACACCCTTAGTACTTGTCCTAATATATAGGGGACACAGACATGGCTACACAGTGCACCCTTAGTACTTGTCCTAATATATAGGGGACCAGACATGGCTACACAGTGCACTCTTAGTACTTGTCCTAATATATAGGGGACCAAGACATGACTACACAGTGCACCCTTAGTACTTGTCCTAATATATAGGGGACCAGACATGGCTACACAGTACACCCTTAGTACTTGCCCTAATATATAGGGGACCAGACATGGCTACACAGTGCACCCTTAGTACTTGTCCTAATATATAGGGGACCCAGACATGGCCACATAGTGCATCCTTAGTACTTGTCCTAATATGCAGGGGATCAAAGACATGGCTACACAGTGCACCCTTAGTACTTGTCCTAATATGCAGGGGACCCAGACATGGCTACACAGTGCACCCTTAGTACTTGTCCTAATATATAGGACACCAGATATGGCTACACAGTGCACCCTTAGTACTTGTCCTAATATATAGGAGACCAGATATGGCTACACAGTGCACCCTTAGTACTTGTCCTAATATATAGGAGACCCAGACATGGCTACACAGTGCACCCTTAGTACTTGTCCTAATATATAGGGGACCCAGACATAGCTACACAGTGCACCCTTAGTACTTGTCCTAATATATAGGGGACCCAGACATGGCTACACAGTGCACCCTTAGTACTTGTCCTAATATATAGGACACCAGATATGGCTACACAGTGCACCCTTAGTACTTGTCCTAATATATAGGAGACCAGATATGGCTACACAGTGCACCCTTAGTACTTGTCCTAATATACAGAGGACCCAGACATGGCTACACAGTGCACCCTTAGTACTTGTTCTAATACATAAGGGGCGCAGACATGGCTACACAATACAGCCTTAGTACTTGTCCTTATATGCAGGGGAACAAAGACATGGCTACACAGTGCACCCTTAGTACTTGTCCTAATATGCAGGGGACCAAGACATGGCTACACAGTGCACCCTTAGTACTTGTCCTAATATATAGGGGACCCAGACATGGCTACACAGTGCTCCCTTAGTACTTGTCCTAATACATAGGCATCCTGACGTGGCTACACAGTGCACCCTTAGTAGTTGTTCTAATGCATAAGGGGCGCAGACATGGCTACACAGTGCACCCTTAGCACTTGTCCTAATATATAGGGGACCCAGACATGACTACACAGTGCACCCTAATGCTTGTCCTAATATATAGGGGACCAGACATGGCTACACAGTGCCCCCTTAGTACTTGTCCTAATATACAGGGGGCCCAGACATGGCTACACAGTGCACCCTTAGTACTTATCCTAATACACAGGAGACCCAGACATGACTACAAAGTGCACCCTTAGTACTTGTCCTAATATATAGGAGACCCAGACATGGCTACACAGTGCACCCTTAGTACTTGTCCTAATATATAGGAGACCAGATATGGCTACACAGTGCACCCTTAGTACTTGTCCTAATATACAGGAGACCAGATATGGGTACACAGTGCATCCTTAGTACTTGTCCTAATATGTAGGAGACCAGATATGACTACACAGTGCACCCTTAGTACTTGTCCTAATATGCAGGGGACCAAGACATGGCTACACCGTGCACCCTTAGTACTTGTCCTAATATAAAGGAGACCAGACATGGCTGCACAGTGCACCCTTAGGACTTGTCCTAATATGCAGGGGACCCAGACATGGCTACACAGTGCACGCTTAGTACTTGTCCTAATATATAGGAGACCAGATATGGCTACACAGTGCACCCATAGTACTTGTCCTAATATATAGGAATCCCAGACATGGCTACACAGTGCACCCTTAGTACTTGTCCTAATATACAGGAGACCCAGACATGACTACACAGTGCACCCTTAGTACTTGTCCTAATATACAGGGGGCCCAGACATGACTACACAGTGCACCTTTAGTACTTGTCCTAATATGCAGGGGACCCAGACGTGAGTACACAGTGCACCCTTAGTACTTGACCTAATATATAGGAGACCAGATATGGCTCCACAGGGCACAGTTAGTACTTGTTCTAATATATAGGGACCCAGACATGACGACACAGTGCACCCTTAGTACTTGTCCTAATATATAGGGACCCAGACATGACTACACAGTGCACCCTTAGTACTTGTCCTAATATATAGGAGACCAGATATGGGTACACAGTGCACCCTTAGTACTTGTCATAATATATAGGAGACTAGATATGGCTACACAGTGCACCCTTAGTACTTGTCCTAATATGCAGGGGACCAAGACATGGCTACACAGTGCACCCTTAGTACTTGTCCTAATATATAGGAGACCCAATATGGCTTCACAGTGCACCCTTAGTACTTGTCCTAATATATAGGGGACCAGATATGGCTACACAGTGCACCCTTAATACTGGTCCTAATATGCAGGGGACCAAGACATGGCTACACAGTGCTCCCTTAGTACTTGTCCGAATATATCGGAGATGCAATATGGCTACACAGTGCACCCTTAGTACTTGAACTAATAAATAGGGACCCAGACGTGGCTACATAGTGCACCCTTAGTACTTGTTCTAATACATAAGGGGCGCAGACATGGCTACACAATACAGCCTTAGTACTTGTCTTAATATGCAGGGGACCAAGACATGGCTACACAGTGCACCCTTAGTACTTGTCCTAATATGCAGGGGAACAAAGACATGGCTACACAGTGCACCCTTAGTACTTGTCCTAATATATAGGAGACCCAGACATGGCTACACAGTGCACCCTTAGCACTTGTCCTAATATATAGGGGACCCAGACATGGCTACACAGTGCACCCTTAGTACTTGTCCTAATATGTAGGGGACCCAGACATGACTACACAGCGCACCCTAATGCTTGTCCTAATACACAGGGGACCCAGACATGACTACACAGTGCACCCTTAGTACTTGTCCTAGTATATAGGGGACCAGACATGGCTACACAGTACACCCTTAGTACTTGTCCTAATATATAGGGGACACAGACATGGCTACACAGTGCACCCTTAGTACTTGTCCTAATATATAGGGGACCAGACATGGCTACACAGTGCACTCTTAGTACTTGTCCTAATATATAGGGGACCAAGACATGACTACACAGTGCACCCTTAGTACTTGTCCTAATATATAGGGGACCAGACATGGCTACACAGTACACCCTTAGTACTTGTCCTAATATATAGGGGACCAGACATGGCTACACAGTGCACCCTTAGTACTTGTCCTAATATATAGGGGACCCAGACATGGCCACATAGTGCACCCTTAGTACTTGTCCTAATATGCAGGGGATCAAAGACATGGCTACACAGTGCACCCTTAGTACTTGTCCTAATATGCAGGGGACCCAGACATGGCTACACAGTGCACCCTTAGTACTTGTCCTAATATATAGGACACCAGATATGGCTACACAGTGCACCCTTAGTACTTGTCCTAATATATAGGAGACCAGATATGGCTACACAGTGCACCCTTAGTACTTGTCCTAATATATAGGAGACCCAGACATGGCTACACAGTGCACCCTTAGTACTTGTCCTAATATATAGGGGACCCAGACATAGCTACACAGTGCACCCTTAGTACTTGTCCTAATATATAGGGGACCCAGACATGGCTACACAGTGCACCCTTAGTACTTGTCCTAATATATAGGACACCAGATATGGCTACACAGTGCACCCTTAGTACTTGTCCTAATATATAGGAGACCAGATATGGCTACACAGTGCACCCTTAGTACTTGTCCTAATATACAGAGGACCCAGACATGGCTACACAGTGCACCCTTAGTACTTGTTCTAATACATAAGGGGCGCAGACATGGCTACACAATACAGCCTTAGTACTTGTCCTTATATGCAGGGGAACAAAGACATGGCTACACAGTGCACCCTTAGTACTTGTCCTAATATGCAGGGGACCAAGACATGGCTACACAGTGCACCCTTAGTACTTGTCCTAATATATAGGGGACCCAGACATGGCTACACAGTGCACCCTTAGTACTTATCCTAATATATAGGGACTCAGACATGGCTACACAGTGCTCCCTTAGTACTTGTCCTAATACATAGGCATCCTGACGTGGCTACACAGTGCACCCTTAGTAGTTGTTCTAATGCATAAGGGGCGCAGACATGGCTACACAGTGCACCCTTAGTACTTGTCCTAATATATAGGGGACCCAGACATGGCTACACAGTGCACCCTTAGCACTTGTCCTAATATATAGGGGACCCAGACATGACTACACAGTGCACCCTAATGCTTGTCCTAATATATAGGGGACCAGACATGGCTACACAGTGCCCCCTTAGTACTTGTCCTAATATACAGGGGGCCCAGACATGGCTACACAGTGCACCCTTAGTACTTATCCTAATATACAGGAGACCCAGACATGACTACAAAGTGCACCCTTAGTACTTGTCCTAATATATAGGAGACCCAGACATGGCTACACAGTGCACCCTTAGTACTTATCCTAATTTATAGGGACTCAGACATGGCTACACAGTGCACCCTTAGTACTTGTCCTAATATATAGGGGACCCAGACATGACTACACAGTGCACCCTAATGCTTGTCCTAATATGCAGTGGACCAATACATGGCTACACAGTGCACGCTTAGTACTTGTCCTAATATATAGGAGACCAGATATGGCTACACAGTGCACCCTGAGTACTTGTCCTAATATATAGGAGACCAGATATGGCTACACAGTGCACCCTTAGTACTTGTCCTAATATATAGGAGACCAGATATGGCTACACAGTGCACCCTTAGTACTTGTCCTAATATATAGGAGACCAGATATGGCTACACAGTGCACCCTTAGTACTTGTCCTAATATACAGGAGACCCAGACATGACTACACAGTGCACCCTTAGTACTTGTCCTAATATATAGGGGACCCAGACATGACTACACAGTGCACCCTAATGCTTGTCCTAATACACAGGGGACCCAGACATGACTACACAGTACACCCTTAGTACTTGTCCTAATATATAGGGGACCAGACATGGCTACACAGTGCACTCTTAGTACTTGTCCTAATATATAGGGGACCCAGACATGACTACACAGTGCACCCTTAGTACTTGTCCTAATATATAGGGGACCAGACATGGCTACACAGTACACCCTTAGTACTTGTCCTAATATATAGGGGACCCAGACATGACTACACAGTGCACCCTTAGTACTTGTCCTAATATATAGGGGACCCAGACATGGCTACACAGTGCACCCTTAGTACTTGTCCTAATATATAGGAGACCAAATATGGCTACACAGTGCACCCTTAGTACTTGTCCTAATATACAGAGGACCCAGACATGGCTACACCGTGCACCCTTAGTACTTGTTCTAATACATAAGGGGCGCAGACATGGCTACACAATACAGCCTTAGTACTTGTCCTTATATGCAGGGGAACAAAGACATGGCTACACAGTGCACCCTTAGTACTTGTCCTAATATGCAGGGGACCAAGACATGGCTACACAGTGCACCCTTAGTGCTTGCCCTAGCATACAGGAGACCCAGACATGGCTACACAGTGCACCCTTAGTACTTGTCCTAATATATAGGGGACCCAGACATGGCTACACAGGGCACCCTTAGTACTTGTCCTAATATATAGGGGACCCAGACATGGCTACACAGTGCACCCTTAGTACTTATCCTAATATATAGGGACTCAGACATGGCTACACAGTGCTCCCTTAGTACTTGTCCTAATACATAGGGATCCAGACGTGGCTACACAGTGCACCCTTAGTAGTTGTTCTAATACATAAGGGGCGCAGACATGGCTACACAGTGCACCCTTAGTACTTGTCCTAATATATAGGGGACCCAGACATGGCTACACAGTGCAGCCTTAGTACTTGTTCTAATACATAAGGGGCGCTGACATGGCTACACAATAGAGCTTTAGTACTTGTCTTAATATGCAGGGGACCAAGACATGGCTACACAGTGCACCCTCAGTACTTGTCCTAATATGCAGGGGAACAAAGACATGGCTACACAGTGCACCCTTAGTACTTGTCCTAATATATAGGGGACCCAGACATAGCTACACAGTGCACCCTTAGTACTTGTCCTAATATATAGGAGACCCAGACATGGCTACACAGTGCATCCTTAGTACTTGTCCTAATACATAGGGACCCAGACGTGGCTACACAGTGCAGCCTTAGTACTTGTTCTAATACATAAGGGGCGCAGACATGGCTACACAGTGCACCCTTAGTACTTGTCCTAATATATAGGGGACCCAGACATGGCTACACAGTGCACCCTTAGTACTTGTCCTAATGTATAGGGGACCCAGACATGACTACACAGTGCACCCTAATGCTTGTCCTAATACACAGGGGACCCAGACATGACTACACAGTACACCCTTAGTACTTGTCCTAATATATAGGGGACCAGACATGGCTACACAGTGCACCCTTAGTACTTGTCCTAATATATAGGGGACCCAGACATGACTACACAGTGCACCCTTAGTACTTGTCCTAATATATAGGGGACCAGGCATGGCTACACAGTACACCCTTAGTACTTGTCCTAATATATAGGGGACCAGACATGGCTACACAGTGCACCCTTAGTACTTGTCCTAATATATAGGGGACCCAGACATGACAACACAGTGCACACTTAGTACTTGTCCTAATATATAGGGGACCAGACATGGCTACACAGTACACCCTTAGTACTTGTCCTGATATATAGGGGACCAGACATGGCTACACAGTGCACCCTTAGTACTTGTCCTAATATATAGGGGACCCAGACATGGCTACACAGTCCACCCTTAGTACTTGTCCTAATATGCAGGGGACCCAGACATGGCTACACAGTGCACCCTTAGTACTTGTCCTAATATATAGGAGACCAGATATGGCTACACAGTGCACCCTTAGTACTTGTCCTAATATATAGGAGACCAGATATGGCTACACAGTGCACCCTTAGTACTTGTCATAATATATAGGAGACCAGATATGGCTACACAGTGCACCCTTAGTACTTGTCCTAATATGCAGGGGACCAAGACATGGCTACACCGTGCACCCTTAGTACTTGTCCTAATATATAGGAGACCCAATATGGCTTCACAGTGCACCCTTAGTACTTGTCCTAATATATAGGGGACCAGATATGGCTACACAGTGCACCCTTAATACTGGTCCTAATATGCAGGGGACCAAGACATGGCTACACAGTGCTCCCTTAGTACTTGTCCGAATATATCGGAGATCCAATATGGCTACACAGTGCACCCTTAGTACTTGTCCTAATACATAGGGACCCAGACGTGGCTACATAGTGCACCCTTAGTACTTGTTCTAATACATAAGGGGCGCAGACATGGCTACACAATACAGCCTTAGTACTTGTCTTAATATGCAGGGGACCAAGACATGGCTACACAGTGCACCCTTAGTACTTGTCCTAATATGCAGGGGAACAAAGACATGGCTACACAGTGCACCCTTAGTACTTGTCCTAATATATAGGAGACCCAGACATGGCTACACAGTGCACCCTTAGCACTTGTCCTAATATATAGGGGACCCAGACATGGCTACACAGTGCACCCTTAGTACTTGTCCTAATATGTAGGGGACCCAGACATGACTACACAGCGCACCCTAATGCTTGTCCTAATACACAGGGGACCCAGACATGACTACACAGTGCACCCTTAGTACTTGTCCTAGTATATAGGGGACCAGACATGGCTACACAGTACACCCTTAGTACTTGTCCTAATATATAGGGGACACAGACATGGCTACACAGTGCACCCTTAGTACTTGTCCTAATATATAGGGGACCAGACATGGCTACACAGTGCACTCTTAGTACTTGTCCTAATATATAGGGGACCAAGACATGACTACACAGTGCACCCTTAGTACTTGTCCTAATATATAGGGGACCCAGACATGACTACACAGTGCACCCTTAGTACTTGTCCTAATATATAGGGGACCCAGACATGACTACACAGTACACCCTTAGTACTTGTCCTAATATATAGGGGACCAGACATGGCTACACAGTGCACCCTTAGTACTTGTCCTAATATATAGGGGACCCAGACATGACTACACAGTGCACCCTTAGTACTTGTCCTAATATATAGGGGACCAGGCATGGCTACACAGTACACCCTTAGTACTTGTCCTAATATATAGGGGACCAGACATGGCTACACAGTGCACCCTTAGTACTTGTCCTAATATATAGGGGACCCAGACATGACAACACAGTGCACACTTAGTACTTGTCCTAATATATAGGGGACCAGACATGGCTACACAGTACACCCTTAGTACTTGTCCTGATATATAGGGGACCAGACATGGCTACACAGTGCACCCTTAGTACTTGTCCTAATATATAGGGGACCCAGACATGGCTACACAGTCCACCCTTAGTACTTGTCCTAATATGCAGGGGACCCAGACATGGCTACACAGTGCACCCTTAGTACTTGTCCTAATATATAGGAGACCAGATATGGCTACACAGTGCACCCTTAGTACTTGTCCTAATATATAGGAGACCAGATATGGCTACACAGTGCACCCTTAGTACTTGTCATAATATATAGGAGACCAGATATGGCTACACAGTGCACCCTTAGTACTTGTCCTAATATGCAGGGGACCAAGACATGGCTACACAGTGCACCCTTAGTACTTGTCCTAATATATAGGAGACCCAATATGGCTTCACAGTGCACCCTTAGTACTTGTCCTAATATATAGGGGACCAGATATGGCTACACAGTGCACCCTTAATACTGGTCCTAATATGCAGGGGACCAAGACATGGCTACACAGTGCTCCCTTAGTACTTGTCCGAATATATCGGAGATCCAATATGGCTACACAGTGCACCCTTAGTACTTGTCCTAATACATAGGGACCCAGACGTGGCTACATAGTGCACCCTTAGTACTTGTTCTAATACATAAGGGGCGCAGACATGGCTACACAATACAGCCTTAGTACTTGTCTTAATATGCAGGGGACCAAGACATGGCTACACAGTGCACCCTTAGTACTTGTCCTAATATGCAGGGGAACAAAGACATGGCTACACAGTGCACCCTTAGTACTTGTCCTAATATATAGGAGACCCAGACATGGCTACACAGTGCACCCTTAGCACTTGTCCTAATATATAGGGGACCCAGACATGGCTACACAGTGCACCCTTAGTACTTGTCCTAATATGTAGGGGACCCAGACATGACTACACAGCGCACCCTAATGCTTGTCCTAATACACAGGGGACCCAGACATGACTACACAGTGCACCCTTAGTACTTGTCCTAGTATATAGGGGACCAGACATGGCTACACAGTACACCCTTAGTACTTGTCCTAATATATAGGGGACACAGACATGGCTACACAGTGCACCCTTAGTACTTGTCCTAATATATAGGGGACCAGACATGGCTACACAGTGCACTCTTAGTACTTGTCCTAATATATAGGGGACCAAGACATGACTACACAGTGCACCCTTAGTACTTGTCCTAATATATAGGGGACCAGACATGGCTACACAGTACACCCTTAGTACTTGCCCTAATATATAGGGGACCAGACATGGCTACACAGTGCACCCTTAGTACTTGTCCTAATATATAGGGGACCCAGACATGGCCACATAGTGCATCCTTAGTACTTGTCCTAATATGCAGGGGATCAAAGACATGGCTACACAGTGCACCCTTAGTACTTGTCCTAATATGCAGGGGACCCAGACATGGCTACACAGTGCACCCTTAGTACTTGTCCTAATATATAGGACACCAGATATGGCTACACAGTGCACCCTTAGTACTTGTCCTAATATATAGGAGACCAGATATGGCTACACAGTGCACCCTTAGTACTTGTCCTAATATATAGGAGACCCAGACATGGCTACACAGTGCACCCTTAGTACTTGTCCTAATATATAGGGGACCCAGACATAGCTACACAGTGCACCCTTAGTACTTGTCCTAATATATAGGGGACCCAGACATGGCTACACAGTGCACCCTTAGTACTTGTCCTAATATATAGGACACCAGATATGGCTACACAGTGCACCCTTAGTACTTGTCCTAATATATAGGAGACCAGATATGGCTACACAGTGCACCCTTAGTACTTGTCCTAATATACAGAGGACCCAGACATGGCTACACAGTGCACCCTTAGTACTTGTTCTAATACATAAGGGGCGCAGACATGGCTACACAATACAGCCTTAGTACTTGTCCTTATATGCAGGGGAACAAAGACATGGCTACACAGTGCACCCTTAGTACTTGTCCTAATATGCAGGGGACCAAGACATGGCTACACAGTGCACCCTTAGTACTTGTCCTAATATATAGGGGACCCAGACATGGCTACACAGTGCTCCCTTAGTACTTGTCCTAATACATAGGCATCCTGACGTGGCTACACAGTGCACCCTTAGTAGTTGTTCTAATGCATAAGGGGCGCAGACATGGCTACACAGTGCACCCTTAGTACTTGTCCTAATATATAGGGGACCCAGACATGGCTACACAGTGCACCCTTAGCACTTGTCCTAATATATAGGGGACCCAGACATGACTACACAGTGCACCCTAATGCTTGTCCTAATATATAGGGGACCAGACATGGCTACACAGTGCCCCCTTAGTACTTGTCCTAATATACAGGGGGCCCAGACATGGCTACACAGTGCACCCTTAGTACTTATCCTAATACACAGGAGACCCAGACATGACTACAAAGTGCACCCTTAGTACTTGTCCTAATATATAGGAGACCCAGACATGGCTACACAGTGCACCCTTAGTACTTGTCCTAATATATAGGAGACCAGATATGGCTACACAGTGCACCCTTAGTACTTGTCCTAATATACAGGAGACCAGATATGGGTACACAGTGCACCCTTAGTACTTGTCCTAATATGTAGGAGACCAGATATGACTACACAGTGCACCCTTAGTACTTGTCCTAATATGCAGGGGACCAAGACATGGCTACACCGTGCACCCTTAGTACTTGTCCTAATATAAAGGAGACCAGACATGGCTGCACAGTGCACCCTTAGGACTTGTCCTAATATGCAGGGGACCCAGACATGGCTACACAGTGCACGCTTAGTACTTGTCCCAATATATAGGAGACCAGATATGGCTACACAGTGCACCCATAGTACTTGTCCTAATATATAGGAATCCCAGACATGGCTACACAGTGCACCCTTAGTACTTGTCCTAATATACAGGAGACCCAGACATGACTACACAGTGCACCCTTAGTACTTGTCCTAATATACAGGGGGCCCAGACATGACTACACAGTGCACCTTTAGTACTTGTCCTAATATGCAGGGGACCCAGACGTGAGTACACAGTGCACCCTTAGTACTTGACCTAATATATAGGAGACCAGATATGGCTCCACAGGGCACAGTTAGTACTTGTTCTAATATATAGGGACCCAGACATGACGACACAGTGCACCCTTAGTACTTGTCCTAATATATAGGGACCCAGACATGACTACACAGTGCACCCTTAGTACTTGTCCTAATATATAGGAGACCAGATATGGGTACACAGTGCACCCTTAGTACTTGTCATAATATATAGGAGACTAGATATGGCTACACAGTGCACCCTTAGTACTTGTCCTAATATGCAGGGGACCAAGACATGGCTACACAGTGCACCCTTAGTACTTGTCCTAATATATAGGAGACCCAATATGGCTTCACAGTGCACCCTTAGTACTTGTCCTAATATATAGGGGACCAGATATGGCTACACAGTGCACCCTTAATACTGGTCCTAATATGCAGGGGACCAAGACATGGCTACACAGTGCTCCCTTAGTACTTGTCCGAATATATCGGAGATGCAATATGGCTACACAGTGCACCCTTAGTACTTGAACTAATAAATAGGGACCCAGACGTGGCTACATAGTGCACCCTTAGTACTTGTTCTAATACATAAGGGGCGCAGACATGGCTACACAATACAGCCTTAGTACTTGTCTTAATATGCAGGGGACCAAGACATGGCTACACAGTGCACCCTTAGTACTTGTCCTAATATGCAGGGGAACAAAGACATGGCTACACAGTGCACCCTTAGTACTTGTCCTAATATATAGGAGACCCAGACATGGCTACACAGTGCACCCTTAGCACTTGTCCTAATATATAGGGGACCCAGACATGGCTACACAGTGCACCCTTAGTACTTGTCCTAATATGTAGGGGACCCAGACATGACTACACAGCGCACCCTAATGCTTGTCCTAATACACAGGGGACCCAGACATGACTACACAGTGCACCCTTAGTACTTGTCCTAGTATATAGGGGACCAGACATGGCTACACAGTACACCCTTAGTACTTGTCCTAATATATAGGGGACACAGACATGGCTACACAGTGCACCCTTAGTACTTGTCCTAATATATAGGGGACCAGACATGGCTACACAGTGCACTCTTAGTACTTGTCCTAATATATAGGGGACCAAGACATGACTACACAGTGCACCCTTAGTACTTGTCCTAATATATAGGGGACCAGACATGGCTACACAGTACACCCTTAGTACTTGTCCTAATATATAGGGGACCAGACATGGCTACACAGTGCACCCTTAGTACTTGTCCTAATATATAGGGGACCCAGACATGGCCACATAGTGCACCCTTAGTACTTGTCCTAATATGCAGGGGATCAAAGACATGGCTACACAGTGCACCCTTAGTACTTGTCCTAATATGCAGGGGACCCAGACATGGCTACACAGTGCACCCTTAGTACTTGTCCTAATATATAGGACACCAGATATGGCTACACAGTGCACCCTTAGTACTTGTCCTAATATATAGGAGACCAGATATGGCTACACAGTGCACCCTTAGTACTTGTCCTAATATATAGGAGACCCAGACATGGCTACACAGTGCACCCTTAGTACTTGTCCTAATATATAGGGGACCCAGACATAGCTACACAGTGCACCCTTAGTACTTGTCCTAATATATAGGGGACCCAGACATGGCTACACAGTGCACCCTTAGTACTTGTCCTAATATATAGGACACCAGATATGGCTACACAGTGCACCCTTAGTACTTGTCCTAATATATAGGAGACCAGATATGGCTACACAGTGCACCCTTAGTACTTGTCCTAATATACAGAGGACCCAGACATGGCTACACAGTGCACCCTTAGTACTTGTTCTAATATATAAGGGGCGCAGACATGGCTACACAATACAGCCTTAGTACTTGTCCTTATATGCAGGGGAACAAAGACATGGCTACACAGTGCACCCTTAGTACTTGTCCTAATATGCAGGGGACCAAGACATGGCTACACAGTGCACCCTTAGTACTTGTCCTAATATATAGGGGACCCAGACATGGCTACACAGTGCACCCTTAGTACTTATCCTAATATATAGGGACTCAGACATGGCTACACAGTGCTCCCTTAGTACTTGTCCTAATACATAGGCATCCTGACGTGGCTACACAGTGCACCCTTAGTAGTTGTTCTAATGCATAAGGGGCGCAGACATGGCTACACAGTGCACCCTTAGTACTTGTCCTAATATATAGGGGACCCAGACATGGCTACACAGTGCACCCTTAGCACTTGTCCTAATATATAGGGGACCCAGACATGACTACACAGTGCACCCTAATGCTTGTCCTAATATATAGGGGACCAGACATGGCTACACAGTGCCCCCTTAGTACTTGTCCTAATATACAGGGGGCCCAGACATGGCTACACAGTGCACCCTTAGTACTTATCCTAATATACAGGAGACCCAGACATGACTACAAAGTGCACCCTTAGTACTTGTCCTAATATATAGGAGACCCAGACATGGCTACACAGTGCACCCTTAGTACTTATCCTAATTTATAGGGACTCAGACATGGCTACACAGTGCACCCTTAGTACTTGTCCTAATATATAGGGGACCCAGACATGACTACACAGTGCACCCTAATGCTTGTCCTAATATGCAGTGGACCAATACATGGCTACACAGTGCACGCTTAGTACTTGTCCTAATATATAGGAGACCAGATATGGCTACACAGTGCACCCTGAGTACTTGTCCTAATATATAGGAGACCAGATATGGCTACACAGTGCACCCTTAGTACTTGTCCTAATATATAGGAGACCAGATATGGCTACACAGTGCACCCTTAGTACTTGTCCTAATATATAGGAGACCAGATATGGCTACACAGTGCACCCTTAGTACTTGTCCTAATATACAGGAGACCCAGACATGACTACACAGTGCACCCTTAGTACTTGTCCTAATATATAGGGGACCCAGACATGACTACACAGTGCACCCTAATGCTTGTCCTAATACACAGGGGACCCAGACATGACTACACAGTACACCCTTAGTACTTGTCCTAATATATAGGGGACCAGACATGGCTACACAGTGCACTCTTAGTACTTGTCCTAATATATAGGGGACCCAGACATGACTACACAGTGCACCCTTAGTACTTGTCCTAATATATAGGGGACCAGACATGGCTACACAGTACACCCTTAGTACTTGTCCTAATATATAGGGGACCCAGACATGACTACACAGTGCACCCTTAGTACTTGTCCTAATATATAGGGGACCAGACATGGCTACACAGTGCACCCTTAGTACTTGTCCTAATATATAGGGGACCCAGACATGACTACACAGTGCACCCTTAGTACTTGTCCTAATATATAGGGGACCAGACATGGCTACACAGTACACCCTTAGTACTTGTCCTAATATATAGGGGACCCAGACATGGCCACACAGTGCACCCTTAGTTCTTGTCCTAATATGCAGGGGAACAAAGACATGGCTACACAGTGCACCCTTAGTACTTGTCCTAATATGCAGGGGACCCAGACATGGCTACACAGTGCACCCTTAGTACTTGTCCTAATATATAGGAGACCAGATATGGCTACACAGTGCACCCTTAGTACTTGTCCTAATATATAGAGGACTCAGACATGGCTACACAGTGCACCCTTAGTACTTGTCCTAATATACAGAGGACCCAGACATGGCTACACAGTGCACCCTTAGTACTTGTTCTAATACATAAGAGGCGCAGACATGGCTACACAATACAGCCTTAGTACTTGTCCTAATATGCAGTGGAACAAAGACATGGCTACACAGTGAACCCTTAGTACTTGTCCTAATATGCAGGGGACCAAGACATGGCTACACAGTGCACCCTTAGTACTTGTCTTAACATACAGGAGACCCAGACATGGCTACACAGTGCACCCTTAGTACTTGTCCTAATATATAGGGGACCCAGACATAGCTACACAGTGCACCCTTAGTACTTGTCCTAATATATAGGGGACCCAGACATGGCTACACAGTGCACCCTTAGTACTTGTCATAATATATAGGAGACCCAATGTGGCTACACAGTGCACCCTTAGTACTTGTCCTAATATATAGGGACCCAGATATGGCTACACAGTGCACACTTAGTACTTGTCCTAATATATAGGGGGCCAGACATGACTACACAGTGCACCCTTAGTACTTTTCCTAATATGCAGGGGAACAAAGATATGGCTACACAGTGCACCCTTAGTACTTGTCCTAATATGCAGGGGGCCCAGATATGGCTACACAGTGCACCCTTAATACTTGTCCTAATATATAGGAGACCAGATATGGGTACACAGTGCACCCTTAGTACTTGTCCTAATATGCAGGGGACCAAGACATGGCTACGCCGTGCACCCTTAGTACTTGTCCTAATATGCAGGGGAACAAAGACATGGCTACACAGTGCACCCTTAGTACTTGTCCTAATATATAGGAGACCCAGACATGGCTACACAGTGCACCCTTAGCACTTGTCCTAATATATAGGGGACCCAGACATGGCTACACAGTGCACCCTTAGTACTTGTCCTAATATGTAGGGGACCCAGACATGACTACACAGCGCACCCTAATGCTTGTCCTAATACACAGGGGACCCAGACATGACTACACAGTGCACCCTTAGTACTTGTCCTAGTATATAGGGGACCAGACATGGCTACACAGTACACCCTTAGTACTTGTCCTAATATATAGGGGACACAGACATGGCTACACAGTGCACCCTTAGTACTTGTCCTAATATATAGGGGACCAGACATGGCTACACAGTGCACTCTTAGTACTTGTCCTAATATATAGGGGACCAAGACATGACTACACAGTGCACCCTTAGTACTTGTCCTAATATATAGGGGACCAGACATGGCTACACAGTACACCCTTAGTACTTGTCCTAATATATAGGGGACCAGACATGGCTACACAGTGCACCCTTAGTACTTGTCCTAATATATAGGGGACCCAGACATGGCCACATAGTGCACCCTTAGTACTTGTCCTAATATGCAGGGGATCAAAGACATGGCTACACAGTGCACCCTTAGTACTTGTCCTAATATGCAGGGGACCCAGACATGGCTACACAGTGCACCCTTAGTACTTGTCCTAATATATAGGACACCAGATATGGCTACACAGTGCACCCTTAGTACTTGTCCTAATATATAGGAGACCAGATATGGCTACACAGTGCACCCTTAGTACTTGTCCTAATATATAGGAGACCCAGACATGGCTACACAGTGCACCCTTAGTACTTGTCCTAATATATAGGGGACCCAGACATAGCTACACAGTGCACCCTTAGTACTTGTCCTAATATATAGGGGACCCAGACATGGCTACACAGTGCACCCTTAGTACTTGTCCTAATATATAGGACACCAGATATGGCTACACAGTGCACCCTTAGTACTTGTCCTAATATATAGGAGACCAGATATGGCTACACAGTGCACCCTTAGTACTTGTCCTAATATACAGAGGACCCAGACATGGCTACACAGTGCACCCTTAGTACTTGTTCTAATACATAAGGGGCGCAGACATGGCTACACAATACAGCCTTAGTACTTGTCCTTATATGCAGGGGAACAAAGACATGGCTACACAGTGCACCCTTAGTACTTGTCCTAATATGCAGGGGACCAAGACATGGCTACACAGTGCACCCTTAGTACTTGTCCTAATATATAGGGGACCCAGACATGGCTACACAGTGCACCCTTAGTACTTATCCTAATATATAGGGACTCAGACATGGCTACACAGTGCTCCCTTAGTACTTGTCCTAATACATAGGCATCCTGACGTGGCTACACAGTGCACCCTTAGTAGTTGTTCTAATGCATAAGGGGCGCAGACATGGCTACACAGTGCACCCTTAGTACTTGTCCTAATATATAGGGGACCCAGACATGGCTACACAGTGCACCCTTAGCACTTGTCCTAATATATAGGGGACCCAGACATGACTACACAGTGCACCCTAATGCTTGTCCTAATATATAGGGGACCAGACATGGCTACACAGTGCCCCCTTAGTACTTGTCCTAATATACAGGGGGCCCAGACATGGCTACACAGTGCACCCTTAGTACTTATCCTAATATACAGGAGACCCAGACATGACTACAAAGTGCACCCTTAGTACTTGTCCTAATATATAGGAGACCCAGACATGGCTACACAGTGCACCCTTAGTACTTATCCTAATTTATAGGGACTCAGACATGGCTACACAGTGCACCCTTAGTACTTGTCCTAATATATAGGGGACCCAGACATGACTACACAGTGCACCCTAATACTTGTCCTAATATGCAGTGGACCAATACATGGCTACACAGTGCACGCTTAGTACTTGTCCTAATATATAGGAGACCAGATATGGCTACACAGTGCACCCTGAGTACTTGTCCTAATATATAGGAGACCAGATATGGCTACACAGTGCACCCTTAGTACTTGTCCTAATATATAGGAGACCAGATATGGCTACACAGTGCACCCTTAGTACTTGTCCTAATATATAGGAGACCAGATATGGCTACACAGTGCACCCTTAGTACTTGTCCTAATATACAGGAGACCCAGACATGACTACACAGTGCACCCTTAGTACTTGTCCTAATATATAGGGGACCCAGACATGACTACACAGTGCACCCTAATGCTTGTCCTAATACACAGGGGACCCAGACATGACTACACAGTACACCCTTAGTACTTGTCCTAATATATAGGGGACCAGACATGGCTACACAGTGCACTCTTAGTACTTGTCCTAATATATAGGGGACCCAGACATGACTACACAGTGCACCCTTAGTACTTGTCCTAATATATAGGGGACCAGACATGGCTACACAGTACACCCTTAGTACTTGTCCTAATATATAGGGGACCCAGACATGACTACACAGTGCACCCTTAGTACTTGTCCTAATATATAGGGGATCAGACATGGCTACACAGTGCACCCTTAGTACTTGTCCTAATATATAGGGGACCCAGACATGACTACACAGTGCACCCTTAGTACTTGTCCTAATATATAGGGGACCAGACATGGCTACACAGTACACCCTTAGTACTTGTCCTAATATATAGGGGACCCAGACATGGCCACACAGTGCACCCTTAGTTCTTGTCCTAATATGCAGGGGAACAAAGACATGGCTACACAGTGCACCCTTAGTACTTGTCCTAATATGCAGGGGACCCAGACATGGCTACACAGTGCACCCTTAGTACTTGTCCTAATATATAGGAGACCAGATATGGCTACACAGTGCACCCTTAGTACTTGTCCTAATATATAGAGGACTCAGACATGGCTACACAGTGCACCCTTAGTACTTGTCCTAATATACAGAGGACCCAGACATGGCTACACAGTGCACCCTTAGTACTTGTTCTAATACATAAGAGGCGCAGACATGGCTACACAATACAGCCTTAGTACTTGTCCTAATATGCAGTGGAACAAAGACATGGCTACACAGTGAACCCTTAGTACTTGTCCTAATATGCAGGGGACCAAGACATGGCTACACAGTGCACCCTTAGTACTTGTCTTAACATACAGGAGACCCAGACATGGCTACACAGTGCACCCTTAGTACTTGTCCTAATATATAGGGGACCCAGACATAGCTACACAGTGCACCCTTAGTACTTGTCCTAATATATAGGGGACCCAGACATGGCTACACAGTGCACCCTTAGTACTTGTCATAATATATAGGAGACCCAATGTGGCTACACAGTGCACCCTTAGTACTTGTCCTAATATATAGGGACCCAGATATGGCTACACAGTGCACACTTAGTACTTGTCCTAATATATAGGGGGCCAGACATGACTACACAGTGCACCCTTAGTACTTTTCCTAATATGCAGGGGAACAAAGATATGGCTACACAGTGCACCCTTAGTACTTGTCCTAATATGCAGGGGGCCCAGATATGGCTACACAGTGCACCCTTAATACTTGTCCTAATATATAGGAGACCAGATATGGGTACACAGTGCACCCTTAGTACTTGTCCTAATATGCAGGGGACCAAGACATGGCTACGCCGTGCACCCTTAGTACTTGTCCTAATATATAGGAGACCAGACATGGCTACACAGTGCACCCTTAGTACCTGTCCTAATATATAGGAGACCAGATATGGCTACACAGTGCACCCTTAGTACTTGTTCTAATATATAGGGGACCCAGACATGGCTACACAGGGCACCCTTAGTACCTGTCCTAATATATAGGAGACCAGATACGGCTACACAGTGCACCCTTAGTACTTGTCCTAGTATATAGGAGACCCACTATGGCTACACAGTGCACCCTTAGTACTTGTCCTAATATACAGGAGACCCAATATGGCTACACAGTGCACTCTTAGTACTTGTCCTAATATATAGGAGACCCACTATGGCTACACAGTACACCCTTAGTACTTGTCCTAATATATAGGGGACCAGACATGGCTACACAGTGCACCCTTAGTACTTGTCCTAATATATAGGGGACCCAGACATGACTACACAGTGCACCCTTAGTACTTGTCCTAATATATAGGGGACCAGACATGGCTACACAGTACACCCTTAGTACTTGTCCTAATATATAGGGGACCCAGACATGGCTACACAGTGCACCCTTAGTACTTGTCCTAATATATAGGGGACCAGACATGGCTACACAGTGCACCCTTAGTACTTGTCCTAATATATAGGGGACCAAGACATGACTACACAGTGCACCCTTAGTACTTGTCCTAATATATAGGGGACCAGACATGGCTACACAGTACACCCTTAGTACTTGTCCTAATATATAGGGGACCAGACATGGCTACACAGTGCACCCTTAGTACTTGTCCTAATATATAGGGGACCCAGACATGGCCACATAGTGCACCCTTAGTACTTGTCCTAATATGCAGGGGAACAAAGACATGGCTACACAGTGCACCCTTAGTACTTGTCCTAATATGCAGGGGACCCAGACATGGCTACACAGTGCACCCTTAGTACTTGTCCTAATATATAGGACACCAGATATGGCTACACAGTGCACCCTTAGTACTTGTCCTAATATATAGGAGACCCAGACATGGCTACACAGTGCACCCTTAGTACTTGTCCTAATATATAGGGGACCCAGACATAGCTACACAGTGCACCCTTAGTACTTGTCCTAATATATAGGGGACCCAGACATGACTACACAGTGCACCCTAATGCTTGTCCTAATACACAGGGGACCCAGACATGACTACACAGTACACCCTTAGTACTTGTCCTAATATATAGGGGACCAGACATGGCTACACAGTGCCCCCTTAGTACTTGTCCTAATATACAGGGGGCCCAGACATGGCTACACAGTGCACCCTTAGTACTTATCCTAATATACAGGAGACCCAGACATGACTACACAGTGCACCCTTAGTACTTGTCCTAATATATAGGAGACCCAGACATGGCTACACAGTGCACCCTTAGTACTTATCCTAATATATAGGGACTCAGACATGGCTACACAGTGCACCCTTAGTACTTGTCCTAATATATAGGGGACCCAGACATGACTACACAGTGCACCCTAATGCTTGTCCTAATATGCAGTGGACCAATACATGGCTACACAGTGCACGCTTAGTACTTGTCCTAATATATAGGAGACCAGATATGGCTACACAGTGCACCCTGAGTACTTGTCCTAATATATAGGAGACCAGATATGGCTACACAGTGCACCCTTAGTACTTGTCCTAATATATAGGAGACCAGATATGGCTACACAGTGCACCCTTAGTACTTGTCCTAATATATAGGAGACCAGATATGGCTACACAGTGCACCCTTAGTACTTGTCCTAATATACAGGAGACCCAGACATGACTACACAGTGCACCCTTAGTACTTGTCCTAATATATAGGGGACCCAGACATGACTACACAGTGCACCCTAATGCTTGTCCTAATACACAGGGGACCCAGACATGACTACACAGTACACCCTTAGTACTTGTCCTAATATATAGGGGACCAGACATGGCTACACAGTGCACTCTTAGTACTTGTCCTAATATATAGGGGACCCAGACATGACTACACAGTGCACCCTTAGTACTTGTCCTAATATATAGGGGACCAGACATGGCTACACAGTACACCCTTAGTACTTGTCCTAATATATAGGGGACCCAGACATGACTACACAGTGCACCCTTAGTACTTGTCCTAATATATAGGGGACCAGACATTTCTACACAGTGCACCCTTAGTACTTGTCCTAATATATAGGGGACCCAGACATGACTACACAGTGCACCCTTAGTACTTGTCCTAATATATAGGGGACCAGACATGGCTACACAGTACACCCTTAGTACTTGTCCTAATATATAGGGGACCCAGACATGGCCACACAGTGCACCCTTAGTTCTAGTCCTAATATGCAGGGGAACAAAGACATGGCTACACAGTGCACCCTTAGTACTTGTCCTAATATGCAGGGGACCCAGACATGGCTACACAGTGCACCCTTAGTACTTGTCCTAATATATAGGAGACCAGATATGGCTACACAGTGCACCCTTAGTACTTGTCCTAATATATAGAGGACTCAGACATGGCTACACAGTGCACCCTTAGTACTTGTCCTAATATACAGAGGACCCAGACATGGCTACACAGTGCACCCTTAGTACTTGTTCTAATACATAAGAGGCGCAGACATGGCTACACAATACAGCCTTAGTACTTGTCCTAATATGCAGTGGAACAAAGACATGGCTACACAGTGAACCCTTAGTACTTGTCCTAATATGCAGGGGACCAAGACATGGCTACACAGTGCACCCTTAGAACTTGTCTTAACATACAGGAGACCCAGACATGGCTACACAGTGCACCCTTAGTACTTGTCCTAATATATAGGGGACCCAGACATAGCTACACAGTGCACCCTTAGTACTTGTCCTAATATATAGGGGACCCAGACATGGCTACACAGTGCACCCTTAGTACTTGTCATAATATATAGGAGACCCAATGTGGCTACACAGTGCACCCTTAGTACTTGTCCTAATATATAGGGACCCAGATATGGCTACACAGTGCACACTTAGTACTTGTCCTAATATATAGGGGGCCAGACATGACTACACAGTGCACCCTTAGTACTTTTCCTAATATGCAGGGGAACAAAGATATGGCTACACAGTGCACCCTTAGTACTTGTCCTAATATGCAGGGGGCCCAGATATGGCTACACAGTGCACCCTTAATACTTGTCCTAATATATAGGAGACCAGATATGGGTACACAGTGCACCCTTAGTACTTGTCCTAATATGCAGGGGACCAAGACATGGCTACGCCGTGCACCCTTAGTACTTGTCCTAATATATAGGAGACCAGACATGGCTACACAGTGCACCCTTAGTACCTGTCCTAATATATAGGAGACCAGATATGGCTACACAGTGCACCCTTAGTACTTGTTCTAATATATAGGGGACCCAGACATGGCTACACAGGGCACCCTTAGTACCTGTCCTAATATATAGGAGACCAGATACGGCTACACAGTGCACCCTTAGTACTTGTCCTAGTATATAGGAGACCCACTATGGCTACACAGTGCACCCTTAGTACTTGTCCTAATATACAGGAGACCCAATATGGCTACCCAGTGCACTCTTAGTACTTGTCCTAATATATAGGAGACCCACTATGGCTACACAGTACACCCTTAGTACTTGTCCTAATATATAGGGGACCAGACATGGCTACACAGTGCACCCTTAGTACTTGTCCTAATATATAGGGGACCCAGACATGACTACACAGTGCACCCTTAGTACTTGTCCTAATATATAGGGGACCAGACATGGCTACACAGTACACCCTTAGTACTTGTCCTAATATATAGGGGACCCAGACATGGCTACACAGTGCACCCTTAGTACTTGTCCTAATATATAGGGGACCAGACATGGCTACACAGTGCACCCTTAGTACTTGTCCTAATATATAGGGGACCAAGACATGACTACACAGTGCACCCTTAGTACTTGTCCTAATATATAGGGGACCAGACATGGCTACACAGTGCACCCTTAGTACTTGTCCTAATATATAGGGGACCAAGACATGACTACACAGTGCACCCTTAGTACTTGTCCTAATATATAGGGGACCAGACATGGCTACACAGTGCACCCTTAGTACTTGTCCTAATATATAGGGGACCCAGACATGGCCACATAGTGCACCCTTAGTACTTGTCCTAATATGCAGGGGAACAAAGACATGGCTACACAGTGCACCCTTAGTACTTGTCCTAATATGCAGGGGACCCAGACATGGCTACACAGTGCACCCTTAGTACTTGTCCTAATATATAGGACACCAGATATGGCTACACAGTGCACCCTTAGTACTTGTCCTAATATATAGGAGACCCAGACATGGCTACACAGTGCACCCTTAGTACTTGTCCTAATATATAGGGGACCCAGACATAGCTACACAGTGCACCCTTAGTACTTGTCCTAATATATAGGGGACCCAGACATGACTACACAGTGCACCCTAATGCTTGTCCTAATACACAGGGGACCCAGACATGACTACACAGTACACCCTTAGTACTTGTCCTAATATATAGGGGACCAGACATGGCTACACAGTGCCCCCTTAGTACTTGTCCTAATATACAGGGGGCCCAGACATGGCTACACAGTGCACCCTTAGTACTTATCCTAATATACAGGAGACCCAGACATGACTACACAGTGCACCCTTAGTACTTGTCCTAATATATAGGAGACCCAGACATGGCTACACAGTGCACCCTTAGTACTTATCCTAATATATAGGGACTCAGACATGGCTACACAGTGCACCCTTAGTACTTGTCCTAATATATAGGGGACCCAGACATGACTACACAGTGCACCCTAATGCTTGTCCTAATATGCAGGGGACCAAGACATGGCTACACAGTGCACGCTTAGTACTTGTCCTAATATATAGGAGACCAGATATGGCTACACAGTGCACCCTTAGTACTTGTCCTAATATATAGCGGACCAGACATGGCTACACAGTGCACCCTTAGTACTTGTCCTAATATATAGGGGACCCAGACATGGCTACACAGTGCACCCTTAGTACTTGTCCTAATATGTAGGGGACCCAGACATGACTACACAGTGCACCCTAATGCTTGTCCTAATACACAGGGGACCCAGACATGACTACACAGTACACCCTTAGTACTTGTCCTAATATATAGGGGACCAGACATGGCTACACAGTGCACCCTTAGTACTTGTCCTAATATATAGGGGACCCAAACATGACTACACAGTGCACCCTTAGTACTTGTCCTAATATATAGGGGACCAGACATGGCTACACAGTACACCCTTAGTACTTGTCCTAATATATAGGGGACCCAGACATGGCTACACAGTGCACCCTTAGTACTTGTCCTAATATATAGGGGACCAGTCATGGCTACACAGTGCACCCTTAGTACTTGTCCTAATATATAGGGGACCAAGACATGACTACACAGTGCACCCTTAGTACTTGTCCTAATATATAGGGGACCAGACATGGCTACACAGTACACCCTTAGTACTTGTCCTAATATTTAGGGGACCAGACATGGCTACACAGTGCACCCTTAGTACTTGTCCTAATATGCAGGGGAACAAAGACATGGCTACACAGTGCACCCTTAGTACTAGTCCTAATATGCAGGGGACCCAGACATGGCTACACAGTGCACCCTTAGTACTTGTCCTAATATATAGGACACCAGATATGGCTACACAGTGCACCCTTAGTACTTGTCCTAATATATAGGAGACCAGATATGGCTACACAGTGCACCCTTAGTACTTGTCCTAATATATAGGAGACCCAGACATGGCTACACAGTGCACCTTTAGTACTTGTCCTAATATATAGGGGACCCAGACATAGCTTCACAGTGCACCCTTAGTACTTGTCCTAATATATAGGGGACCCAGACATGACTACACAGTGCACCCTAATGCTTGTCCTAATACACAGGGGACCCAGACATGACTACACAGTACACCCTTAGTACTTGTCCTAATATATAGGGGACCAGACATGGCTACACAGTGCCCCCTTAGTACTTGTCCTAATATACAGGGGGCCCAGACATGGCTACACAGTGCACCCTTAGTACTTATCCTAATATACAGGAGACCCAGACATGACTACACAGTGCACCCTTAGTACTTGTCCTAATATATAGGAGACCCAGACATGGCTACACAGTGCACCCTTAGTACTTATCCTAATATATAGGGACTCAGACATGGCTACACAGTGCACCCTTAGTACTTGTCCTAATATATAGGGGACCCAGACATGACTACACAGTGCACCCTAATGCTTGTCCTAATATGCAGGGGACCAAGACATGGCTACACAGTGCACGCTTAGTACTTGTCCTAATATATAGGAGACCAGATATGGCTACACAGTGCACCCTTAGTACTTGTCCTAATATATAGGGGACCAGACATGGCTACACAGTGCACCCTTAGTACTTGTACTAATATACAGGAGACCCAGACATGACTACACAGTGCACCCTTAGTACTTGTCCTAATATATAGGGGACCCAGACATGACTACACAGTGCACCCTAATGCTTGTCCTAATACACAGGGGGCCCAGACATGACTACACAGTACACCCTTAGTACTTGTCCTAATATTTAGGGGACCAGATATGGCTACACAGTGCACCCTTAGTACTTGTCCTAATATATAGGGGACCCAGACATGACTACACAGTACACCCTTAGTACTTGTCCTAATATATAGGGACTCAGACATGGCTACACAGTGCACCCTTAGTACTTGTCCTAAGACAAAAGGGGCCCAGACATGGCTACACAGTGCACCCTTAGTACTTGTCCTAATATATAGGGGACCCAGACATGGCTACACAGGGCACCCTTAGTACCTGTCCTAATATACAGGAGACCAGATACGGCTACACAGTGCACCCTTAGTACTTGTCCTAATATATAGGAGACCCAATATGGCTACACAGTGCACCCTTAGTACTTGTCCTAATATACAGGAGACCCAATATGGCTATACAGTGCACACTTAGTACTTGTCCTAATATATAGGGGGCCAGACATGACTACACAGTGCACCCTTAGTACCTGTCCTAATATGCAGGGGAACAAAGATATGGCTACACAGTGCACCCTTAGTACTTGTCCTAATATGCAGGGGAACAAAGATATGGCTACACAGTGCACCCTTAGTACTTGTCCTAATATATAGGAGACCAGATATGGGTACACAGTGCACCCTTAGTACTTGTCCTAATATATAGGAGACCAGATATGGCTACACAGTGCACCCTTAGTACTTGTCCTAATATGCAGGGGACCAAGACATGGCTACACAGTGCACCGTTAGTACTTGTCTTAATATATAGGAGACCCAATATGGCTACACAGTGCACCCTTAGTACTTGTCCTAATATATAGGAGACCAGATATGGCTACACAGTGCACCCTTAGTACTGGTCCTAATATGCAGGGGACCAAGACATGGCTACACAGTGCACCCTTAGTACTTGTCCTAATATATCGGAGACCCAATATGGCTACACAGTGCACCCTTAGTACTTGTCCTAATACATAGGGACCCAGACGTGGCTACATAGTGCACCCTTAGTACTTGTTCTAATACATAAGGGGCGCAGACATGGCTACACAATACAGCCTTAGTAATTGTCTTAATATGCAGGGGACCAAGACATGGCTACACAGTGCACCCTTAGTACTTGTCCTAATATGCAGGGGAACAAAGACATGGCTACACAGTGCACCCTTAGTACTTGTTCTAATATATAGGGGACCCAGACATAGCTACACAGTGCACCCTTAGTACTTGTCCTAATATATAGGAGACCCAGACATGGCTACACAGTGCACCCTTAGTACTTGTCCTAATATATAGGGGACCCAGACATGGCTACACAGTGCACCCTTAGTACTTGTCCTAATATGTAGGGGACCCAGACATGACTACACAGTGCACCCTAATGCTTGTCCTAATACACAGGGGACCCAGACATGACTACACAGTACACCCTTAGTACTTGTCCTAATATATAGGGGACCAGACATGGCTACACAGTGCACCCTTAGTACTTGTCCTAATATATAGGGGACCCAAACATGACTACACAGTGCACCCTTAGTACTTGTCCTAATATATAGGGGACCAGACATGGCTACACAGTACACCCTTAGTACTTGTCCTAATATATAGGGGACCCAGACATGGCTACACAGTGCACCCTTAGTACTTGTCCTAATATATAGGGGACCAGACATGGCTACACAGTGCACCCTTAGTACTTGTCCTAATATATAGGGGACCAAGACATGACTACACAGTGCACCCTTAGTACTTGTCCTAATATATAGGGGACCAGACATGGCTACACAGTACACCCTTAGTACTTGTCCTAATATATAGGGGACCAGACATGGCTACACAGTGCACCCTTAGTACTTGTCCTAATATGCAGGGGAACAAAGACATGGCTACACAGTGCACCCTTAGTACTAGTCCTAATATGCAGGGGACCCAGACATGGCTACACAGTGCACCCTTAGTACTTGTCCTAATATATAGGACACCAGATATGGCTACACAGTGCACCCTTAGTACTTGTCCTAATATATAGGAGACCAGATATGGCTACACAGTGCACCCTTAGTACTTGTCCTAATATATAGGAGACCCAGACATGGCTACACAGTGCACCTTTAGTACTTGTCCTAATATATAGGGGACCCAGACATAGCTTCACAGTGCACCCTTAGTACTTGTCCTAATATATAGGGGACCCAGACATGACTACACAGTGCACCCTAATGCTTGTCCTAATACACAGGGGACCCAGACATGACTACACAGTACACCCTTAGTACTTGTTCTAATATATAGGGGACCAGACATGGCTACACAGTGCCCCCTTAGTACTTGTCCTAATATACAGGGACTCAGACATGGCTACACAGTGCACCCTTAGTACTTATCCTAATATACAGGAGACCCAGACATGACTACACAGTGCACCCTTAGTACTTGTCCTAATATATAGGAGACCCAGACATGGCTACACAGTGCACCCTTAGTACTTATCCTAATATATAGGGACTCAGACATGGCTACACAGTGCACCCTTAGTACTTGTCCTAATATATAGGGGGCCCAGACATGACTACACAGTGCACCCTAATGCTTGTCCTAATATGCAGGGGACCAAGACATGGCTACACAGTGCTTGCTTAGTACTTGTCCTAATATATAGGAGACCAGATATGGCTACACAGTGCACCCTTAGTACTTGTCCTAATATATAGGGGACCAGACATGGCTACACAGTGCACCCTTAGTACTTGTCCTAATATATAGGAGACCAGATATGGCTACACAGTGCACCCTTAGTACTTGTCCTAATATACAGAGGACCCAGACATGGCTACACAGTGCACCCTTAGTACTTGTTCTAACATGCAGGGGAACAAAGACATGGCTACACAGTGCTCCCTTAGTACTTGTCCTAATACATAGGGATCCAGACGTGGCTACACAGTGCACCCTTAGTACTTGATCTAATACATAAGGGGCGCAGACATGGCTACACAGTGCACCCTTAGTACTTGTCCTAATATATAGGGGACCCAGACATGGCTACACAGTGCACCCTTAGTACTTGTCCTAATATATAGGGGACCCAGACATGACTACACAGTGCACCCTAATGCTTGTCCTAATACACAGGGGACCCAGACATGACTACACAGTACACCCTTAGTACTTGTCCTAATATATAGGGGACCAGACATGGCTACACAGTGCACCCTTAGTACTTATCCTAATATACAGGAGACCCAGACATGACTACACAGTGCACCCTTAGTACTTGTCCTAATATATAGGAGACCCAGACATGGCTACACAGTGCACCCTTAGTACTTATCCTAATATATAGGGACTCAGACATGGCTACACAGTGCACCCTTAGTACTTGTCCTAATATATAGGGGACCCAGACATGACTACACAGTGCACCCTAATGCTTGTCCTAATATGCAGGGCACCAAGACATGGCTACACAGTACACCCTTAGTACTTGTCCTAATATATAGGGGACCAGACATGGCTACACAGTGCACCCTTAGTACTTGTCCTAATATATAGGGGACCCAGACATGACTACACAGTGCACCCTTAGTACTTGTCCTAATACATAGGGACCCAGACATGACTACACAGTGCACCCTTAGTACTTGTCCTAATATATAGGGACCCAGACATGGCTACACAGTGCACCCTTAGTACTTATCCTAATATATAGGGGACCAGATATGGCTACACAGTGCACCCTTAGTACTTGTACTAATATATAGGGGACCAGACATGGCTACACAGTGCCCCCTTAGTACTTGTCCTAATATACAGGGACTCAGACATGGCTACACAGTGCACCCTTAGTACTTATCCTAATATACAGGAGACCCAGACATGACTACACAGTGCACCCTTAGTACTTGTCCTAATATATAGGGGACCCAGACATGACTACACAGTGCACCCTAATGCTTGTCCTAATACACAGGGGACCCAGACATGACTACACAGTACACCCTTAGTACTTGTCCTAATATATAGGGGACCAGACATGGCTACACAGTGCACCCTTAGTACTTATCCTAATATACAGGAGACCCAGACATGACTACACAGTGCACCCTTAGTACTTGTCCTAATATATAGGAGACCCAGACATGGCTACACAGTGCACCCTTAGTACTTATCCTAATATATAGGGACTCAGACATGGCTACACAGTGCACCCTTAGTACTTGTCCTAATATATAGGGGGCCCAGACATGACTACACAGTGCACCCTAATGCTTGTCCTAATATGCAGGGGACCAAGACATGGCTACACAGTGCTTGCTTAGTACTTGTCCTAATATATAGGAGACCAGATATGGCTACACAGTGCACCCTTAGTACTTGTCCTAATATATACGGGACCAGACATGGCTACACAGTGCACCCTTAGTACTTGTCCTAATATACAGGAGACCCAGACATGACTACACAGTGCACCCTTAGTACTTGTCCTAATATATAGGGGACCCAGACATGACTACACAGTGCACCCTAATGCTTGTCCTAATATACAGGGGACCCAGACATGACTACACAGTACACCCTTAGTACTTGTCCTAATATTTAGGGGACCAGACATGGCTACACAGTGCACCCTTAGTACTTGTCCTAATATATAGGGGACCCAGACATGGCTACACAGGGCACCCTTAGTACCTGTCCTAATATACAGGAGACCAGATACGGCTACACAGTGCACCCTTAGTACTTGTCCTAATATATAGGAGACCCAATATGGCTACACAGTGCACCCTTAGTACTTGTCCTAATATACAGGAGACCCAATATGGCTATACAGTGCACACTTAGTACTTGTCCTAATATATAGGGGGCCAGACATGACTACACAGTGCACCCTTAGTACTTGTCCTAATATGCAGGGGAACAAAGATATGGCTACACAGTGCACCCTTAGTACTTGTCCTAATATGCAGGGGAACAAAGATATGGCTACACAGTGCACCCTTAGTACTTGTCCTAATATGCAGGGGACCAAGACATGACTACACAGTGCACCCATAGTACTTGTCCTAATATATAGGAGACCAGACATGGCTATACAGTGCACCCTTAGTACTTGTCCTAATATATAGGGGACCAGATATGGGTACACAGTGCACCCTTAGTACTGGTCCTAATATATAGGAGACCAGATATGGGTACACAGTGCACCCTTAGTACTTGTCCTAATATATAGGGGACCAGATATGGGTACACAGTGCACCCTTAGTACTTGTCCTAATATATAGGAGACTTGATATGACTACACAGTGCACCCTTAGTACTTGTCCTAATATATAGGAGACCAGATATGGGTACACAGTGCACCCTTAGTACTTGTCCTAATATGCAGGGGACCAAGACATGGCTACACCGTGCACCCTTAGTACTTGTCCTAATATATAGAGGACCCAGACATGGCTACACAGTGCACCCTTAGTACTTGTCCTAATACATAAGGGGCGCAGACATGGCTACACAATACAGCCTTAGTACTTGTCTTAATATGCAGGGGACCAAGACATGGCCACACAGTGCACCCTTAGTACTTGTCCTAATATATAGGAGACCTGATATGGCTACACAGTGCACCCTTAGTACTTGTCCTAATATATAGAGGACTCAGACATGGCTACACAGTGCACCCTTAGTACTTGTCTTAATATGCAGGGGACCAAGACATGGCTACACAGTGCACCCTTAGTACTTGTCCTAATATGCAGGGGAACAAAGACATGGCTACACAGTGCACCCTTAGTACTTGTTCTAATATATAGGGGACCCAGACATAGCTACACAGTGCACCCTTAGTACTTGTCCTAATATGCAGGGGACCCAGACATGGCTACACAGTGCACCCTTAGTACTTGTCCTAATATATAGGAGACCCAGACATGGCTACACAGTGCACCCTTAGTACTTGTCCTAATATATAGGGGACCCAGACATGGCTACACAGTGCACCCTTAGTACTTGTCCTAATATGTGGGGGACCCAGACATGACTACACAGTGCACCCTAATGCTTTTCCTAATACACAGGGGACCCAGACATGACTACACAGTGCACCCTAATGCTTTTCCTAATACACAGGGGACCCAGACATGACTACACAGTACACCCTTAGTACTTGTCCTAATATATAGGGGACCAGACATGGCTACACAGTGCACCCTTAGTACTTGTCCTAATATATAGGGGACCCAGACATGACTACACAGTGCACCCTTAGTACTTGTCCTAATATATAGGGGACCAGACATGGCTACACAGTACACCCTTAGTACTTGTCCTAATATATAGGGGACCCAGACATGGCTACACAGTGCACCCTTAGTACTTGTCCTAATATATAGGGGACCAGACATGGCTACACAGTGCACCCTTAGTACTTGTCCTAATATATAGGGGACCCAGACATGACTACACAGTGCACCCTTAGTACTTGTCCTAATATATAGGGGACCAGACATGGCTACACAGTGCACCCTTAGTACTTGTCCTAATATATAGGGAACCCAGACATGACTACACAGTGCACCCAATGCTTGTCCTAATACACAGGGGACCCAGACATGACTACACAGTACACCCTTAGTACTTGTCCTAATATATAGGGGACCCAGACATGGCCACACAGTGCACCCTTAGTACTTGTCCTAATATATAGGGGACCCAGACATGGCCACACAGTGCACCCTTAGTACTTGTCCTAATATGCAGGGGAACAAAGAGATGGCTACACAGTGCACCCTTAGTACTTGTCCTAATATGCAGGGGACCCAGACATGGCTACACAGTGCACCCTTAGTACCTGTCCTAATATATAGGAGACCAGATATGCCTACACAGTGCACCCTTAGTACTTGTCCTAATATATAGGAGACCAGATATGGCTACACAGTGTACCCTTAGTACTTGTCCTAATATACAGAGGACCCAGACATGGCTACACAGTGCACCCTTAGTACTTTTTCTAACATGCAGGGGAACAAAGACATGGCTACACAGTGCTCCCTTAGTACTTGTCCTAATACATAGGGATCCAGACGTGGCTACACAGTGCACCCTTAGTACTTGATCTAATACATAAGGGGCGCAGACATGGCTACACAGTGCACCCTTAGTACTTGTCCTAATATATAGGGGACCCAGACATGGCTACACAGTGCACCCTTAGTACTTGTCCTAATATATAGGGGACCCAGACATGACTACACAGTGCACCCTAATGCTTGTCCTAATACACAGGGGACCCAGACATGACTACACAGTACACCCTTAGTACTTGTCCTAATATATAGGGGACCAGACATGGCTACACAGTGCACCCTTAGTACTTGTCCTAATATATAGGAGACTTGATATGACTACACAGTGCACCCTTAGTACTTGTCCTAATATATAGGAGACCAGATATGGGTACACAGTGCACCCTTAGTACTTGTCCTAATATGCAGGGGACCAAGACATGGCTACACCGTGCACCCTTAGTACTTGTCCTTATATAAAGGAGACCAGACATGGCTACACAGTGCACCCTTAGTACTTGTCCTAATATGCAGGGGACCCAGACATGGCTACACAGTGCACGCTTAGTACTTGTCCTAATATATAGGAGACCAGATATGGCTACACAGTGCACCCATAGTACTTGTCCTAATATATAGGAGACCCAGACATGGCTATACAGTGCACCCTTAGTACTTATCCTAATATACAGGGGGCCCAGACATGACTACACAGTGCACCTTTAGTACTTGTCCTAATATGCAGGGGACCCAGACGTGAGTACACAGTGCACCCTTAGTACTTGACCTAATATATAGGAGACCAGGTATGGCTCCACAGGGCACAGTTAGTACTTGTTCTAATATATAGGGACCCAGACATGACTACACAGTGCACCCTTAGTACTTGTCCTAATATATAGGGACCCAGACATGACTACACAGTGCACCCTTAGTACTTGTCCTAATATATAGGAGACCAGATATGGGTACACAGTGCACCCTTAGTACTTGTCCTAATATATAGGAGACCAGATATGGCTACACAGTGCACCCTTAGTACTTGTCCTAATATGCAGGGGACCAAGACATGGCTACACAGTGCACCGTTAGAACTTGTCTTAATATATAGGAGACCCAATATGGCTACACAGTGCACCCTTAGTACTTGTCCTAATACATAGGAGACCAGATATGGCTACACAGTGCACCCTTAGTACTGGTCCTAATATGCAGGGGACCAAGACATGGCTACACAGTGCACCCTTAGTACTTGTCCTAATATATCGGAGACCCAATATGGCTACACAGTGCACCCTTAGTACTTGTCCTAATACATAGGGACCCAGACGTGGCTACATAGTGCACCCTTAGTACTTGTTCTAATACATAAGGGGCGCAGACATGGCTACACAATACAGCCTTAGTACTTGTCTTAATATGCAGGGGACCAAGACATGGGTACACAGTGCACCCTTAGTACTTGTCCTAATATGCAGGGGAACAAAGACATGGCTACACAGTGCACCCTTAGTACTTGTTCTAATATATAGGGGACCCAGACATAGCTACACAGTGCACCCTTAGTACTTGTCCTAATATATAGGAGACCCAGACATGGCTACACAGTGCACCCTTAGTACTTGTCCTAATATATAGGGGACCCAGACATGGCTACACAGTGCACCCTTAGTACTTGTCCTAATATGTAGGGGACCCAGACATGACTACACAGTGCACCCTAATGCTTGTCCTAATACAAAGGGGACCCAGACATGACTACACAGTACACCCTTAGTACTTGTCCTAATATATAGGGGACCAGACATGGCTACACAGTGCACCCTTAGTACTTGTCCTAATATATAGGGGACCCAGACATGACTACACAGTGCACCCTTAGTACTTGTCCTAATATATAGGGGACCAGACATGGCTACACAGTGCACCCTTAGTACTTGTCCTAATATATAGGGGACCAGACATGGCTACACAGTGCACCCTTAGTACTTGTCCTAATATATAGAGGACCAAGACATGACTACACAGTGCACCCTTAGTACTTGTCCTAATATATAGGGGACCAGACATGGCTACACAGTACACCCTTAGTACTTGTCCTAATATATAGGGGACCATATACGGCTACACAGTGCACCCTTAGTACTTGTCCTAATATATAGGAGACCCAATATGGCTACACAGTGCACCCTTAGTACTTGTCCTAATATACAGGAGACCCAATATGGCTATACAGTGCACCCTTAGTACTTGTCCTAATATGCAGGGGAACAAAGATATGGCTACACAGTGCACCCTTAGTACTTGTCCTAATATGCAGGGGAACAAAGATATGGCTACACAGTGCACCCTTAGTACTTGTCCTAATATGCAGGGGACCAAGACATGACTACACAGTGCACCCATAGTACTTGTCCTAATATATAAGAGACCAGACATGGCTATACAGTGCACCCTTGGTACTTGTCCTAATATATAGGGGACCAGATATGGGTACACAGTGCACCCTTAGTACTGGTCCTAATATATAGGAGACCAGATATGGGTACACAGTGCACCCTTAGTACTTGTCCTAATATATAGGAGACCCAGACATGGCTACACAGTACACGCTTAGTACTTGTCCTAATATATAAGGGACCAGACATGGCTACACAGTGCACCCTTAGTACTTGTCCTAATATATAGGGGACCCAGACATGGCCACACAGTGCACCCTTAGTACTTGTCCTAATATATAGGGGACCCAGACATGGCCACACAGTGCACCCTTAGTACTTGTCCTAATATGCAGGGGAACAAAGAGATGGCTACACAGTGCACCCTTAGTACTTGTCCTAATATGCAGGGGACCCAGACATGGCTACACAGTGCACCCTTAGTACCTGTCCTAATATATAGGAGACCAGATATGCCTACACAGTGCACCCTTAGTACTTGTCCTAATATATAGGAGACCAGATATGGCTACACAGTGCACCCTTAGTACTTGTCCTAATATACAGAGGACCCAGACATGGCTACACAGTGCACCCTTAGTACTTGTTCTAACATGCAGGGGAACAAAGACATGGCTACACAGTGCTCCCTTAGTACTTGTCCTAATACATAGGGATCCAGACGTGGCTACACAGTGCACCCTTAGTACTTGATCTAATACATAAGGGGCGCAGACATGGCTACACAGTGCACCCTTAGTACTTGTCCTAATATATAGGGGACCCAGACATGGCTACACAGTGCACCCTTAGTACTTGTCCTAATATATAGGGGACCCAGACATGACTACACAGTGCACCCTAATGCTTGTCCTAATACACAGGGGACCCAGACATGACTACACAGTACACCCTTAGTACTTGTCCTAATATATAGGGGACCAGACATGGCTACACAGTGCACCCTTAGTACTTATCCTAATATACAGGAGACCCAGACATGACTACACAGTGCACCCTTAGTATTTGTCCTAATATATAGGAGACCCAGACATGGCTACACAGTGCACCCTTAGTACTTATCCTAATATATAGGGACTCAGACATGGCTACACAGTGCACCCTTAGTACTTGTCCTAATATATAGGGGACCCAGACATGACTACACAGTGCACCCTAATGCTTGTCCTAATATGCAGGGGACCAAGACATGGCTACACAGTACACCCTTAGTACTTGTCCTAATATATAGGGGACCAGACATGGCTACACAGTGCACCCTTAGTACTTGTCCTAATATATAGGGGACCCAGACATGACTACACAGTGCACCCTTAGTACTTGTCCTAATACATAGGGACCCAGACATGACTACACAGTGCACCCTTAGTACTTGTCCTAATATATAGGGACCCAGACATGGCTACACAGTGCACCCTTAGTACTTATCCTAATATATAGGGGACCAGATATGGCTACACAGTGCACCCTTAGTACTTGTACTAATATATAGGGGACCAGACATGGCTACACAGTGCACCCTTAGTACTTGTCCTAATATATAGGGGACCCAGACATGACTACACAGTGCACCCTAATGCTTGTCCTAATATGCAGGGGACCAAGACATGGCTACACAGTACACACTTAGTACTTGTCCTAATATATAGGGGACCAGACATGGCTACACAGTGCACCCTTAGTACTTGTCCTAATATATAGTGACCAAGGCATGACTACACAGTGCACCCTTAGTACTTGTCCTAATACATAGGGACCCAGACATGACTACACAGTGCACCCTTAGTACTTGTCCTAATATATAGGGAGTCAGACATGGCTATACAGTGCACGCTTAGTACTTGTCCTAATATATAGGAGACCTGATATGGCTACACAGTGCACCCTTAGTACTTGTACTAATATATAGGGGACCAGACATGGCTACACAGTGCACCCTTAGTACTTGTCCTAATATACAGGAGACCCAGACATGACTACACAGTGCACCCTTAGTACTTGTCCTAATATATAGGGGACCCAGACATGACTACACAGTGCACCCTTAGTACTTGTCCTAATATACAGGGGACCCAGACATGACTACACAGTGCACCCTTAGTACTTGTTCTAACATGCAGGGGACCAAGACATGGCTACACAGTACACCCTTAGTACTTGTCCTAATATATAGGGGACCAGACATGGCTACACAGTGCACCCTTAGTACTTGTCCTAATATATAGGGGACCCAGACATGACTACACAGTGCACCCTTAGTACTTGTCCTAATATACAGAGGACCCAGACATGGCTACACAGTGCACCCTTAGTACTTGTTCTAACATGCAGGGGAACAAAGACATGGCTACACAGTGCACCCTTAGTACTTGTCCTAATATGCAGGGGAACAAAGATATGGCTACACAGTGCACCCTTAGTACTTGTCCTAATATGCAGGGGAACAAAGACATGGCTACACAGTGCACCCTTAGTACTTGTCCTAATATGCAGGGGACCAAGACATGGCTACACAGTGCACCCTTAGTACTTGTCCTAATATATAGGGGACCCAGACATGGCTACACAGTGCACCCTTAGTACTTATCCTAATATATAGGGACTCAGACATGGCTACACAGTGCTCCCTTAGTACTTGTCCTAATACATAGGGATCCAGACGTGGCTACACAGTGCACCCTTAGTACTTGATCTAATACATAAGGGGCGCAGACATGGCTACACAGTGCACCCTTAGTACTTGTCCTAATATATAGGGGACCCAGACATGACTACACAGTGCACCCTAATGCTTGTCCTAATACACAGGGGACCCAGACATGACTACACAGTACACCCTTAGTACTTGTCCTAATATATAGGGGACCAGACATGGCTACACAGTGCACCCTTAGTACTTATCCTAATATACAGGAGACCCAGACATGACTACACAGTGCACCCTTAGTACTTGTCCTAATATATAGGAGACCCAGACATGGCTACACAGTGCACCCTTAGTACTTATCCTAATATATAGGGACTCAGACATGGCTACACAGTGCACCCTTAGTACTTGTCCTAATATATAGGGGACCCAGACATGACTACACAGTGCACCCTAATGCTTGTCCTAATATGCAGGGGACCAAGACATGGCTACACAGTACACCCTTAGTACTTGTCCTAATATATAGGGGACCAGACATGGCTACACAGTGCACCCTTAGTACTTGTCCTAATATATAGGGGACCCAGACATGACTACACAGTGCACCCTTAGTACTTGTCCTAATACATAGGGACCCAGACATGACTACACAGTGCACCCTTAGTACTTGTCCTAATATATAGGGACCCAGACATGGCTACACAGTGCACCCTTAGTACTTGTCCTAATATATAGCGGACCCAGACATGACTACACAGTGCACCCTAATGCTTGTCCTAATATGCAGGGGACCAAGACATGGCTACACAGTGCACCCTTAGTACTTATCCTAATATACAGGAGACCCAGACATGACTACACAGTGCACCCTTAGTACTTGTCCTAATATATAGGAGACCCAGACATGGCTACACAGTGCACCCTTAGTACTTATCCTAATATATAGGGACTCAGACATGACTACACAGTGCACCCTTAGTACTTGTCCTAATATATAGGGGACCCAGACATGGCTACACAGTGCACCCTAATGCTTGTCCTAATACACAGGGGACCCAGACATGACTACACAGTACACCCTTAGTACTTGTCCTAATATATAGGGGACCAGACATGGCTACACAGTGCACCCTTAGTACTTGTCCTAATATATAGGGGACCCAGACATGACTACACAGTGCACCCTTAGTACTTGTCCTAATATATAGGGGACCAGACATGGCTACACAGTACACCCTTAGTACTTGTCCTAATATATAGGGGACCCAGACATGACTACACAGTGCACCCTTAGTTCTTGTCCTAATATATAGGGGACCAGACATGGCTACACAGTGCACCCTTAGTACTTGTCCTAATATATAGGAGACCCAGACATGACTACACAGTGCACCCTTAGTACGTGTCCTAATATATAGGGGACCAGACATGGCTACACAGTACACCCTTAGTACTTGTCCTAATATATAGGGGACCCAGACATGGCCACATAGTGCACCCTTAGTACTTGTCCTAATATGCAGGGGAACAAAGACATGGCTACACAGTGCACCCTTAGTACTTGTCCTAATATGCAGGGGACCCAGACATGGCTACACAGTGCACCCTTAGTACTTGTCCTAATATATAGGAGACCAGATATGGCTACACAGTGCACCCTTAGTACTTGTCCTAATATACAGGGGGCCCAGACATGGCTACACAGTGCACCCTTAGTACTTATCCTAATATACAGGAGACCCAGACATGACTACACAGTGCACCCTTAGTACTTGTCCTAATATATAGGAGACCCAGACATGGCTACACAGTGCACCCTTAGTACTTATCCTAATATATAGGGACTCAGACATGGCTACACAGTGCACCCTTAGTACTTGTCCTAATATATAGGGGACCCAGACATGACTACACAGTGCACCCTAATGCTTGTCCTAATATGCAGGGGACCAAGACATGGCTACACAGTGCACACTTACTACTTGTCCTAATATATAGGAGACCAGATATGGCTACACAGTGCACCCTTAGTACTTGTCCTAATATATAGGGGACCAGACATGGCTACACAGTGCACCCTTAGTACTTGTCCTAATATACAGGAGACCCAGACATGACTACACAGTGCACCCTTAGTACTTGTCCTAATATATAGGGGACCCAGACATGACTACACAGTGCACCCTAATGCTTGTCCTAATACACAGGGGACCCAGACATAACTACACAGTACACCCTTAGTACTTGTCCTAATATATAGGGGACCAGACATGGCTACACAGTGCACCCTTAGTACTTGTCCTAATATATAGGGGACCCAGACATGACTACACAGTGCACCCTTAGTACTTGTCCTAATATATATGGGACCAGACATGGCTACACAGTACACCCTTAGTACTTGTCCTAATATATAGGGGACCCAGACATGACTACACAGTGCACCCTTAGTACTTGTCCTAATATATAGGGGACCAGACATGGCTACACAGTGCACCCTTAGTACGTGTCCTAATATATAGGAGACCCAGACATGACTACACAGTGCACCCTTAGTACTTGTCCTAATATATACGGGACCAGACATGGCTACACAGTACACCCTTAGTACTCGTCCTAATATATAGGGGACCCAGACATGGCCACACAGTGCACCCTTAGTACTTGTCCTAAAATGCAGGGGAACAAAGACATGGCTACACAGTGCACCCTTAGTACTTGTCCTAATATGCAGGGGACCCAGACATGGCTACACAGTGCACCCTTAGTACTTGTCCTAATATATAGGAGGCCAGATATGGCTACACAGTGCACCCTTAGTACTTGTCCTAATATATAGAGGACTCAGACATGGCTACACAGTGCACCCTTAGTACTTGTTCTAATACATAAGCGGCGCAGACATGGCTACACAGTGCACCCTTAGTACTTGTCCTAATATATAGGGGACCCAGACATAGCTACACAGTGCACCCTTAGTACTTGTCCTAATATATAGGGGACCCAGACATGACTACACAGTGCAGCCTAATGCTTGTCCAAATACACAGGGGACCCAGACATGACTACACAGTACACCCTTAGTACTTGTCCTAATATATAGGGGACCAGACATGGCTACACAGTGCCCCCTTAGTACTTGTCCTAATATACAGGGGGCCCAGACATGGCTACACAGTGCACCCTTAGTACTTGTCCTAACATACTGGAGACCCAGACATGGCTACACAGTGCACCCTTAGTACTTGTCCTAATATACAGGGGGCCCAGACATGGCTACACAGTGCACCCTTAGTACTTGTCCTAACATACAGGAGACCCAGACATAGCTACACAGTGCACCCTTAGTACTTGTCCTAATATATAGGGGACCCAGACATGACTACACAGTGCACCCTAATGCTTGTCCTAATACACAGGGGACCCAGACATGACTACACAGTACACCCTTAGTACTTGTCCTAATATATAGGGGACCAGACATGGCTACACAGTGCCCCCTTAGTACTTGTCCTAATATACAGGGGGCCCAGACATGGCTACACAGTGCACCCTTAGTACTTGTCCTAATATATAGGAGACCCAGACATGGCTACACAGTGCACCCTTAGAACTTGTCCTAATATATAGGAGACCAGACATGGCTACACAGTGCACCCTTAGTACTTGTCCTAATATATAGGGGACCCAGACATGACTACACAGTGCACCCTTAGTACTTGTCCTAATATATAGGGGACCAGACATGGCTACACAGTACACCCTTAGTACTTGTCCTAATATATAGGGGACCCAGACATGGCTACACAGTGCACCCTTAGTACTTGTCCTAATATATAGGGGACCCAGACATGACTACACAATGCACCCTTAGTACTTGTCCTAATATATAGGGGACCAGACATGGCTACACAGTACACGCTTAGTACTTGTCCTAATATATAAGGGACCAGACATGGCTACACAGTGCACCCTTAGTATTTGTCCTAATATATAGGGGACCCAGACATGGCCACACAGTGCACCCTTAGTACTTGTCCTAATATATAGGGGACCCAGACATGGCCACACAGTGCACCCTTAGTACTTGTCCTAATATGCAGGGGAACAAAGAGATGGCTACACAGTGCACCCTTAGTACTTGTCCTAATATGCAGGGGACCCAGACATGGCTACACAGTGCACCCTTAGTACCTGTCCTAATATATAGGAGACCAGATATGCCTACACAGTGCACCCTTAGTACTTGTCCTAATATATAGGAGACCAGATATGGCTACACAGTGCACCCTTAGTACTTGTCCTAATATACAGAGGACCCAGACATGGCTACACAGTGCACCCTTAGTACTTGTTCTAACATGCAGGGGAACAAAGACATGGCTACACAGTGCTCCCTTAGTACTTGTCCTAATACATAGGGATCCAGACGTGGCTACACAGTGCACCCTTAGTACTTGTCCTAATATATAGGGGACCCAGACATGGCTACACAGTGCACCCTTAGTACTTGTCCTAATATATAGGGGACCCAGACATGACTACACAGTGCACCCTAATGCTTGTCCTAATACACAGGGGACCCAGACATGACTACACAGTACACCCTTAGTACTTGTCCTAATATATAGGGGACCAGACATGGCTACACAGTGCACCCTTAGTACTTATCCTAATATACAGGAGACCCAGACATGACTACACAGTGCACCCTTAGTACTTGTCCTAATATATAGGAGACCCAGACATGGCTACACAGTGCACCCTTAGTACTTATCCTAATATATAGGGACTCAGACATGGCTACACAGTGCACCCTTAGTACTTGTCCTAATATATAGGGGACCCAGACATGACTACACAGTGCACCCTAATGCTTGTCCTAATATGCAGGGCACCAAGACATGGCTACACAGTACACCCTTAGTACTTGTCCTAATATATAGGGGACCAGACATGGCTACACAGTGCACCCTTAGTACTTGTCCTAATATATAGGGGACCCAGACATGACTACACAGTGCACCCTTAGTACTTGTCCTAATACATAGGGACCCAGACATGACTACACAGTGCACCCTTAGTACTTGTCCTAATATATAGGGACCCAGACATGGCTACACAGTGCACCCTTAGTACTTATCCTAATATATAGGGGACCAGATATGGCTACACAGTGCACCCTTAGTACTTGTACTAATATATAGGGGACCAGACATGGCTACACAGTGCACCCTTAGTACTTGTCCTAATATATAGGGGACCCAGACATGACTACACAGTGCACCCTAATGCTTGTCCTAATATGCAGGGGACCAAGACATGGCTACACAGTACACACTTAGTACTTGTCCTAATATATAGGGGACCAGACATGGCTACACAGTGCACCCTTAGTACTTGTCCTAATATATAGTGACCCAGGCATGACTACACAGTGCACCCTTAGTACTTGTCCTAATACATAGGGACCCAGACATGACTACACTGTGCACCCTTAGTACTTGTCCTAATATATAGGGAGCCAGACATGGCTATACAGTGCACGCTTAGTACTTGTCCTAATATATAGGAGACCTGATATGGCTACACAGTGCACCCTTAGTACTTGTACTAATATATAGGGGACCAGACATGGCTACACAGTGCACCCTTAGTACTTGTCCTAATATACAGGAGACCCAGACATGACTACACAGTGCACCCTTAGTACTTGTCCTAATATGTAGGGGACCCAGACATGACTACACAGTGCACCCTTAGTACTTGTCCTAATATACAGGGGACCCAGACATGACTACACAGTGCACCCTTAGTACTTGTTCTAACATGCAGGGGACCAAGACATGGCTACACAGTACACCCTTAGTACTTGTCCTAATATATAGGGGACCAGACATGGCTACACAGTGCACCCTTAGTACTTGTCCTAATATATAGGGGACCCAGACATGACTACACAGTGCACCCTTAGTACTTGTCCTAATATACAGAGGACCCAGACATGGCTACACAGTGCACCCTTAGTACTTGTTCTAACATGCAGGGGAACAAAGACATGGCTACACAGTGCACCCTTAGTACTTGTCCTAATATGCAGGGGAACAAAGATATGGCTACACAGTGCACCCTTAGTACTTGTCCTAATATGCAGGGGAACAAAGACATGGCTACACAGTGCACCCTTAGTACTTGTCCTAATATGCAGGGGACCAAGACATGGCTACACAGTGCACCCTTAGTACTTGTCCTAACATACAGGAGACCCAGACATGGCTACACAGTGCACCCTTAGTACTTGTCCTAATATATAGGGGACCCAGACATGGCTACACAGTGCACCCTTAGTACTTATCCTAATATATAGGGACTCAGACATGGCTACACAGTGCTCCCTTAGTACTTGTCCTAATACATAGGGATCCAGACGTGGCTACACAGTGCACCCTTAGTACTTGATCTAATACATAAGGGGCGCAGACATGGCTACACAGTGCACCCTTAGTACTTGTCGTAATATATAGGGGACCCAGACATGACTACACAGTGCACCCTAATGCTTGTCCTAATACACAGGGGACCCAGACATGACTACACAGTACACCCTTAGTACTTGTCCTAATATATAGGGGACCAGACATGGCTACACAGTGCACCCTTAGTACTTATCCTAATATACAGGAGACCCAGACATGACTACACAGTGCACCCTTAGTACTTGTCCTAATATATAGGAGACCCAGACATGGCTACACAGTGCACCCTTAGTACTTATCCTAATATATAGGGACTCAGACATGGCTACACAGTGCACCCTTAGTACTTGTCCTAATATATAGGGGACCCAGACATGACTACACAGTGCACCCTAATGCTTGTCCTAATATGCAGGGGACCAAGACATGGCTACACAGTACACCCTTAGTACTTGTCCTAATATATAGGGGACCAGACATGGCTACACAGTGCACCCTTAGTACTTGTCCTAATATATAGGGGACCCAGACATGACTACACAGTGCACCCTTAGTACTTGTCCTAATACATAGGGACCCAGACATGACTACACAGTGCACCCTTAGTACTTGTCCTAATATATAGGGACCCAGACATGGCTACACAGTGCACCCTTAGTACTTGTCCTAATATATAGGGGACCCAGACATGACTACACAGTGCACCCTAATGCTTGTCCTAATATGCAGGGGACCAAGACATGGCTACACAGTGCACCCTTAGTACTTATCCTAATATACAGGAGACCCAGACATGACTACACAGTGCACCCTTAGTACTTGTCCTAATATATAGGAGACCCAGACATGGCTACACAGTGCACCCTTAGTACTTATCCTAATATATAGGGACTCAGACATGACTACACAGTGCACCCTTAGTACTTGTCCTAATATATAGGGGACCCAGACATGGCTACACAGTGCACCCTAATGCTTGTCCTAATACACAGGGGACCCAGACATGACTACACAGTACACCCTTAGTACTTGTCCTAATATATAGGGGACCAGACATGGCTACACAGTGCACCCTTAGTACTTGTCCTAATATATAGGGGACCCAGACATGACTACACAGTGCACCCTTAGTACTTGTCCTAATATATAGGGGACCAGACATGGCTACACAGTACACCCTTAGTACTTGTCCTAATATATAGGGGACCCAGACATGACTACACAGTGCACCCTTAGTTCTTGTCCTAATATATAGGGGACCAGACATGGCTACACAGTGCACCCTTAGTACTTGTCCTAATATATAGGAGACCCAGACATGACTACACAGTGCACCCTTAGTACGTGTCCTAATATATAGGGGACCAGACATGGCTACACAGTACACCCTTAGTACTTGTCCTAATATATAGGGGACCCAGACATGGCCACATAGTGCACCCTTAGTACTTGTCCTAATATGCAGGGGAACAAAGACATGGCTACACAGTGCACCCTTAGTACTTGTCCTAATATGCAGGGGACCCAGACATGGCTACACAGTGCACCCTTAGTACTTGTCCTAATATATAGGAGACCAGATATGGCTACACAGTGCACCCTTAGTACTTGTCCTAATATACAGGGGGCCCAGACATGGCTACACAGTGCACCCTTAGTACTTATCCTAATATACAGGAGACCCAGACATGACTACACAGTGCACCCTTAGTACTTGTCCTAATATATAGGAGACCCAGACATGGCTACACAGTGCACCCTTAGTACTTATCCTAATATATAGGGACTCAGACATGGCTACACAGTGCACCCTTAGTACTTGTCCTAATATATAGGGGACCCAGACATGACTACACAGTGCACCCTAATGCTTGTCCTAATATGCAGGGGACCAAGACATGGCTACACAGTGCACACTTACTACTTGTCCTAATATATAGGAGACCAGATATGGCTACACAGTGCACCCTTAGTACTTGTCCTAATATATAGGGGACCAGACATGGCTACACAGTGCACCCTTAGTACTTGTCCTAATATACAGGAGACCCAGACATGACTACACAGTGCACCCTTAGTACTTGTCCTAATATATAGGGGACCCAGACATGACTACACAGTGCACCCTAATGCTTGTCCTAATACACAGGGGACCCAGACATAACTACACAGTACACCCTTAGTACTTGTCCTAATATATAGGGGACCAGACATGGCTACACAGTGCACCCTTAGTACTTGTCCTAATATATAGGGGACCCAGACATGACTACACAGTGCACCCTTAGTACTTGTCCTAATATATAGGGGACCAGACATGGCTACACAGTACACCCTTAGTACTTGTCCTAATATATAGGGGACCCAGACATGACTACACAGTGCACCCTTAGTACTTGTCCTAATATATAGGGGACCAGACATGGCTACACAGTGCACCCTTAGTACGTGTCCTAATATATAGGAGACCCAGACATGACTACACAGTGCACCCTTAGTACTTGTCCTAATATATACGGGACCAGACATGGCTACACAGTACACCCTTAGTACTCGTCCTAATATTTAGGGGACCCAGACATGGCCACACAGTGCACCCTTAGTACTTGTCCTAAAATGCAGGGGAACAAAGACATGGCTACACAGTGCACCCTTAGTACTTGTCCTAATATGCAGGGGACCCAGACATGGCTACACAGTGCACCCTTAGTACTTGTCCTAATATATAGGAGGCCAGATATGGCTACACAGTGCACCCTTAGTACTTGTCCTAATATATAGAGGACTCAGACATGGCTACACAGTGCACCCTTAGTACTTGTTCTAATACATAAGGGGCGCAGACATGGCTACACAGTGCACCCTTAGTACTTGTCCTAATATATAGGGGACCCAGACATAGCTACACAGTGCACCCTTAGTACTTGTCCTAATATATAGGGGACCCAGACATGACTACACAGTGCAGCCTAATGCTTGTCCTAATACACAGGGGACCCAGACATGACTACACAGTACACCCTTAGTACTTGTCCTAATATATAGGGGACCAGACATGGCTACACAGTGCCCCCTTAGTACTTGTCCTAATATACAGGGGGCCCAGACATGGCTACACAGTGCACCCTTAGTACTTGTCCTAACATACTGGAGACCCAGACATGGCTACACAGTGCACCCTTAGTACTTGTCCTAATATACAGGGGGCCCAGACATGGCTACACAGTGCACCCTTAGTACTTGTCCTAACATACAGGAGACCCAGACATAGCTACACAGTGCACCCTTAGTACTTGTCCTAATATATAGGGGACCCAGACATGACTACACAGTGCACCCTAATGCTTGTCCTAATACACAGGGGACCCAGACATGACTACACAGTACACCCTTAGTACTTGTCCTAATATATAGGGGACCAGACATGGCTACACAGTGCCCCCTTAGTACTTGTCCTAATATACAGGTGGCCCAGACATGGCTACACAGTGCACCCTTAGTACTTGTCCTAATATATAGGAGACCCAGACATGGCTACACAGTGCACCCTTAGAACTTGTCCTAATATATAGGAGACCAGACATGGCTACACAGTGCACCCTTAGTACTTGTCCTAATATATAGGGGACCCAGACATGACTACACAGTGCACCCTTAGTACTTGTCCTAATATATAGGGGACCAGACATGGCTACACAGTACACCCTTAGTACTTGTCCTAATATATAGGGGACCCAGACATGGCTACACAGTGCACCCTTAGTACTTGTCCTAATATATAGGGGACCCAGACATGACTACACAATGCACCCTTAGTACTTGTCCTAATATATAGGGGACCAGACATGGCTACACAGTACACGCTTAGTACTTGTCCTAATATATAAGGGACCAGACATGGCTACACAGTGCACCCTTAGTATTTGTCCTAATATATAGGGGACCCAGACATGGCCACACAGTGCACCCTTAGTACTTGTCCTAATATATAGGGGACCCAGACATGGCCACACAGTGCACCCTTAGTACTTGTCCTAATATGCAGGGGAACAAAGAGATGGCTACACAGTACACCCTTAGTACTTGTCCTAATATGCAGGGGACCCAGACATGGCTACACAGTGCACCCTTAGTACCTGTCCTAATATATAGGAGACCAGATATGCCTACACAGTGCACCCTTAGTACTTGTCCTAATATATAGGAGACCAGATATGGCTACACAGTGCACCCTTAGTACTTGTCCTAATATACAGAGGACCCAGACATGGCTACACAGTGCACCCTTAGTACTTGTTCTAACATGCAGGGGAACAAAGACATGGCTACACAGTGCTCCCTTAGTACTTGTCCTAATACATAGGGATCCAGACGTGGCTACACAGTGCACCCTTAGTACTTGATCTAATACATAAGGGGCGCAGACATGGCTACACAGTGCTCCCTTAGTACTTGTCCTAATATATAGGGGACCCAGACATGGCTACACAGTGCACCCTTAGTACTTGTCCTAATATATAGGGGACCCAGACATGACTACACAGTGCACCCTAATGCTTGTCCTAATACACAGGGGACCCAGACATGACTACACAGTACACCCTTAGTACTTGTCCTAATATATAGGGGACCAGACATGGCTACACAGTGCACCCTTAGTACTTATCCTAATATACAGGAGACCCAGACATGACTACACAGTGCACCCTTAGTACTTGTCCTAATATATAGGAGACCCAGACATGGCTACACAGTGCACCCTTAGTACTTATCCTAATATATAGGGACTCAGACATGGCTACACAGTGCACCCTTAGTACTTGTCCTAATATATAGGGGACCCAGACATGACTACACAGTGCACCCTAATGCTTGTCCTAATATGCAGGGGACCAAGACATGGCTACACAGTACACCCTTAGTACTTGTCCTAATATATAGGGGACCAGACATGGCTACACAGTGCACCCTTAGTACTTGTCCTAATATATAGGGGACCCAGACATGACTACACAGTGCACCCTTAGTACTTGTCCTAATATATAGGGGACCAGACATGGCTACACAGTACACCCTTAGTACTTGTCCTAATATATAGGGGACCCAGACATGACTACACAGTGCACCCTTAGTTCTTGTCCTAATATATAGGGGACCAGACATGGCTACACAGTGCACCCTTAGTACTTGTCCTAATATATAGGAGACCCAGACATGACTACACAGTGCACCCTTAGTACGTGTCCTAATATATAGGGGACCAGACATGGCTACACAGTACACCCTTAGTACTTGTCCTAATATATAGGGGACCCAGACATGGCCACATAGTGCACCCTTAGTACTTGTCCTAATATGCAGGGGAACAAAGACATGGCTACACAGTGCACCCTTAGTACTTGTCCTAATATGCAGGGGACCCAGACATGGCTACACAGTGCACCCTTAGTACTTGTCCTAATATATAGGAGACCAGATATGGCTACACAGTGCACCCTTAGTACTTGTCCTAATATACAGGGGGCCCAGACATGGCTACACAGTGCACCCTTAGTACTTATCCTAATATACAGGAGACCCAGACATGACTACACAGTGCACCCTTAGTACTTGTCCTAATATATAGGAGACCCAGACATGGCTACACAGTGCACCCTTAGTACTTATCCTAATATATAGGGACTCAGACATGGCTACACAGTGCACCCTTAGTACTTGTCCTAATATATAGGGGACCCAGACATGACTACACAGTGCACCCTAATGCTTGTCCTAATATGCAGGGGACCAAGACATGGCTACACAGTGCACACTTACTACTTGTCCTAATATATAGGAGACCAGATATGGCTACACAGTGCACCCTTAGTACTTGTCCTAATATATAGGGGACCAGACATGGCTACACAGTGCACCCTTAGTACTTGTCCTAATATACAGGAGACCCAGACATGACTACACAGTGCACCCTTAGTACTTGTCCTAATATATAGGGGACCCAGACATGACTACACAGTGCACCCTAATGCTTGTCCTAATACACAGGGGACCCAGACATAACTACACAGTACACCCTTAGTACTTGTCCTAATATATAGGGGACCAGACATGGCTACACAGTGCACCCTTAGTACTTGTCCTAATATATAGGGGACCCAGACATGACTACACAGTGCACCCTTAGTACTTGTCCTAATATATAGGGGACCAGACATGGCTACACAGTACACCCTTAGTACTTGTCCTAATATATAGGGGACCCAGACATGACTACACAGTGCACCCTTAGTACTTGTCCTAATATATAGGGGACCAGACATGGCTACACAGTGCACCCTTAGTACGTGTCCTAATATATAGGAGACCCAGACATGACTACACAGTGCACCCTTAGTACTTGTCCTAATATATACGGGACCAGACATGGCTACACAGTACACCCTTAGTACTCGTCCTAATATTTAGGGGACCCAGACATGGCCACACAGTGCACCCTTAGTACTTGTCCTAAAATGCAGGGGAACAAAGACATGGCTACACAGTGCACCCTTAGTACTTGTCCTAATATGCAGGGGACCCAGACATGGCTACACAGTGCACCCTTAGTACTTGTCCTAATATATAGGAGGCCAGATATGGCTACACAGTGCACCCTTAGTACTTGTCCTAATATATAGAGGACTCAGACATGGCTACACAGTGCACCCTTAGTACTTGTTCTAATACATAAGGGGCTCAGACATGGCTACACAGTGCACCCTTAGTACTTGTCCTAATATATAGGGGACCCAGACATAGCTACACAGTGCACCCTTAGTACTTGTCCTAATATATAGGGGACCCAGACATGACTACACAGTGCAGCCTAATGCTTGTCCTAATACACAGGGGACCCAGACATGACTACACAGTACACCCTTAGTACTTGTCCTAATATATAGGGGACCAGACATGGCTACACAGTGCCCCCTTAGTACTTGTCCTAATATACAGGGGGCCCAGACATGGCTACACAGTGCACCCTTAGTACTTGTCCTAACATACTGGAGACCCAGACATGGCTACACAGTGCACCCTTAGTACTTGTCCTAATATACAGGGGGCCCAGACATGGCTACACAGTGCACCCTTAGTACTTGTCCTAACATACAGGAGACCCAGACATAGCTACACAGTGCACCCTTAGTACTTGTCCTAATATATAGGGGACCCAGACATGACTACACAGTGCACCCTAATGCTTGTCCTAATACACAGGGGACCCAGACATGACTACACAGTACACCCTTAGTACTTGTCCTAATATATAGGGGACCAGACATGGCTACACAGTGCCCCCTTAGTACTTGTCCTAATATACAGGTGGCCCAGACATGGCTACACAGTGCACCCTTAGTACTTGTCCTAATATATAGGAGACCCAGACATGGCTACACAGTGCACCCTTAGAACTTGTCCTAATATATAGGAGACCAGACATGGCTACACAGTGCACCCTTAGTACTTGTCCTAATATATAGGGGACCCAGACATGACTACACAGTGCACCCTTAGTACTTGTCCTAATATATAGGGGACCAGACATGGCTACACAGTACACCCTTAGTACTTGTCCTAATATATAGGGGACCCAGACATGGCTACACAGTGCACCCTTAGTACTTGTCCTAATATATAGGGGACCCAGACATGACTACACAATGCACCCTTAGTACTTGTCTTAATATATAGGGGACCAGACATGGCTACACAGTACACGCTTAGTACTTGTCCTAATATATAAGGGACCAGACATGGCTACACAGTGCACCCTTAGTATTTGTCCTAATATATAGGGGACCCAGACATGGCCACACAGTGCACCCTTAGTACTTGTCCTAATATATAGGGGACCCAGACATGGCCACACAGTGCACCCTTAGTACTTGTCCTAATATGCAGGGGAACAAAGAGATGGCTACACAGTACACCCTTAGTACTTGTCCTAATATGCAGGGGACCCAGACATGGCTACACAGTGCACCCTTAGTACCTGTCCTAATATATAGGAGACCAGATATGCCTACACAGTGCACCCTTAGTACTTGTCCTAATATATAGGAGACCAGATATGGCTACACAGTGCACCCTTAGTACTTGTCCTAATATACAGAGGACCCAGACATGGCTACACAGTGCACCCTTAGTACTTGTTCTAACATGCAGGGGAACAAAGACATGGCTACACAGTGCTCCCTTAGTACTTGTCCTAATACATAGGGATCCAGACGTGGCTACACAGTGCACCCTTAGTACTTGATCTAATACATAAGGGGCGCAGACATGGCTACACAGTGCACCCTTAGTACTTGTCCTAATATATAGGGGACCCAGACATGGCTACACAGTGCACCCTTAGTACTTGTCCTAATATATAGGGGACCCAGACATGACTACACAGTGCACCCTAATGCTTGTCCTAATACACAGGGGACCCAGACATGACTACACAGTACACCCTTAGTACTTGTCCTAATATATAGGGGACCAGACATGGCTACACAGTGCACCCTTAGTACTTATCCTAATATACAGGAGACCCAGACATGACTACACAGTGCACCCTTAGTACTTGTCCTAATATATAGGAGACCCAGACATGGCTACACAGTGCACCCTTAGTACTTATCCTAATATATAGGGACTCAGACATGGCTACACAGTGCACCCTTAGTACTTGTCCTAATATATAGGGGACCCAGACATGACTACACAGTGCACCCTAATGCTTGTCCTAATATGCAGGGGACCAAGACATGGCTACACAGTACACCCTTAGTACTTGTCCTAATATATAGGGGACCAGACATGGCTACACAGTGCACCCTTAGTACTTGTCCTAATATATAGGGGACCAGACATGGCTACACAGTGCACCCTTAGTACTTGTCCTAATATATAGGGGACCCAGACATGACTACACAGTGCACCCTAATGCTTGTCCTAATATGCAGGGGACCAAGACATGGCTACACAGTACACACTTAGTACTTGTCCTAATATATAGGGGACCAGACATGGCTACACAGTGCACCCTTAGTACTTGTCCTAATATATAGTGACCCAGGCATGACTACACAGTGCACCCTTAGTACTTGTCCTAATACATAGTGACCCAGACATGACTACACAGTGCACCCTTAGTACTTGTCCTAATATAGGGAGCCAGACATGGCTATACAGTGCACGCTTAGTACTTGTCCTAATATATAGGAGACCTGATATGGCTACACAGTGCACCCTTAGTACTTGTACTAATATATAGGGGACCAGACATGGCTACACAGTGCACCCTTAGTACTTGTCCTAATATACAGGAGACCCAGACATGACTACACAGTGCACCCTTAGTACTTGTCCTAATATATAGGGGACCCAGACATGACTACACAGTGCACCCTTAGTACTTGTCCTAATATACAGGGGACCCAGACATGACTACACAGTGCACCCTTAGTACTTGTCCTAATATATAGGGGACCCAGACATGACTACACAGTGCACCCTTAGTACTTGTCCTAATATACAGAGGACCCAGACATGGCTACACAGTGCACCCTTAGTACTTGTTCTAACATGCAGGGGAACAAAGACATGACTACACAGTGCACCCTTAGTACTTGTCCTAATATGCAGGGGAACAAAGATATGGCTACACAGTGCACCCTTAGTACTTGTCCTAATATGCAGGGGAACAAAGATATGGCTACACAGTGCACCCTTAGTACTTGTCCTAATATGCAGGGGACCAAGACATGACTACACAGTGCACCCATAGTACTTGTCCTAATATATAGGAGACCAGACATGGCTATACAGTGCACCCTTAGTACTTGTCCTAATATATAGGGGACCAGATATGGGTACACAGTGCACCCTTAGTACTGGTCCTAATATATAGGAGACCAGATATGGGTACACAGTGCACCCTTAGTACTTGTCCTAATATATAGGGGACCAGATATGGGTACACAGTGCACCCTTAGTACTTGTCCTAATATATAGGAGACTTGATATGACTACACAGTGCACCCTTAGTACTTGTCCTAATATATAGGAGACCAGATATGGGTACACAGTGCACCCTTAGTACTTGTCCTAATATGCAGGGGACCAAGACATGGCTACACCGTGCACCCTTAGTACTTGTCCTTATATAAAGGAGACCAGACATGGCTACACAGTGCACCCTTAGTACTTGTCCTAATATGCAGGGGACCCAGACATGGCTACACAGTGCACGCTTAGTACTTGTCCTAATATATAGGAGACCAGATATGGCTACACAGTGCACCCATAGTACTTGTCCTAATATATAGGAGACCCAGACATGGCTATACAGTGCACCCTTAGTACTTATCCTAATATACAGGGGGCCCAGACATGACTACACAGTGCACCTTTAGTACTTGTCCTAATATGCAGGGGACCCAGACGTGAGTACACAGTGCACCCTTAGTACTTGACCTAATATATAGGAGACCAGGTATGGCTCCACAGGGCACAGTTAGTACTTGTTCTAATATATAGGGACCCAGACATGACTATACAGTGCACCCTTAGTACTTGTCCTAATATATAGGGACCCAGACATGACTACACAGTGCACCCTTAGTACTTGTCCTAATATATAGGAGACCAGATATGGCTACACAGTGCACCCTTAGTACTTGTCCTAATATATAGGAGACCAGATATGGCTACACAGTGCACCCTTAGTACTTGTCCTAATATACAGGGGGCCCAGACATGGCTACACAGTGCACCCTTAGTACTTATCCTAATATACAGGAGACCCAGACATGACTACACAGTGCACCCTTAGTACTTGTCCTAATATATAGGAGACCCAGACATGGCTACACAGTGCACCCTTAGTACTTATCCTAATATATAGGGACTCAGACATGGCTACACAGTGCACCCTTAGTACTTGTCCTAATATATAGGGGACCCAGACATGACTACACAGTGCACCCTAATGCTTGTCCTAATATGCAGGGGACCAAGACATGGCTACACAGTGCACACTTACTACTTGTCCTAATATATAGGAGACCAGATATGGCTACACAGTGCACCCTTAGTACTTGTCCTAATATATAGGGGACCAGACATGGCTACACAGTGCACCCTTAGTACTTGTCCTAATATACAGGAGACCCAGACATGACTACACAGTGCACCCTTAGTACTTGTCCTAATATATAGGGGACCCAGACATGACTACACAGTGCACCCTAATGCTTGTCCTAATACACAGGGGACCCAGACATAACTACACAGTACACCCTTAGTACTTGTCCTAATATATAGGGGACCAGACATGGCTACACAGTGCACCCTTAGTACTTGTCCTAATATATAGGGGACCCAGACATGACTACACAGTGCACCCTTAGTACTTGTCCTAATATATAGGGGACCAGACATGGCTACACAGTACACCCTTAGTACTTGTCCTAATATATAGGGGACCCAGACATGACTACACAGTGCACCCTTAGTACTTGTCCTAATATATAGGGGACCAGACATGGCTACACAGTGCACCCTTAGTACGTGTCCTAATATATAGGAGACCCAGACATGACTACACAGTGCACCCTTAGTACTTGTCCTAATATATACGGGACCAGACATGGCTACACAGTACACCCTTAGTACTCGTCCTAATATTTAGGGGACCCAGACATGGCCACACAGTGCACCCTTAGTACTTGTCCTAAAATGCAGGGGAACAAAGACATGGCTACACAGTGCACCCTTAGTACTTGTCCTAATATGCAGGGGACCCAGACATGGCTACACAGTGCACCCTTAGTACTTGTCCTAATATATAGGAGGCCAGATATGGCTACACAGTGCACCCTTAGTACTTGTCCTAATATATAGAGGACTCAGACATGGCTACACAGTGCACCCTTAGTACTTGTTCTAATACATAAGGGGCGCAGACATGGCTACACAGTGCACCCTTAGTACTTGTCCTAATATATAGGGGACCCAGACATAGCTACACAGTGCACCCTTAGTACTTGTCCTAATATATAGGGGACCCAGACATGACTACACAGTGCAGCCTAATGCTTGTCCTAATACACAGGGGACCCAGACGTGACTACACAGTACACCCTTAGTACTTGTCCTAATATATAGGGGACCAGACATGGCTACACAGTGCCCCCTTAGTACTTGTCCTAATATACAGGGGGCCCAGACATGGCTACACAGTGCACCCTTAGTACTTGTCCTAACATACTGGAGACCCAGACATGGCTACACAGTGCACCCTTAGTACTTGTCCTAATATACAGGGGGCCCAGACATGGCTACACAGTGCACCCTTAGTACTTGTCCTAACATACAGGAGACCCAGACATAGCTACACAGTGCACCCTTAGTACTTGTCCTAATATATAGGGGACCCAGACATGACTACACAGTGCACCCTAATTCTTGTCCTAATACACAGGGGACCCAGACATGACTACACAGTACACCCTTAGTACTTGTCCTAATATATAGGGGACCAGACATGGCTACACAGTGCCCCCTTAGTACTTGTCCTAATATACAGGGGGCCCAGACATGGCTACACAGTGCACCCTTAGTACTTGTCCTAATATATAGGAGACCCAGACATGGCTACACAGTGCACCCTTAGAACTTGTCCTAATATATAGGAGACCAGACATGGCTACACAGTGCACCCTTAGTACTTGTCCTAATATATAGGGGACCCAGACATGACTACACAGTGCACCCTTAGTACTTGTCCTAATATATAGGGGACCAGACATGGCTACACAGTACACCCTTAGTACTTGTCCTAATATATAGGGGACCCAGACATGGCTACACAGTGCACCCTTAGTACTTGTCCTAATATATAGGGGACCCAGACATGACTACACAATGCACCCTTAGTACTTGTCCTAATATATAGGGGACCAGACATGGCTACACAGTACACGCTTAGTACTTGTCCTAATATATAAGGGACCAGACATGGCTACACAGTGCACCCTTAGTATTTGTCCTAATATATAGGGGACCCAGACATGGCCACACAGTGCACCCTTAGTACTTGTCCTAATATATAGGGGACCCAGACATGGCCACACAGTGCACCCTTAGTACTTGTCCTAATATGCAGGGGAACAAAGAGATGGCTACACAGTGCACCCTTAGTACTTGTCCTAATATGCAGGGGACCCAGACATGGCTACACAGTGCACCCTTAGTACCTGTCCTAATATATAGGAGACCAGATATGCCTACACAGTGCACCCTTAGTACTTGTCCTAATATACAGAGGACCCAGACATGGCTACACAGTGCACCCTTAGTACTTGTTCTAACATGCAGGGGAACAAAGACATGGCTACACAGTGCTCCCTTAGTACTTGTCCTAATACATAGGGATCCAGACGTGGCTACACAGTGCACCCTTAGTACTTGATCTAATACATAAGGGGCGCAGACATGGCTACACAGTGCACCCTTAGTACTTGTCCTAATATATAGGGGACCCAGACATGGCTACACAGTGCACCCTTAGTACTTGTCCTAATATATAGGGGACCCAGACATGACTACACAGTGCACCCTAATGCTTGTCCTAATACACAGGGGACCCAGACATGACTACACAGTGCACCCTTAGTACTTGTCCTAATATATAGGGGACCAGACATGGCTACACAGTGCACCCTTAGTACTTATCCTAATATACAGGAGACCCAGACATGACTACACAGTGCACCCTTAGTACTTGTCCTAATATATAGGAGACCCAGACATGGCTACACAGTGCACCCTTAGTACTTATCCTAATATATAGGGACTCAGACATGGCTACACAGTGCACCCTTAGTACTTGTCCTAATATATAGGGGACCCAGACATGACTACACAGTGCACCCTAATGCTTGTCCTAATATGCAGGGGACCAAGACATGGCTACACAGTACACCCTTAGTACTTGTCCTAATATATAGGGGACCAGACATGGCTACACAGTGCACCCTTAGTACTTGTCCTAATATATAGGGGACCAGACATGGCTACACAGTGCACCCTTAGTACTTGTCCTAATATATAGGGGACCCAGACATGACTACACAGTGCACCCTAATGCTTGTCCTAATATGCAGGGGACCAAGACATGGCTACACAGTACACACTTAGTACTTGTCCTAATATATAGGGGACCAGACATGGCTACACAGTGCACCCTTAGTACTTGTCCTAATATATAGTGACCCAGGCATGACTACACAGTGCACCCTTAGTACTTGTCCTAATACATAGGGACCCAGACATGACTACACAGTGCACCCTTAGTACTTGTCCTAATATATAGGGAGCCAGACATGGCTATACAGTGCACGCTTAGTACTTGTCCTAATATATAGGAGACCTGATATGGCTACACAGTGCACCCTTAGTACTTGTACTAATATATAGGGGACCAGACATGGCTACACAGTGCACCCTTAGTACTTGTCCTAATATACAGGAGACCCAGACATGACTACACAGTGCACCCTTAGTACTTGTCCTAATATATAGGGGACCCAGACATGACTACACAGTGCACCCTTAGTACTTGTCCTAATATACAGGGGACCCAGACATGACTACACAGTGCACCCTTAGTACTTGTCCTAATATATAGGGGACCCAGACATGACTACACAGTGCACCCTTAGTACTTGTCCTAATATACAGAGGACCCAGACATGGCTACACAGTGCACCCTTAGTACTTGTTCTAACATGCAGGGGAACAAAGACATGACTACACAGTGCACCCTTAGTACTTGTCCTAATATGCAGGGGAACAAAGATATGGCTACACAGTGCACCCTTTGTACTTGTCCTAATATGCAGGGGAACAAAGATATGGCTACACAGTGCACCCTTAGTACTTGTCCTAATATGCAGGGGACCAAGACATGACTACACAGTGCACCCATAGTACTTGTCCTAATATATAGGAGACCAGACATGGCTATACAGTGCACCCTTAGTACTTGTCCTAATATATAGGGGACCAGATATGGGTACACAGTGCACCCTTAGTACTGGTCCTAATATATAGGAGACCAGATATGGGTACACAGTGCACCCTTAGTACTTGTCCTAATATATAGGGGACCAGATATGGGTACACAGTGCACCCTTAGTACTTGTCCTAATATATAGGAGACTTGATATGACTACACAGTGCACCCTTAGTACTTGTCCTAATATATAGGAGACCAGATATGGGTACACAGTGCACCCTTAGTACTTGTCCTAATATGCAGGGGACCAAGACATGGCTACACCGTGCACCCTTAGTACTTGTCCTTATATAAAGGAGACCAGACATGGCTACACAGTGCACCCTTAGTACTTGTCCTAATATGCAGGGGACCCAGACATGGCTACACAGTGCACGCTTAGTACTTGTCCTAATATATAGGAGACCAGATATGGCTACACAGTGCACCCATAGTACTTGTCCTAATATATAGGAGACCCAGACATGGCTATACAGTGCACCCTTAGTACTTATCCTAATATACAGGGGGCCCAGACATGACTACACAGTGCACCTTTAGTACTTGTCCTAATATGCAGGGGACCCAGACGTGAGTACACAGTGCACCCTTAGTACTTGACCTAATATATAGGAGACCAGGTATGGCTCCACAGGGCACAGTTAGTACTTGTTCTAATATATAGGGACCCAGACATGACTACACAGTGCACCCTTAGTACTTGTCCTAATATATAGGGACCCAGACATGACTACACAGTGCACCCTGAGTACTTGTCCTAATATATAGGAGACCAGATATGGGTACACAGTGCACCCTTAGTACTTGTCCTAATATATAGGAGACCAGATATGGCTAAACAGTGCACCCTTAGTACTTGTCCTAATATGCAGGGGACCAAGACATGGCTACACAGTGCACCGTTAGTACTTGTCTTAATATATAGGAGACCCAATATGGCTACACAGTGCACCCTTAGTACTTGTCCTAATATATAGGAGACCAGATATGGCTACACAGTGCACCCTTAGTACTGGTCCTAATATGCAGGGGACCAAGACATGGCTACACAGTGCACCCTTAGTACTTGTCCTAATATATCGGAGACCCAATATGGCTACACAGTGCACCCTTAGTACTTGTCCTAATACATAGGGACCCAGACGTGGCTACATAGTGCACCCTTAGTACTTGTTCTAATACATAAGGGGCGCAGACATGGCTACACAATACAGCCTTAGTACTTGTCTTAATATGCAGGGGACCAAGACATGGCTACACAGTGCACCCTTAGTACTTGTCCTAATATGCAGGGGAACAAAGACATGGCTACACAGTGCACCCTTAGTACTTGTTCTAATATATAGGGGACCCAGACATAGCTACACAGTGCACCCTTAGTACTTGTCCTAATATATAGGAGACCCAGACATGGCTACACAGTGCACCCTTAGTACTTGTCCTAATATATAGGGGACCCAGACATGGCTACACAGTGCACCCTTAGTACTTGTCCTAATATGTAGGGGACCCAGACATGACTACACAGTGCACCCTAATGCTTGTCCTAATACACAGGGGACCCAGACATGACTACACAGTACACCCTTAGTACTTGTCCTAATATATAGGGGACCAGACATGGCTACACAGTGCACCCTTAGTACTTGTCCTAATATATAGGGGACCCAGACATGACTACACAGTGCACCCTTAGTACTTGTCCTAATATATAGGGGACCAGACATGGCTACACAGTGCACCCTTAGTACTTGTCCTAATATATAGGGGACCAGACATGGCTACACAGTGCACCCTTAGTACTTGTCCTAATATATAGAGGACCAAGACATGACTACACAGTGCACCCTTAGTACTTGTCCTAATATACAGGAGACCCAATATGGCTATACAGTGCACCCTTAGTACTTGTCCTAATATGCAGGGGAACAAAGATATGGCTACACAGTGCACCCTTAGTACTTGTCCTAATATGCAGGGGAACAAAGATATGGCTACACAGTGCACCCTTAGTACTTGTCCTAATATGCAGGGGACCAAGACATGACTACACAGTGCACCCATAGTACTTGTCCTAATATATAGGAGACCAGACATGGCTATACAGTGCACCCTTAGTACTTGTCCTAATATATAGGGGACCAGATATGGGTACACAGTGCACCCTTAGTACTGGTCCTAATATATAGGAGACCAGATATGGGTACACAGTGCACCCTTAGTACTTGTCCTAATATATAGGGGACCAGATATGGGTACACAGTGCACCCTTAGTACTTGTCCTAATATATAGGAGACTTGATATGACTACACAGTGCACCCTTAGTACTTGTCCTAATATATAGGAGACCAGATATGGGTACACAGTGCACCCTTAGTACTTGTCCTAATATGCAGGGGACCAAGACATGGCTACACCGTGCACCCTTAGTACTTGTCCTAATATAAAGGAGACCAGACATGGCTACACAGTGCACCCTTAGTACTTGTCCTAATATGCAGGGGACCCAGACATGGCTACACAGTGCACGCTTAGTACTTGTCCTAATATATAGGAGACCAGATATGGCTACACAGTGCACCCATAGTACTTGTCCTAATATATAGGAGACCCAGACATGGCTATACAGTGCACCCTTAGTACTTGTCCTAATATACAGGAGACCCAGACATGACTACACAGTGCACCCATAGTACTTGTCCTAATATACAGGGGGCCCAGACATGACTACACAGTGCACCTTTAGTACTTGTCCTAATATGCAGGGGACCCAGACGTGAGTACACAGTGCACCCTTAGTACTTGACCTAATATATAGGAGACCAGGTATGGCTCCACAGGGCACAGTTAGTACTTGTTCTAATATATAGGGACCCAGACATGACTACACAGTGCACCCTTAGTACTTGTCCTAATATATAGGGACCCAGACATGACTACACAGTGCACCCTTAGTACTTGTCCTAATATATAGGAGACCAGATATGGGTACACAGTGCACCCTTAGTACTTGTCCTAATATATAGGAGACCAGATATGGCTACACAGTGCACCCTTAGTACTTGTCCTAATATGCAGGGGACCAAGACATGGCTACACAGTGCACCGTTAGTACTTGTCTTAATATATAGGAGACCCAATATGGCTACACAGTGCACCCTTAGTACTTGTCCTAATATATAGGAGACCAGATATGGCTACACAGTGCACCCTTAGTACTGGTCCTAATATGCAGGGGACCAAGACATGGCTACACAGTGCACCCTTAGTGCTTGTCCTAATATATCGGAGACCCAATATGGCTACACAGTGCACCCTTAGTACTTGTCCTAATACATAGGGACCCAGACGTGGCTACATAGTGCACCCTTAGTACTTGTTCTAATACATAAGGGGCGCAGACATGGCTACACAATACAGCCTTAGTACTTGTCTTAATATGCAGGGGACCAAGACATGGCTACACAGTGCACCCTTAGTACTTGTCCTAATATGCAGGGGAACAAAGACATGGCTACACAGTGCACCCTTAGTACTTGTTCTAATATATAGGGGACCCAGACATAGCTACACAGTGCACCCTTAGTACTTGTCCTAATATATAGGAGACCCAGACATGGCTACACAGTGCACCCTTAGTACTTGTCCTAATATATAGGGGACCCAGACATGGCTACACAGTGCACCCTTAGTACTTGTCCTAATATGTAGGGGACCCAGACATGACTACACAGTGCACCCTAATGCTTGTCCTAATACACAGGGGACCCAGACATGACTACACAGTACACCCTTGGTACTTGTCCTAATATATAGGGGACCAGACATGGCTACACAGTGCACCCTTAGTACTTGTCCTAATATATAGGGGACCCAGACATGACTACACAGTGCACCCTTAGTACTTGTCCTAATATATAGGGGACCAGACATGGCTACACAGTGCACCCTTAGTACTTGTCCTAATATATAGGGGACCAGACATGGCTACACAGTGCACCCTTAGTACTTGTCCTAATATATAGAGGACCAAGACATGACTACACAGTGCACCCTTAGTACTTGTCCTAATATATAGGGGACCAGACATGGCTACACAGTACACCCTTAGTACTTGTCCTAATATATAGGGGACCAGATACGGCTACACAGTGCACCCTTAGTACTTGTCCTAATATATAGGAGACCCAATATGGCTACACTGTGCAGCCTTAGTACTTGTCCTAATATACAGGAGACCCAATATGGCTATACAGTGCACCCTTAGTACTTGTCCTAATATGCAGGGGAACAAAGATATGGCTACACAGTGCACCCTTAGTACTTGTCCTAATATGCAGGGGAACAAAGATATGGCTACACAGTGCACCCTTAGTACTTGTCCTAATATGCAGGGGACCAAGACATGACTACACAGTGCACCCATAGTACTTGTCCTAATATATAGGAGACCAGACATGGCTATACAGTGCACCCTTAGTACTTGTCCTAATATATAGGGGACCAGATATGGGTACACAGTGCACCCTTAGTACTGGTCCTAATATATAGGAGACCAGATATGGGTACACAGTGCACCCTTAGTACTTGTCCTAATATATAGGGGACCAGATATGGGTACACAGTGCACCCTTAGTACTTGTCCTAATATATAGGAGACTTGATATGACTACACAGTGCACCCTTAGTACTTGTCCTAATATATAGGAGACCAGATATGGGTACACAGTGCACCCTTAGTACTTGTCCTAATATGCAGGGGACCAAGACATGGCTACACCGTGCACCCTTAGTACTTGTCCTAATATAAAGGAGACCAGACATGGCTACACAGTGCACCCTTAGTACTTGTCCTAATATGCAGGGGACCCAGACATGGCTACACAGTGCACGCTTAGTACTTGTCCTAATATATAGGAGACCAGATATGGCTACACAGTGCACCCATAGTACTTGTCCTATTATATAGGAGACCCAGACATGGCTATACAGTGCACCCTTAGTACTTGTTCTAATATACAGGAGACCCAGACATGACTACACAGTGCACCCATAGTACTTGTCCTAATATACAGGGGGCCCAGACATGACTACACAGTGCACCTTTAGTACTTGTCCTAATATGCAGGGGACCCAGACGTGAGTACACAGTGCACCCTTAGTACTTGACCTAATATATAGGAGACCAGGTATGGCTCCACAGGGCACAGTTAGTACTTGTTCTAATATATAGGGACCCAGACATGACTACACAGTGCACCCTTAGTACTTGTCCTAATATATAGGGACCCAGACATGACTACACAGTGCACCCTTAGTACTTGTCCTAATATATAGGAGACCAGATATGGGTACACAGTGCACCCTTAGTACTTGTCCTAATATATAGGAGACCAGATATGGCTACACAGTGCACCCTTAGTACTTGTCCTAATATGCAGGGGACCAAGACATGGCTACACAGTGCACCGTTAGTACTTGTCTTAATATATAGGAGACCCAATATGGCTACACAGTGCACCCTTAGTACTTGTCCTAATATATAGGAGACCAGATATGGCTACACAGTGCACCCTTAGTACTGGTCCTAATATGCAGGGGACCAAGACATGGCTACACAGTGCACCCTTAGTACTTGTCCTAATATATCGGAGACCCAATATGGCTACACAGTGCACCCTTAGTACTTGTCCTAATACATAGGGACCCAGACGTGGCTACATAGTGCACCCTTAGTACTTGTTCTAATACATAAGGGGCGCAGACATGGCTACACAATAAAGCCTTAGTACTTGTCTTAATATGCAGGGGACCACGACATGGCTACACAGTGCACCCTTAGTACTTGTCCTAATATGCAGGGGAACAAAGACATGGCTACACAGTGCACCCTTAGTACTTGTTCTAATATATAGGGGACCCAGACATAGCTACACAGTGCACCCTTAGTACTTGTCCTAATATATAGGAGACCCAGACATGGCTACACAGTGCACCCTTAGTACTTGTCCTAATATATAGGGGACCCAGACATGGCTACACAGTGCACCCTTAGTACTTGTCCTAATATGTAGGGGACCCAGACATGACTACACAGTGCACCCTAATGCTTGTCCTAATACACAGGGGACCCAGACATGACTACACAGTACACCCTTGGTACTTGTCCTAATATATAGGGGACCAGACATGGCTACACAGTGCACCCTTAGTACTTGTCCTAATATATAGGGGACCCAGACATGACTACACAGTGCACCCTTAGTACTTGTCCTAATATATAGGGGACCAGACATGGCTACACAGTGCACCCTTAGTACTTGTCCTAATATAGGGGACCAGACATGGCTACACAGTGCACCCTTAGTACTTGTCCTAATATATAGAGGACCAAGACATGACTACACAGTGCACCCTTAGTACTTGTCCTAATATATAGAGGACCAAGACATGACTACACAGTGCACCCTTAGTACTTGTCCTAATATATAGGGGACCAGACATGGCTACACAGTACACCCTTAGTACTTGTCCTAATATATAGGAGACCCAATATGGCTACACAGTGCACCCTTAGTACTTGTCCTAATATACAGGAGACCCAATATGGCTATACAGTGCACCCTTAGTACTTGTCCTAATATGCAGGGGAACAAAGATATGGCTACACAGTGCACCCTTAGTACTTGTCCTAATATGCAGGGGAACAAAGATATGGCTACACAGTGCACCCTTAGTACTTGTCCTAATATGCAGGGGACCAAGACATGACTACACAGTGCACCCATAGTATTTGTCCTAATATATAGGAGACCAGACATGGCTATACAGTGCACCCTTAGTACTTGTCCTAATATATAGGGGACCAGATATGGGTACACAGTGCACCCTTAGTACTGGTCCTAATACATAGGAGATCAGATATGGGTACACAGTGCACCCTTAGTACTTGTCCTAATATATAGGGGACCAGATATGGGTACACAGTGCACCCTTAGTACTTGTCCTAATATATAGGAGACTTGATATGACTACACAGTGCACCCTTAGTACTTGTCCTAATATATAGGAGACCAGATATGGGTACACAGTGCACCCTTAGTACTTGTCCTAATATGCAGGGGACCAAAACATGGCTACACCGTGCACCCTTAGTACTTGTCCTAATATAAAGGAGACCAGACATGGCTACACAGTGCACCCTTAGTACTTGTCCTAATATGCAGGGGACCCAGACATGGCTACACAGTGCACGCTTAGTACTTGTCCTAATATATAGGAGACCAGATATGGCTACACAGTGCACCCATAGTACTTGTCCTAATATATAGGAGACCCAGACATGGCTATACAGTGCACCCTTAGTACTTGTCCTAATATACAGGAGACCCAGACATGACTACACAGTGCACCCATAGTACTTGTCCTAATATACAGGGGGCCCAGACATGACTACACAGTGCACCTTTAGTACTTGTCCTAATATGCAGGGGACCCAGACGTGAGTACACAGTGCACCCTTAGTACTTGACCTAATATATAGGAGACCAGGTATGGCTCCACAGGGCACAGTTAGTACTTGTTCTAATATATAGGGACCCAGACATGACTACACAGTGCACCCTTAGTACTTGTCCTAATATATAGGGACCCCGACATGACTACACAGTGCACCCTTAGTACTTGTCCTAATATATAGGAGACCAGATATGGGTACACAGTGCACCCTTAGTACTTGTCCTAATATATAGGAGACCAGATATGGCTACACAGTGCACCCTTAGTACTTGTCCTAATATGCAGGGGACCAAGACATGGCTACACAGTGCACCGTTAGTACTTGTCTTAATATATAGGAGACCCAATATGGCTACACAGTGCACCCTTAGTACTTGTCCTAATATATAGGAGACCAGATATGGCTACACAGTGCACCCTTAGTACTGGTCCTAATATGCAGGGGACCAAGACATGGCTACACAGTGCACCCTTAGTACTTGTCCTAATATATCGGAGACCCAATATGGCTACACAGTGCACCCTTAGTACTTGTCCTAATACATAGGGACCCAGACGTGGCTACATAGTGCACCCTTAGTACTTGTTCTAATACATAAGGGGCGCAGACATGGCTACTAGAGATGAGCGAACGTGTTCGGCTCCGCCCCTTTTCGCCCGAGCACCGAACTTTGCGAGCAATTCCGTGCTCGGGCGAAAAAAGTTCGGGGGTCGCTGTGGCAGCGCGGGGGGGTGCGGCGGGGAGTGGGGGGGAGAGGGAGAGAGAGAGGGCTCCCCCCTGTTCCCCGCTGCTGCCGCCCGCGCCGCCGCGCCTCTCCCCGCCCCCCGGCGCCGGCCGAATCTTTACGCGCGGACACTGAAGTCCTCGCTAAAGCCGGTGTCTGGGTGCGTAAGTGTTCGTTAAGAACACGTTCGCTCATCTCTAATGGCTACACAATACAGCCTTAGTACTTGTCTTAATATGCAGGGGACCAAGACATGGCTACACAGTGCACCCTTAGTACTTGTCCTAATATGCAGGGGAACAAAGACATGGCTACACAGTGCACCCTTAGTACTTGTTCTAATATATAGGGGACCCAGACATAGCTACACAGTGCACCCTTAGTACTTGTCCTAATATATAGGAGACCAGATATGGCTACACAGTGCACCCTTAGTACTTGTCCTAATATATAGGGGACCAGACATGGCTACACAGTGCACCCTTAGTACTTGTCCTAATATACAGGAGACCCAGACATGACTACACAGTGCACCCTTAGTACTTGTCCTAATATATAGGGGACCCAGACATGGCTACACAGTGCACCCTAATGCTTGTCCTAATACACAGGGGACCCAGACATGACTACACAGTACACCCTTAGTACTTGTCCTAATATATAGGGGACCAGACATGGCTACACAGTGCACCCTTAGTACTTGTCCTAATATACAGGGGACCCAGACATGACTACACAGTGCACCCTTAGTACTTGTCCTAATATATAGGGGACCAGACATGGCTACACAGTACACCCTTAGTACTTGTCCTAATATATAGGGGACCCAGACATGACTACACAGTGCACCCTTAGTTCTTGTCCTAATATATAGGGGACCAGACATGGCTACACAGTGCACCCTTAGTACTTGTCCTAATATATAGGAGACCCAGACATGACTACACAGTGCACCCTTAGTACGTGTCCTAATATATAGGGGACCAGACATGGCTACACAGTACACCCTTAGTACATGTCCTAATATATAGGGGACCCAGACATGGCCACATAGTGCACCCTTAGTACTTGTCCTAATATGCATGGGAACAAAGACATGGCTACACAGTGCACCCTTAGTACTTGTCCTAATATGCAGGGGACCCAGACATGGCTACACAGTGCACCCTTAGTACTTGTCCTAATATATAGGAGACCAGATATGGCTACACAGTGCACCCTTAGTACTTGTCCTAATATACAGGGGGCCCAGACATGGCTACACAGTGCACCCTTAGTACTTATCCTAATATACAGGAGACCCAGACATGACTACACAGTGCACCCTTAGTACTTGTACTAATATATAGGAGACCCAGACATGGCTACACAGTGCACCCTTAGTACTTATCCTAATATATAGGGACTCAGACATGGCTACACAGTGCACCCTTAGTACTTGTCCTAATATATAGGGGACCCAGACATGACTACACAGTGCACCCTAATGCTTGTCCTAATATGCAGGAGACCAAGACATGGCTACACAGTGCACACTTACTACTTGTCCTAATATATAGGAGACCAGATATGGCTACACAGTGCACCCTTAGTACTTGTCCTAATATATAGGGGACCAGACATGGCTACACAGTGCACCCTTAGTACTTGTCCTAATATACAGGAGATCCAGACATGACTACACAGTGCACCCTTAGTACTTGTCCTAATATATAGGGGACCCAGACATGACTACACAGTGCACCCTAATGCTTGTCCTAATACACAGGGGACCCAGACATAACTACACAGTACACCCTTAGTACTTGTCCTAATATATAGGGGACCAGACATGGCTACACAGTGCACCCTTAGTACTTGTCCTAATATATAGGGGACCCAGACATGACTACACAGTGCACCCTTAGTACTTGTCCTAATATATAGGGGACCAGACATGGCTACACAGTACACCCTTAGTACTTGTCCTAATATATAGGGGACCCAGACATGGCTACACAGTGCACCCTTAGTACGTGTCCTAATATATAGGAGACCCAGACATGACTACACAGTGCACCCTTAGTACTTGTCCTAATATATACGGGACCAGACATGGCTACACAGTACACCCTTAGTACTCGTCCTAATATATAGGGGACCCAGACATGGCCCCACAGTGCACCCTTAGTACTTGTCCTAATATATAGGGGACCCAGACATGACTACACAGTGCACCCTTAGTACTTGTCCTAATATGCAGGGGACCCAGACATGGCTACACAGTGCACCCTTAGTACTTGTCCTAATATATAGGAGGCCAGATATGGCTACACAGTGCACCCTTAGTACTTGTCCTAATATATAGAGGACTCAGACATGGCTACACAGTGCACCCTTAGTACTTGTTCTAATACATAAGGGGCGCAGACATGGCTACACAGTGCACCCTTAGTACTTGTCCTAATATATAGGGGACCCAGACATAGCTACACAGTGCACCCTTAGTACTTGTCCTAATATATAGGGGACCCAGACATGACTACACAGTGCACCCTAATGCTTGTCCTAATATGCAGGGGACCAAGACATGGCTACACAGTACACCCTTAGTACTTGTCCTAATATATAGGGGACCAGACATGGCTACACAGTGCCCCCTTAGTACTTGTCCTAATATACAGGGGGCCCAGACATGGCTACACAGTGCACCCTTAGTACTTGTCCTAACATACAGGAGACCCAGACATAGCTACACAGTGCACCCTTAGTACTTGTCCTAATATATAGGGGACCCAGACATGACTACACAGTGCACCCTAATGCTTGTCCTAATACACAGGGGACCCAGACATGACTACACAGTACACCCTTAGTACTTGTCCTAATATACAGGGGACCAGACATGGCTACACAGTGCCCCCTTAGTACTTGTCCTAATATACAGGGGGCCCAGACATGGCTACACAGTGCACCCTTAGTACTTGTCCTAATATATAGGAGACCCAGACATGGCTACACAGTGCACCCTTAGAACTTGTCCTAATATATAGGAGACCAGACATGGCTACACAGTGCACCCTTAGTACTTGTCCTAATATATAGGGGACCCAGACATGACTACACAGTGCACCCTTAGTACTTGTCCTAATATATAGGGGACCAGACATGGCTACACAGTACACCCTTAGTACTTGTCCTAATATATAGGGGACCCAGACATGGCTACACAGTGCACCCTTAGTACTTGTCCTAATATATAGGGGACCCAGACATGACTACACAATGCACCCTTAGTACTTGTCCTAATATATAGGGGACCAGACATGGCTACACAGTACACGCTTAGTACTTGTCCTAATATATAAGGGACCAGACATGGCTACACAGTGCACCCTTAGTACTTGTCCTAATATATAGGGGACCCAGACATGGCCACACAGTGCACCCTTAGTACTTGTCCTAATATATAGGGGACCCAGACATGGCCACACAGTGCACCCTTAGTACTTGTCCTAATATGCAGGGGAACAAAGAGATGGCTACACAGTGCACCCTTAGTACTTGTCCTAATATGCAGGGGACCCAGACATGGCTACACAGTGCACCCTTAGTACCTGTCCTAATATATAGGAGACCAGATATGCCTACACAGTGCACCCTTAGTACTTGTCCTAATATATAGGAGACCAGATATGGCTACACAGTGCACCCTTAGTACTTGTCCTAATATACAGAGGACCCAGACATGGCTACACAGTGCACCCTTAGTACTTGTTCTAACATGCAGGGGAACAAAGACATGGCTACACAGTGCTCCCTTAGTACTTGTCCTAATACATAGGGATCCAGACGTGGCTACACAGTGCACCCTTAGTACTTGATCTAATACATAAGGGGCGCAGACATGGCTACACAGTGCACCCTTAGTACTTGTCCTAATATATAGGGGACCCAGACATGGCTACACAGTGCACCCTTAGTACTTGTCCTAATATATAGGGGACCCAGACATGACTACACAGTGCACCCTAATGCTTGTCCTAATACACAGGGGACCCAGACATGACTACACAGTACACCCTTAGTACTTGTCCTAATATATAGGGGACCAGACATGGCTACACAGTGCACCCTTAGTACTTGTCCTAATATATAGGAGACCAGATATGGCTACTCAGTGCACCCTTAGTACTTGTCCTAATATGCAGGGGACCAAGACATGGCTACACAGTGCACCGTTAGTACTTGTCTTAATATATAGGAGACCCAATATGGCTACACAGTGCACCCTTAGTACTTGTCCTAATATATAGGAGACCAGATATGGCTACACAGTGCACCCTTAGTACTGGTCCTAATATGCAGGGGACCAAGACATGGCTACACAGTGCACCCTTAGTACTTGTCCTAATATATCGGAGACCCAATATGGCTACACAGTGCACCCTTAGTACTTGTCCTAATATATAGGGACCCAGACGTGGCTACATAGTGCACCCTTAGTACTTGTTCTAATACATAAGGGGCGCAGACATGGCTACTAGAGATGAGCGAACGTGTTCGGCTCCGCCCCTTTTCGCCCGAGCACCGAACTTTGCGAGCAATTCCGTGCTCGGGCGAAAAAAGTTCGGGGGTCGCTGTGGCAGCGCGGGGGGGTGCGGCGGGGAGTGGGGGGGAGAGGGAGAGAGAGAGGGCTCCCCCCTGTTCCCCGCTGCTGCCGCCCGCGCCGCCGCGCCTCTCCCCGCCCCCCGGCGCCGGCCGAATCTTTACGCGCGGACACTGAAGTCCTCGCTAAAGCCGGTGTCTGGGTGCGTAAGTGTTCGTTAAGAACACGTTCGCTCATCTCTAATGGCTACACAATACAGCCTTAGTACTTGTCTTAATATGCAGGGGACCAAGACATGGCTACACAGTGCACCCTTAGTACTTGTCCTAATATGCAGGGGAACAAAGACATGGCTACACAGTGCACCCTTAGTACTTGTTCTAATATATAGGGGACCCAGACATAGCTACACAGTGCACCCTTAGTACTTGTCCTAATATATAGGAGACCAGATATGGCTACACAGTGCACCCTTAGTACTTGTCCTAATATATAGGGGACCAGACATGGCTACACAGTGCACCCTTAGTACTTGTCCTAATATACAGGAGACCCAGACATGACTACACAGTGCACCCTTAGTACTTGTCCTAATATATAGGGGACCCAGACATGGCTACACAGTGCACCCTAATGCTTGTCCTAATACACAGGGGACCCAGACATGACTACACAGTACACCCTTAGTACTTGTCCTAATATATAGGGGACCAGACATGGCTACACAGTGCACCCTTAGTACTTGTCCTAATATACAGGGGACCCAGACATGACTACACAGTGCACCCTTAGTACTTGTCCTAATATATAGGGGACCAGACATGGCTACACAGTACACCCTTAGTACTTGTCCTAATATATAGGGGACCCAGACATGACTACACAGTGCACCCTTAGTTCTTGTCCTAATATATAGGGGACCAGACATGGCTACACAGTGCACCCTTAGTACTTGTCCTAATATATAGGAGACCCAGACATGACTACACAGTGCACCCTTAGTACGTGTCCTAATATATAGGGGACCAGACATGGCTACACAGTACACCCTTAGTACTTGTCCTAATATATAGGGGACCCAGACATGGCCACATAGTGCACCCTTAGTACTTGTCCTAATATGCATGGGAACAAAGACATGGCTACACAGTGCACCCTTAGTACTTGTCCTAATATGCAGGGGACCCAGACATGGCTACACAGTGCACCCTTAGTACTTGTCCTAATATATAGGAGACCAGATATGGCTACACAGTGCACCCTTAGTACTTGTCCTAATATACAGGGGGCCCAGACATGGCTACACAGTGCACCCTTAGTACTTATCCTAATATACAGGAGACCCAGACATGACTACACAGTGCACCCTTAGTACTTGTCCTAATATATAGGAGACCCAGACATGGCTACACAGTGCACCCTTAGTACTTATCCTAATATATAGGGACTCAGACATGGCTACACAGTGCACCCTTAGTACTTGTCCTAATATATAGGGGACCCAGACATGACTACACAGTGCACCCTAATGCTTGTCCTAATATGCAGGGGACCAAGACATGGCTATACAGTGCACACTTACTACTTGTCCTAATATATAGGAGACCAGATATGGCTACACAGTGCACCCTTAGTACTTGTCCTAATATATAGGGGACCAGACATGGCTACACAGTGCACCCTTAGTACTTGTCCTAATATACAGGAGATCCAGACATGACTACACAGTGCACCCTTAGTACTTGTCCTAATATATAGGGGACCCAGACATGACTACACAGTGCACCCTAATGCTTGTCCTAATACACAGGGGACCCAGACATAACTACACAGTACACCCTTAGTACTTGTCCTAATATATAGGGGACCAGACATGGCTACACAGTGCACCCTTAGTACTTGTCCTAATATATAGGGGACCCAGACATGACTACACAGTGCACCCTTAGTACTTGTCCTAATATATAGGGGACCAGACATGGCTACACAGTACACCCTTAGTACTTGTCCTAATATATAGGGGACCCAGACATGGCTACACAGTGCACCCTTAGTACGTGTCCTAATATATAGGAGACCCAGACATGACTACACAGTGAACCCTTAGTACTTGTCCTAATATATACGGGACCAGACATGGCTACACAGTACACCCTTAGTACTCGTCCTAATATATAGGGGACCCAGACATGGCCACACAGTGCACCCTTAGTACTTGTCCTAATATATAGGGGACCCAGACATGACTACACAGTGCACCCTTAGTACTTGTCCTAATATGCAGGGGACCCAGACATGGCTACACAGTGCACCCTTAGTACTTGTCCTAATATATAGGAGGCCAGATATGGCTACACAGTGCACCCTTAGTACTTGTCCTAATATATAGAGGACTCAGACATGGCTACACAGTGCACCCTTAGTACTTGTTCTAATACATAAGGGGCGCAGACATGGCTACACAGTGCACCCTTAGTACTTGTCCTAATATATAGGGGACCCAGACATAGCTACACAGTGCACCCTTAGTACTTGTCCTAATATATAGGGGACCCAGACATGACTACACAGTGCACCCTAATGCTTGTCCTAATATGCAGGGGACCAAGACATGGCTACACAGTACACCCTTAGTACTTGTCCTAATATATAGGGGACCAGACATGGCTACACAGTGCCCCCTTAGTACTTGTCCTAATATACAGGGGGCCCAGACATGGCTACACAGTGCACCCTTAGTACTTGTCCTAACATACTGGAGACCCAGACATGGCTACACAGTGCACCCTTAGTACTTGTCCTAATATACAGGGGGCCCAGACATGGCTACACAGTGCACCCTTAGTACTTGTCCTAACATACAGGAGACCCAGACATAGCTACACAGTGCACCCTTAGTACTTGTCCTAATATATAGGGGACCCAGACATGACTACACAGTGCACCCTAATGCTTGTCCTAATACACAGGGGACCCAGACATGACTACACAGTACACCCTTAGTACTTGTCCTAATATACAGGGGACCAGACATGGCTACACAGTGCCCCCTTAGTACTTGTCCTAATATACAGGGGGCCCAGACATGGCTACACAGTGCACCCTTAGTACTTGTCCTAATATATAGGAGACCCAGACATGGCTACACAGTGCACCCTTAGAACTTGTCCTAATATATAGGAGACCAGACATGGCTACACAGTGCACCCTTAGTACTTGTCCTAATATATAGGGGACCCAGACATGACTACACAGTGCACCCTTAGTACTTGTCCTAATATATAGGGGACCCAGACATGGCTACACAGTGCACCCTTAGTACTTGTCCTAATATATAGGGGACCCAGACATGACTACACAATGCACCCTTAGTACTTGTCCTAATATATAGGGGACCAGACATGGCTACACAGTACACGCTTAGTACTTGTCCTAATATATAAGGGACCAGACATGGCTACACAGTGCACCCTTAGTACTTGTCCTAATATATAGGGGACCCAGACATGGCCACACAGTGCACCCTTAGTACTTGTCCTAATATATAGGGGACCCAGACATGGCCACACAGTGCACCCTTAGTACTTGTCCTAATATGCAGGGGAACAAAGAGATGGCTACACAGTGCACCCTTAGTACTTGTCCTAATATGCAGGGGACCCAGACATGGCTACACAGTGCACCCTTAGTACCTGTCCTAATATATAGGAGACCAGATATGCCTACACAGTGCACCCTTAGTACTTGTCCTAATATATAGGAGACCAGATATGGCTACACAGTGCACGATTAGTACTTGTCCTAATATACAGAGGACCCAGACATGGCTACACAGTGCACCCTTAGTACTTGTTCTAACATGCAGGGGAACAAAGACATGGCTACACAGTGCTCCCTTAGTACTTGTCCTAATACATAGGGATCCAGACGTGGCTACACAGTGCACCCTTAGTACTTGATCTAATACATAAGGGGCGCAGACATGGCTACACAGTGCACCCTTAGTACTTGTCCTAATATATAGGGGACCCAGACATGGCTACACAGTGCACCCTTAGTACTTGTCCTAATATATAGGGGACCCAGACATGACTACACAGTGCACCCTAATGCTTGTCCTAATACACAGGGGACCCAGACATGACTACACAGTACACCCTTAGTACTTGTCCTAATATATAGGGGACCAGACATGGCTACACAGTGCACCCTTAGTACTTATCCTAATATACAGGAGACCCAGACATGACTACACAGTGCACCCTTAGTACTTGTCCTAATATATAGGAGACCCAGACATGGCTACACAGTGCACCCTTAGTACTTATCCTAATATATAGGGACTCAGACATGGCTACACAGTGCACCCTTAGTACTTGTCCTAATATATAGGGGACCCAGACATGACTACACAGTGCACCCTAATGCTTGTCCTAATATGCAGGGGACCAAGACATGGCTACACAGTACACCCTTAGTACTTGTCCTAATATATAGGGGACCAGACATGGCTACACAGTGCACCCTTAGTACTTGTCCTAATATATAGGGGACCCAGACATGACTACACAGTGCACCCTTAGTACTTGTCCTAATACATAGGGACCCAGACATGACTACACAGTGCACCCTGAGTACTTGTCCTAATATATAGGGACCCAGACATGGCTACACAGTGCACCCTTAGTACTTATCCTAATATATAGGGGACCAGATATGGCTACACAGTGCACCCTTAGTACTTGTACTAATATATAGGGGACCAGACATGGCTACACAGTGCACCCTTAGTACTTGTCCTAATATATAGGGGACCCAGACATGACTACACAGTGCACCCTAATGCTTGTCCTAATATGCAGGGGACCAAGACATGGCTACACAGTACACACTTAGTACTTGTCCTAATATATAGGGGACCAGACATGGCTACACAGTGCACCCTTAGTACTTGTCCTAATATATAGTGACTCAGGCATGACTACACAGTGCACCCTTAGTACTTGTCCTAATACATAGGGACCCAGACATGACTACACAGTGCACCCTTAGTACTTGTCCTAATATATAGGGAGCCAGACATGGCTATACAGTGCACGCTTAGTACTTGTCCTAATATATAGGAGACCTGATATGGCTACACAGTGCACCCTTAGTACTTGTACTAATATATAGGGGACCAGACATGGCTACACAGTGCACCCTTAGTACTTGTCCTAATATACAGGAGACCCAGACATGACTACACAGTGCACCCTTAGTACTTGTCCTAATATATAGGGGACCCAGACATGACTACACAGTGCACCCTTAGTACTTGTCCTAATATACAGGGGACCCAGACATGACTACACAGTGCACCCTTAGTACTTGTCCTAATATATAGGGGACCCAGACATGACTACACAGTGCACCCTTAGTACTTGTCCTAATATACAGAGGACCCAGACATGGCTACACAGTGCACCCTTAGTACTTGTTCTAACATGCAGGGGAACAAAGACATGGCTACACAGTGCACCCTTAGTACTTGTCCTAATATGCAGGGGAACAAAGATATGGCTACACAGTGCACCCTTAGTACTTGTCCTAATATGCAGGGGAACAAAGACATGGCTACACAGTGCACCCTTAGTACTTGTCCTAATATGCAGGGGACCAAGACATGGCTACACAGTGCACCCTTAGTACTTGTCCTAACATACAGGAGACCCAGACATGGCTACACAGTGCACCCTTAGTACTTGTCCTAATATATAGGGGACCCAGACATGGCTACACAGTGCACCCTTAGTACTTATCCTAATATATAGGGACTCAGACATGGCTACACAGTGCTCCCTTAGTACTTGTCCTAATACATAGGGATCCAGACGTGGCTACACAGTGCACCCTTAGTACTTGATCTAATACATAAGGGGCGCAGACATGGCTACACAGTGCACCCTTAGTACTTGTCCTAATATATAGGGGACCCAGACATGACTACACAGTGCACCCTAATGCTTGTCCTAATACACAGGGGACCCAGACATGACTACACAGTACACCCTTAGTACTTGTCCTAATATATAGGGGACCAGACATGGCTACACAGTGCACCCTTAGTACTTATCCTAATATACAGGAGACCCAGACATGACTACACAGTGCACCCTTAGTACTTGTCCTAATATATAGGAGACCCAGACATGGCTACACAGTGCACCCTTAGTACTTATCCTAATATATAGGGACTCAGACATGGCTACACAGTGCACCCTTAGTACTTGTCCTAATATATAGGGGACCCAGACATGACTACACAGTGCACCCTAATGCTTGTCCTAATATGCAGGGGACCAAGACATGGCTACACAGTACACCCTTAGTACTTGTCCTAATATATAGGGGACCAGACATGGCTACACAGTGCACCCTTAGTACTTGTCCTAATATATAGGGGACCCAGACATGACTACACAGTGCACCCTTAGTACTTGTCCTAATACATAGGGACCCAGACATGACTACACAGTGCACCCTTAGTACTTGTCCTAATATATAGGGACCCAGACATGGCTACACAGTGCACCCTTAGTACTTGTCCTAATATATAGGGGACCCAGACATGACTACACAGTGCACCCTAATGCTTGTCCTAATATGCAGGGGACCAAGACATGGCTACACAGTGCACCCTTAGTACTTATCCTAATATACAGGAGACCCAGACATGACTACACAGTGCACCCTTAGTACTTGTCCTAATATATAGGAGACCCAGACATGGCTACACAGTGCACCCTTAGTACTTATCCTAATATATAGGGACTCAGACATGACAACACAGTGCACCCTTAGTACTTGTCCTAATATATAGGGGACCCAGACATGGCTACACAGTGCACCCTAATGCTTGTCCTAATACACAGGGGACCCAGACATGACTACACAGTACACCCTTAGTACTTGTCCTAATATATAGGGGACCAGACATGGCTACACAGTGCACCCTTAGTACTTGTCCTAATATATAGGGGACCCAGACATGACTACACAGTGCACCCTTAGTACTTGTCCTAATATATAGGGGACCAGACATGGCTACACAGTACACCCTTAGTACTTGTCCTAATATATAGGGGACCCAGACATGACTACACAGTGCACCCTTAGTTCTTGTCCTAATATATAGGGGACCAGACATGGCTACACAGTGCACCCTTAGTACTTGTCCTAATATATAGGAGACCCAGACATGACTACACAGTGCACCCTTAGTACGTGTCCTAATAAATAGGGGACCAGACATGGCTACACAGTACACCCTTAGTACTTGTCCTAATATATAGGGGACCCAGACATGGCCACATAGTGCACCCTTAGTACTTGTCCTAATATGCAGGGGAACAAAGACATGGCTACACAGTGCACCCTTAGTACTTGTCCTAATATGCAGGGGACCCAGACATGGCTACACAGTGCACCCTTAGTACTTGTCCTAATATATAGGAGACCAGATATGGCTACACAGTGCACCCTTAGTACTTGTCCTAATATACAGGGGGCCCAGACATGGCTACACAGTGCACCCTTAGTACTTATCCTAATATACAGGAGACCCAGACATGACTACACAGTGCACCCTTAGTACTTGTCCTAATATATAGGAGACCCAGACATGGCTACACAGTGCACCCTTAGTACTTATCCTAATATATAGGGACTCAGACATGGCTACACAGTGCACCCTTAGTACTTGTCCTAATATATAGGGGACCCAGACATGACTACACAGTGCACCCTAATGCTTGTCCTAATATGCAGGGGACCAAGACATGGCTACACAGTGCACACTTACTACTTGTCCTAATATATAGGAGACCAGATATGGCTACACAGTGCACCCTTAGTACTTGTCCTAATATATAGGGGACCAGACATGGCTACACAGTGCACCCTTAGTACTTGTCCTAATATACAGGAGACCCAGACATGACTACACAGTGCACCCTTAGTACTTGTCCTAATATATAGGGGACCCAGACATGACTACACAGTGCACCCTAATGCTTGTCCTAATACACAGGGGACCCAGACATAACTACACAGTACACCCTTAGTACTTGTCCTAATATATAGGGGACCAGACATGGCTACACAGTGCACCCTTAGTACTTGTCCTAATATATAGGGGACCCAGACATGACTACACAGTGCACCCTTAGTACTTGTCCTAATATATAGGGGACCAGACATGGCTACACAGTACACCCTTAGTACTTGTCCTAATATATAGGGGACCCAGACATGACTACACAGTGCACCCTTAGTACTTGTCCTAATATATAGGGGACCAGACATGGCTACACAGTGCACCCTTAGTACGTGTCCTAATATATAGGAGACCCAGACATGACTACACAGTGCACCCTTAGTACTTGTCCTAATATATACGGGACCAGACATGGCTACACAGTACACCCTTAGTACTCGTCCTAATATATAGGGGACCCAGACATGGCCACACAGTGCACCCTTAGTACTTGTCCTAAAATGCAGGGGAACAAAGACATGGCTACACAGTGCACCCTTAGTACTTGTCCTAATATGCAGGGGACCCAGACATGGCTACACAGTGCACCCTTAGTACTTGTCCTAATATATAGGAGGCCAGATATGGCTACACAGTGCACCCTTAGTACTTGTCCTAATATATAGAGGACTCAGACATGGCTACACAGTGCACCCTTAGTACTTGTTCTAATACATAAGGGGCGCAGACATGGCTACACAGTGCACCCTTAGTACTTGTCCTAATATATAGGGGACCCAGACATAGCTACACAGTGCACCCTTAGTACTTGTCCTAATATATAGGGGACCCAGACATGACTACACAGTGCAGCCTAATGCTTGTCCTAATACACAGGGGACCCAGACATGACTACACAGTACACCCTTAGTACTTGTCCTAATATATAGGGGACCAGACATGGCTACACAGTGCCCCCTTAGTACTTGTCCTAATATACAGGGGGCCCAGACATGGCTACACAGTGCACCCTTAGTACTTGTCCTAACATACTGGAGACCCAGACATGGTTCACAGTGCACCCTTAGTACTTGTCCTAATATACAGGGGGCCCAGACATGGCTACACAGTGCACCCTTAGTACTTGTCCTAACATACAGGAGACCCAGACATAGCTACACAGTGCACCCTTAGTACTTGTCCTAATATATAGGGGACCCAGACATGACTACACAGTGCACCCTAATGCTTGTCCTAATACACAGGGGACCCAGACATGACTACACAGTACACCCTTAGTACTTGTCCTAATATATAGGGGACCAGACATGGCTACACAGTGCCCCCTTAGTACTTGTCCTAATATACAGGGGGCCCAGACATGGCTACACAGTGCACCCTTAGTACTTGTCCTAATATATAGGAGACCCAGACATGGCTACACAGTGCACCCTTAGAACTTGTCCTAATATATAGGAGACCAGACATGGCTACACAGTGCACCCTTAGTACTTGTCCTAATATATAGGGGACCCAGACATGACTACACAGTGCACCCTTAGTACTTGTCCTAATATATAGCGGACCAGACATGGCTACACAGTACACCCTTAGTACTTGTCCTAATATATAGGGGACCCAGACATGGCTACACAGTGCACCCTTAGTACTTGTCCTAATATATAGGGGACCCAGACATGACTACACAATGCACCCTTAGTACTTGTCCTAATATATAGGGGACCAGACATGGCTACACAGTACACGCTTAGTACTTGTCCTAATATATAAGGGACCAGACATGGCTACACAGTGCACCCTTAGTACTTGTCCTAATATATAGGGGACCCAGACATGGCCACACAGTGCACCCTTAGTACTTGTCCTAATATATAGGGGACCCAGACATGGCCACACAGTGCACCCTTAGTACTTGTCCTAATATGCAGGGGAACAAAGAGATGGCTACACAGTGCACCCTTAGTACTTGTCCTAATATGCAGGGGACCCAGACATGGCTACACAGTGCACCCTTAGTACCTGTCCTAATATATAGGAGACCAGATATGCCTACACAGTGCACCCTTAGTACTTGTCCTAATATATAGGAGACCAGATATGGCTACACAGTGCACCCTTAGTACTTGTCCTAATATACAGAGGACCCAGACATGGCTACACAGTGCACCCTTAGTACTTGTTCTAACATGCAGGGGAACAAAGACATGGCTACACAGTGCTCCCTTAGTACTTGTCCTAATACATAGGGATCCAGACGTGGCTACACAGTGCACCCTTAGTACTTGATCTAATACATAAGGGGCGCAGACATGGCTACACAGTGCACCCTTAGTACTTGTCCTAATATATAGGGGACCCAGACATGGCTACACAGTGCACCCTTAGTACTTGTCCTAATATATAGGGGACCCAGACATGACTACACAGTGCACCCTAATGCTTGTCCTAATACACAGGGGACCCAGACATGACTACACAGTACACCCTTAGTACTTGTCCTAATATATAGGGGACCAGACATGGCTACACAGTGCACCCTTAGTACTTATCCTAATATACAGGAGACCCAGACATGACTACACAGTGCACCCTTAGTACTTGTCCTAATATATAGGAGACCCAGACATGGCTACACAGTGCACCCTTAGTACTTATCCTAATATATAGGGACTCAGACATGGCTACACAGTGCACCCTTAGTACTTGTCCTAATATATAGGGGACCCAGACATGACTACACAGTGCACCCTAATGCTTGTCCTAATATGCAGGGGACCAAGACATGGCTACACAGTACACCCCTAGCACTTGTCCTAATATATAGGGGACCAGACATGGCTACACAGTGCACCCTTAGTACTTGTCCTAATATATAGGGGACCAGACATGGCTACACAGTGCACCCTTAGTACTTGTCCTAATATATAGGGGACCCAGACATGACTACACAGTGCACCCTAATGCTTGTCCTAATATGCAGGGGACCAAGACATGGCTACACAGTACACACTTAGTACTTGTCCTAATATATAGGGGACCAGACATGGCTACACAGTGCACCCTTAGTACTTGTCCTAATATATAGTGACCCAGGCATGACTACACAGTGCACCCTTAGTACTTGTCCTAATACATAGGGACCCAGACATGACTACACAGTGCACCCTTAGTACTTGTCCTAATATATAGGGAGCCAGACATGGCTATACAGTGCACGCTTAGTACTTGTCCTAATATATAGGAGACCTGATATGGCTACACAGTGCACCCTTAGTACTTGTACTAATATATAGGGGACCAGACATGGCTACACAGTGCACCCTTAGTACTTGTCCTAATATACAGGAGACCCAGACATGACTACACAGTGCACCCTTAGTACTTGTCCTAATATATAGGGGACCCAGACATGACTACACAGTGCACCCTTAGTACTTGTCCTAATATACAGGGGACCCAGACATGACTACACAGTGCACCCTTAGTACTTGTCCTAATATATAGGGGACCCAGACATGACTACACAGTGCACCCTTAGTACTTGTCCTAATATACAGAGGACCCAGACATGGCTACACAGTGCACCCTTAGTACTTGTTCTAACATGCAGGGGAACAAAGACATGGCTACACAGTGCACCCTTAGTACTTGTCCTAATATGTAGGGGAACAAAGATATGGCTACACAGTGCACCCTTAGTACTTGTCCTAATATGCAGGGGAACAAAGACATGGCTACACAGTGCACCCTTAGTACTTGTCCTAATATGCAGGGGACCAAGACATGGCTACACAGTGCACCCTTAGTACTTGTCCTAACATACAGGAGACCCAGACATGGCTACACAGTGCACCCTTAGTACTTGTCCTAATATATAGGGGACCCAGACATGGCTACACAGTGCACCCTTAGTACTTATCCTAATATATAGGGACTCAGACATGGCTACACAGTGCTCCCTTAGTACTTGTCCTAATACATAGGGATCCAGACGTGGCTACACAGTGCACCCTTAGTACTTGATCTAATACATAAGGGGCGCAGATATGGCTACACAGTGCACCCTTAGTACTTGTCCTAATATATAGGGGACCCAGACATGACTACACAGTGCACCCTAATGCTTGTCCTAATACACAGGGGACCCAGACATGACTACACAGTACACCCTTAGTACTTGTCCTAATATATAGGGGACCAGACATGGCTACACAGTGCACCCTTAGTACTTATCCTAATATACAGGAGACCCAGACATGACTACACAGTGCACCCTTAGTACTTGTCCTAATATATAGGAGACCCAGACATGGCTACACAGTGCACCCTTAGTACTTATCCTAATATATAGGGACTCAGACATGGCTACACAGTGCACCCTTAGTACTTGTCATAATATATAGGGGACCCAGACATGACTACACAGTGCACCCTAATGCTTGTCCTAATATGCAGGGGACCAAGACATGGCTACACAGTACACCCTTAGTACTTGTCCTAATATATAGGGGACCAGACATGGCTACACAGTGCACCCTTAGTACTTGTTCTAATATATAGGGGACCCAGACATGACTACACAGTGCACCCTTAGTACTTGTCCTAATACATAGGGACCCAGACATGACTACACAGTGCACCCTTAGTACTTGTCCTAATATATAGGGACCCAGACATGGCTACACAGTGCACCCTTAGTACTTATCCTAATATATAGGGGACCAGATATGGCTACACAGTGCACCCTTAGTACTTGTACTAATATATAGGGGACCAGACATGGCTACACAGTGCACCCTTAGTACTTGTCCTAATATATAGGGGACCCAGACATGACTACACAGTGCACCCTAATGCTTGTCCTAATATGCAGGGGACCAAGACATGGCTACACAGTACACACTTAGTACTTGTCCTAATATATAGGGGACCAGACATGGCTACACAGTGCACCCTTAGTACTTGTCCTAATATATAGGGGACCCAGGCATGACTACACAGTGCACCCTTAGTACTTGTCCTAATACATAGGGACCCAGACATGACTACACAGTGCACCCTTAGTACTTGTCCTAATATATAGGGAGCCAGACATGGCTATACAGTGCACGCTTAGTACTTGTCCTAATATATAGGAGACCTGATATGGCTACACAGTGCACCCTTAGTACTTGTACTAATATATAGGGGACCAGACATGGCTACACAGTGCACCCTTAGTACTTGTCCTAATATATAGGGGACCCAGACATGACTACACAGTGCACCCTTAGTACTTGTACTAATATATAGGGGACCCAGACATGACTACACAGTGCACCCTAATGCTTGTCCTAATACACAGTGGACCCAGACCTGACTACACAGTACACCCTTAGTACTTGTCCTAATATATAGGGGACCAGACATGGCTACACAGTGCACCCTTAGTACTTGTCCTAATATATAGGGGACCCAGACATGACTAAACAGTGCACCCTTAGGATTTGTCCTAATACATAGTGACCCAGACATGACTACACAGTGCACCCTTATTACTTGTCCTAATATATAGGGACGCAGACATGGCTACACAGTGCACCCTTAGTACTTATCCTAATATATAGGATACCAGATATGGCTACACAGTGCACGCTTAGTACTTGTCCTAATATATAGGAGACCAGACATGGCTATACAGTGCACCCTTAGTACTTGTCCTAATATACAGGAGACCCAGACATGGCTACACAGTGCACCCTTAGTACTTGTCCTAATATACAGGAGACCCAGACATGACTACACAGTGCACCCTTAGTACTTGTCCTAATATATAGGAGACCAGATATGGGTACACAGTGCACCCTTAGTACTTGTCCTAATATATAGAGGACCAGATATGGCTACACAGTGCACCCTTAGTACTTGTCCTAATATGCAGGGGACCCAGACGTTACTACACAGTGCACCCTTAGTACGTGTCCTAATATATAGGAGACCAGATATGGCTACACAGTGCACCCTTAGTACTTGTCCTAATATATAGGAGACCAGATATGGGTACACAGTGTACCCTTAGTACTTGTCCTAATATATAGGAGACCAGACATGGCTACACAGTGCACCCTTAGTACTTGTCCTAATATATAGGAGACCAGACATGGGTACACAGTGCACCCTTAGTACTTGTCCTAATATGTAGGAGACCAGACATGGCTCCACAGGGCACAGTTAGCACTTGTTCTAATATATAGAGACCCAGACATGACTACACAGTGCACCCTTAGTACTTGTCCTAATATATAGGGACCCAGACATGACTACACAGTGCACCCTTGGTACTTGTCCTAATATATAGGAGACCAGATATGGGTACACAGTGCACCCTTAGTACTTATCCTAATATATAGGGACTCAGACATGGCTACACAGTGCACCCTTAGTACTTGTCATAATATATAGGGGACCCAGACATGACTACACAGTGCACCCTAATGCTTGTCCTAATATGCAGGGGACCAAGACATGGCTACACAGTACACCCTTAGTACTTGTCCTAATATATAGGGGACCAGACATGGCTACACAGTGCACCCTTAGTACTTGTCCTAATATATAGGGGACCCAGACATGACTACACAGTGCACCCTTAGTACTTGTCCTAATACATAGGGACCCAGACATGACTACACAGTGCACCCTTAGTACTTGTCCTAATATATAGGGACCCAGACATGGCTACACAGTGCACCCTTAGTACTTATCCTAATATATAGGGGACCAGATATGGCTACACAGTGCACCCTTAGTACTTGTACTAATATATAGGGGACCAGACATGGCTACACAGTGCACCCTTAGTACTTGTCCTAATATATAGGGGACCCAGACATGACTACACAGTGCACCCTAATGCTTGTCCTAATATGCAGGGGACCAAGACATGGCTACACAGTACACACTTAGTACTTGTCCTAATATATAGGGGACCAGACATGGCTACACAGTGCACCCTTAGTACTTGTCCTAATATATAGGGGACCCAGGCATGACTACACAGTGCACCCTTAGTACTTGTCCTAATACATAGGGACCCAGACATGACTACACAGTGCACCCTTAGTACTTGTCCTAATATATAGGGAGCCAGACATGGCTATACAGTGCACGCTTAGTACTTGTCCTAATATATAGGAGACCTGATATGGCTACACAGTGCACCCTTAGTACTTGTACTAATATATAGGGGACCAGACATGGCTACACAGTGCACCCTTAGTACTTGTCCTAATATACAGGAGACCCAGACATGACTACACAGTGCACCCTTAGTACTTGTCCTAATATATAGGGGACCCAGACATGACTACACAGTGCACCCTTAGTACTTGTCCTAATATATAGGGGACCAGACATGGCTACACAGTGCACCCTTAGTACTTGTCCTAATATATAGGGGACCCAGACATGACTAAACAGTGCACCCTTAGGATTTGTCCTAATACATAGTGACCCAGACATGACTACACAGTGCACCCTTATTACTTGTCCTAATATATAGGGACCCAGACATGGCTACACAGTGCACCCTTAGTACTTATCCTAATATATAGGATACCAGATATGGCTATACAGTGCACCCTTAGTACTTGTCCTAATATACAGGAGACCCAGACATGGCTACACAGTGCACCCTTAGTACTTGTCCTAATATACAGGAGACCCAGACATGACTACACAGTGCACCCTTAGTACTTGTCCTAATATATAGGAGACCAGATATGGGTACACAGTGCACCCTTAGTACTTGTCCTAATATATAGAGGACCAGATATGGCTACACAGTGCACCCTTAGTACTTGTCCTAATATGCAGGGGACCCAGACGTTACTACACAGTGCACCCTTAGTACGTGTCCTAATATATAGGAGACCAGATATGGCTACACAGTGCACCCTTAGTACTTGTCCTAATATATAGGAGACCAGATATGGGTACACAGTGCACCCTTAGTACTTGTCCTAATATATAGGAGACCAGACATGGCTACACAGTGCACCCTTAGTACTTGTCCTAATATATAGGAGACCAGACATGGGTACACAGTGCACCCTTAGTACTTGTCCTAATATGTAGGAGACCAGACATGGCTCCACAGGGCACAGTTAGCACTTGTTCTAATATATAGAGACCCAGACATGACTACACAGTGCACCCTTAGTACTTGTCCTAATATATAGGGACCCAGACATGACTACACAGTGCACCCTTGGTACTTGTCCTAATATATAGGAGACCAGATATGGGTACACAGTGCACCCTTAGTACTTGTCCTAATATATAGGGGACCAAGACATGGCCACACAGTGCACCCTTAGTACTTGTCCTAATATGCAGGGGACCCAGACATGGCTACACAGTGCACCCTTAGTACTTTTCCTAATATATAGGGACCCAGACATGACTACACAGTGCACCCTTAGTACTTGTCCTAATATATAGGGACCCAGACATGACTACACAGTGCACCGTTAGTACTTGTCCTAATATATAGGGACCCAGACATGACTACACAGTGCACCCTTAGTACTTGTCCTAATATGCAGGGGAACAAAGATATGGCTACACAGTGCACCCTTAGTACTTGTCCTAATATGCAGGGGAACAAAGATATGGCTACACAGTGCACCCTTAGTACTTGTCCTAATATGCAGGGGACCAAGACATGACTACACAGTGCACCCATAGTACTTGTCCTAATATATAGGGGACCCAGACATGGCTACACAGGGCACCCTTAGTACTTGTCCTAATATATAGGGGGCCAGACATGACTACACAGTGCACCCTTAGTACTTGTCCTAATATATAGGAGACCAGACATGGCTACACAGGGCACCCTTAGTACTTGTCCTAATATATAGGGGGCCAGACATGACTACACAGTGCACCCTTAGTAATTGTCTTAATATGCAGGGGACCAAGACATGACTACACAGTGCACCCTTAGTACTTGTCCTAATATGCAGGGGAACAAAGATATGGCTTCACAGTGCACCCTTAGTACTTGTCCTAATATATAGGGGGCCCAGACATGACTACACAGTGCACCTTTAGTTCTTGTCCTAATATATAGGAGACCAGATACGGCTACACAGTGCACCCTTAGTACTTGTCCTAATATATAGGAGACCCAATATGGCTACACAGTGCACCCTTAGTACTTGTCCCAATATACAGGAGACCCAGACATGGCCACACAGTGCACACTTAGTACTTGTCCTAATATATAGGGGGCCAGACATGACTACAGAGTGCACCCTTAGTAATTGTCTTAATATGCAGGGGACCAAGACATGACTACACAGTGCACCCTTAGTACTTGTCCTAATATGCAGGGGAACAAAGATATGGCTACACAGTGCACCCTTAGTACTTGTCCTAATATGCAGGGGAACAAAGATATGGCTACACAGTGCACCCTTAGTACTTGTCCTAATATGCAGGGGACCAAGACATGACTACATAGTGCACCCATAGTACTTGTCCTAATATATAGGAGACCAGACATGACTACACAGTGCACCCTAATGCTTGTCCTAATATGCAGGGGACCAAGACATGGCTACACAGTACACACTTAGTACTTGTCCTAATATATAGGGGACCAGACATGGCTACACAGTGCACCCTTAGTACTTGTCCTAATATATAGGGGACCCAGGCATGACTACACAGTGCACCCTTAGTACTTGTCCTAATACATAGGGACCCAGACATGACTACACAGTGCACCCTTAGTACTTGTCCTAATATATAGGGAGCCAGACATGGCTATACAGTGCACGCTTAGTACTTGTCCTAATATATAGGAGACCTGATATGGCTACACAGTGCACCCTTAGTACTTGTACTAATATATAGGGGACCAGACATGGCTACACAGTGCACCCTAATGCTTGTCCTAATACACAGGGGACCCAGACATAACTACACAGTACACCCTTAGTACTTGTCCTAATATATAGGGGACCAGACATGGCTACACAGTGCACCCTTAGTACTTGTCCTAATATATAGGGGACCAGACATGGCTACACAGTGCACCCTTAGTACGTGTCCTAATATATAGGAGACCCAGACATGACTACACAGTGCACCCTTAGTACTTGTCCTAATATATACGGGACCAGACATGGCTACACAGTACACCCTTAGTACTCGTCCTAATATATAGGGGACCCAGACATGGCCACACAGTGCACCCTTAGTACTTGTCCTAAAATGCAGGGGAACAAAGACATGGCTACACAGTGCACCCTTAGTACTTGTCCTAATATGCAGGGGACCCAGACATGGCTACACAGTGCACCCTTAGTACTTGTCCTAATATATAGGAGGCCAGATATGGCTACACAGTGCACCCTTAGTACTTGTCCTAATATATAGAGGACTCAGACATGGCTACACAGTGCACCCTTAGTACTTGTTCTAATACATAAGGGGCGCAGACATGGCTACACAGTGCACCCTTAGTACTTGTCCTAATATATAGGGGACCCAGACATAGCTACACAGTGCACCCCTAGTACTTGTCCTAATATATAGGGGACCCAGACATGACTACACAGTGCAGCCTAATGCTTGTCCTAATACACAGGGGACCCAGACATGACTACACAGTACACCCTTAGTACTTGTCCTAATATATAGGGGACCAGACATGGCTACACAGTGCCCCCTTAGTACTTGTCCTAATATTCAGGGGGCCCAGACATGGCTACACAGTGCACCCTTAGTACTTGTCCTAACATACTGGAGACCCAGACATGGCTACACAGTGCACCCTTAGTACTTGTCCTAATATACAGGGGGCCCAGACATGGCTACACAGTGCACCCTTAGTACTTGTCCTAACATACAGGAGACCCAGACATAGCTACACAGTGCACCCTTAGTACTTGTCCTAATATATAGGGGACCCAGACATGACTACACAGTGCACCCTAATGCTTGTCCTAATACACAGGGGACCCAGACATGACTACACAGTACACCCTTAGTACTTGTCCTAATATATAGGGGACCAGACATGGCTACACAGTGCCCCCTTAGTACTTGTCCTAATATACAGGGGGCCCAGACATGGCTACACAGTGCACCCTTAGTACTTGTCCTAATATATAGGAGACCCAGACATGGCTACACAGTGCACCCTTAGAACTTGTCCTAATATATAGGAGACCAGACATGGCTACACAGTGCACCCTTAGTACTTGTCCTAATATATAGGGGACCCAGACATGACTACACAGTGCACCCTTAGTACTTGTCCTAATATATAGGGGACCAGACATGGCTACACAGTACACCCTTAGTACTTGTCCTAATATATAGGGGACCCAGACATGGCTACACAGTGCACCCTTAGTACTTGTCGTAATATATAGGGGACCCAGACATGACTACACAATGCACCCTTAGTACTTTTCCTAATATATAGGGGACCAGACATGGCTACACAGTACACGCTTAGTACTTGTCCTAATATATAAGGGACCAGACATGGCTACACAGTGCACCCTTAGTACTTGTCCTAATATATAGGGGACCCAGACATGGCCACACAGTGCACCCTTAGTACTTGTCCTAATATATAGGGGACCCAGACATGGCCACACAGTGCACCCTTAGTACTTGTCCTAATATGCAGGGGAACAAAGAGATGGCTACACAGTGCACCCTTAGTACTTGTCCTAATATGCAGGGGACCCAGACATGGCTACACAGTGCACCCTTAGTACCTGTCCTAATATATAGGAGACCAGATATGCCTACACAGTGCACCCTTAGTACTTGTCCTAATATATAGGAGACCAGATATGGCTACACAGTGCACCCTTAGTACTTGTCCTAATATACAGAGGACCCAGACATGGCTACACAGTGCACCCTTAGTACTTGTTCTAACATGCAGGGGAACAAAGACATGGCTACACAGTGCTCCCTTAGTACTTGTCCTAATACAAAGGGATCCAGACGTGGCTACACAGTGCACCCTTAGTACTTGATCTAATACATAAGGGGCGCAGACATGGCTACACAGTGCACCCTTAGTACTTGTCCTAATATATAGGGGACCCAGACATGGCTACACAGTGCACCCTTAGTACTTGTCCTAATATATAGGGGACCCAGACATGACTACACAGTGCACCCTAATGCTTGTCCTAATACACAGGGGACCCAGACATGACTACACAGTACACCCTTAGTACTTGTCCTAATATATAGGGGACCAGACATGGCTACACAGTGCACCCTTAGTACTTATCCTAATATACAGGAGACCCAGACATGACTACACAGTGCACCCTTAGTACTTGTCCTAATATATAGGAGACCCAGACATGGCTACACAGTGCACCCTTAGTACTTGTCCTAATATATAGGGGACCAGACATGGCTACACAGTGCACCCTTAGTACTTATCCTAATATATAGGGACTCAGACATGGCTACACAGTGCACCCTTAGTACTTGTCCTAATATATAGGGGACCCAGACATGACTACACAGTGCACCCTAATGCTTGTCCTAATATGCAGGGGACCAAGACATGGCTACACAGTACACCCTTAGTACTTGTCCTAATATATAGGGGACCAGACATGGCTACACAGTGCACCCTTAGTACTTGTCCTAATATATAGGGGACCCAGACATGACTACACAGTGCACCCTTAGTACTTGTCCTAATACATAGGGACCCAGACATGACTACACAGTGCACCCTTAGTACTTGTCCTAATATATAGGGACCCAGACATGGCTACACAGTGCACCCTTAGTACTTATCCTAATATATAGGGGACCAGATATGGCTACACAGTGCACCCTTAGTACTTGTACTAATATATAGGGGACCAGACATGGCTACACAGTGCACCCTTAGTACTTGTCCTAATATATAGGGGATCCAGACATGACTACACAGTGCACCCTAATGCTTGTCCTAATATGCAGGGGACCAAGACATGGCTACACAGTACACACTTAGTACTTGTCCTAATATATAGGGGACCAGACATGGCTACACAGTGCACCCTTAGTACTTGTCCTAATATATAGTGACCCAGGCATGACTACACAGTGCACCCTTAGTACTTGTCCTAATACATAGGGACCCAGACATGACTACACAGTGCACCCTTAGTACTTGTCCTAATATATAGGGAGCCAGACATGGCTATACAGTGCACGCTTAGTACTTGTCCTAATATATAGGAGACCTGATATGGCTACACAGTGCACCCTTAGTACTTGTACTAATATATAGGGGACCAGACATGGCTACACAGTGCACCCTTAGTACTTGTCCTAATATACAGGAGACCCAGACATGGCTACACAGTGCACCCTTAGTACGTGTCCTAATATATAGGAGACCCAGACATGACTACACAGTGCACCCTTAGTACTTGTCCTAATATATACGGGACCAGACATGGCTACACAGTACACCCTTAGTACTCGTCCTAATATATAGGGGACCCAGACATGGCCACACAGTGCACCCTTAGTACTTGTCCTAAAATGCAGGGGAACAAAGACATGGCTACACAGTGCACCCTTAGTACTTGTCCTAATATGCAGGGGACCCAGACATGGCTACACAGTGCACCCTTAGTACTTGTCCTAATATATAGGAGGCCAGATATGGCTACACAGTGCACCCTTAGTACTTGTCCTAATATATAGAGGACTCAGACATGGCTACACAGTGCACCCTTAGTACTTGTTCTAATACATAAGGGGCGCAGACATGGCTACACAGTGCACCCTTAGTACTTGTCCTAATATATAGGGGACCCAGACATAGCTACACAGTGCACCCTTAGTACTTGTCCTAATATATAGGGGACCCAGACATGACTACACAGTGCAGCCTAATGCTTGTCCTAATACACAGGGGACCCAGACATGACTACACAGTACACCCTTAGTACTTGTCCTAATATATAGGGGACCAGACATGGCTACACAGTGCCCCCTTAGTACTTGTCCTAATATTCAGGGGGCCCAGACATGGCTACACAGTGCACCCTTAGTACTTGTCCTAACATACTGGAGACCCAGACATGGCTACACAGTGCACCCTTAGTACTTGTCCTAATATACAGGGGGCCCAGACATGGCTACACAGTGCACCCTTAGTACTTGTCCTAACATACAGGAGACCCAGACATAGCTACACAGTGCACCCTTAGTACTTGTCCTAATATATAGGGGACCCAGACATGACTACACAGTGCACCCTAATGCTTGTCCTAATACACAGGGGACCCAGACATGACTACACAGTACACCCTTAGTACTTGTCCTAATATATAGGGGACCAGACATGGCTACACAGTGCCCCCTTAGTACTTGTCCTAATATACAGGGGGCCCAGACATGGCTACACAGTGCACCCTTAGTACTTGTCCTAATATATAGGAGACCCAGACATGGCTACACAGTGCACCCTTAGAACTTGTCCTAATATATAGGAGACCAGACATGGCTACACAGTGCACCCTTAGTACTTGTCCTAATATATAGGGGACCCAGACATGACTACACAGTGCACCCTTAGTACTTGTCCTAATATATAGGGGACCAGACATGGCTACACAGTACACCCTTAGTACTTGTCCTAATATATAGGGGACCCAGACATGGCTACACAGTGCACCCTTAGTACTTGTCGTAATATATAGGGGACCCAGACATGACTACACAATGCACCCTTAGTACTTGTCCTAATATATAGGGGACCAGACATGGCTACACAGTACACGCTTAGTACTTGTCCTAATATATAAGGGACCAGACATGGCTACACAGTGCACCCTTAGTACTTGTCCTAATATATAGGGGACCCAGACATGGCCACACAGTGCACCCTTAGTACTTGTCCTAATATATAGGGGACCCAGACATGGCCACACAGTGCACCCTTAGTACTTGTCCTAATATGCAGGGGAACAAAGAGATGGCTACACAGTGCACCCTTAGTACTTGTCCTAATATGCAGGGGACCCAGACATGGCTACACAGTGCACCCTTAGTACCTGTCCTAATATATAGGAGACCAGATATGCCTACACAGTGCACCCTTAGTACTTGTCCTAATATATAGGAGACCAGATATGGCTACACAGTGCACCCTTAGTACTTGTCCTAATATACAGAGGACCCAGACATGGCTACACAGTGCACCCTTAGTACTTGTTCTAACATGCAGGGGAACAAAGACATGGCTACACAGTGCTCCCTTAGTACTTGTCCTAATACAAAGGGATCCAGACGTGGCTACACAGTGCACCCTTAGTACTTGATCTAATACATAAGGGGCGCAGACATGGCTACACAGTGCACCCTTAGTACTTGTCCTAATATATAGGGGACCCAGACATGGCTACACAGTGCACCCTTAGTACTTGTCCTAATATATAGGGGACCCAGACATGACTACACAGTGCACCCTAATGCTTGTCCTAATACACAGGGGACCCAGACATGACTACACAGTACACCCTTAGTACTTGTCCTAATATATAGGGGACCAGACATGGCTACACAGTGCACCCTTAGTACTTATCCTAATATACAGGAGACCCAGACATGACTACACAGTGCACCCTTAGTACTTGTCCTAATATATAGGAGACCCAGACATGGCTACACAGTGCACCCTTAGTACTTGTCCTAATATATAGGGGACCAGACATGGCTACACAGTGCACCCTTAGTACTTATCCTAATATATAGGGACTCAGACATGGCTACACAGTGCACTCTTAGTACTTGTCCTAATATATAGGGGACCCAGACATGACTACACAGTGCACCCTAATGCTTGTCCTAATATGCAGGGGACCAAGACATGGCTACACAGTACACCCTTAGTACTTGTCCTAATATATAGGGGACCAGACATGGCTACACAGTGCACCCTTAGTACTTGTCCTAATATATAGGGGACCCAGACATGACTACACAGTGCACCCTTAGTACTTGTCCTAATACATAGGGACCCAGACATGACTACACAGTGCACCCTTAGTACTTGTCCTAATATATAGGGACCCAGACATGGCTACACAGTGCACCCTTAGTACTTATCCTAATATATAGGGGACCAGATATGGCTACACAGTGCACCCTTAGTACTTGTACTAATATATAGGGGACCAGACATGGCTACACAGTGCACCCTTAGTACTTGTCCTAATATATAGGGGATCCAGACATGACTACACAGTGCACCCTAATGCTTGTCCTAATATGCAGGGGACCAAGACATGGCTAAACAGTACACACTTAGTACTTGTCCTAATATATAGGGGACCAGACATGGCTACACAGTGCACCCTTAGTACTTGTCCTAATATATAGTGACCCAGGCATGACTACACAGTGCACCCTTAGTACTTGTCCTAATACATAGGGACCCAGACATGACTACACAGTGCACCCTTAGTACTTGTCCTAATATATAGGGAGCCAGACATGGCTATACAGTGCACGCTTAGTACTTGTCCTAATATATAGGAGACCTGATATGGCTACACAGTGCACCCTTAGTACTTGTACTAATATATAGGGGACCAGACATGGCTACACAGTGCACCCTTAGTACTTGTCCTAATATACAGGAGACCCAGACATGACTACACAGTGCACCCTTAGTACTTGTCCTAATATATAGGGGACCCAGACATGACTACACAGTGCACCCTTAGTACTTGTCCTAATATACAGGGGACCCAGACATGACTACACAGTGCACCCTTAGTACTTGTCCTAATATATAGGGGACCCAGACATGACTACACAGTGCACCCTTAGTACTTGTCCTAATATACAGAGGACCCAGACATGGCTACACAGTGCACCCTTAGTACTTGTTCTAACATGCAGGGGAACAAAGACATGGCTACACAGTGCACCCTTAGTACTTGTCCTAATATGCAGGGGAACAAAGATATGGCTACACAGTGCACCCTTAGTACTTGTCCTAATATGCAGGGGAACAAAGACATGGCTACACAGTGCACCCTTAGTACTTGTCCTAATATGCAGGGGACCAAGACATGGCTACACAGTGCACCCTTAGTACTTGTCCTAACATACAGGAGACCCAGACATGGCTACACAGTGCACCCTTAGTACTTGTCCTAATATATAGGGGACCCAGACATGGCTACACAGTGCACCCTTAGTACTTATCCTAATATATAGGGACTCAGACATGGCTACACAGTGCTCCCTTAGTACTTGTCCTAATACATAGGGATCCAGACGTGGCTACACAGTGCACCCTTAGTACTTGATCTAATACATAAGGGGCGCAGACATGGCTACACAGTGCACCCTTAGTACTTGTCCTAATATATAGGGGACCCAGACATGACTACACAGTGCACCCTAATGCTTGTCCTAATACACAGGGGACCCAGACATGACTACACAGTACACCCTTAGTACTTGTCCTAATATATAGGGGACCAGACATGGCTACACAGTGCACCCTTAGTACTTATCCTAATATACAGGAGACCCAGACATGACTACACAGTGCACCCTTAGTACTTGTCCTAATATATAGGAGACCCAGACATGGCTACACAGTGCACCCTTAGTACTTATCCTAATATATAGGGACTCAGACATGGCTACACAGTGCACCCTTAGTACTTGTCCTAATATATAGGGGACCCAGACATGACTACACAGTGCACCCTAATGCTTGTCCTAATATGCAGGGGACCAAGACATGGCTACACAGTACACCCTTAGTACTTGTCCTAATATATAGGGGACCAGACATGGCTACACAGTGCACCCTTAGTACTTGTCCTAATATATAGGGGACCCAGACATGACTACACAGTGCACCCTTAGTACTTGTCCTAATACATAGGGACCCAGACATGACTACACAGTGCACCCTTAGTACTTGTCCTAATATATAGGGACCCAGACATGGCTACACAGTGCACCCTTAGTACTTATCCTAATATATAGGGGACCAGATATGGCTACACAGTGCACCCTTAGTACTTGTACTAATATATAGGGGACCAGACATGGCTACACAGTGCACCCTTAGTACTTGTCCTAATATATAGGGGATCCAGACATGACTACACAGTGCACCCTAATGCTTGTCCTAATATGCAGGGGACCAAGACATGGCTACACAGTACACACTTAGTACTTGTCCTAATATATAGGGGACCAGACATGGCTACACAGTGCACCCTTAGTACTTGTCCTAATATATAGTGACCCAGGCATGACTACACAGTGCACCCTTAGTACTTGTCCTAATACATAGGGACCCAGACATGACTACACAGTGCACCCTTAGTACTTGTCCTAATATATAGGGAGCCAGACATGGCTATACAGTGCACGCTTAGTACTTGTCCTAATATATAGGAGACCTGATATGGCTACACAGTGCACCCTTAGTACTTGTACTAATATATAGGGGACCAGACATGGCTACACAGTGCACCCTTAGTACTTGTCCTAATATACAGGAGACCCAGACATGACTACACAGTGCACCCTTAGTACTTGTCCTAATATATAGGGGACCCAGACATGACTACACAGTGCACCCTTAGTACTTGTCCTAATATACAGGGGACCCAGACATGACTACACAGTGCACCCTTAGTACTTGTCCTAATATATAGGGGACCCAGACATGACTACACAGTGCACCCTTAGTACTTGTCCTAATATACAGAGGACCCAGACATGGCTACACAGTGCACCCTTAGTACTTGTTCTAACATGCAGGGGAACAAAGACATGGCTACACAGTGCACCCTTAGTACTTGTCCTAATATGCAGGGGAACAAAGATATGGCTACACAGTGCACCCTTAGTACTTGTCCTAATATGCAGGGGAACAAAGACATGGCTACACAGTACACCCTTAGTACTTGTCCTAATATGCAGGGGACCAAGACATGGCTACACAGTGCACCCTTAGTACTTGTCCTAACATACAGGAGACCCAGACATGGCTACACAGTGCACCCTTAGTACTTGTCCTAATATATAGGGGACCCAGACATGGCTACACAGTGCACCCTTAGTACTTATCCTAATATATAGGGACTCAGACATGGCTACACAGTGCTCCCTTAGTACTTGTCCTAATACATAGGGATCCAGACGTGGCTACACAGTGCACCCTTAGTACTTGATCTAATACATAAGGGGCGCAGACATGGCTACACAGTGCACCCTTAGTACTTGTCCTAATATATAGGGGACCCAGACATGACTACACAGTGCACCCTAATGCTTGTCCTAATACACAGGGGACCCAGACATGACTACACAGTACACCCTTAGTACTTGTCCTAATATATAGGGGACCAGACATGGCTACACAGTGCACCCTTAGTACTTATCCTAATATACAGGAGACCCAGACATGACTACACAGTGCACCCTTAGTACTTGTCCTAATATATAGGAGACCCAGACATGGCTACACAGTGCACCCTTAGTACTTATCCTAATATATAGGGACTCAGACATGGCTACACAGTGCACCCTTAGTACTTGTCCTAATATATAGGGGACCCAGACATGACTACACAGTGCACCCTAATGCTTGTCCTAATATGCAGGGGACCAAGACATGGCTACACAGTACACCCTTAGTACTTGTCCTAATATATAGGGGACCAGACATGGCTACACAGTGCACCCTTAGTACTTGTCCTAATATATAGGGGACCCAGACATGACTACACAGTGCACCCTTAGTACTTGTCCTAATACATAGGGACCCAGACATGACTACACAGTGCACCCTTAGTACTTGTCCTAATATATAGGGACCCAGACATGGCTACACAGTGCACCCTTAGTACTTATCCTAATATATAGGGGACCAGATATGGCTACACAGTGCACCCTTAGTACTTATACTAATATATAGGGGACCAGACATGGCTACACAGTGCACCCTTAGTACTTGTCCTAATATATAGGGGACCCAGACATGACTACACAGTGCACCCTAATGCTTGTCCTAATATGCAGGGGACCAAGACATGGCTACACAGTACACACTTAGTACTTGTCCTAATATATAGGGGACCAGACATGGCTACACAGTGCACCCTTAGTACTTGTCCTAATATATAGGGGACCCAGGCATGACTACACAGTGCACCCTTAGTACTTGTCCTAATACATAGGGACCCAGACATGACTACACAGTGCACCCTTAGTACTTGTCCTAATATATAGGGAGCCAGACATGGCTATACAGTGCACGCTTAGTACTTGTCCTAATATATAGGAGACCTGATATGGCTACACAGTGCACCCTTAGTACTTGTACTAATATATAGGGGACCAGACATGGCTACACAGTGCACCCTTAGTACTTGTCCTAATATACAGGAGACCCAGACATGACTACACAGTGCACCCTTAGTACTTGTCCTAATATATAGGGGACCCAGACATGACTACACAGTGCACCCTTAGTACTTGTCCTAATATATAGGGGACCCAGACATGACTACACAGTGCACCCTAATGCTTGTCCTAATACACAGTGGACCCAGACCTGACTACACAGTACACCCTTAGTACTTGTCCTAATATATAGGGGACCAGACATGGCTACACAGTGCACCCTTAGTACTTGTCCTAATATATAGGGGACCCAGACATGACTAAACAGTGCACCCTTAGGATTTGTCCTAATACATAGTGACCCAGACATGACTACACAGTGCACCCTTATTACTTGTCCTAATATATAGGGACCCAGACATGGCTACACAGTGCACCCTTAGTACTTATCCTAATATATAGGATACCAGATATGGCTACACAGTGCACGCTTAGTACTTGTCCTAATATATAGGAGACCAGACATGGCTATACAGTGCACCCTTAGTACTTGTCCTAATATACAGGAGACCCAGACATGGCTACACAGTGCACCCTTAGTACTTGTCCTAATATACAGGAGACCCAGACATGACTACACAGTGCACCCTTAGTACTTGTCCTAATATATAGGAGACCAGATATGGGTACACAGTGCACCCTTAGTACTTGTCCTAATATATAGAGGACCAGATATGGCTACACAGTGCACCCTTAGTACTTGTCCTAATATGCAGGGGACCCAGACGTGACTACACAGTGCACCCTTAGTACGTGTCCTAATATATAGGAGACCAGATATGGCTACACAGTGCACCCTTAGTACTTGTCCTAATATATAGGAGACCAGATATGGGTACACAGTGCACCCTTAGTACTTGTCCTAATATATAGGAGACCAGACATGGCTACACAGTGCACCCTTAGTACTTGTCCTAATATATAGGAGACCAGACATGGGTACACAGTGCACCCTTAGTACTTGTCCTAATATGTAGGAGACCAGACATGGCTCCACAGGGCACAGTTAGCACTTGTTCTAATATATAGAGACCCAGACATGACTACACAGTGCACCCTTAGTACTTGTCCTAATATATAGGGACCCAGACATGACTACACAGTGCACCCTTGGTACTTGTCCTAATATATAGGAGACCAGATATGGGTACACAGTGCACCCTTAGTACTTGTCCTAATATATAGGGGACCAAGACATGGCCACACAGTGCACCCTTAGTACTTGTCCTAATATGCAGGGGACCCAGACATGGCTACACAGTGCACCCTTAGTACTTTTCCTAATATATAGGGACCCAGACATGACTACACAGTGCACCCTTAGTACTTGTCCTAATATATAGGGACCCAGACATGACTACACAGTGCACCGTTAGTACTTGTCCTAATATATAGGGACCCAGACATGACTACACAGTGCACCCTTAGTACTTGTCCTAATATGCAGGGGAACAAAGATATGGCTACACAGTGCACCCTTAGTACTTGTCCTAATATGCAGGGGAACAAAGATATGGCTACACAGTGCACCCTTAGTACTTGTCCTAATATGCAGGGGACCAAGACATGACTACACAGTGCACCCATAGTACTTGTCCTAATATATAGAGGACCCAGACATGGCTACACAGGGCACCCTTAGTACTTGTCCTAATATATAGGGGGCCAGACATGACTACACAGTGCACCCTTAGTACTTGTCCTAATATATAGGAGACCAGACATGGCTACACAGGGCACCCTTAGTACTTGTCCTAATATATAGGGGGCCAGACATGACTACACAGTGCACCCTTAGTAATTGTCTTAATATGCAGGGGACCAAGACATGACTACACAGTGCACCCTTAGTACTTGTCCTAATATGCAGGGGAACAAAGATATGGCTTCACAGTGCACCCTTAGTACTTGTCCTAATATATAGGGGGCCCAGACATGACTACACAGTGCACCTTTAGTACTTGTCCTAATATATAGGAGACCAGATACGGCTACACAGTGCACCCTTAGTACTTGTCCTAATATATAGGAGACCCAATATGGCTACACAGTGCACCCTTAGTACTTGTCCCAATATACAGGAGACCCAGACATGGCCACACAGTGCACACTTAGTACTTGTCCTAATATATAGGGGGCCAGACATGACTACAGAGTGCACCCTTAGTAATTGTCTTAATATGCAGGGGACCAAGACATGACTACACAGTGCACCCTTAGTACTTGTCCTAATATGCAGGGGAACAAAGATATGGCTACACAGTGCACCCTTAGTACTTGTCCTAATATGCAGGGGAACAAAGATATGGCTACACAGTGCACCCTTAGTACTTGTCCTAATATGCAGGGGACCAAGACATGACTACATAGTGCACCCATAGTACTTGTCCTAATATATAGGAGACCAGACATGACTACACAGTGCACCCTTAGTACTTGTCCTAATATATAGGGACCCAGACATGGCTACACAGTGCACCCTTAGTAGTTATCCTAATATATAGGGGACCAGATATGGCTACACAGTGCACCCTTAGTACTTGTACTAATATATAGGGGACCAGACATGGCTACACAGTGCACCCTTAGTACTTGTCCTAATATATAGGGGACCCAGACATGACTACACAGTGCACCCTAATGCTTGTCCTAATATGCAGGGGACCAAGACATGGCTACACAGTACACACTTAGTACTTGTCCTAATATATAGGGGACCAGACATGGCTACACAGTGCACCCTTAGTACTTGTCCTAATATATAGGGGACCCAGGCATGACTACACAGTGCACCCTTAGTACTTGTCCTAATACATAGGGACCCAGACATGACTACACAGTGCACCCTTAGTACTTGTCCTAATATATAGGGAGCCAGACATGGCTATACAGTGCACGCTTAGTACTTGTCCTAATATATAGGAGACCTGATATGGCTACACAGTGCACCCTTAGTACTTGTACTAATATATAGGGGACCAGACATGGCTACACAGTGCACCCTTAGTACTTGTCCTAATATACAGGAGACCCAGACATGACTACACAGTGCACCCTTAGTACTTGTCCTAATATATAGGGGACCCAGACATGACTACACAGTGCACCCTTAGTACTTGTCCTAATATACAGGGGACCCAGACATGACTACACAGTGCACCCTTAGTACTTGTCCTAATATATAGGGGACCCAGACATGACTACAAAGTGCACCCTTAGTACTTGTCCTAATATACAGAGGACCCAGACATGGCTACACAGTGCACCCTTAGTACTTGTTCTAACATGCAGGGGAACAAAGACATGGCTACACAGTGCACCCTTAGTACTTGTCCTAATATGCAGGGGAACAAAGATATGGCTACACAGTGCACCCTTAGTACTTGTCCTAATATGCAGGGGAACAAAGACATGGCTACACAGTGCACCCTTAGTACTTGTCCTAATATGCAGGGGACCAAGACATGGCTACACAGTGCACCCTTAGTACTTGTCCTAACATACAGGAGACCCAGACATGGCTACACAGTGCACCCTTAGTACTTGTCCTAATATATAGGGGACCCAGACATGGCTACACAGTGCACCCTTAGTACTTATCCTAATATATAGGGACTCAGACATGGCTACACAGTGCTCCCTTAGTACTTGTCCTAATACATAGGGATCCAGACGTGGCTACACAGTGCACCCTTAGTACTTGATCTAATACATAAGGGGCGCAGACATGGCTACACAGTGCACCCTTAGTACTTGTCCTAATATATAGGGGACCAGACATGGCTACACAGTGCACCCTTAGTACTTATCCTAATATACAGGAGACCCAGACATGGCTACACAGTGCACCCTTAGTACTTATCCTAATATATAGGGACTCTGACATGGCTACACAGTGCACCCTTAGTACTTGTCCTAATATATAGGGGACCCAGACATGACTACACAGTGCACCCTAATGCTTGTCCTAATATGCAGGGGACCAAGACATGGCTACACAGTACACCCTTAGTACTTGTCCTAATATATAGGGGACCAGACATGGCTACACAGTGCACCCTTAGTACTTGTCCTAATATATAGGGGACCCAGACATGACTACACAGTGCACCCTTAGTACTTGTCCTAATACATAGGGACCCAGACATGACTACACAGTGCACCCTTAGTACTTGTCCTAATATATAGGGACCCAGACATGGCTACACAGTGCACCCTTAGTACTTATCCTAATATATAGGGGACCAGATATGGCTACACAGTGCACCCTTCGTACTTGTACTAATATATAGGGGACCAGACATGGCTACACAGTGCACCCTTAGTACTTGTCCTAATATATAGGGGACCCAGACATGACTACACAGTGCACCCTAATGCTTGTCCTAATATGCAGGGGACCAAGACATGGCTACACAGTACACACTTAGTACTTGTCCTAATATATAGGGGACCAGACATGGCTACACAGTGCACCCTTAGTACTTGTCCTAATATATAGGGGACCCAGGCATGACTACACAGTGCACCCTTAGTACTTGTCCTAATACATAGGGACCCAGACATGACTACACAGTGCACCCTTAGTACTTGTCCTAATATATAGGGAGCCAGACATGGCTATACAGTGCACGCTTAGTACTTGTCCTAATATATAGGAGACCTGATATGGCTACACAGTGCACCCTTAGTACTTGTACTAATATATAGGGGACCAGACATGGCTACACAGTGCACCCTTAGTACTTGTCCTAATATACAGGAGACCCAGACATGACTACACAGTGCACTCTTAGTACTTGTCCTAATATATAGGGGACCCAGACATGACTACACAGTGCACCCTTAGTACTTGTCCTAATATATAGGGGACCCAGACATGACTACACAGTGCACCCTAATGCTTGTCCTAATACACAGTGGACCCAGACCTGACTACACAGTACACCCTTAGTACTTGTCCTAATATATAGGGGACCAGACATGGCTACACAGTGCACCCTTAGTACTTGTCCTAATATATAGGGGACCCAGACATGACTAAACAGTGCACCCTTAGGATTTGTCCTAATACATAGTGACCCAGACATGACTACACAGTGCACCCTTATTACTTGTCCTAATATATAGGGACCCAGACATGGCTACACAGTGCACCCTTAGTACTTATCCTAATATATAGGATACCAGATATGGCTACACAGTGCACGCTTAGTACTTGTCCTAATATATAGGAGACCAGACATGGCTATACAGTGCACCCTTAGTACTTGTCCTAATATACAGGAGACCCAGACATGACTACACAGTGCACCCTTAGTACTTGTCCTAATATATAGGAGACCAGATATGGGTACACAGTGCACCCTTAGTACTTGTCCTAATATATAGAGGACCAGATATGGCTACACAGTGCACCCTTAGTACTTGTCCTAATATGCAGGGGACCCAGAAGTGACTACACAGTGCACCCTTAGTACGTGTCCTAATATATAGGAGACCAGATATGGCTACACAGTGCACCCTTAGTACTTGTCCTAATATATAGGAGACCAGATATGGGTACACAGTGCACCCTTAGTACTTGTCCTAATATATAGGAGACCAGACATGGCTACACAGTGCACCCTTAGTACTTGTCCTAATATATAGGAGACCAGACATGGGTACACAGTGCACCCTTAGTACTTGTCCTAATATGTAGGAGACCAGACATGGCTCCACAGGGCGCAGTTAGCACTTGTTCTAATATATAGAGACCCAGACATGACTACACAGTGCACCCTTAGTACTTGTCCTAATATATAGGGACCCAGACATGACTACACAGTGCACCCTTGGTACTTGTCCTAATATATAGAAGACCAGATATGGGTACACAGTGCACCCTTAGTACTTGTCCTAATATATAGGGGACCAAGACATGGCCACACAGTGCACCCTTAGTACTTGTCCTAATATGCAGGGGACCCAGACATGGCTACACAGTGCACCCTTAGTACTTTTCCTAATATATAGGGACCCAGACATGACTACACAGTGCACCCTTAGTACTTGTCCTAATATATAGGGACCCAGACATGACTACACAGTGCACCGTTAGTACTTGTCCTAATATATAGGGACCCAGACATGACTACACAGTGCACCCTTAGTACTTGTCCTAATATGCAGGGGAACAAAGATATGGCTACACAGTGCACCCTTAGTACTTGTCCTAATATGCAGGGGAACAAAGATATGGCTACACAGTGCACCCTTAGTACTTCTCCTAATATGCAGGGGACCAAGACATGACTACACAGTGCACCCATAGTACTTGTCCTAATATATAGGGGACCCAGACATGGCTACACAGGGCACCCTTAGTACTTGTCCTAATATATAGGGGGCCAGACATGACTACACAGTGCACCCTTAGTACTTGTCCTAATATATAGGAGACCAGACATGGCTACACAGGGCACCATTAGTACTTGTCCTAATATATAGGGGGCCAGACATGACTACACAGTGCACCCTTAGTAATTGTCTTAATATGCAGGGGACCAAGACATGACTACACAGTGCACCCTTAGTACTTGTCCTAATATGCAGGGGAACAAAGATATGGCTTCACAGTGCACCCTTAGTACTTGTCCTAATATATAGGGGGCCCAGACATGACTACACAGTGCACCTTTAGTACTTGTCCTAATATATAGGAGACCAGATACGGCTACACAGTGCACCCTTAGTATTTGTCCTAATATATAGGAGACCCAATATGGCTACACAGTGCACCCTTAGTACTTGTCCTAATATATAGGAGACCAGATATGGCTACACAGTGCACCCTTAGTACTTGTCCCAATATACAGGAGACCCAGACATGGCCACACAGTGCACACTTAGTACTTGTCCTAATATATAGGGGGCCAGACATGACTACAGAGTGCACCCTTAGTAATTGTCTTAATATGCAGGGGACCAAGACATGACTACACAGTGCACCCTTAGTACTTGTCCTAATATGCAGGGGAACAAAGATATGGCTACACAGTGCACCCTTAGTACTTGTCCTAATATGCAGGGGAACAAAGATATGGCTACACAGTGCACCCTTAGTACTTGTCCTAATATGCAGGGGACCAAGACATGACTACACAGTGCACCCATAGTACTTGTCCTAATATATAGGAGACCAGACATGACTACACAGTGCACCCATAGTACTTGTCCTAATATATAGGAGACCAGACATGGCTACACAGTGCCCCCTTAGTACTTGTCCTAATATACAGGGGGCCCAGACATGGCTACACAGTGCACCCTTAGTACTTGTCCTAACATACAGGAGACCCAGACATGGCTACACAGTGCACCCTTAGTACTTGTCCTAATATACAGGGGGCCCAGACATGGCTACACAGTGCACCCTTAGTACTTGTCCTAACATACAGGAGACCCAGACATAGCTACACAGTGCACCCTTAGTACTTGTCCTAATATACAGGGGGCCCAGACATGGCTACACAGTGCACCCTTAGTACTTGTCCTAACATACAGGAGACCCAGACATAGCTACACAGTGCACCCTTAGTACTTGTCCTAACATACAGGAGACCCAGACATGGCTACACAGTGCACCCTTAGTACTTGTCCTAACATACAGGAGACCCAGACATAGCTACACAGTGCACCCTTAGTACTTGTCCTAACATACAGGAGACCCAGACATGGCTACACAGTGCACCCTTAGTACTTGTCCTAATATACAGGGGGCCCAGACATGGCTACACAGTGCACCCTTAGTACTTGTCCTAACATACAGGAGACCCAGACATAGCTACACAGTGCACCCTTAGTACTTGTCCTAATATATAAGGGACCAGACATGGCTACACAGTGCCCCCTTAGTACTTGTCCTAATATACAGGGGGCCCAGACATGGCTACACAGTGCACCCTTAGTACTTGTCCTAATATATAGGAGACCCAGACATGGCTACACAGTGCACCCTTAGAACTTGTCCTAATATATAGGAGACCAGACATGGCTACACAGTGCACCCTTAGTACTTGTCCTAATATATAGGGGACCCAGACATGACTACACAGTGCACCCTTAGTACTTGTCCTAATATATAGGGGACCAGACATGGCTACACAGTACACCCTTAGTACTTGTCCTAATATATAGGGGACCCAGACATGGCTACACAGTGCACCCTTAGTACTTGTCCTAATATATAGGGGACCCAGACATGACTACACAATGCACCCTTAGTACTTGTCCTAATATATAGGGGACCAGACATGGCTACACAGTACACGCTTAGTACTTGTCCTAATATACAGGGGGCCCAGACATGGCTACACAGTGCACCCTTAGTACTTGTCCTAACATACAGGAGACCCAGACATGGCTACACAGTGCACCCTTAGTACTTGTCCTAATATACAGGGGGCCCAGACATGGCTACACAGTGCACCCTTAGTACTTGTCCTAACATACAGGAGACCCAGACATAGCTACACAGTGCACCCTTAGTACTTGTCCTAATATATAAGGGACCAGACATGGCTACACAGTGCCCCCTTAGTACTTGTCCTAATATACAGGGGGCCCAGACATGGCTACACAGTGCACCCTTAGTACTTGTCCTAATATATAGGAGACCCAGACATGGCTACACAGTGCACCCTTAGAACTTGTCCTAATATATAGGAGACCAGACATGGCTACACAGTGCACCCTTAGTACTTGTCCTAATATATAGGGGACCCAGACATGACTACACAGTGCACCCTTAGTACTTGTCCTAATATATAGGGGACCAGACATGGCTACACAGTACACCCTTAGTACTTGTCCTAATATATAGGGGACCCAGACATGGCTACACAGTGCACCCTTAGTACTTGTCCTAATATATAGGGGACCCAGACATGACTACACAATGCACCCTTAGTACTTGTCCTAATATATAGGGGACCAGACATGGCTACACAGTACACGCTTAGTACTTGTCCTAATATATAAGGGACCAGACATGGCTACACAGTGCACCCTTAGTACTTGTCCTAATATATAGGGGACCCAGACATGGCCACACAGTGCACCCTTAGTACTTGTCCTAATATGCAGGGGAACAAAGAGATGGCTACACAGTGCACCCTTAGTACTTGTCCTAATATGCAGGGGACCCAGGCATGGCTACACAGTGCACCCTTAGTACCTGTCCTAATATATAGGAGACCAGATATGCCTACACAGTGCACCCTTAGTACTTGTCCTAATATATAGGAGACCAGATATGGCTACACAGTGCACCCTTAGTACTTGTCCTAATATATAGAGGACTCAGACATGGCTACACAGTGCACCCTTAGTACTTGTCCTAATATACAGAGGACCCAGACATGGCTACACAGTGCACCCTTAGTACTTGTTCTAACATGCAGGGGAACAAAGACATGGCTACACAGTGCACCCTTAGTACTTGTCCTAATATGCAGGGGAACAAAGATATGGCTACACAGTGCACCCTTAGTACTTGTCCTAATATGCAGGGGAACAAAGACATGGCTACACAGTGCACCCTTAGTACTTGTCCTAATATGCAGGGGACCAAGACATGGCTACACAGTGCACCCTTAGTACTTGTCCTAACATACAGGAGACCCAGACATGGCTACACAGTGCACCCTTAGTACTTGTCCTAATATATAGGGGACCCAGACATGGCTACACAGTGCACCCTTAGTACTTATCCTAATATATAGGGACTCAGACATGGCTACACAGTGCTCCCTTAGTACTTGTCCTAATACATAGGGATCCAGACGTGGCTACACAGTGCACCCTTAGTACTTGATCTAATACATAAGGGGCGCAGACATGGCTACACAGTGCACCCTTAGTACTTGTCCTAATATATAGGGGACCCAGACATGGCTACACAGTGCACCCTAAGTACTTGTCCTAATATATAGGGGACCCAGACATGACTACACAGTGCACCCTAATGCTTGTCCTAATACACAGGGGACCCAGACATGACTACACAGTACACCCTTAGTACTTGTCCTAATATATAGGGGACCAGACATGGCTACACAGTGCACCCTTAGTACTTATCCTAATATACAGGAGACCCAGACATGACTACACAGTGCACCCTTAGTACTTGTCCTAATATATAGGAGACCCAGACATGGCTACACAGTGCACCCTTAGTACTTATCCTAATATATAGGGACTCAGACATGGCTACACAGTGCACCCTTAGTACTTGTCCTAATATGTAGGGGACCCAGACATGACTACACAGTGCACCCTAATGCTTGTCCTAATATGCAGGGGACCAAGACATGGCTACACAGTACACCCTTAGTACTTGTCCTAATATATAGGGGACCAGACATGGCTACACAGTGCACCCTTAGTACTTGTCCTAATATATAGGGGACCCAGACATGACTACACAGTGCACCCTTAGTACTTGTCCTAATACATAGGGACCCAGACATGACTACACAGTGCACCCTTAGTACTTGTCCTAATATATAGGGACCCAGACATGGCTACACAGTGCACCCTTAGTACTTATCCTAATATATAGGGGACCAGATATGGCTACACAGTGCACCCTTAGTACTTGTACTAATATATAGGGGACCAGACATGGCTACACAGTGCACCCTTAGTACTTGTCCTAATATATAGGGGACCCAGACATGACTACACAGTGCAGCCTAATGCTTGTCCTAATATGCAGGGGACCAAGACATGGCTACACAGTACACACTTAGTACTTGTCCTAATATATAGGGGACCAGACATGGCTACACAGTGCACCCTTAGTACTTGTCCTAATATATAGGGGACCCAGGCATGTCTACACAGTGCACCCTTAGTACTTGTCCTAATACATAGGGACCCAGAAATGACTACACAGTGCACCCTTAGTACTTGTCCTAATATATAGGGAGCCAGACATGGCTATACAGTGCACGCTTAGTACTTGTCCTAATATATAGGAGACCTGATATGGCTACACAGTGCACCCTTAGTACTTGTACTAATATATAGGGGACCAGACATGGCTACACAGTGCACCCTTAGTACTTGTCCTAATATACAGGAGACCCAGACATGACTACACAGTGCACCCTTAGTACTTGTCCTAATATATAGGGGACCCAGACATGACTACACAGTGCACCCTTAGTACTTGTCCTAATATATAGGGGACCCAGACATGACTACACAGTGCACCCTAATGCTTGTCCTAATACACAGGGGACCCAGACCTGACTACACAGTACACCCTTAGTACTTGTCCTAATATATAGGGGACCAGACATGGCTACACAGTGCACCCTTAGTACTTGTCCTAATATATAGGGGACCCAGACATGACTAAACAGTGCACCCTTAGTATTTGTCCTAATACATAGGGACCCAGACATGACTACACAGTGCACCCTTAGTACTTGTCCTAATATATAGGGACCCAGACATGGCTACACAGTGCACCCTTAGTACTTATCCTAATATATAGGGACCAGACATGACTACACAGTGCACCCTTAGTACTTATCCTAATATATAGGATACCAGATATGGCTACACAGTGCACGCTTAGTACTTGTCCTAATATATAGGAGACCAGACATGGCTATACAGTGCACCCTTAGTACTTGTCCTAATATACAGGAGACCCAGACATGGCTACACAGTGCACCCTTAGTACTTGTCCTAATATACAGGAGACCCAGACATGACTACACAGTGCACCCTTAGTACTTGTCCTAATATATAGGAGACCAGATATGGGCACACAGTGCACCCTTAGTACTTGTCCTAATATATAGGGGACCAGATATGGCTACACAGTGCACCCTTAGTACTTGTCCTAATATGCAGGGGACCCAGACGTGACTACACAGTGCACCCTTAGTACGTGTCGTAATATATAGGAGACCAGATATGGCTACACAGTGCACCCTTAGTACTTGTCCTAATATATAGGAGACCAGATATGGGTACACAGTGCACCCTTAGTACTTGTCCTAATATATAGGAGACCAGACATGGCTACACAGTGCACCCTTAGTACTTGTCCTAATATATAGGAGACCAGACATGGGTACACAGTGCACCCTTAGTACTTGTCCTAATATGTAGGAGACCAGACATGGCTCCACAGGGCACAGTTAGCACTTGTTCTAATATATAGAGACCCAGACATGACTACACAGTGCACCCTTAGTACTTGTCCTAATATATAGGAACCCAGACATGACTACACAGTGCACCCTTGGTACTTGTCCTAATATATAGGAGACCAGATATGGGTACACAGTGAACCCTTAGTACTTGTCCTAATATATAGGGACCCAGACATGACTACACAGTGCACCCTTAGTACTTGTCCTAATATATAGGGGACCAAGACATGGCCACACAGTGCACCCTTAGTACTTGTCCTAATATGCAGGGGACGCAGACATGGCTACACAGTGCACCCTTAGTACTTTTCCTAATATATAGGGACCCAGACATGGCTACACAGTGCACCCTTAGTACTTGTCCTAATATATAGGAGACCAGACATGGCTCCACAGGGCACACTTAGTACTTGTTCTAATATATAGGGACCCAGACATGACTACACAGTGCACCCTTAGTACTTGTCCTAATATATAGGGACCCAGACATGACTACACGGTGCACCGTTAGTACTTGTCCTAATATATAGGGACCCAGACATGACTACACAGTGCACCCTTAGTACTTGTCCTAATATGCAGGGGAACAAAGATATGGCTACACAGTGCACCCTTAGTACTTGTCCTAATATGCAGGGGACCAAGACATGAGTACACAGTGCACCCATAGTACTTGTCCTCATATATAGGGGACCCAGACATGGCTACACAGGGCACCTTAGTACTTGTCCTAATATATAGGGGGCCAGACATGACTACACAGTGCACCCTTAGTAATTGTCTTAATATGCAGGGGACCAAGACATGACTACAGAGTGCACCCTTAGTACTTGTCCTAATATGCAGGGGAACAAAGATATGGCTACACAGTGCACCCTTAGTACTTGTCCTAATATGCAGGGGAACAAAGATATGGCTACACAGTGCACCCTTAGTACTTGTCCTAATATGCTGTGGACCAAGACATGACTACACAGTGCACCCATAGTACTTGTCCTAATATATAGGGGACCCAGACATGGCTACACAGGGCACCCTTAGTACTTGTCCTAATATATAGGGGGCCAGACATGACTACACAGTGCACCCTTAGTAATTGTCTTAATATGCAGGGGACCAAGACATGACTACACAGTGCACCCTTAGTACTTGTCCTAATATGCAGGGGAACAAAGATATGGCTTCACAGTGCACCCTTAGTACTTGTCCTAATATATAGGGGGCCCAGACATGACTACACAGTGCACCTTTAGTACTTGTCCTAATATATAGGAGACCAGATACGGCTACACAGTGCACCCTTAGTACTTGTCCCAATATACAGGAGACCCAATATGGCTATACAGTGCACACTTAGTACTTGTCCTAATATATAGGGGGCCAGACATGACTACAGAGTGCACCCTTAGTACTTGTCCTAATATGCAGGGGAACAAAGATATGGCTACACAGTGCACCCTTAGTACTTGTCCTAATATGCAGGGGAACAAAGATATGGCTACACAGTGCACCCTTAGTACTTGTCCTAATATGCAGGGGACCAAGACATGACTACACAGTGCACCCATAGTACTTGTCCTAATATATAGGAGACCAGACATGACTACACAGTGCACCCTTAGTACTTGTCCTAATATATAGGGGACCCAGACATGGCTACACAGTGCACCCTTAGTACTTGTCCTAATATATAGGAGACCAGATATGGGTACACAGAGCACCCTTAGTACTTGTCCTAATATGCAGGGGACCAAGACATGGCTACACTGTGCACCCTTAGTACTTGTCCTAATATATAGGAGACCAGACATGGCTACACAGTGCACCCTTAGTACTTGTCCTAATATGCAGGGGACCCAGACATGGCTACACAGTGCACCCTTAGTACTTGTCCTAATATACAGGGGACCAGACATGGCTACACAGTGCACCCTTAGTACTTGTCCTAATATACAGGGGGCCCAGACATGACTACACAGTGCACCTTTAGTACTTGTCCTAATATGCAGGGGACCCAGACGTGACTACACAGTGCACCCTTAGTACTTGTCCTAATATATAGGAGACCAGATATGGCTACACACTGCACCCTTAGTACTTGTCCTAATATATAGGAGACCAGACATGGCTCCAGAGGGCACAGTTAGTACTTGTTCTAATATATAGGGACCCAGACATGACTACACAGTGCACCCTTAGTACTTGTCCTAATATATAGGAGACCAGATATGGGTGCACAGTGCACCCTTAGTACTTGTCCTAATATATAGGAGACCAGATATGGGTGCACAGTGCATTCTTAGTACTTGTCCTAATATATAGGAGACCAGACATGACTACACAGTGCACCCTTAGTACTTGTCCTAATATATGTAGGGGACTCAGATATGGCAACACAGTGCACCCTTAGTACTTGTCCTTATACATAGGGACCGAGACGTGGCTACACAGTGCACCCTTAGTACTTGTTCTAATACATAAGGGGCGCAGACATGGCTACACAGTGCACCCTTAGTACTTGTCCTAATATATAGGAGACCAGATATGGCTACACAGTGCACCCTTAGTACTTGTCCTAATATATAGGGGACCCAGACATGACTTCACAGTGCACCCTTAGTACTTGTCTTAATATATAGGGGACCAGACATGGCTACACAGTGCACCCTTAGTACTTGTCCTAATATATAGGAGACCAGATATGGCTACACAGTGCACCCTTAGTACTTGTCCTAATATATAGGAGACCCAGACATGGCTACACAGTGCACCCTTAGTACTTGTCCTAATATATAGGGGACCCAGACATAGCTACACAGTGCACCCTTAGTACTTGTCCTAATATATAGGGGACCCAGACATGACTTCACAGTGCACCCTAATGCTTGTCCTAATACACAGGGGACCCAGACATGACTACACAGTACACCCTTAGTACTTGTCCTAATATATAGGGGACCAGACATGGCTACACAGTGCCCCCTTAGTACTTGTCCTAATATACAGGGGGCCCAGACATGGCTACACAGTGCACCCTTAGTACTTATCCTAATATACAGGAGACCCAGACATGACTACACAGTGCACCCTTAGTACTTGTCCTAATATATAGGAGACCCAGACATGGCTACACAGTGCACCCTAATGCTTGTCCTAATATGCAGGGGACCAAGACATGGCTACACAGTGCACGCTTAGTACTTGTCCTAATATATAGGAGACCAGATATGGCTACACAGTGCACCCTTAGTACTTGTCCTAATATATAGGGGACCAGACATGGCTACACAGTGCACCCTTAGTACTTGTCCTAATATACAGGAGACCCAGACATAACTACACAGTGCACCCTTAGTACTTGTCCTAATATATAAGGGACCCAGACATGACTACACAGTGCACCCTAATGCTTGTCCTAATACACAGGTGACCCAGACATGACTACACAGTACACCCTTAGTACTTGTCCTAATATATAGGGGACCAGACATGGCTACACAGTGCACCCTTAGTACTTGTCCTAATATGCAGGGGACCAAGACATGAGTACACAGTGCACCCATAGTACTTGTCCTAATATATAGGGGACCCAGACATGGCTACACAGGGCACCTTAGTACTTGTCCTAATATATAGGGGGCCAGACATGACTACACAGTGCACCCTTAGTAATTGTCTTAATATGCAGGGGACCAAGACATGACTACAGAGTGCACCCTTAGTACTTGTCCTAATATGCAGGGGAACAAAGATATGGCTACACAGTGCACCCTTAGTACTTGTCCTAATATGCAGGGGAACAAAGATATGGCTACACAGTGCACCCTTAGTACTTGTCCTAATATGCAGGGGACCAAGACATGACTACACAGTGCACCCATAGTACTTGTCCTAATATATAGGAGACCAGACATGGCTCCACAGGGCACACTTAGTACTTGTTCTAATATATAGGGACCCAGACATGACTACACAGTGCACCCTTAGTACTTGTCCTAATATATAGGGACCCAGACATGACTACACAGTGCACCGTTAGTACTTGTCCTAATATATAGGGACCCAGACATGACTACACAGTGCACCCTTAGTACTTGTCCTAATATGCAGGGGAACAAAGATATGGCTACACAGTGCACCCTTAGTACTTGTCCTAATATGCAGGGGACCAAGACATGAGTACACAGTGCACCCATAGTACTTGTCCTAATATATAGGGGACCCAGACATGGCTACACAGGGCACCTTAGTACTTGTCCTAATATATAGGGGGCCAGACATGACTACACAGTGCACCCTTAGTAATTGTCTTAATATGCAGGGGACCAAGACATGACTACAGAGTGCACCCTTAGTACTTGTCCTAATATGCAGGGGAACAAAGATATGGCTACACAGTGCACCCTTAGTACTTGTCCTAATATGCAGGGGAACAAAGATATGGCTACACAGTGCACCCTTAGTACTTGTCCTAATATGCAGGGGACCAAAACATGACTACACAGTGCACCCATAGTACTTGTCCTAATATATAGGGGACCCAGACATGGCTACACAGGGCACCCTTAGTACTTGTCCTAATATATAGGGGGCCAGACATGACTACACAGTGCACCCTTAGTACTTGTCCTAATATATAGGAGACCAGACATGGCTACACAGGGCACCCTTAGTACTTGTCCTAATATATAGGGGGCCAGACATGACTACACAGTGCACCCTTAGTAATTGTCTTAATATGCAGGGGACCAAGACATGACTACACAGTGCACCCTTAGTACTTGTCCTAATATGCAGGGGAACAAAGATATGGCTTCACAGTGCACCCTTAGTACTTGTCCTAATATACAGGGGACCAGACATGGCTACACAGTGCACCCTTAGTACTTGTCCTAATATACAGGGGGCCCAGACATGACTACACAGTGCACCTTTAGTACTTGTCCTAATATGCAGGGGACCCAGACATGACTACACAGTGCACCCTTAGTACTTGTCCTAATATATAGGAGACCAGATATGGCTACACACTGCACCCTTAGTACTTGTCCTAATATATAGGAGACCAGACATGGCTCCAGAGGGCACAGTTAGTACTTGTTCTAATATATAGGGACCCAGACATGACTACACAGTGCACCCTTAGTACTTGTCCTAATATATAGGAGACCAGATATGGGTGCACAGTGCACCCTTAGTACTTGTCCTAATATATAGGAGACCAGATATGGGTGCACAGTGCATTCTTAGTACTTGTCCTAATATATAGGAGACCAGACATGACTACACAGTGCACCCTTAGTACTTGTCCTAATATATGTAGGGGACTCAGATATGGCAACACAGTGCACCCTTAGTACTTGTCCTTATACATAGGGACCCAGACGTGGCTACACAGTGCACCCTTAGTACTTGTTCTAATACATAAGGGGCGCAGACATGGCTACACAGTGCACCCTTAGTACTTGTCCTAATATATAGGAGACCAGATATGGCTACACAGTGCACCCTTAGTACTTGTCCTAATATATAGGGGACCCAGACATGACTTCACAGTGCACCCTTAGTACTTGTCTTAATATATAGGGGACCAGACATGGCTACACAGTGCACCCTTAGTACTTGTCCTAATATATAGGAGACCAGATATGGCTACACAGTGCACCCTTAGTACTTGTCCTAATATATAGGAGACCCAGACATGGCTACACAGTGCACCCTTAGTACTTGTCCTAATATATAGGGGACCCAGACATAGCTACACAGTGCACCCTTAGTACTTGTCCTAATATATAGGGGACCCAGACATGACTTCACAGTGCACCCTAATGCTTGTCCTAATACACAGGGGACCCAGACATGACTACACAGTACACCCTTAGTACTTGTCCTAATATATAGGGGACCAGACATGGCTACACAGTGCCCCCTTAGTACTTGTCCTAATATACAGGGGGCCCAGACATGGCTACACAGTGCACCCTTAGTACTTATCCTAATATACAGGAGACCCAGACATGACTACACAGTGCACCCTTAGTACTTGTCCTAATATATAGGAGACCCAGACATGGCTACACAGTGCACCCTAATGCTTGTCCTAATATGCAGGGGACCAAGACATGGCTACACAGTGCACGCTTAGTACTTGTCCTAATATATAGGAGACCAGATATGGCTACACAGTGCACCCTTAGTACTTGTCCTAATATACAGGAGACCCAGACATAACTACACAGTGCACCCTTAGTACTTGTCCTAATATATAAGGGACCCAGACATGACTACACAGTGCACCCTAATGCTTGTCCTAATACACAGGTGACCCAGACATGACTACACAGTACACCCTTAGTACTTGTCCTAATATATAGGGGACCAGACATGGCTACACAGTGCACCCTTAGTACTTGTCCTAATATGCAGGGGACCAAGACATGAGTACACAGTGCACCCATAGTACTTGTCCTAATATATAGGGGACCCAGACATGGCTACACAGGGCACCTTAGTACTTGTCCTAATATATAGGGGGCCAGACATGACTACACAGTGCACCCTTAGTAATTGTCTTAATATGCAGGGGACCAAGACATGACTACAGAGTGCACCCTTAGTACTTGTCCTAATATGCAGGGGAACAAAGATATGGCTACACAGTGCACCCTTAGTACTTGTCCTAATATGCAGGGGAACAAAGATATGGCTACACAGTGCACCCTTAGTACTTGTCCTAATATGCAGGGGACCAAGACATGACTACACAGTGCACCCATAGTACTTGTCCTAATATATAGGAGACCAGACATGGCTCCACAGGGCACACTTAGTACTTGTTCTAATATATAGGGACCCAGACATGACTACACAGTGCACCCTTAGTACTTGTCCTAATATATAGGGACCCAGACATGACTACACAGTGCACCGTTAGTACTTGTCCTAATATATAGGGACCCAGACATGACTACACAGTGCACCCTTAGTACTTGTCCTAATATGCAGGGGAACAAAGATATGGCTACACAGTGCACCCTTAGTACTTGTCCTAATATGCAGGGGACCAAGACATGAGTACACAGTGCACCCATAGTACTTGTCCTAATATATAGGGGACCCAGACATGGCTACACAGGGCACCTTAGTACTTGTCCTAATATATAGGGGGCCAGACATGACTACACAGTGCACCCTTAGTAATTGTCTTAATATGCAGGGGACCAAGACATGACTACAGAGTGCACCCTTAGTACTTGTCCTAATATGCAGGGGAACAAAGATATGGCTACACAGTGCACCCTTAGTACTTGTCCTAATATGCAGGGGAACAAAGATATGGCTACACAGTGCACCCTTAGTACTTGTCCTAATATGCAGGGGACCAAAACATGACTACACAGTGCACCCATAGTACTTGTCCTAATATATAGGGGACCCAGACATGGCTACACAGGGCACCCTTAGTACTTGTCCTAATATATAGGGGGCCAGACATGACTACACAGTGCACCCTTAGTACTTGTCCTAATATATAGGAGACCAGACATGGCTACACAGGGCACCCTTAGTACTTGTCCTAATATATAGGGGGCCAGACATGACTACACAGTGCACCCTTAGTAATTGTCTTAATATGCAGGGGACCAAGACATGACTACACAGTGCACCCTTAGTACTTGTCCTAATATGCAGGGGAACAAAGATATGGCTTCACAGTGCACCCTTAGTACTTGTCCTAATATACAGGGGACCAGACATGGCTACACAGTGCACCCTTAGTACTTGTCCTAATATACAGGGGGCCCAGACATGACTACACAGTGCACCTTTAGTACTTGTCCTAATATGCAGGGGACCCAGACATGACTACACAGTGCACCCTTAGTACTTGTCCTAATATATAGGAGACCAGATATGGCTACACACTGCACCCTTAGTACTTGTCCTAATATATAGGAGACCAGACATGGCTCCAGAGGGCACAGTTAGTACTTGTTCTAATATATAGGGACCCAGACATGACTACACAGTGCACCCTTAGTACTTGTCCTAATATATAGGAGACCAGATATGGGTGCACAGTGCACCCTTAGTACTTGTCCTAATATATAGGAGACCAGATATGGGTGCACAGTGCATTCTTAGTACTTGTCCTAATATATAGGAGACCAGACATGACTACACAGTGCACCCTTAGTACTTGTCCTAATATATGTAGGGGACTCAGATATGGCAACACAGTGCACCCTTAGTACTTGTCCTTATACATAGGGACCCAGACGTGGCTACACAGTGCACCCTTAGTACTTGTTCTAATACATAAGGGGCGCAGACATGGCTACACAGTGCACCCTTAGTACTTGTCCTAATATATAGGAGACCAGATATGGCTACACAGTGCACCCTTAGTACTTGTCCTAATATATAGGGGACCCAGACATGACTTCACAGTGCACCCTTAGTACTTGTCTTAATATATAGGGGACCAGACATGGCTACACAGTGCACCCTTAGTACTTGTCCTAATATATAGGAGACCAGATATGGCTACACAGTGCACCCTTAGTACTTGTCCTAATATATAGGAGACCCAGACATGGCTACACAGTGCACCCTTAGTACTTGTCCTAATATATAGGGGACCCAGACATAGCTACACAGTGCACCCTTAGTACTTGTCCTAATATATAGGGGACCCAGACATGACTTCACAGTGCACCCTAATGCTTGTCCTAATACACAGGGGACCCAGACATGACTACACAGTACACCCTTAGTACTTGTCCTAATATATAGGGGACCAGACATGGCTACACAGTGCCCCCTTAGTACTTGTCCTAATATACAGGGGGCCCAGACATGGCTACACAGTGCACCCTTAGTACTTATCCTAATATACAGGAGACCCAGACATGACTACACAGTGCACCCTTAGTACTTGTCCTAATATATAGGAGACCCAGACATGGCTACACAGTGCACCCTAATGCTTGTCCTAATATGCAGGGGACCAAGACATGGCTACACAGTGCACGCTTAGTACTTGTCCTAATATATAGGAGACCAGATATGGCTACACAGTGCACCCTTAGTACTTGTCCTAATATACAGGAGACCCAGACATAACTACACAGTGCACCCTTAGTACTTGTCCTAATATATAAGGGACCCAGACATGACTACACAGTGCACCCTAATGCTTGTCCTAATACACAGGGGACCCAGACATGACTACACAGTACACCCTTAGTACTTGTCCTAATATATAGGGGACCAGACATGGCTACACAGTGCACCCTTAGTACTTGTCCTAATATGCAGGGGACCAAGACATGAGTACACAGTGCACCCATAGTACTTGTCCTAATATATAGGGGACCCAGACATGGCTACACAGGGCACCTTAGTACTTGTCCTAATATATAGGGGGCCAGACATGACTACACAGTGCACCCTTAGTAATTGTCTTAATATGCAGGGGACCAAGACATGACTACAGAGTGCACCCTTAGTACTTGTCCTAATATGCAGGGGAACAAAGATATGGCTACACAGTGCACCCTTAGTACTTGTCCTAATATGCAGGGGAACAAAGATATGGCTACACAGTGCACCCTTAGTACTTGTCCTAATATGCAGGGGACCAAGACATGACTACACAGTGCACCCATAGTACTTGTCCTAATATATAGGAGACCAGACATGGCTCCACAGGGCACACTTAGTACTTGTTCTAATATATAGGGACCCAGACATGACTACACAGTGCACCCTTAGTACTTGTCCTAATATATAGGGACCCAGACATGACTACACAGTGCACCGTTAGTACTTGTCCTAATATATAGGGACCCAGACATGACTACACAGTGCACCCTTAGTACTTGTCCTAATATGCAGGGGAACAAAGATATGGCTACACAGTGCACCCTTAGTACTTGTCCTAATATGCAGGGGACCAAGACATGAGTACACAGTGCACCCATAGTACTTGTCCTAATATATAGGGGACCCAGACATGGCTACACAGGGCACCTTAGTACTTGTCCTAATATATAGGGGGCCAGACATGACTACACAGTGCACCCTTAGTAATTGTCTTAATATGCAGGGGACCAAGACATGACTACAGAGTGCACCCTTAGTACTTGTCCTAATATGCAGGGGAACAAAGATATGGCTACACAGTGCACCCTTAGTACTTGTCCTAATATGCAGGGGAACAAAGATATGGCTACACAGTGCACCCTTAGTACTTGTCCTAATATGCAGGGGACCAAGACATGACTACACAGTGCACCCATAGTACTTGTCCTAATATATAGGGGACCCAGACATGGCTACACAGGGCACCCTTAGTACTTGTCCTAATATATAGGGGGCCAGACATGACTACACAGTGCACCCTTAGTACTTGTCCTAATATATAGGAGACCAGACATGGCTACACAGGGCACCCTTAGTACTTGTCCTAATATATAGGGGGCCAGACATGACTACACAGTGCACCCTTAGTAATTGTCTTAATATGCAGGGGACCAAGACATGACTACACAGTGCACCCTTAGTACTTGTCCTAATATGCAGGGGAACAAAGATATGGCTTCACAGTGCACCCTTAGTACTTGTCCTAATATATAGGGGGCCCAGACATGACTACACAGTGCACCTTTAGTACTTGTCCTAATATATAGGAGACCAGATACGGCTACACAGTGCACCCTTAGTACTTGTCCTAATATATAGGAGACCCAATATGGCTACACAGTGCACCCTTAGTACTTGTCCCAATATACAGGAGACCCAATATGGCTATACAGTGCACACTTAGTACTTGTCCTAATATATAGGGGGCCAGACATGACTACAGAGTGCACCCTTAGTAATTGTCTTAATATGCAGGGGACCAAGACATGACTACACAGTGCACCCTTAGTACTTGTCCTAATATGCAGGGGAACAAAGATATGGCTACACAGTGCACCCTTAGTACTTGTCCTAATATGCAGGAGAACAAAGATATGGCTACACAGTGCACCCTTAGTACTTGTCCTAATATGCAGGGGACCAAGACATGACTACACAGTGCACCCTTAGTACTTGTCCTAATATGCAGGGGACCAAGACATGACTACACAGTGCACCCATAGTACTTGTCCTAATATATAGGAGACCAGACATGACTACACAGTGCACCCATAGTACTTGTCCTAATATATAGGAGACCAGACATGGCTACACAGTGCCCCCTTAGTCCTTGTCCTAATATACAGGGGACCCAGACATGACTACACAGTGCACCCTTAGTACTTGTCCTAACATACAGGAGACCCAGACATGGCTACACAGTGCACCCTTAGTACTTGTCCTAATATACAGGGGGCCCAGACATGGCTACACAGTGCACCCTTAGTACTTGTCCTAACATACAGGAGACCCAGACATAGCTACACAGTGCACCCTTAGTACTTGTCCTAATATATAGGGGACCAGACATGGCTACACAGTGCACCCTTAGTACTTGTCCTAATATATAGGGGACCCAGACATGGCTACACAGTGCACCCTTAGTACTTGTCCTAATATATAGGGGACCCAGACATGGCTACACAGTGCACCCATAGTACTTGTCCTAATATATAGGGGACCCAGACATGACTACACAGTGCACCCTAATGCTTGTCCTAATACACAGAGGACCCAGACATGACTACACAGTACACCCTTAGTACTTGTCCTAATATATAGGGGACCAGACATGGCTACACAGTGCCCCCTTAGTACTTGTCCTAATATACAGGGGGCCCAGACATGGCTACACAGTGCACCCTTAGTACTTGTCCTAATATATAGGAGACCCAGACATGGCTACACAGTGCACCCTTAGAACTTGTCCTAATATATAGGAGACCAGACATGGCTACACAGTGCACCCTTAGTACTTGTCCTAATATATAGGGGACCCAGACATGACTACACAGTGCACCCTTAGTACTTGTCCTAATATATAGGGGACCAGACATGGCTACACAGTACACCCTTAGTACTTGTCCTAATATATAGGGGACCCAGACATGGCTACACAGTGCACCCTTAGTACTTGTCCTAATATATAGGGGACCCAGACATGACTACACAATGCACCCTTAGTACTTGTCCTAATATATAGGGGACCAGACATGGCTACACAGTACACGCTTAGTACTTGTCCTAATATATAAGGGACCAGACATGGCTACACAGTGCACCCTTAGTACTTGTCCTAATATATAGGGGACCCAGACATGGCCACACAGTGCACCCTTAGTACTTGTCCTAATATGCAGGGGAACAAAGAGATGGCTACACAGTGCACCCTTAGTACTTGTCCTAATATGCAGGGGACCCAGACATGGCTACACAGTGCACCCTTAGTACCTGTCCTAATATATAGGAGACCAGATATGCCTACACAGTGCGCCCTTAGTACTTGTCCTAATATATAGGAGACCAGATATGGCTACACAGTGCACCCTTAGTACTTGTCCTAATATATAGAGGACTCAGACATGGCTACACAGTGCACCCTTAGTACTTGTCCTAATATACAGAGGACCCAGACATGGCTACACAGTGCACCCTTAGTACTTGTTCTAACATGCAGGGGAACAAAGACATGGCTACACAGTGCACCCTTAGTACTTGTCCTAATATGCAGGGGAACAAAGATATGGCTACACAGTGCACCCTTAGTACTTGTCCTAATATGCAGGGGAACAAAGACATGGCTACACAGTGCACCCTTAGTACTTGTCCTAATATGCAGGGGACCAAGACATGGCTACACAGTGCACCCTTAGTACTTGTCCTAACATACAGGAGACCCAGACATGGCTACACAGTGCACCCTTAGTACTTGTCCTAATATATAGGGGACCAAGACATGGCTACACAGTGCACCCTTAGTACTTATCCTAATATATAGGGACTCAGACATGGCTACACAGTGCTCCCTTAGTACTTGTCCTAATACATAGGGATCCAGACGTGGCTACACAGTGCACCCTTAGTACTTGATCTAATACATAAGGGGCGCAGACATGGCTACACAGTGCACCCTTAGTACTTGTCCTAATATATAGGGGACCCAGACATGGCTACACAGTGCACCCTTAGTACTTGTCCTAATATATAGGGGACCCAGACATGACTACACAGTGCACCCTAATGCTTGTCCTAATACACAGGGGACCCAGACATGACTACACAGTACACCCTTAGTACTTGTCCTAATATATAGGGGACCAGACATGGCTACACAGTGCACCCTTAGTACTTATCCTAATATACAGGAGACCCAGACATGACTACACAGTGCACCCTTAGTACTTGTCCTAATATATAGGAGACCCAGACATGGCTACACAGTGCACCCTTAGTACTTATCCTAATATATAGGGACTCAGACATGGCTACACAGAGCACCCTTAGTACTTGTCCTAATATATAGGGGACCCAGACATGACTACACAGTGCACCCTAATGCTTGTCCTAATATGCAGGGGACCAAGACATGGCTACACAGTACACCCTTAGTACTTGTCCTAATATATAGGGGACCAGACATGGCTACACAGTGCACCCTTAGTACTTGTCCTAATATATAGGGGACCCAGACATGACTACACAGTGCACCATTAGTACTTGTCCTAATACATAGGGACCCAGACATGACTACACAGTGCACCCTTAGTACTTGTCCTAATATATAGGGACCCAGACATGGCTACACAGTGCACCCTTAGTACTTATCCTAATATATAGGGGACCAGATATGGCTACACAGTACACCCTTAGTACTTGTCCTAATATATAGGAGACCAGACATGGCTACACAGTGCACCCTTAGTACTTGTCCTAATATATAGGGGACCAGACATGGCTACACACTGCACCCTTAGTACTTGTCCTAATATATAGGGGACCCAGACATGACTACACAGTGCACCCTAATGCTTGTCCTAATATGCAGGGGACCAAGACATGGCTACACAGTACACACTTAGTACTTGTCCTAATATATAGGGGACCAGACATGGCTACACAGTGCACCCTTAGTACTTGTCCTAATATATAGGGGACCCAGGCATGACTACACAGTGCACCCTTAGTACTTGTCCTAATACATAGGGACCCAGACATGACTACACAGTGCACCCTTAGTACTTGTCCTAATATATAGGGAGCCAGACATGGCTATACAGTGCACGCTTAGTACTTGTCCTAATATATAGGAGACCTGATATGGCTACACAGTGCACCCTTAGTACTTGTACTAATATATAGGGGACCAGACATGGCTACACAGTGCACCCTTAGTACTTGTCCTAATATACAGGAGACCCAGACATGACTACACAGTGCACCCTTAGTACTTTTCCTAATATATAGGGGACCCAGACATGACTACACAGTGCACCCTTAGTACTTGTCCTAATATATAGGGGACCCAGACATGACTACACAGTGCACCCTAATGCTTGTCCTAATACACAGGGGACCCAGACCTGACTACACAGTACACCCTTAGTACTTGTCCTAATATATAGGGGACCAGACATGGCTACACAGTGCACCCTTAGTACCTGTCCTAATATATAGGGGACCCAGACATGACTAAACAGTGCACCCTTAGGATTTGTCCTAATACATAGGGACCCAGACATGACTACACAGTGCACCCTTAGTACTTGTCCTAATATATAGGGACCCAGACATGGCTACACAGTGCACCCTTAGTACTTATCCTAATATATAGGGACCCAGACATGACTACACAGTGTACCCTTAGTACTTATCCTAATATATAGGATACCAGATATGGCTACACAGTGCACGCTTAGTACTTGTCCTAATATATAGGAGACCAGACATGGCTATACAGTGCACCCTTAGTACTTGTCCTAATATACAGGAGACCCAGACATGGCTACACAGTGCACCCTTAGTACTTGTCCTAATATACAGGAGACCCAGACATGACTACACAGTGCACCCTTAGTACTTGTCCTAATATATAGGAGACCAGATATGGGTACACAGTGCACCCTTAGTACTTGTCCTAATATATAGGGGACCAGATATGGCTACACAGTGCACCCTTAGTACTTGTCCTAATATGCAGGGGACCCAGACGTGACTACACAGTGCACCCTTAGTACGTGTCCTAATATATAGGAGACCAGATATGGCTACACAGTGCACCCTTAGTACTTGTCCTAATATATAGGAGACCAGATATGGGTACACAGTGCACCCTTAGTACTTGTCCTAATATATAGGAGACCAGACATGGCTACACAGTGCACCCTTAGTACTTGTTCTAATATATAGGAAACCAGACATGGGTACACAGTGCACCCTTAGTACTTGTCCTAATATGTAGGAGACCAGACATGGCTCCACAGGGCACAGTTAGCACTTGTTCTAATATATAGAGACCCAGACATGACTACACAGTGCACCCTTAGTACTTGTCCTAATATATAGGGACCCAGACATGACTACACAGTGCACCCTTGGTACTTGTCCTAATATATAGGAGACCCGATATGGGTACACAGTGCACCCTTAGTACTTGTCCTAATATATAGGGACCCAGACATGACTACACAGTGCACCCTTAGTACTTGTCCTAATATATAGGAGACCAGATATGGGTACACAGAGCACCCTTAGTACTTGTCCTAATATGCAGGGGACCAAGACATGGCTACACTGTGCACCCTTAGTACTTGTCCTAATATATAGGAGACCAGACATGGCTACACAGTGCACCCTTAGTACTTGTCCTAATATATAGGGGACCCAGACATGGCTACACAGTGCACCCTTAGTACTTGTCCTAATATATAGGAGACCAGATATGGGTACACAGAGCACCCTTAGTACTTGTCCTAATATGCAGGGGACCAAGACATGGCTACACTGTGCACCCTTAGTACTTGTCCTAATATATAGGAGACCAGACATGGCTACACAGTGCACCCTTAGTACTTGTCCTAATATGCAGGGGACCCAGACATGGCTACACAGTGCACCCTTAGTACTTGTCCTAATATACAGGGGACCAGACATGGCTACACAGTGCACCCTTAGTACTTGTCCTAATATATAGGGGACCAGACATGGCTACACAGTGCACCCTTAGTACTTGTCCTAATATATAGGGGACCCAGACATGGCTACACAGTGCACCCTTAGTAATTGTCTTAATATGCAGGGGACCAAGACATGACTACACAGTGCACCCTTAGTACTTGTCCTAATATGCAGGGGAACAAAGATATGGCTACACAGTGCACCCTTAGTACTTGTCCTAATATGCAGGAGAACAAAGATATGGCTACACAGTGCACCCTTAGTACTTGTCCTAATATGCAGGGGACCAAGACATGACTACACAGTGCACCCTTAGTACTTGTCCTAATATGCAGGGGACCAAGACATGACTACACAGTGCACCCATAGTACTTGTCCTAATATATAGGAGACCAGACATGACTACACAGTGCACCCATAGTACTTGTCCTAATATATAGGAGACCAGACATGGCTACACAGTGCCCCCTTAGTCCTTGTCCTAATATACAGGGGACCCAGACATGACTACACAGTGCACCCTTAGTACTTGTCCTAACATACAGGAGACCCAGACATGGCTACACAGTGCACCCTTAGTACTTGTCCTAATATACAGGGGGCCCAGACATGGCTACACAGTGCACCCTTAGTACTTGTCCTAACATACAGGAGACCCAGACATAGCTACACAGTGCACCCTTAGTACTTGTCCTAATATATAGGGGACCAGACATGGCTACACAGTGCACCCTTAGTACTTGTCCTAATATATAGGGGACCCAGACATGGCTACACAGTGCACCCTTAGTACTTGTCCTAATATATAGGGGACCCAGACATGGCTACACAGTGCACCCATAGTACTTGTCCTAATATATAGGGGACCCAGACATGACTACACAGTGCACCCTAATGCTTGTCCTAATACACAGAGGACCCAGACATGACTACACAGTACACCCTTAGTACTTGTCCTAATATATAGGGGACCAGACATGGCTACACAGTGCCCCCTTAGTACTTGTCCTAATATACAGGGGGCCCAGACATGGCTACACAGTGCACCCTTAGTACTTGTCCTAATATATAGGAGACCCAGACATGGCTACACAGTGCACCCTTAGAACTTGTCCTAATATATAGGAGACCAGACATGGCTACACAGTGCACCCTTAGTACTTGTCCTAATATATAGGGGACCCAGACATGACTACACAGTGCACCCTTAGTACTTGTCCTAATATATAGGGGACCAGACATGGCTACACAGTACACCCTTAGTACTTGTCCTAATATATAGGGGACCCAGACATGGCTACACAGTGCACCCTTAGTACTTGTCCTAATATATAGGGGACCCAGACATGACTACACAATGCACCCTTAGTACTTGTCCTAATATATAGGGGACCAGACATGGCTACACAGTACACGCTTAGTACTTGTCCTAATATATAAGGGACCAGACATGGCTACACAGTGCACCCTTAGTACTTGTCCTAATATATAGGGGACCCAGACATGGCCACACAGTGCACCCTTAGTACTTGTCCTAATATGCAGGGGAACAAAGAGATGGCTACACAGTGCACCCTTAGTACTTGTCCTAATATGCAGGGGACCCAGACATGGCTACACAGTGCACCCTTAGTACCTGTCCTAATATATAGGAGACCAGATATGCCTACACAGTGCGCCCTTAGTACTTGTCCTAATATATAGGAGACCAGATATGGCTACACAGTGCACCCTTAGTACTTGTCCTAATATATAGAGGACTCAGACATGGCTACACAGTGCACCCTTAGTACTTGTCCTAATATACAGAGGACCCAGACATGGCTACACAGTGCACCCTTAGTACTTGTTCTAACATGCAGGGGAACAAAGACATGGCTACACAGTGCACCCTTAGTACTTGTCCTAATATGCAGGGGAACAAAGATATGGCTACACAGTGCACCCTTAGTACTTGTCCTAATATGCAGGGGAACAAAGACATGGCTACACAGTGCACCCTTAGTACTTGTCCTAATATGCAGGGGACCAAGACATGGCTACACAGTGCACCCTTAGTACTTGTCCTAACATACAGGAGACCCAGACATGGCTACACAGTGCACCCTTAGTACTTGTCCTAATATATAGGGGACCAAGACATGGCTACACAGTGCACCCTTAGTACTTATCCTAATATATAGGGACTCAGACATGGCTACACAGTGCTCCCTTAGTACTTGTCCTAATACATAGGGATCCAGACGTGGCTACACAGTGCACCCTTAGTACTTGATCTAATACATAAGGGGCGCAGACATGGCTACACAGTGCACCCTTAGTACTTGTCCTAATATATAGGGGACCCAGACATGGCTACACAGTGCACCCTTAGTACTTGTCCTAATATATAGGGGACCCAGACATGACTACACAGTGCACCCTAATGCTTGTCCTAATACACAGGGGACCCAGACATGACTACACAGTACACCCTTAGTACTTGTCCTAATATATAGGGGACCAGACATGGCTACACAGTGCACCCTTAGTACTTATCCTAATATACAGGAGACCCAGACATGACTACACAGTGCACCCTTAGTACTTGTCCTAATATATAGGAGACCCAGACATGGCTACACAGTGCACCCTTAGTACTTATCCTAATATATAGGGACTCAGACATGGCTACACAGAGCACCCTTAGTACTTGTCCTAATATATAGGGGACCCAGACATGACTACACAGTGCACCCTAATGCTTGTCCTAATATGCAGGGGACCAAGACATGGCTACACAGTACACCCTTAGTACTTGTCCTAATATATAGGGGACCAGACATGGCTACACAGTGCACCCTTAGTACTTGTCCTAATATATAGGGGACCCAGACATGACTACACAGTGCACCCTTAGTACTTGTCCTAATACATAGGGACCCAGACATGACTACACAGTGCACCCTTAGTACTTGTCCTAATATATAGGGACCCAGACATGGCTACACAGTGCACCCTTAGTACTTATCCTAATATATAGGGGACCAGATATGGCTACACAGTACACCCTTAGTACTTGTCCTAATATATAGGAGACCAGACATGGCTACACAGTGCACCCTTAGTACTTGTCCTAATATATAGGGGACCAGACATGGCTACACACTGCACCCTTAGTACTTGTCCTAATATATAGGGGACCCAGACATGACTACACAGTGCACCCTAATGCTTGTCCTAATATGCAGGGGACCAAGACATGGCTACACAGTACACACTTAGTACTTGTCCTAATATATAGGGGACCAGACATGGCTACACAGTGCACCCTTAGTACTTGTCCTAATATATAGGGGACCCAGGCATGACTACACAGTGCACCCTTAGTACTTGTCCTAATACATAGGGACCCAGACATGACTACACAGTGCACCCTTAGTACTTGTCCTAATATATAGGGAGCCAGACATGGCTATACAGTGCACGCTTAGTACTTGTCCTAATATATAGGAGACCTGATATGGCTACACAGTGCACCCTTAGTACTTGTACTAATATATAGGGGACCAGACATGGCTACACAGTGCACCCTTAGTACTTGTCCTAATATACAGGAGACCCAGACATGACTACACAGTGCACCCTTAGTACTTTTCCTAATATATAGGGGACCCAGACATGACTACACAGTGCACCCTTAGTACTTGTCCTAATATATAGGGGACCCAGACATGACTACACAGTGCACCCTAATGCTTGTCCTAATACACAGGGGACCCAGACCTGACTACACAGTACACCCTTAGTACTTGTCCTAATATATAGGGGACCAGACATGGCTACACAGTGCACCCTTAGTACCTGTCCTAATATATAGGGGACCCAGACATGACTAAACAGTGCACCCTTAGGATTTGTCCTAATACATAGGGACCCAGACATGACTACACAGTGCACCCTTAGTACTTGTCCTAATATATAGGGACCCAGACATGGCTACACAGTGCACCCTTGGTACTTATCCTAATATATAGGGACCCAGACATGACTACACAGTGTACCCTTAGTACTTATCCTAATATATAGGATACCAGATATGGCTACACAGTGCACGCTTAGTACTTGTCCTAATATATAGGAGACCAGACATGGCTATACAGTGCACCCTTAGTACTTGTCCTAATATACAGGAGACCCAGACATGGCTACACAGTGCACCCTTAGTACTTGTCCTAATATACAGGAGACCCAGACATGGCTACACAGTGCACCCTTAGTACTTGTCCTAATATATAGGAGACCAGATATGGGTACACAGTGCACCCTTAGTACTTGTCCTAATATGCAGGGGACCCAGACGTGACTACACAGTGCACCCTTAGTACGTGTCCTAATATATAGGAGACCAGATATGGCTACACAGTGCACCCTTAGTACTTGTCCTAATATATAGGAGACCAGATATGGGTACACAGTGCACCCTTAGTACTTGTCCTAATATATAGGAGACCAGACATGGCTACACAGTGCACCCTTAGTACTTGTCCTAATATATAGGAAACCAGACATGGGTACACAGTGCACCCTTAGTACTTGTCCTAATATGTAGGAGACCAGACATGGCTCCACAGGGCACAGTTAGCACTTGTTCTAATATATAGAGACCCAGACATGACTACACAGTGCACCCTTAGTACTTGTCCTAATATATAGGGACCCAGACATGACTACACAGTGCACCCTTGGTACTTGTCCTAATATATAGGAGACCCGATATGGGTACACAGTGCACCCTTAGTACTTGTCCTAATATATAGGGACCCAGACATGACTACACAGTGCACCCTTAGTACTTGTCCTAATATATAGGGGACCAAGACATGGCCACACAGTGCACCCTTAGTACTTGTCCTAATATGCAGGGGACCCAGACATGGCTACACAGTGCACCCTTAGTACTTATCCTAATATATAGGGACCCAGACATGGCTACACAGTGCACCCTTAGTACTTGTCCTAATATATAGGAGACCAGACATGGCTCCACAGGGCACACTTAGTACTTGTTCTAATATATAGGGACCCAGACATGACTACACAGTGCACCCTTAGTACTTGTCCTAATATATAGGGACCCAGACATGACTACACAGTGCACCGTTAGTACTTGTCCTAATATATAGGGACCCAGACATGACTACACAGTGCACCCTTAGTACTTGTCCTAATATGCAGGGGAACAAAGATATGGCTACACAGTGCACCCTTAGTACTTGTCCTAATATGCAGGGGACCAAGACATGAGTACACAGTGCACCCATAGTACTTGTCCTAATATATAGGGGACCCAGACATGGCTACACAGGGCACCTTAGTACTTGTCCTAATATATAGGGGGCCAGACATGACTACACAGTGCACCATTAGTAATTGTCTTAATATGCAGGGGACCAAGACATGACTACAGAGTGCACCCTTAGTACTTGTCCTAATATGCAGGGGAACAAAGATATCGCTACACAGTGCACCCTTAGTACTTGTCCTAATATGCAGGGGAACAAAGATATGGCTACACAGTGCACCCTTAGTACTTGTCCTAATATGCAGGGGACCAAGACATGACTACACAGTGCACCCATAGTACTTGTCCTAATATATAGGGGACCCAGACATGGCTACACAGGGCACCCTTAGTACTTGTCCTAATATATAGGGGGCCAGACATGACTACACAGTGCACCCATAGTACTTGTCCTAATATATAGGGGACCCAGACATGACTACACAGTGCACCCTTAGTACTTGTCCTAATATGCAGGGGAACAAAGATATGGCTTCACAGTGCACCCTTAGTACTTGTCCTAATATATAGGGGGCCCAGACATGACTACACAGTTCACCTTTAGTACTTGTCCTAATATATAGGAGACCAGATACGGCTACACAGTGCACCCTTAGTACTTGTCCTAATATATAGGAGACCCAATATGGCTACACAGTGCACCCTTAGTACTTGTCCCAATATACAGGAGACCCAATATGGCTATACAGTGCACACTTAGTACTTGTCCTAATATATAGGGGGCCAGACATGACTACACAGTGCACCCTTAGTAATTGTCTTAATATGCAGGGGACCAAGACATGACTACACAGTGCACCCTTAGTACTTGTCCTAATATGCAGGGGAACAAAGATATGGCTACACAGTGCACCCTTAGTACTTGTCCTAATATGCAGGGGAACAAAGATATGGCTACACAGTGCACCCTTAGTACTTGTCCTAATATGCAGGGGACCAAGACATGACTACACAGTGCACCCATAGTACTTGTCCTAATATATAGGAGACCAGACATGACTACACAGTGCACCCTTAGTACTTGTCCTAATATATAGGGGACCCAGACATGGCTACACAGTGCACCCTTAGTACTTGTCCTAATATATAGGAGACCAGATATGGGTACACAGAGCACCCTTAGTACTTGTCCTAATATGCAGGGGACCAAGACATGGCTACACTGTGCACCCTTAGTACTTGTCCTAATATATAGGAGACCAGACATGGCTACACAGTGCACCCTTAGTACTTGTCCTAATATGCAGGGGACCCAGACATGGCTACACAGTGCACCCTTAGTACTTGTCCTAATATACAGGGGACCAGACATGGCTACACAGTGCACCCTTAGTACTTGTCCTAATATACAGGGGGCCCAGACATGACTACACAGTGCACCTTTAGTACTTGTCCTAATATGCAGGGGACCCAGACGTGACTACACAGTGCACCCTTAGTACTTGTCCTAATATATAGGAGACCAGATATGGCTACACACTGCACCCTTAGTACTTGTCCTAATATATAGGAGACCAGACATGGCTCCAGAGGGCACAGTTAGTACTTGTTCTAATATATAGGGACCCAGACATGACTACACAGTGCACCCTTAGTACTTGTCCTAATATATAGGAGACCAGATATGGGTGCACAGTGCACCCTTAGTACTTGTCCTAATATATAGGAGACCAGATATGGGTGCACAGTGCACCCTTAGTACTTGTCCTAATATATAGGAGACCAGACATGACTACACAGTGCACCCTTAGTACTTGTCCTAATATATGTAGGGGACTCAGATATGGCAACACAGTGCACCCTTAGTACTTGTCCTTATACATAGGGACCCAGACGTGGCTACACAGTGCACCCTTAGTACTTGTCCTAATATATAGGAGACCTGATATGGCTACACAGTGCACCCTTAGTACTTGTACTAATATATAGGGGACCAGACATGGCTACACAGTGCAATCTTAGTACTTGTCCTAATATACAGGAGACCCAGACATGACTACACAGTGCACCCTTAGTACTTGTCCTAATATAAAAGGGACCCAGACATGACTACACAGTGCACCCTAATGCTTGTCCTAATACACAGGGGACCCAGACATGACTACACAGTACACCCTTAGTACTTGTCCTAATATATAGGGGACCAGACATGGCTACACAGTGCACCCTTAGTACTTGTCCTAATATATAGGGGACCCAGACATGACTACACAGTGCACCCTTAGTACTTGTCCTAATATATAGGAGACCAGATATGGCTACACAGTGCACCCTTAGTACTTGTCCTAATATATAGGAGACCCAGACATGGCTACACAGTGCACCCTTAGTACTTGTCCTAATATATAGGGGACCCAGACATAGCTACACAGTGCACCCTTAGTACTTGTCCTAATATATAGGGGACCCAGACATGACTTCACAGTGCACCCTAATGCTTGTCCTAATACACAGGGGACCCAGACATGACTACACAGTACACCCTTAGTACTTGTCCTAATATATAGGGGACCAGACATGGCTACACAGTGCCCCCTTAGTACTTGTCCTAATAAACAGGGGGCCCAGACATGGCTACACAGTGCACCCTTAGTACTTATCCTAATATACAGGAGACCCAGACATGACTACACAGTGCACCCTTAGTACTTGTCCTAATATATAGGAGACCCAGACATGGCTACACAGTGCACCCTAATGCTTGTCCTAATATGCAGGGGACCAAGACATGGCTACACAGTGCACGCTTAGTACTTGTCCTAATATATAGGAGACCAGATATGGCTACACAGTGCACCCTTAGTACTTGTCCTAATATATAGGGGACCAGACATGGCTACACAGTGCACCCTTAGTACTTGTCCTAATATACAGGAGACCCAGACATGACTACACAGTGCACCCTTAGTACTTGTCCTAATATATAGGGGACCCAGACATGGCTACACAGTGCACCCTAATGCTTGTCCTAATACACAGGGGACCCAGACATGACTACACAGTACACCCTTAGTACTTGTCCTAATATATAGGGGACCAGACATGGCTACACAGTGCACCCTTAGTACTTGTCCTAATATATAGGGGACCCAGACATGACTACACAGTGCACCCTTAGTACTTGTCCTAATATATAGGGGACCAGACATGGCTACACAGTACACCCTTAGTACTTGTCCTAATATATAGGGGACCAGACATGGCTACACAGTGCACCCTTAGTACTTGTCCTAATATATAGGAGACCCAGACATGACTACACAGTGCACCCTTAGTACATGTCCTAATATATAGGGGACCAGACATGGCTACACAGTACACCCTTAGTACTTGTCCTAATATATAGGGGACCCAGACATGGCCACATAGTGCACCCTTAGTACTTGTCCTAATATGCAGGGGAACAAAGACATGGCTACACAGTGCACCCTTAGTACTTGTCCTAATATGCAGGGGACCCACACATGGCTACACAGTGCACCCTTAGTACTTGTCCTAATATATAGGAGACCAGATATGGCTACACAGTGCACCCTTAGTACTTGTCCTAATATACAGGGGGCCCAGACATAGCTACACAGTGCACCCTTAGTACTTATCCTAATATACAGGAGACCCAGACATGACTACACAGTGCACCCTTAGTACTTGTCCTAATATATAGGAGACCCAGACATGGCTACACAGTGCACCCTTAGTACTTATCCTAATATATAGGGACTCAGACATGGCTACACAGTGCACCCTTAGTACTTGTCCTAATATATAGGGGACCCAGACATGACTACACAGTGCACCCTAATGCTTGTCCTAATATGCAGGGGACCAAGACATGGCTACACAGTGCACGCTTACTACTTGTCCTAATATATAGGGGACCAGATATGGCTACACAGTGCACCCTTAGTACTTGTCCTAATATATAGGGGACCAGACATGGCTACACAGTGCACCCTTAGTACTTGTCCTAATATACAGGAGACCCAGACATGACTACACAGTGCACCCTTAGTACTTGTCCTAATATATAGGGGACCCAGACATGACTACACAGTGCACCCTAATGCTTGTCCTAATACACAGGGGACCCAGACATAACTACACAGTACACCCTTAGTACTTGTCCTAATATATAGGGGACCAGACATGGCTACACAGTGCACCCTTAGTACTTGTCCTAATATATAGGGGACCCAGACATGACTACACAGTGCACCCTTAGTACTTGTCCTAATATATAGGGGACCAGACATGGCTACACAGTACACCCTTAGTACTTGTCCTAATATATAGGGGACCCAGACATGACTACACAGTGCACCCTTAGTACTTGTCCTAATATATAGGGGACCAGACATGGCTACACAGTGCACCCTTAGTACGTGTCCTAATATATAGGAGACCCAGACATGACTACACAGTGCACCCTTAGTACTTGTCCTAATATATACGGGACCAGACATGGCTACATAGTACACCCTTAGTACTCGTCCTAATATATAGGGAACCCAGACATGGCCACACAGTGCACCCTTAGTACTTGTCCTAATATGCAGGGGAACAAAGACATGGCTACACAGTGCACCCTTAGTACTTGTCCTAATATGCAGGGGACCCAGACATGGCTACACAGTGCACCCTTAGTACTTGTCCTAATATATAGGAGACCAGATATGGCTACACAGTGCACCCTTAGTACTTGTCCTAATATATAGAGGACTCAGACATGGCTACACAGTGCACCCTTAGTACTTGTTCTAATACATAAGGGGCGCAGACATGGCTACATAGTGCACCCTTAGTACTTGTCCTAATATATAGGGGACCCAGACATAGCTACACAGTGCACCCTTAGTACTTGTCCTAATATATAGGGGACCCAGACATGACTACACAGTGCATCCTAATGCTTGTCCTAATACACAGGGGACCCAGACATGACTAAACAGTACACCCTTAGTACTTGTCCTAATATATAGGGGACCAGACATGGCTACACAGTGCCCCCTTAGTACTTGTCCTAATATACAGGGGGCCAAGACATGGCTACACAGTGCACCCTTAGTACTTGTCCTAACATACAGGAGACCCAGACATGGCTACAAAGTGCACCCTTAGTACTTGTCCTAATATACAGGGGGCCCAGACATGGCTACACAGTGCACCCTTAGTACTTGTCCTAACATACAGGAGACCCAGACATAGCTATACAGTGCACCCATAGTACTTGTCCTAATATATAGGGGACCCAGACATGACTACACAGTGCACCCTAATGCTTGTCCTAATACACAGGGGACCCAGACATGACTACACAGTACACCCTTAGTACTTGTCCTAATATATAGGGGACCAGACATGGCTACACAGTGCCCCCTTAGTACTTGTCCTAATATACAGGGGGCCCAGACATGGCTACACAGTGCACCTTTAGTACTTGTCCTAATATATAGGGGACCCAGACATGACTACACAATGCACCCTTAGTACTTGTCCTAATATATAGGGGACCAGACATGGCTACACAGTACACGCTTAGTACTTGTCCTAATATATAAGGGACCAGACATGGCTACACAGTGCACCCTTAGTACTTGTCCTAATATATAGGGGACCCAGACATGGCCACACAGTGCACCCTTAGTACTTGTCCTAATATGCAGGGGAACAAAGAGATGGCTACACAGTGCACCCTTAGTACTTGTCCTAATATGCAGGGGACCCAGACATGGCTACACAGTGCACCCTTAGTACCTGTCCAAATATATAGGAGACCAGATATGCCTACACAGTGCACCCTTAGTACTTGTCCTAATATATAGGAGACCAGATATGGCTACACAGTGCACCCTTAGTACTTGTCCTAATATATAGAGGACTCAGACATGGCTACACAGTGCACCCTTAGTACTTGTCCTAATATACAGAGGACCCAGACATGGCTACACAGTGCACCCTTAGTACTTGTTCTAACATGCAGGGGAACAAAGACATGGCTACACAGTGCACCCTTAGTACTTGTCCTAATATGCAGGGGAACAAAGATATGGCTACACAGTGCACCCTTAGTACTTGTCCTAATATGCAGGGGAACAAAGACATGGCTACACAGTGCACCCTTAGTACTTGTCCTAATATGCAGGGGACCAAGACATGGCTACACAGTGCACCCTTAGTACTTGTCCTAACATACAGGAGACCCAGATATGGCTACATAGTGCACCCTTAGTACTTGTCCTAATATATAGGGGACCCAGACATGGCTACACAGTGCACCCTTAGTACTTATCCTAATATATAGGGACTCAGACATGGCTACACAGTGCTCCCTTAGTACTTGTCCTAATACATAGGGATCCAGACGTGGCTACACAGTGCACCCTTAGTACTTGATCTAATACATAAGGGGCGCAGACATGGCTACACAGTGCACCCTTAGTACTTGTCCTAATATATAGGGGACCCAGACATGGCTACACAGTGCACCCTTAGTACTTGTCCTAATATATAGGGGACCCAGACATGACTACACAGTGCACCCTAATGCTTGTCCTAATACACAGGGGACCCAGACATGACTACACAGTACACCCTTAGTACTTGTCCTAATATATAGGGGACCAGACATGGCTACACAGTGCACCCTTAGTACTTATCCTAATATACAGGAGACCCAGACATGACTACACAGTGCACCCTTAGTACTTGTCCTAATATATAGGAGACCCAGACATGGCTACACAGTGCATCCTTAGTACTTATCCTAATATATAGGGACTCAGACATGGCTACACAGTGCACCCTTAGTACTTGTCCTAATATATAGGGGACCCAGACATGACTACACAGTGCACCCTAATGCTTGTCCTAATATGCAGGGGACCAAGACATGGCTACACAGTACACCCTTAGTACTTGTCCTAATATATAGGGGACCCAGACATGACTACACAGTGCACCCTAATGCTTGTCCTAATATGCAGGGGACCAGACATGGCTACACAGTGCACCCTTAGTACTTGTCCTAATATATAGGGGACCCAGACATGACTACACAGTGCACCCTTAGTACTTGTCCTAATACATAGGGACCCAGACATGACTACACAGTGCACCCTTAGTACTTGTCCTAATATATAGGGACCCAGACATGGCTACACAGTGCACCCTTAGTACTTATCCTAATATATAGGGGACCAGATATGGCTACACAGTGCACCCTTAGTACTTGTACTAATATATAGGGGACCAGACATGGCTACACAGTGCACCCTTAGTACTTGTCCTAATATATAGGGGACCCAGACATGACTACACAGTGCACCCTAATGCTTGTCCTAATATGCAGGGGACCAAGACATGGCTACACAGTACACACTTAGTACTTCTCCTAATATATAGGGGACCAGACATGGCTACACAGTACACCCTTAGTACTTGTTCTAATATATAGGGGACCCAGGCATGACTACACAGTGCACCCTTAGTACTTGTCCTAATACATAGGGACCCAGACATGACTACACAGTGCACCCTTAGTACTTGTCGTAATATATAGGGAGCCAGACATGGCTATACAGTGCACGCTTAGTACTTGTCCTAATATATAGGAGACCTGATATGGCTACACAGTGCACCCTTAGTACTTGTACTAATATATAGGGGACCAGACATGGCTACACAGTGCACCCTTAGTACTTGTCCTAATATACAGGAGACCCAGACATGACTACACAGTGCACCCTTAGTACTTGTCCTAATATATAGGGGACCCAGACATGACTACACAGTGCACCCTTAGTACTTGTCCTAATATATAGGGGACCCAGACATGACTACACAGTGCACCCTAATGCTTGTCCTAATACACAGGGGACCCAGACCTGACTACACAGTACACCCTTAGTACTTGTCCTAATATATAGGGGACCAGACATGGCTACACAGTGCACCCTTAGTACTTGTCCTAATATATAGGGGACCCAGACATGACTAAACAGTGCACCCTTAGGATTTGTCCTAATACATAGGGACCCAGACATGACTACATAGTGCACCCTTAGTACTTGTCCTAATATATAGGGACCCAGACATGGCTACACAGTGCACCCTTAATACTTATCCTAATATATAGGGACCCAGACATGGCTACACAGTGCACCCTTAATACTTATCCTAATATATAGGGACCCAGACATGGCTACACAGTGCACCCTTAGTACTTGTCCTAATATATAGGAGACCAGACATGGCTATACAGTGCACCCTTAGTACTTGTCCTAATATACAGGAGACCCAGACATGGCTACACAGTGCACCCTTAGTACTTGTCCTAATATACAGGAGACCCAGACATGACTACACAGTGCACCCTTAGTACTTGTCCTAATATATAGGAGACCAGATATGGGTACACAGTGCACCCTTAGTACTTGTCCTAATATATAGGGGACCAGATATGGCTACACAGTGCACCCTTAGTACTTGTCCTAATATGCAGGTGACCCAGACGTGACTACACAGTGCACCCTTAGTACGTGTCCTAATATATAGGAGACCAGATATGGGTACACAGTGCACCCTTAGTACTTGTCCTAATATATAGGAGACCAGATATGGGTACACAGTGCACCCTTAGTACTTGTCCTAATATATAGGAGACCAGACATGGCTACACAGTGCACCCTTAGTACTTGTCCTAATATATAGGAGACCAGACATGGGTACACAGTGCACCCTTAGTACTTGTCCTAATATGTAGGAGATCAGACATGGCTACAATGTGCACCCTTAGTACTTGTCCTAATATATAGGAGACCAGACATGGCTCCACAGGGAACAGTTAGCACTTGTTCTAATATATATAGAGACCCAGACATGACTACACAGTGCACCCTTAGTACTTGTCCTAATATATAGGGACCCAGACATGACTACACAGTGCACCCTTGGTACTTGTCCTAATATATAGGAGACCAGATATGGGTACACAGTGCACCCTTAGTACTTGTCCTAATATATAGGGACCCAGACATGACTACACAGTGCACCCTTAGTACTTGTCCTAATATATAGGGGACCCAGACATGACTACACAGTGCACCCTAATGCTTGTCCTAATACACAGGGGACCCAGACATGACTACACAGTACACCCTTAGTACTTGTCCTAATATATAGGGGACCAGACATGGCTACACAGTGCACCCTTAGTACTTATCCTAATATACAGGAGACCCAGACATGACTACACAGTGCACCCTTAGTACTTGTCCTAATATATAGGAGACCCAGACATGGCTACACAGTGCATCCTTAGTACTTATCCTAATATATAGGGACTCAGACATGGCTACACAGTGCACCCTTAGTACTTGTCCTAATATATAGGGGACCCAGACATGACTACACAGTGCACCCTAATGCTTGTCCTAATATGCAGGGGACCAAGACATGGCTACACAGTACACCCTTAGTACTTGTCCTAATATATAGGGGACCCAGACATGACTACACAGTGCACCCTAATGCTTGTCCTAATATGCAGGGGACCAGACATGGCTACACAGTGCACCCTTAGTACTTGTCCTAATATATAGGGGACCCAGACATGACTACACAGTGCACCCTTAGTACTTGTCCTAATACATAGGGACCCAGACATGACTACACAGTGCACCCTTAGTACTTGTCCTAATATATAGGGACCCAGACATGGCTACACAGTGCACCCTTAGTACTTATCCTAATATATAGGGGACCAGATATGGCTACACAGTGCACCCTTAGTACTTGTACTAATATATAGGGGACCAGACATGGCTACACAGTGCACCCTTAGTACTTGTCCTAATATATAGGGGACCCAGACATGACTACACAGTGCACCCTAATGCTTGTCCTAATATGCAGGGGACCAAGACATGGCTACACAGTACACACTTAGTACTTCTCCTAATATATAGGGGACCAGACATGGCTACACAGTACACCCTTAGTACTTGTCCTAATATATAGGGGACCCAGGCATGACTACACAGTGCACCCTTAGTACTTGTCCTAATACATAGGGACCCAGACATGACTACACAGTGCACCCTTAGTACTTGTCGTAATATATAGGGAGCCAGACATGGCTATACAGTGCACGCTTAGTACTTGTCCTAATATATAGGAGACCTGATATGGCTACACAGTGCACCCTTAGTACTTGTACTAATATATAGGGGACCAGACATGGCTACACAGTGCACCCTTAGTACTTGTCCTAATATACAGGAGACCCAGACATGACTACACAGTGCACCCTTAGTACTTGTCCTAATATATAGGGGACCCAGACATGACTACACAGTGCACCCTTAGTACTTGTCCTAATATATAGGGGACCCAGACATGACTACACAGTGCACCCTAATGCTTGTCCTAATACACAGGGGACCCAGACCTGACTACACAGTACACCCTTAGTACTTGTCCTAATATATAGGGGACCAGACATGGCTACACAGTGCACCCTTAGTACTTGTCCTAATATATAGGGGACCCAGACATGACTAAACAGTGCACCCTTAGGATTTGTCCTAATACATAGGGACCCAGACATGACTACATAGTGCACCCTTAGTACTTGTCCTAATATATAGGGACCCAGACATGGCTACACAGTGCACCCTTAATACTTATCCTAATATATAGGGACCCAGACATGGCTACACAGTGCACCCTTAATACTTATCCTAATATATAGGGACCCAGACATGGCTACACAGTGCACCCTTAGTACTTGTCCTAATATATAGGAGACCAGACATGGCTATACAGTGCACCCTTAGTACTTGTCCTAATATACAGGAGACCCAGACATGGCTACACAGTGCACCCTTAGTACTTGTCCTAATATACAGGAGACCCAGACATGACTACACAGTGCACCCTTAGTACTTGTCCTAATATATAGGAGACCAGATATGGGTACACAGTGCACCCTTAGTACTTGTCCTAATATATAGGGGACCAGATATGGCTACACAGTGCACCCTTAGTACTTGTCCTAATATGCAGGTGACCCAGACGTGACTACACAGTGCACCCTTAGTACGTGTCCTAATATATAGGAGACCAGATATGGGTACACAGTGCACCCTTAGTACTTGTCCTAATATATAGGAGACCAGATATGGGTACACAGTGCACCCTTAGTACTTGTCCTAATATATAGGAGACCAGACATGGCTACACAGTGCACCCTTAGTACTTGTCCTAATATATAGGAGACCAGACATGGGTACACAGTGCACCCTTAGTACTTGTCCTAATATGTAGGAGATCAGACATGGCTACAATGTGCACCCTTAGTACTTGTCCTAATATATAGGAGACCAGACATGGCTCCACAGGGAACAGTTAGCACTTGTTCTAATATATATAGAGACCCAGACATGACTACACAGTGCACCCTTAGTACTTGTCCTAATATATAGGGACCCAGACATGACTACACAGTGCACCCTTGGTACTTGTCCTAATATATAGGAGACCAGATATGGGTACACAGTGCACCCTTAGTACTTGTCCTAATATATAGGGACCCAGACATGACTACACAGTGCACCCTTAGTACTTGTCCTAATATATAGGGGACCAAGACATGGCCACACAGTGCATCCTTAGTACTTGTCCTAATATGCAGGGGACCCAGACATGGCTACACAGTGCACCCTTAGTACTTTTCCTAATATATAGGGACCCAGACATGGCTACACAGTGCACCCTTAGTACTTGTCCTAATATATAGGGACCCAGACATGGCTACACAGTGCACCCTTAGTACTTGTCCTAATATATAGGAGACCAGACATGGCTCCACAGGGCACCCTTAGTACTTGATCTAATATATAGGGACCCAGACATGACTACACAGTGCACCCTTAGTACTTGTCCTAATATATATTGACCCAGACATGACTACACAGTGCACCGTTAGTACTTGTCCTAATATATAGGGACCCAGACATGACTACACAGTGCACCCTTAGTACTTGTCCTAATATGCAGGGGAACAAAGATATGGCTACACAGTGCACCCTTAGTACTTGTCCTAATATGCAGGGGACCAAAACATGAGTACACAGTGCACCCATAGTACTTGTCCTAATATATAGGGGACCCAGACATGGCTACACAGGGCACCTTAGTACTTGTCCTAATATATAGGGGGCCAGACATGACTACACAGTGCACCCTTAGTAATTGTCTTAATATGCAGGGGACCAAGACATGACTACAGAGTGCACCCTTAGTACTTGTCCTAATATGCAGGGGAACAAAGATATGGCTACACAGTGCACCCTTAGTACTTGTCCTAATATGCAGGGGACCAAGACATGCCTACACAGTACACCCTTAGTACTTGTCCTAATATGCAGGGGAACAAAGATATGGCTACACAGTGCACCCTTAGTACTTGTCCTAATATGCAGGGGACCAAGACATGACTACACAGTGCACCCATAGTACTTGTCCTAATATATAGGGGACCCAGACATGGCTACACAGGGCACCCTTAGTACTTGTCCTAATATATAGGGGGCCAGACATGACTACACAGTGCACCCTTAGTAATTGTCTTAATATGCAGGGGACCAAGACATGACTACACAGTGCACCCTTAGTACTTGTCCTAATATGCAGGGGAACAAAGATATGGCTTCACAGTGCACCCTTAGTACTTGTCCTAATATATAGGGGGCCCAGACATGACTACACAGTGCACCTTTAGTACTTGTCCTAATATATAGGAGACCAGATACGGCTACACAGTGCACCCTTAGTACTTGTCCTAATATATAGGAGACCCAATATGGCTACACAGTGCACCCTTAGTACTTGTCCCAATATACAGGAGACCCAATATGGCTATACAGTGCACACTTAGTACTTGTCCTAATATATAGGGGGCCAGACATGACTACAGAGTGCACCCTTAGTAATTGTCTTAATATGCAGGGGACCAAGACATGACTACACAGTGCACCCTTAGTACTTGTCCTAATATGCAGGGGAACAAAGATATGGCTACACAGTGCACCCTTAGTACTTGTCCTAATATGCAGGGGACCAAGACATGACTACACAGTGCACCCATAGTACTTGTCCTAATATACAGGAGACCAGACATGACTACACAGTGCACCCTTAGTACTTGTCCTAATATATAGGAGACCAGATATGGGTACACAGAGCACCCTTAGTACTTGTCCTAATATGCAGGGGACCAAGACATGGCTATACTGTGCACCCTTAGTACTTGTCCTAATATATAGGAGACCAGACATGGCTACACAGTGCACCCTTAGTACTTGTCCTAATATGCAGGGGACCCAGACATGGCTACACAGTGCACCCTTAGTACTTGTCCTAATATACAGGGGACCAGACATGGCTACACAGTGCACCCTTAGTACTTGTCCTAATATACAGGGGGCCCAGACATGACTACACAGTGCACCTTTAGTACTTGTCCTAATATGCAGGGGACCCAGACGTGACTACACAGTGCACCCTTAGTACTTGTCCTTATATATAGGAGACCAGATATGGCTACGCACTGCACCCTTAGTACTTGTCCTAATATATAGGAGACCAGACATGGCTCCAGAGGGCACAGTTAGTACTTGTTCTAATATATAGGGACCCAGACATGAGTACACAGTGCACCCTCAGTACTTGTCCTAATATATAGGGACCCAGACATGACTACACAGTGCACCCTTAGTACTTGTCCTAATATATAGGAGACCAGATATGGGTGCACAGTGCACCCTTAGTACTTGTCCTAATATATAGGAGACCAGATATGGCTACACAGTGCACCCTTAGTACTGGTCCTAATATGCAGGGGACCAAGACATTGCTACACAGTGCACCCTTAGTACTTGTCCTAATATATAGGAGACCCAATAGGGCTACACAGTGCACCCTTTGTACTTGTCCTAATATATGTAGGGGACTCAGATATGGCTACACAGTGCACCCTTAGTACTTGTCCTAATACATAGGGACCCAGACATGGCTACACAGTGCACCCTTAGTACTTGTTCTAATACATAAGGGTCGCAGACATGGCTACACAATACAGCCTTAGTACTTGTCTTAATATGCAGGGGATCAAGACATGGCCACACAGTGCACCCTTAGTACTTGTCCTAATATGCAGGGGAAAAAAAAAACATGGCTACACAGTGCACCCTTAGTACTTGTCCTAATATGCAAGGGACCCAGACATGGCTACACAGTGCACCCTTACTACTTGTCCTAATATATAGGAGACCAAATATGGGTACATAGTGCACCCTTAGTACTTGTCCTAATATATAGGAGACCCAGATATGGCTACACAGTGAACCCTTAATACTTGTCCTAACATACAGGAGACCCAGACATGGCTACACAGTGCACCCTTAGTACTTGTCCTAATATACAGGGACCCACACATGACTACACAGTGCACCCTTACTACTTGTCCTAATATACAGGGACCCACACATGACTACACAGTGCACCCTTAGTACTTGTCCTAATATATGTAGGGGACTCAGATATGGCTACACAGTGCACCCTTAGTACTTGTCCTAATACATAGGGACCCAGACGTGGCTACACAGTGCACCCTTAGTACTTGTCCTAATATATAGGGGACCAGACATGGCTACACAGTGCACCCTTAGTACTTGTCCTAATATACAGGGGGCCCAGACATGGCTACACAGTGCACCCTTAGTACTTGTCCTAATATATAGGGGACCCAGACATTTCTACACAGTGCACCCTAATGCTTGTCATAATATGCAGGGGACCAAGACATGGCTACACCGTGCACCCTTAGTACTTGTCCTAATATATAGGAGACCAGACATGGCTACACAGTGCACCCTTAGTACTTGTCCTAATATACAGGAGACCCAGACATGACTACACAGTGCACCCTTAGTATTTGTCCTAATATATAGGGACCCAGACATGACTACACAGTGCACCTTTAGTACTTGTCCTAATATGCAGGGGACCCAGACGTGACTACACAGTGCACCCTGAGTATTTGTCCTAATATATAGGAGACCAGACATGGCTACACAGTGCACCCTTAGTACTTGTCCTAATATATACGGACCCAGACATGACTACACAGTGCACCCTTAGTACTTGTCCTAATATATAGGGACCCAGACATGACTACACAGTGCACCCTTAGTACTTGTCCTAATATATAGGAGACCAGATATGGCTACACAGTGCACCCTTAGTACTTGTCCTAATATGCAGGGGAACAAAGATATGGCTACACAGTGCACCCTTAGTACTTGTCCTAATATGCAGGGGAACAAAGACATGGCTACACAGTGCACCCTTAGTACTTGTCCTAATATGCAGGGGACCAAGACATGGCTACACAGTGCACCCTTAGTACTTGTCCTAACATACAGGAGACCCAGACATGGCTACACAGTGCACCCTTAGTACTTGTCCTAATATATAGGGGACCCAGACATGGCTACACAGTGCACCCTTAGTACTTATCCTAATATATAGGGACTCAGACATGGCTACACAGTGCTCCCTTAGTACTTGTCCTAATACATAGGGATCCAGACGTGGCTACACAGTGCACCCTTAGTACTTGATCTAATACATAAGGGGCGCAGACATGGCTACACAGTGCACCCTTAGTACTTGTCCTAATATGCAGGGGACCAAGACATGAGTACACAGTGCACCCATAGTACTTGTCCTCATATATAGGGGACCCAGACATGGCTACACAGGGCACCTTAGTACTTGTCCTAATATATAGGGGGCCAGACATGACTACACAGTGCACCCTTAGTAATTGTCTTAATATGCAGGGGACCAAGACATGACTACAGAGTGCACCCTTAGTACTTGTCCTAATATGCAGGGGAACAAAGATATGGCTACACAGTGCACCCTTAGTACTTGTCCTAATATGCAGGGGAACAAAGATATGGCTACACAGTGCACCCTTAGTACTTGTCCTAATATGCAGGGGACCAAGACATGACTACACAGTGCACCCATAGTACTTGTCCTAATATATAGGGGACCCAGACATGGCTACACAGGGCACCCTTAGTACTTGTCCTAATATATAGGGGGCCAGACATGACTACACAGTGCACCCTTAGTAATTGTCTTAATATGCAGGGGACCAAGACATGACTACACAGTGCACCCTTAGTACTTGTCCTAATATGCAGGGGAACAAAGATATGGCTTCACAGTGCACCCTTAGTACTTGTCCTAATATATAGGGGGCCCAGACATGACTACACAGTGCACCTTTAGTACTTGTCCTAATATATAGGAGACCAGATACGGCTACACAGTGCACCCTTAGTACTTGTCCCAATATACAGGAGACCCAATATGGCTATACAGTGCACACTTAGTACTTGTCCTAATATATAGGGGGCCAGACATGACTACAGAGTGAACCCTTAGTAATTGTCTTAATATGCAGGGGACCAAGACATGACTACACAGTGCACCCTTAGTACTTGTCCTAATATGCAGGGGAACAAAGATATGGCTACACAGTGCACCCTTAGTACTTGTCTTAATATGCAGGGGAACAAAGATATGGCTACACAGTGCACCCTTAGTACTTGTCCTAATATGCAGGGGACCAAGACATGACTACACAGTGCACCCATAGTACTTGTCCTAATATATAGGAGACCAGACATGACTACACAGTGCACCCTTAGTACTTGTCCTAATATATAGGGGACCCAGACATGGCTACACAGTGCACCCTTAGTACTTGTCCTAATATATAGGAGACCAGATATGGGTACACAGAGCACCCTTAGTACTTGTCCTAATATGCAGGGGACCAAGACATGGCTACACTGTGCACCCTTAGTACTTGTCCTAATATATAGGAGACCAGACATGGCTACACAGTGCACCCTTAGTTCTTGTTCTAATATGCAGGGGACCCAGACATGGCTACACAGTGCACCCTTAGTACTTGTCCTAATATACAGGGGACCAGACATGGCTACACAGTGCACCCTTAGTACTTGTCCTAATATACAGGGGGCCCAGACATGACTACACAGTGCACCTTTAGTACTTGTCCTAATATGCAGGGGACCCAGACGTGACTACACAGTGCACCCTTAGTACTTGTCCTAATATATAGGAGACCAGATATGGCTACACACTGCACCCTTAGTACTTGTCCTAATATATAGGAGACCAGACATGGCTCCAGAGGGCACAGTTAGTACTTGTTCTAATATATAGGGACCCAGACATGACTACACAGTGCACCCTTAGTACTTGTCCTAATATATAGGAGACCAGATATGGGTGCACAGTGCACCCTTAGTACTTGTCCTAATATATAGGAGACCAGATATGGGTGCACAGTGCATTCTTAGTACTTGTCCTAATATATGGGAGACCAGACATGACTACACAGTGCACCCTTAGTACTTGTCCTAATATATGTAGGGGACTCAGATATGGCAACACAGTGCACCCTTAGTACTTGTCCTTATACATAGGGACCCAGACGTGGCTACACAGTGCACCCTTAGTACTTGTTCTAATACATAAGGGGCGCAGACATGGCTACACAGTGCACCCTTAGTACTTGTCCTAATATATAGGAGACCAGATATGGCTACACAGTGCACCCTTAGTACTTGTCCTAATATATAGGAGACCAGACATGGCTCCAGAGGGCACAGTTAGTACTTGTTCTAATATATAGGGACCCAGACATGAGTACACAGTGCACCCTCAGTACTTGTCCTAATATATAGGGACCCAGACATGACTACACAGTGCACCCTTAGTACTTGTCCTAATATATAGGAGACCAGATATGGGTGCACAGTGCACCCTTAGTACTTGTCCTAATATATAGGAGACAAGATATGGGTACACAGTGCACCCTTAGTACTGGTCCTAATATGCAGGGGACCAAGACATTGCTACACAGTGCACCCTTAGTACTTGTCCTAATATATAGGAGACCCAATAGGGCTACACAGTGCACCCTTAGTACTTTTCCTAATACATAGGGACCCAGACATGGCTACACAGTGCACCCTTAGTACTTGTTCTAATACATAAGGGTCGCAGACATGGCTACACAATACAGCCTTAGTACTTGTCTTAATATGCAGGGGATCAAGACATGGCCACACAGTGCACCCTTAGTACTTGTCCTAATATGCAGGGGAAAAAAAAAACATGGCTACACAGTGCACCCTTAGTACTTGTCCTAATATGCAAGGGACCCAGACATGGCTACACAGTGCACCCTTACTACTTGTCCTAATATACAGGAGACCAAATATGGGTACATAGTGCACCCTTAGTACTTGTCCTAATATATAGGAGACCCAGATATGGCTACACAGTGAACCCTTAATACTTGTTCTAACATACAGGAGACCCAGACATGGCTACACAGTGCACCCTTAGTACTTGTCCTAATATACAGGGACCCACACATGACTACACAGTGCACCCTTACTACTTGTCCTAATATACAGGGACCCACACATGACTACACAGTGCACCCTTAGTACTTGTCCTAATATATGTAGGGGACTCAGATATGGCTACACAGTGCACCCTTAGTACTTGTCCTAATACATAGGGACCCAGACGTGGCTACACAGTGCACCCTTAGTACTTGTCCTAATATATAGGGGACCAGACATGGCTACACAGTGCCCCCTTAGTACTTGTCCTAATATACAGGGGGCCCAGACATGGCTACACAGTGCACCCTTAGTACTTATCCTAATATACAGGAGACCCAGACATGACTACACAGTGCACCCTTAGTACTTGTCCTAATATACAGGGGGCCCAGACATGGCTACACAGTGCACCCTTAGTACTTGTCCTAATATATAGGGGACCCAGACATGACTACACAGTGCACCCTAATGCTTGTCATAATATGCAGGGGACCAAGACATGGCTACACCGTGCACCCTTAGTACTTGTCCTAATATATAGGAGACCAGACATGGCTACACAGTGCACCCTTAGTACTTGTCCTAATATACAGGAGACCCAGACATGACTACACAGTGCACCCTTAGTATTTGTCCTAATATATAGGGACCCAGACATGACTACACAGTGCACCTTTAGTACTTGTCCTAATATGCAGGGGACCCAGACGTGACTACACAGTGCACCCTGAGTATTTGTCCTAATATATAGGAGACCAGACATGGCTACACAGTGCACCCTTAGTACTTGTCCTAATATATACGGACCCAGACATGACTACACAGTGCACCCTTAGTACTTGTCCTAATATATAGGGACCCAGACATGACTACACAGTGCACCCTTAGTACTTGTCCTAATATATAGGAGACCAGATATGGCTACACAGTGCACCCTTAGTACTTGTCCTAATATGCAGGGGAACAAAGATATGGCTACACAGTGCACCCTTAGTACTTGTCCTAATATGCAGGGGAACAAAGACATGGCTACACAGTGCACCCTTAGTACTTGTCCTAATATGCAGGGGACCAAGACATGGCTACACAGTGCACCCTTAGTACTTGTCCTAACATACAGGAGACCCAGACATGGCTACACAGTGCACCCTTAGTACTTGTCCTAATATATAGGGGACCCAGACATGGCTACACAGTGCACTCTTAGTACTTATCCTAATATATAGGGACTCAGACATGGCTACACAGTGCACCCTTAGTACTTGTCCTAATATATAGGGGACCCAGACATGGCTACACAGTGCACCCTAAGTACTTGTCCTAATATATAGGGGACCCAGACATGACTACACAGTGCACCCTAATGCTTGTCCTAATACACAGGGGACCCAGACATGACTACACAGTACACCCTTAGTACTTGTCCTAATATATAGGGGACCAGACATGGCTACACAGTGCACCCTTAGTACTTATCCTAATATACAGGAGACCCAGACATGACTACACAGTGCACCCTTAGTACTTGTCCTAATATATAGGGACTCAGACATGGCTACACAGTGCACCCTTAGTACTTGTCCTAATATATAGGGGACCCAGACATGACTACACAGTGCACCCTAATGCTTGTCCTAATATGCAGGGGACCAAGACATGGCTACACAGTACACCCTTAGTACTTGTCCTAATATATAGGGGACCAGACATGGCTACACAGTGCACCCTTAGTACTTGTCCTAATATATAGGGGACCCAGACATGACTACACAGTGCACCCTTAGTACTTGTCCTAATACATAGGGACCCAGACATGACTACACAGTGCACCCTTAGTACTTGTCCTAATATATAGGGACCCAGACATGGCTACACAGTGCACCCTTAGTACTTATCCTAATATATAGGGGACCAGATATGGCTACACAGTGCACCCTTAGTACTTGTACTAATATATAGGGGACCAGACATGGCTACACAGTGCACCCTTAGTACTTGTCCTAATATATAGGGGACCCAGACATGACTACACAGTGCACCCTAATGCTTGTCCTAATATGCAGGGGACCAAGACATGGCTACACAGTACACACTTAGTACTTGTCCTAATATATAGGGGACCAGACATGGCTACACAGTGCACCCTTAGTACTTGTCCTAATATATAGGGGACCCAGGCATGACTACACAGTGCACCCTTAGTACTTGTCCTAATACATAGGGACCCAGACATGACTACACAGTGCACCCTTAGTACTTGTCCTAATATATAGGGAGCCAGACATGGCTATACAGTGCACGCTTAGTACTTGTCCTAATATATAGGAGACCTGATATGGCTACACAGTGCACCCTTAGTACTTGTACTAATATATAGGGGACCAGACATGGCTACACAGTGCACCCTTAGTACTTGTCCTAATATACAGGAGACCCAGACATGACTACACAGTGCACCCTTAGTACTTGTCCTAATATATAGGGGACCCAGACATGACTACACAGTGCACCCTTAGTACTTGTCCTAATATATAGGGGACCCAGACATGACTACACAGTGCACCCTAATGCTTGTTCTAATACACAGGGGACCCAGACCTGACTACACAGTACACCCTTAGTACTTGTCCTAATATATAGGGGACCAGACATGGCTACACAGTGCACCCTTAGTACTTGTCCTAATATATAGGGGACAGACATGACTAAACAGTGCACCCTTAGGATTTGTCCTAATACATAGGGACCCAGACATGACTACACAGTGCACCCTTAGTACTTGTCCTAATATATAGGGACCCAGACATGGCTACACAGTGCACCCTTAGTACTTATCCTAATATATAGGGACCCAGACATGACTACACAGTGCACCCTTAGTACTTATCCTAATATATAGGATACCAGATATGGCTACACAGTGCACGCTTAGTACTTGTCCTAATATATAGGAGACCAGACATGGCTATACAGTGCACCCTTAGTACTTGTCCTAATATACAGGAGACCCAGACATGGCTACACAGTGCACCCTTAGTACTTGTCCTAATATACAGGAGACCCAGACATGACTACACAGTGCACCCTTAGTACTTGTCCTAATATATAGGAGACCAGATATGGGTACACAGTGCACCCTTAGTACTTGTCCTAATATATAGGGGACCAGATATGGCTACACAGTGCACCCTTAGTACTTGTCCTAATATGCAGGGGACCCAGACGTGACTACACAGTGCACCCTTAGTACGTGTCCTAATATATAGGAGACCAGATATGGCTACACAGTGCACCCTTAGTACTTGTCCTAATATATAGGAGACCAGATATGGGTACACAGTGCACCCTTAGTACTTGTCCTAATATATAGGAGACCAGACATGGCTACACAGTGCACCCTTAGTACTTGTCCTAATATATAGGAGACCAGACATGGGTACACAGTGCACCCTTAGTACTTGTCCTAATATGTAGGAGACCAGACATGGCTCCACAGGGCACAGTTAGCACTTGTTCTAATATATAGAGACCCAGACATGACTACACAGTGCACCCTTAGTACTTGTCCTAATATATAGGGACCCAGACATGACTACACAGTGCACCCTTGGTACTTGTCCTAATATATAGGAGACCAGATATGGGTACACAGTGCACCCTTAGTACTTGTCCTAATATATAGGGACCCAGACATGACTACACAGTGCACCCTTAGTACTTGTCCTAATATATAGGGGACCAAGACATGGCCACACAGTGCACCCTTAGTACTTGTCCTAATATGCAGGGGACCCAGACATGGCTACACAGTGCACCCTTAGTACTTTTCCTAATATATAGGGACCCAGACATGGCTACACAGTGCACCCTTAGTACTTGTCCTAATATATAGGAGACCAGACATGGCTCCACAGGGCACACTTAGTACTTGTTCTAATATATAGGGACCCAGACATGACTACACAGTGCACCCTTAGTACTTGTCCTAATATATAGGGACCCAGACATGACTACACAGTGCACCGTTAGTACTTGTCCTAATATATAGGGACCCAGACATGACTACACAGTGCACCCTTAGTACTTGTCCTAATATGCAGGGGAACAAAGATATGGCTACACAGTGCACCCTTAGTACTTGTCCTAATATGCAGGGGACCAAGACATGAGTACACAGTGCACCCATAGTACTTGTCCTCATATATAGGGGACCCAGACATGGCTACACAGGGCACCTTAGTACTTGTCCTAATATATAGGGGGCCAGACATGACTACACAGTGCACCCTTAGTAATTGTCTTAATATGCAGGGGACCAAGACATGACTACACAGTGCACCCTTAGTACTTGTCCTAATATATAGGGACCCAGACATGGCTACACAGTGCACCCTTAGTACTTATCCTAATATATAGGGACCCAGACATGACTACACAGTGCACCCTTAGTACTTATCCTAATATATAGGATACCAGATATGGCTACACAGTGCACGCTTAGTACTTGTCCTAATATATAGGAGACCAGACATGGCTATACAGTGCACCCTTAGTACTTGTCCTAATATACAGGAGACCCAGACATGGCTACACAGTGCACCCTTAGTACTTGTCCTAATATACAGGAGACCCAGACATGACTACACAGTGCACCCTTAGTACTTGTCCTAATATATAGGAGACCAGATATGGGTACACAGTGCACCCTTAGTACTTGTCCTAATATATAGGGGACCAGATATGGCTACACAGTGCACCCTTAGTACTTGTCCTAATATGCAGGGGACCCAGACGTGACTACACAGTGCACCCTTAGTACGTGTCCTAATATATAGGAGACCAGATATGGCTACACAGTGCACCCTTAGTACTTGTCCTAATATATAGGAGACCAGATATGGGTACACAGTGCACCCTTAGTACTTGTCCTAATATATAGGAGACCAGACATGGCTACACAGTGCACCCTTAGTACTTGTCCTAATATATAGGAGACCAGACATGGGTACACAGTGCACCCTTAGTACTTGTCCTAATATGTAGGAGACCAGACATGGCTCCACAGGGCACAGTTAGCACTTGTTCTAATATATAGAGACCCAGACATGACTACACAGTGCACCCTTAGTACTTGTCCTAATATATAGGGACCCAGACATGACTACACAGTGCACCCTTGGTACTTGTCCTAATATATAGGAGACCAGATATGGGTACACAGTGCACCCTTAGTACTTGTCCTAATATATAGGGACCCAGACATGACTACACAGTGCACCCTTAGTACTTGTCCTAATATATAGGGGACCAAGACATGGCCACACAGTGCACCCTTAGTACTTGTCCTAATATGCAGGGGACCCAGACATGGCTACACAGTGCACCCTTAGTACTTTTCCTAATATATAGGGACCCAGACATGGCTACACAGTGCACCCTTAGTACTTGTCCTAATATATAGGAGACCAGACATGGCTCCACAGGGCACACTTAGTACTTGTTCTAATATATAGGGACCCAGACATGACTACACAGTGCACCCTTAGTACTTGTCCTAATATATAGGGACCCAGACATGACTACACAGTGCACCGTTAGTACTTGTCCTAATATATAGGGACCCAGACATGACTACACAGTGCACCCTTAGTACTTGTCCTAATATGCAGGGGAACAAAGATATGGCTACACAGTGCACCCTTAGTACTTGTCCTAATATGCAGGGGACCAAGACATGAGTACACAGTGCACCCATAGTACTTGTCCTCATATATATGGGACCCAGACATGGCTACACAGGGCACCTTAGTACTTGTCCTAATATATAGGGGGCCAGACATGACTACACAGTGCACCCTTAGTAATTGTCTTAATATGCAGGAGACCAAGACATGACTACAGAGTGCACCCTTAGTACTTGTCCTAATATGCAGGGGAACAAAGATATGGCTACACAGTGCACCCTTAGTACTTGTCCTAATATGCAGGGGAACAAAGATATGGCTACACAGTGCACCCTTAGTACTTGTCCTAATATGCAGGGGACCAAGACATGACTACACAGTGCACCCATAGTACTTGTCCTAATATATAGGGGACCCAGACATGGCTACACAGGGCACCCTTAGTACTTGTCCTAATATATAGGGGGCCAGACATGACTACACAGTGCACCCTTAGTAATTGTCTTAATATGCAGGGGACCAAGACATGACTACACAGTGCACCCTTAGTACTTGTCCTAATATGCAGGGGAACAAAGATATGGCTTCACAGTGCACCCTTAGTACTTGTCCTAATATATAGGGGGCCCAGACATGACTACACAGTGCACCTTTAGTACTTGTCCTAATATATAGGAGACCAGATACGGCTACACAGTGCACCCTTAGTACTTGTCCTAATATATAGGAGACCCAATATGGCTACACAGTGCACCCTTAGTACTTGTCCCAATATACAGGAGACCCAATATGGCTATACAGTGCACACTTAGTACTTGTCCTAATATATAGGGGGCCAGACATGGCTACACAGTGCACCCTTAGTAATTGTCTTAATATGCAGGGGACCAAGACATGACTACACAGTGCACCCTTAGTACTTGTCCTAATATGCAGGGGAACAAAGATATGGCTACACAGTGCACCCTTAGTACTTGTCCTAATATGCAGGGGAACAAAGATATGGCTACACAGTGCACCCTTAGTACTTGTCCTAATATGCAGGGGACCAAGACATGACTACACAGTGCACCCATAGTACTTGTCCTAATATATAGGAGACCAGACATGACTACACAGTGCACCCTTAGTACTTGTCCTAATATATAGGGGACCCAGACATGGCTACACAGTGCACCCTTAGTACTTGTCCTAATATATAGGAGACCAGATATGGGTACACAGAGCACCCTTAGTACTTGTCCTAATATGCAGGGGACCAAGACATGGCTACACTGTGCACCCTTAGTACTTGTCCTAATATATAGGAGACCAGACATGGCTACACAGAGCACCCTTAGTACTTGTCCTAATATACAGGGGACCAGACATGGCTACACAGTGCACCCTTAGTACTTGTCCTAATATACAGGGGGCCCAGACATGGCTACACAGTGCACCTTTAGTACTTGTCCTAATATGCAGGGGACCCAGACGTGACTACACAGTGCACCCTTAGTACTTGTCCTAATATATAGGAGACCAGATATGGCTACACACTGCACCCTTAGTACTTGTCCTAATATATAGGAGACCAGACATGGCTCCAGAGGGCACAGTTAGTACTTGTTCTAATATATAGGGACCCAGACATGACTACACAGTGCACCCTTAGTACTTGTCCTAATATATAGGAGACCAGATATGGGTGCACAGTGCACCCTTAGTACTTGTCCTAATATATAGGAGACCAGATATGGGTGCACAGTGCATTCTTAGTACTTGTCCTAATATATAGGAGACCAGACATGACTACACAGTGCACCCTTAGTACTTGTCCTAATATATGTAGGGGACTCAGATATGGCAACACAGTGCACCCTTAGTACTTGTCCTTATACATAGGGACCCAGACGTGGCTACACAGTGCACCCTTAGTACTTGTTCTAATACATAAGGGGCGCAGACATGGCTACACAGTGCACCCTTAGTACTTGTCCTAATATATAGGAGACCAGATATGGCTACACAGTGCACCCTTAGTACTTGTCCTAATATATAGGGGACCCAGACATGACTTCACAGTGCACCCTTAGTACTTGTCTTAATATATAGGGGACCAGACATGGCTACACAGTGCACCCTTAGTACTTGTCCTAATATATAGGAGACCAGATATGGCTACACAGTGCACCCTTAGTACTTGTCCTAATATATAGGAGACCCAGACATGGCTACACAGTGCACCCTTAGTACTTGTCCTAATATATAGGGGACCCAGACATAGCTACACACTGCACCCTTAGTACTTGTCCTAATATATAGGGGACCCAGACATGACTTCACAGTGCACCCTAATGCTTGTCCTAATACACAGGGGACCCAGACATGACTACACAGTACACCCTTAGTACTTGTCCTAATATATAGGGGACCAGACATGGCTACACAGTGCCCCCTTAGTACTTGTCCTAATATACAGGGGGCCCAGACATGGCTACACAGTGCACCCTTAGTACTTATCCTAATATACAGGAGACCCAGACATGACTACACAGTGCACCCTTAGTAATTGTCCTAATATATAGGAGACCCAGACATGGCTACACAGTGCACCCTAATGCTTGTCCTAATATGCAGGGGACCAAGACATGGCTACACAGTGCACGCTTAGTACTTGTCCTAATATATAGGAGACCAGATATGGCTACACAGTGCACCCTTAGTACTTGTCCTAATATATAGGGGACCAGACATGGCTACACAGTGCACCCTTAGTACTTGTCCTAATATACAGGAGACCCAGACATGACTACACAGTGCACCCTTAGTACTTGTCCTAATATATAAGGGACCCAGACATGACTACACAGTGCACCCTAATGCTTGTCCTAATACACAGGGGACCCAGACATGACTACACAGTACACCCTTAGTACTTGTCCTAATATATAGGGGACCAGACATGGCTACACAGTGCACCCTTAGTACTTGTCCTAATATGCAGGGGACCAAGACATGAGTACACAGTGCACCCATAGTACTTGTCCTAATATATAGGGGACCCAGACATGGCTACACAGGGCACCTTAGTACTTGTCCTAATATATAGGGGGCCAGACATGACTACACAGTGCACCCTTAGTAATTGTCTTAATATGCAGGGGACCAAGACATGACTACAGAGTGCACCCTTAGTACTTGTCCTAATATGCAGGGGAACAAAGATATGGCTACACAGTGCACCCTTAGTACTTGTCCTAATATGCAGGGGAACAAAGATATGGCTACACAGTGCACCCTTAGTACTTGTCCTAATATGCAGGGGACCAAGACATGATTACACAGTGCACCCATAGTACTTGTCCTAATATATAGGAGACCAGACATGGCTACACAGGGCACACTTAGTACTTGTTCTAATATATAGGGACCCAGACATGACTACACAGTGCACCTTTAGTACTTGTCCTAATATATAGGGACCCAGACATGACTACACAGTGCACCGTTAGTACTTGTCCTAATATATAGGGACCCAGACATGACTACACAGTGCACCCTTAGTACTTGTCCTAATATGCAGGGGAACAAAGATATGGCTACACAGTGCACCCTTAGTACTTGTCCTAATATGCAGGGGACCAAGACATGAGTACACAGTGCACCCATAGTACTTGTCCTAATATATAGAGGACCCAGACATGGCTACACAGGGCACCTTAGTACTTGTCCTAATATATAGGGGGCCAGACATGACTACACAGTGCACCCTTAGTAATTGTCTTAATATGCAGGGGACCAAGACATGACTACAGAGTGCACCCTTAGTACTTGTCCTAATATGCAGGGGAACAAAGATATGGCTACACAGTGCACCCATAGTACTTGTCCTAATATGCAGGGGAACAAAGATATGGCTACACAGTGCACCCTTAGTACTTGTCCTAATATGCAGGGGACCAAGACATGACTACACAGTGCACCCATAGTACTTGTCCTAATATATAGGGGACCCAGACATGGCTACACAGGGCACCCTTAGTACTTGTCCTAATATATAGGGGGCCAGACATGACTACACAGTGCACCCTTAGTACTTGTCCTAATATATAGGAGACCAGACATGGCTACACAGGGCACCCTTAGTACTTGTCCTAATATATAGGGGGCCAGACATGACTACACAGTGCACCCTTAGTAATTGTCTTAATATGCAGGGGACCAAGACATGACTACACAGTGCACCCTTAGTACTTGTCCTAATATGCAGGGGAACAAAGATATGGCTTCACAGTGCACCCTTAGTACTTGTCCTAATATATAGGGGGCCCAGACATGACTACACAGTGCACCTTTAGTACTTGTCCTAATATATAGGAGACCAGATACGGCTACACAGTGCACCCTTAGTACTTGTCCTAATATATAGGAGACCCAATATGGCTACACAGTGCACCCTTAGTACTTGTCCCAATATACAGGAGACCCAATATGGCTATACAGTGCACACTTAGTACTTGTCCTAATATATAGGGGGCCAGACATGACTACAGAGTGCACCCTTAGTAATTGTCTTAATATGCAGGGGACCAAGACATGACTACACAGTGCACCCTTAGTACTTGTCCTAATATGCAGGGGAACAAAGATATGGCTACACAGTGCACCCTTAGTACTTGTCCTAATATGCAGGGGAACAAAGATATGGCTACACAGTGCACCCTTAGTACTTGTCCCAATATGCAGGGGACCAAGACATGACTACACAGTGCACCCATAGTACTTGTCCTAATATATAGGAGACCAGACATGACTACACAGTGCACCCATAGTACTTGTCCTAATATATAGGAGACCAGACATGGCTACACAGTGCCCCCTTAGTACTTGTCCTAATATACAGGGGGCCCAGACATGGCTACACAGTGCACCCTTAGTACTTGTCCTAATATACAGGGGGCCCAGACATGGCTACACAGTGCACCCTTAGTACTTGTCCTAACATACAGGAGACCCAGACATAGCTACACAGTGCACCCTTAGTACTTGTCCTAATATATAGGGGACCAGACATGGCTACACATTGCACCCTTAGTACTTGTCCTAATATATAGGGGACCCAGACATGGCTACACAGTGCACCCTTAGTACTTGTCCTAATATATAGGGGACCCAGACATGGCTACACAGTGCACCCATAGTACTTGTCCTAATATACAGGGGACCCAGACATGACTACACAGTGCACCCTAATGCTTGTCCTAATACACAGGGGACCCAGACATGACTACACAGTACACCCTTAGTACTTGTCCTAATATATAGGGGACCAGACATGGCTACACAGTGCCCCCTTAGTACTTGTCCTAATATACAGGGGGCCCAGACATGGCTACACAGTGCACCCTTAGTACTTGTCCTAATATATAGGAGACCCAGACATGGCTACACAGTGCACCCTTAGAACTTGTCCTAATATATAGGAGACCAGACATGGCTACACAGTGCACCCTTAGTACTTGTCCTAATATATAGGGGACCCAGACATGACTACACAGTGCACCCTTAGTACTTGTCCTAATATATAGGGGACCCAGACATGGCTACACAGTGCACCCTTAGTACTTGTCCTAATATATAGGGGACCCAGACATGACTACACAATGCACCCTTAGTACTTGTCCTAATATATAGGGGACCAGACATGGCTACACAGTACACGCTTAGTACTTGTCCTAATATATAAGGGACCAGACATGGTGTGAGGGTTATGAACATCTTAATTTATATATGTATGTATCTTTGATATACGTTTCCGGAGGCTGTAGGCCTAAATTGTACACTCTATTCTGTGTCCTATGAAAAGCTCTGCTAAATGAAGTACAGGTGTAATCTTAAGTGTCCATCATGTCTCCAAGAGCTTGTTTATCTCGTTACACTGATCAAAAGGTTGTATGGAATGCTTTGTTAATGTAGAGTGTGATGATAATCAGGATACCAGACACGATGTCTACAAACAAACAAATAAAGCATTGTTTATAGAGAAGACAAAATTATGTACCAGTAAAACAGGTCGACCTCTGTAAAGCAGTTCAACCTCTGATACGCCTACTATTTTTTGTATAAGAAAGACAATGTACACAATAAACTCAGATTTGCTCTAAGACACGACCGTGATGCCTGTGTCTATTGCTTTCTCATGGTGGCTGCCATAACCACCTTTGATTTGGAGCCCCACAGCATATTAACGTAACATGGAAAAATCCCTATCAGTAATTGGCGCCCGATCGCGGGGCTTGATGGAACAAGAGGACCACCTACACCTCGAACCCCCCCGGACCCAGATGGGATAAGGAGCCACTCGGAACCACGGATTGACAAAAACTGCGCAGTAAGGTAAGGTTTTATCTTGCCACAATCTATCCGTGCTTCCTGGCTGCTCCTTTCCTGTCCGAGGGGTAAGAAGTGCATGCCTCTTATAAATCTTCAAGCTTTTTAAGAATTCATATGGTGGGCTGAATATGCTGTGCGGGTGTTTAACTGTTATTGTCTTTATTTGTTACTTTGCATGGTCAGTGTACAGAATATGATACCCTATTGCCAATCTCTGGAAGGCATGGTATAACTTATACCAGGGAAGCCTAAAATTTTCAGGGGATAAAACCCCTGATGGGATCCTCTTATTAACATAAGAGAAGTAGTAGAGATGAGGTAAAATATGCAGGGTGAGGAAGTACAGAATATGAAACCCGCTTGCCGATCTCGGGAAGGCATGGTATAAATTGTACCAGGGAAGCCTAAAATTTTCAGGGGATAAAATCCCTGAATGGGAGCCTCTTATTAACATAAGAGAAGTAGTAGAGATGAGGTAAAATATGCAGGGTGAGGAAGTACAGAATATGAAACCCGCTTGCCGATCTCGGGAAGGCATGGTATAAATTGTACCAGGGAAGCCTAAAATTTTCAGGGGATAAAATCCCTGAATGGGAGCCTCTTATAGGTATAAGAGAAGTAGTTGAGACGGGGGGAAATAAGCAGGGTTGGGAAGTACCGACACTTTTAGACAAGTGAGGAAGTACTGACACTTAAAAAAAGTACTGACACTTTAGTAACTGACATGCAAATGTTTTTGTCTTTATGTGTGTGTATAAATGGAAGGACCTGTATGAGAGTTAGACTGTGTTATATGGTGTATACTGTCCGGTAACCAGAAACGAAATGAAGCAAAAATGACCAAATGCTGAGCCAGACTACAGGGGGTGGAGCTAGGTGATGTAAGGAGATGGGAGGGAAGAACAATAGGAACAGGTCTTGCTCCACCCTACACACAGTCCAGCCTAGGTGAGAAGTGTGTCTCCATTTTAAGTGGATGTTGGTGTATATATATGTATATTGTGGTAATGTATAGAGTGAAGGTCACTCTTAGACTCCATGTTAAGTCTCTCACTTGAACAAATGGAGTGACCAAAGGAGGGGCATCTAATTTTATTCCTGAGACTAGTTGTGTGAGATAATAGCCCAGGATTACCACAGTGTATATATGTATATACAGATTCGTGGAATATGTGGAATTCAAAAATATTGAGTTGTGTTAATTTGAATATTATTGAATTAAGATATTAATATGAGATAATTGTGTACTTGAAACACCTGATAAGTACTTTAGTCAAATTAATAGCAAAAGTTCTATTTAAAGTGTATCTCATTTCCAATTAACAACAGTATTTTATTTGAAGAGTGTATAAAGAAAATAATAATAATAATAATAAGCCTCTTGGTGTACATAAACCGCCAGCCATTGGCCATACTGCTGGTAAAGAGGATAAGGTGCGGAAGACTGCACAGAAAAATAGTGAAACAAACAATTGTTTTATGTGTGTGAAAGAATAAAAATTATAAGCCTCTTGGTGTACATAAACCGCCAGCCATTGTCCATACTGCTGGTAAAGAGGATAAGGTGTGAAAGATAGCTAAAGAAATTGGCAAATGAATATTGGTCCCCATCCCACTTATTAGGGTCCCAATCAACTACAGTATGATCCTTTTATAGTGTCTTACTCTCTTTAAAGCGTAATTTGAACTAAGTCTTGCTCCTTGCAGCAATATATATTAATAGCGCTGTGAACAGGATTACGCAGAGAGTAATACACTAGTTTGTTTTAAAGGAAAATTTTGATAAACTGATAGTTGAAGAATTTCTTGTGATAATCTGGCACAGTGTGAAAATGTCGCCTTTTAAGAAAATCCGCAATAGTACGAAAATGTCGGTAGCTAAGAACAAAGAAGTGTCCGATGAATTGTTAATTATGCTAGGGTGGAATAAAGCCCCCTATAATATATTGGCCGCTGAGTGGTCGCAGTGTGGTGAATATCAGTATGTGAGTAGAAATGGGCATAAGTTGTATTGTGTTTGTCATTGGGTAGCCTATTCTGAGCAAATTGTGTAAAAACCGCGGTACTAAGAGTTTTTCTTATCTATACATAATTCGCTCATTATTGGAAGTCTGGTGTACAGTAAATACAATCCCAATTTCTACTTCACATATTATCAGTCCTATAGGAATGAATAAAACCCCCTTAGTGAGTGTGAATTTGCAGTTTAGAAGATGTTTACAGGCAGTGGAACCAGTTATACAGCTATTTGTCTGGAGAAGTTTCTGTGTTCTATAGAAGATAAGATACATTTCAAAGGGTGGGGAGTACTGGGCTTTAGAAGACCTACTTGTCTTTGCAAAGAAATCTGAATTAAGAATTGGTTATATTTGGCTACACAGGAAGTATGTTGTATTATATATATATATATATATATATATATATATATATATACTGTTCAGTAGCTGAAAATGAAATGAGAAAAGAATTCAAAGATGTTCTCTCATTGTCGGGTTAGTTCCCTCTTCCATCTTCACCCCCTCCTTCATCTCAATTCCAACCGTCTCCTCCCCACCCTATGCCAAGTCATCCACTCCAAGGTCAAACATTGGACTGGAGGGATGGACCTGCTGGCATTGTGGACAACAGAACCCGGATTGGAGAGAGAGCTGCCCTGCTTGCGGAGCTCCTCGGTGCAAACCGGTTATGCCTATGCTCACTAGATCCTAGGCTAGTGAGTGGAAGCATGAGAAGGAGGACAAGGAGGAGATGCAGGAGTATATGTAAAACAGGGAAGGCAGTGGGAACGATAATCTAAAATTATGTGAAAAACTATTGTGGCACAGATTGGGATAAAATTAAACATAGAGAATTGAGAAGTGGTAAAATATTTTTAACATTGGGAAAAAGAAAAACAAAAATTTGAGAGAATCCTCCTTGTCTCTTTCTAATATCACACAAAGAGAAGGAAGAAAGTGTAAAACAATTCTATGCCCCCCTTCAACAACGTTTGTCAGATCTGGGATATAGGGGCATAGAAGAGATGGGCAAACATGTACTTAGTATGGCCTTTGTAGAAGGTCTATTGGAATCCCTAAGGTCATAGATAATAAGCCAGAGTGGAGACAGTCTGAATCTCCGGCCCCTTTTGAGACAAAAGGGCATTTATGTAACTGTCCTGCAGGCTTGGACTCCGCATGAGGGGACTGTGCTGTTGCAATATGTTAATGACTTTCCAGCTTTGTGCTGAGGATCTGAAACATGTCAATCTGCATCTATTTCTCTTCTAAAAATTTTTTTTAGCAGAAAATGGCTGCAAGGCTTAAAAAGGAAAAATTACAGCTTTGTAAACAAAAGGTTGTTGTCTAGCTCAAGAAGGCAGACATCTCACAGAACGACGCAGGGCTGCAGTTCAAGCCATTTCTGTATCTTCTTCTGCTGCCAAAGCTTCGCACCTTTTTGGGACTTGTCTCATACTGCCGTCCCTGGCCTTTCATGCGACAGCAGTATTGACGCAAAAACATGGAGGACGTCCACGGTCACTTGGGTATTACTCCGGTAGCCCGAGGAGCCCCCTCCTGTGTCTGTGCGGTGGCAGCAGTACAAGTAAGGGTTGACAAGTCTTCTGAGTTGGTCCTGAACTACCCCCCCTAGTGGTTCTCACCCCTCATGACATCCAGAGTATACTCACTCAAGTGCAACCTAAACATCTGTCTCTAGCTCGTCAAATAAGGTTGCAATGTGCTTTGCTCATGCCCCCCCCCCCCTTTAATATTTCTTTTCAATGGTGAACCCGGCTACTCTTCTTCCAATCGAGTATCCTGTTTCAAATGGGGGAGGGGGAGGCATAGGTGATCAAATGGGGGAGGGGGATGCATAGGTGATCTATGTACTACAGATCAGCTATTTTTAAAAAATTTTTTGCAAATAAGAACGTGATCTATTTGGAATAGAATATCAGCATGATTGTCTAGCATTGATGCAACAAGAAAGTTTAAGTTTTAAAGAGTTATTGAAACCCCTTGTTAATACATATTTTGAGTTGTTTTTATAGATGGTACCAGGGTGATTGATGACTCCACACCAGATATGCAGTGTTCACACAACAAGATCTCTAAAAGCAGAATGCCTCCGCATGTCTCAGTACAAGAAGCGGAACTGAAGGCCCTCACTGAGGCGTGTAGAGAGACAGAAGGTAACCATTTACACTGACTCCTGGTATGTATTCGGCATAGATCATGGTTACGGCCCAATATGGAAGGCCAGACATTTTTAAACTTCTGTAGGACAACCCATTGAGAATGGTGTAGCAGTACAGAACCTTATGAAAGCCCTACTCCTACCAGACAAAGTAGCAATCCTGAAGGTGAAAGCTCATACTAAAGCCAACAGTGCAGAAGCAAAAGGCAACGCCCTAGCAGACTTCAGCGCAGACAGCGGCCCTCAAGCCGTGGAAGAAAGAAGAAAAGAAGATACTGACCGCACAAGTCAGAGACTATGATTTGGACTTTGATAAAAATTTGAACATTGATGTACTAAAGACATTACAGTCACAAGCCAGCAAAGAAGAAAAAGATAAATGGACTAATATGGGGGCAGTAGAACAGGGTGGCGTATGGCAAACAGTCAGTAACTTGCCTACCACGATCCCTGTACCCCATGATGGCCCAGCTGATCCATGGAAAGACTCACCTATCGAAGGCAGCTATGTTACCTACGCTTGAGAGAGAAAGGGTTGCCCCCTGGGTTCTTTGTAGCTGCTACATCATTTGTCCAGTTTTGCATGAGCTATGCCGTAAGCAACAGGGTAGAAGTAAATTGACCACAAAGGCACTTGCCAGGACCACTCTACCCATTTCAGGGATTGCAAATTGACAACATTCAGCTCCCACGTGTTGGGAAGTATGAATATGTGCTTGTTGTTGATGTTTTTCAGGTTGGAGGCATACCCTGTTACAAAAGTAAATGAGCAGGTAACCGAAAAGAAGCTCATGAATAAGGTAATCTGCAGATACGGGGTACCAGAGGTAATCGAGTCAGATAGAGGTACACATTTCACAGGTGAAATAATGCAACACTTCATGTCTGCCCTGGGTAACTCCCAGGCATTTGACACCCCTTATCATCCACAAAGAGCCAGAAAACCATATTGCATTATAATATTTCTCTTCAGGCAATGAAACCCTGCACCAGAGGAAAACGAAAATGGTATGATACCCTATTAGGGGGAATTGGTACAGGTGTAGGGGTTCTAAACTCTATAGATTTAGAGGTGATGAAGAATAAAATGGCTGGGGTAGGACAGGATGTTTCTAGATTGATAAATGTTCAGGCACAATGCATGCCTTCCTTGTTCCTCCCCCGATGTCTTGCATTAGGATATGATAAGGATGTATTAACGCTTTTTAATCTGGTTTTGCGGTTTAAAAGGATTTGTTTGTAAATATGAGTAAATTCATGAACTATACACAATGTAGCCTGCAATATGTATATATGATTCACGAGAGGGACAAAGCAGTCAGATGTGATGACAAATAATGAAAAATTGTGGAAAAATATTCTCAATAATGTAATTCCAGTAGCATCTTGGATACGGCCCCGGGGCTGATGGTGTAGAATGCTCTGATGAGTATAGCACTGGGGAAATGATTTTATGATGTAAAGGACACAAGCCTGATGTGTAAGTCTGTAGTACTACCTGTGGTGTTCGGACCGCCTCTATATGCTTTACAATATTGGTTGCCCAAGTTCACAGGTATGATGATTTATAGTGAAAATAAAACCCATGGTATAGAGAACTGTGAAGAAACACTGGATGGCCTAGCATGCGGACGGAGTACAGCCGCATATGAGCCATGTTTCCAGCAGCCTTCAGTCAGCATATGTGATTGGACGGTGTTACCTGCTTCATCTATATGCTGATAGAAGTTGGCCCCCAATATATATTCTTTGTTGCCAACCGAACTGGAACCACCAGTATGTATAATCTCATCACTCCATTGTCTGGATGTATACAGAACATATCGGTGATACATTGGTTTACAGAAACTTACACCTTTTTGCCAGATGCTGAAGCTGCAATAAAGTATTACTAGCACCCAGATGCTATCCCTATGTCAACTCTGACAGTATCCTTGGGTAGAATTGTAAGACTAATGATAGATACTGAACACCTTTAAAAGCATTTGGATGTTACTAACCTCTCCCTTATGGAATTAGAAAAATGTATGGGTAGGAGATAAGCTAGTCAGCCTAGGTACTAAGATCCAGGTAGACACAGAGTATAACTGGTATGATATTTTTACTGAATGGTCACCTATTGCAGGAAAGATGATGGATTTTATGTTTCACCCTTTACTAATACTGTTTCTTTTGTTCATTCTTTTGAGTGTTTGCAATTTATGGACATTCTGTGGGATACGGAGACAAGCAAATTATCTGGAATCGCTCCCTCTACGATATCGTTAAAACAGTCATACGTAAAAGAGCAACAACAGTGGGGATCCGGCGAAGAGGATAGAAAGACCGGCGGGGGTGGCTTAGCACCCTTGATAGTACCACTACAAAGGCTCTTTTCAAGATGGACTGTTTCAAAATGGGGGACTGTGAGGGTTATGAACATCTTAATTTATATATGTATGTATCTTTGATATACGTTTCCGGAGGCTGTAGGCCTAAATTGTACACTCTATTCTGTGTCCTATGAAAAGCTCTGCTAAATGAAGTACAGGTGTAATCTTAAGTGTCCATCATGTCTCCAAGAGCTTGTTTATCTCGTTACACTGATCAAAAGGTTGTATGGAATGCTTTGTTAATGTAGAGTGTGATGATAATCAGGATACCAGACACGATGTCTACAAACAAACAAATAAAGCATTGTTTATAGAGAAGACAAAATTATGTACCAGTAAAACAGGTCGACCTCTGTAAAGCAGTTCAACCTCTGATACGCCTACTATTTTTTGTATAAGAAAGACAATGTACACAATAAACTCAGATTTGCTCTAAGACACGACCGTGATGCCTGTGTCTATTGCTTTCTCATGGTGGCTGCCATAACCACCTTTGATTTGGAGCCCCACAGCATATTAACGTAACATGGAAAAATCCCTATCACATGGCTACACAATGCACCCTTAGTACTTGTCCTAATATATAGGGGACCCAGACATGGCCACACAGTGCACCCTTAGTACTTGTCCTAATATGCAGGGGAACAAAGAGATGGCTACACAGTGCACCCTTAGTACTTGTCCTAATATGCAGGGGACCCAGACATGGCTACACAGTGCACCCTTAGTACCTGTCCAAATATATAGGAGACCAGATATGCCTACACAGTGCGCCCTTAGTACTTGTCCTAATATATAGGAGACCAGATATGGCTACACAGTGCACCCTTAGTACTTGTCCTAATATATAGAGGACTCAGACATGGCTACACAGTGCACCCTTAGTACTTGTCCTAATATACAGAGGACCCAGACATGGCTACACAGTGCACCCTTAGTACTTGTTCTAACATGCAGGGGAACAAAGACATGGCTACACAGTGCACCCTTAGTACTTGTCCTAATATGCAGGGGAACAAAGATATGGCTACACAGTGCACCCTTAGTACTTGTCCTAATATGCAGGGGAACAAAGACATGGCTACACAGTGCACCCTTAGTACTTGTCCTAATATGCAGGGGACCAAGACATGGCTACACAGTGCACCCTTAGTACTTGTCCTAACATACAGGAGACCCAGACATGGCTACGCAGTGCACCCTTAGTACTTGTCCTAATATATAGGGGACCCAGACATGGCTACACAGTGCACCCTTAGTACTTATCCTAATATATAGGGACTCAGACATGGCTACACAGTGCTCCCTTAGTACTTGTCCTAATACATAGGGATCCAGACGTGGCTACACAGTGCACCCTTAGTACTTGATCTAATACATAAGGGGCGCAGACATGGCTACACAGTGCACCCTTAGTACTTGTCCTAATATATAGGGGACCCAGACATGGCTACACAGTGCACCCTTAGTACTTGTCCTAATATATAGGGGACCCAGACATGACTACACAGTGCACCCTAATGCTTGTCCTAATACACAGGGGACCCAGACATGACTACACAGTACACCCTTAGTACTTGTCCTAATATATAGGGGACCAGACATGGCTACACAGTGCACCCTTAGTACTTATCCTAATATACAGGAGACCCAGACATGACTACACAGTGCACCCTTAGTACTTGTCCTAATATATAGGAGACCCAGACATGGCTACACAGTGCACCCTTAGTACTTATCCTAATATATAGGGACTCAGACATGGCTACACAGTGCACCCTTAGTACTTGTCCTAATATATAGGGGACCCAGACATGACTACACAGTGCACCCTAATGCTTGTCCTAATATGCAGGGGACCAAGACATGGCTACACAGTACACCCTTAGTACTTGTCCTAATATATAGGGGACCCAGACATGACTACACAGTGCACCCTAATGCTTGTCCTAATATGCAGGGGACCAGACATGGCTACACAGTGCACCCTTAGTACTTGTCCTAATATATAGGGGACCCAGACATGACTACACAGTGCACCCTTAGTACTTGTCCTAATACATAGGGACCCAGACATGACTACACAGTGCACCCTTAGTACTTGTCCTAATATATAGGGACCCAGACATGGCTACACAGTGCACCCTTAGTACTTATCCTAATATATAGGGGACGAGATATGGCTACACAGTGCACCCTTAGTACTTGTACTAATATATAGGGGACCAGACATGGCTACTCAGTGCACCCTAATGCTTGTCCTAATATGCAGGGGACCAAGACATGGCTACACAGTACACACTTAGTACTTGTCCTAATATATAGGGGACCAGACATGGCTACACAGTGCACCCTTAGTACTTGTCCTAATATATAGGGGACCCAGGCATGACTACACAGTGCACCCTTAGTACTTGTCCTAATACATAGGGACCCAGACATGACTACACAGTGCACCCTTAGTACTTGTCGTAATATATAGGGAGCCAGACATGGCTATACAGTGCACGCTTAGTACTTGTTCTAATATATAGGAGACCTGATATGGCTACACAGTGCACCCTTAGTACTTGTACTAATATATAGGGGACCAGACATGGCTACACAGTGCACCCTTAGTACTTGTCCTAATATACAGGAGACCCAGACATGACTACACAGTGCACCCTTAGTACTTGTCCTAATATATAGGGGACCCAGACATGACTACACAGTGCACCCTTAGTACTTGTCCTAATATATAGGGGACCCAGACATGACTACACAGTGCACCCTAATGCTTGTCCTAATACACAGGGGACCCAGACCTGACTACACAGTACACCCTTAGTACTTGTCCTAATATATAGGGGACCAGACATGGCTACACAGTGCACCCTTAGTACTTGTCATAATATATAGGGGACCCAGACATGACTAAACAGTGCACCCTTAGGATTTGTCCTAATACATAGGGACCCAGACATGACTACATAGTGCACCCTTAGTACTTGTCCTAATATATAGGGACCCAGACATGGCTACACAGTGCACCCTTAATACTTATCCTAATATATAGGGACCCAGACATGGCTACACAGTGCACCCTTAGTACTTGTCCTAATATATAGGGACCCAGACATGACTACACAGTGCACCCTTAGTACTTATCCTAATATATAGGATACCAGATATGGCTACACAGTGCACGCTTAGTACTTGTCCTAATATATAGGAGACCAGACATGGCTATACAGTGCACCCTTAGTACTTGTCCTAATATACAGGAGACCCAGACATGGCTACACAGTGCACCCTTAGTACTTGTCCTAATATACAAGAGACCCAGACATGACTACACAGTGCACCCTTAGTACTTGTCCTAATATATAGGAGACCAGATATGGGTACACAGTGCACCCTTAGTACTTGTCCTAATATATAGGGGACCAGATATGGCTACACAGTGCACCCTTAGTACTTGTCCTAATATGCAGGTGACCCAGACGTGACTACACAGTGCACCCTTAGTACGTGTCCTAATATATAGGAGACCAGATATGGGTACACAGTGCACCCTTAGTACTTGTCCTAATATATAGGAGACCAGATATGGGTACACAGTGCACCCTTAGTACTTGTCCTAATATATAGGAGACCAGACATGGCTACACAGTGCACCCTTAGTACTTGTCCTAATATATAGGAGACCAGCCATGGGTACACAGTGCACCCTTAGTACTTGTCCTAATATGTAGGAGATCAGACATGGCTACACTGTTCACCCTTAGTACTTGTCCTAATATATAGGAGACCAGACATGGCTCCACAGGGCACAGTTAGCACTTGTTCTAATATATAGAGACCCAGACATGACTACACAGTGCACCCTTAGTACTTGTCCTAATATATAGGGACCCAGACATGACTACACAGTGCACCCTTGGTACTTGTCCTAATATATAGGAGACCAGATATGGGTACACAGTGCACCCTTAGTACTTGTCCTAATATATAGGGACCCAGACATGACTACACAGTGCACCCTTAGTACTTGTCCTAATATATAGGGGACCAAGACATGGCCACACAGTGCATCCTTAGTACTTGTCCTAATATGCAGGGGACCCAGACATGGCTACACAGTGCACCCTTAGTACTTTTCCTAATATATAGGGACCCAGACATGGCTACACAGTGCACCCTTAGTACTTGTCCTAATATATAGGGACCCAGACATGGCTACACAGTGCACCCTTAGTACTTGTCCTAATATATAGGAGACCAGACATGGCTCCACAGGGCACCCTTAGTACTTGTTCTAATATATAGGGACCCAGACATGACTACACAGTGCACCCTTAGTACTTGTCCTAATATATGTAGGGGACTCAGATATGGCAACACAGTGCACCCTTAGTACTTGTCCTTATACATAGGGACCCAGACGTGGCTACACAGTGCACCCTTAGTACTTGTTCTAATACATAAGGGGCGCAGACATGGCTACACAGTGCACCCTTAGTACTTGTCCTAATATATAGGAGACCAGATATGGCTACACAGTGCACCCTTAGTACTTGTCCTAATATATAGGGGACCCAGACATGACTTCACAGTGCACCCTTAGTACTTGTCTTAATATATAGGGGACCAGACATGGCTACACAGTGCACCCTTAGTACTTGTCCTAATATATAGGAGACCAGATATGGCTACACAGTGCACCCTTAGTACTTGTCCTAATATATAGGAGACCCAGACATGGCTACACAGTGCACCCTTAGTACTTGTCCTAATATATAGGGGACCCAGACATAGCTACACAGTGCACCCTTAGTACTTGTCCTAATATATAGGGGACCCAGACATGACTTCACAGTGCACCCTAATGCTTGTCCTAATACACAGGGGACCCAGACATGACTACACAGTACACCCTTAGTACTTGTCCTAATATATAGGGGACCAGACGGGGCTACACAGTGCCCCCTTAGTACTTGTCCTAATATACAGGGGGCCCAGACATGGCTACACAGTGCACCCTTAGTACTTATCCTAATATACAGGAGACCCAGACATGACTACACAGTGCACCCTTAGTACTTGTCCTAATATATAGGAGACCCAGACATGGCTACACAGTGCACCCTAATGCTTGTACTAATATGCAGGGGACCAAGACATGGCTACACAGTGCACGCTTAGTACTTGTCCTAATATATAGGAGACCAGATATGGCTACACAGTGCACCCTTAGTACTTGTCCTAATATATAGGGGACCAGACATGGCTACACAGTGCACCCTTAGTACTTGTCCTAATATACAGGAGACCCAGACATGACTACACAGTGCACCCTTAGTACTTGTCCTAATATATAAGGGACCCAGACATGACTACACAGTGCACCCTAATGCTTGTCCTAATACACAGGGGACCCAGACATGACTACACAGTACACCCTTAGTACTTGTCCTAATATATAGGGGACCAGACATGGCTACACAGTGCACCCTTAGTACTTGTCCTAATATGCAGGGGACCAAGACATGAGTACACAGTGCACCCATAGTACTTGTCCTAATATATAGGGGACCCAGACATGGCTACACAGGGCACCTTCGTACTTGTCCTAATATATAGGGGGCCAGACATGACTACACAGTGCACCCTTAGTAATTGTCTTAATATGCAGGGGACCAAGACATGACTACAGAGTGCACCCTTAGTACTTGTCCTAATATGCAGGGGAACAAAGATATGGCTACACAGTGCACCCTTAGTACTTGTCCTAATATGCAGGGGAACAAAGATATGGCTACACAGTGCACCCTTAGTACTTGTCCTAATATGCAGGGGACCAAGACATGACTACACAGTGCACCCATAGTACTTGTCCTAATATATAGGAGACCAGACATGGCTCCACAGGGCACACTTAGTACTTGTTCTAATATATAGGGACCCAGACATGACTACATAGTGCACCTTTAGTACTTGTCCTAATATATAGGGACCCAGACATGACTACACAGTGCACCGTTAGTACTTGTCCTAATATATAGGGACCCAGACATGACTACACAGTGCACCCTTAGTACTTGTCCTAATATGCAGGGGAACAAAGATATGGCTACACAGTGCACCCTTAGTACTTGTCCTAATATGCAGGGGACCAAGACATGAGTACACAGTGCACCCATAGTACTTGTCCTAATATATAGGGGACCCAGACATGGCTACACAGGGCACCTTAGTACTTGTCCTAATATATAGGGGGCCAGACATGACTACACAGTGCACCCTTAGTAATTGTCTTAATATGCAGGGGACCAAGACATGACTACAGAGTGCACCCTTAGTACTTGTCCTAATATGCAGGGGAACAAAGATATGGCTACACAGTGCACCCTTAGTACTTGTCCTAATATGCAGGGGAACAAAGATATGGCTACACAGTGCACCCTTAGTACTTGTCCTAATATGCAGGGGACCAAGACATGACTACACAGTGCACCCATAGTACTTGTCCTAATATATAGGAGACCAGACATAGCTCCACAGGGCACACTTAGTACTTGTTGTAATATATAGGGACCCAGACATGACTACACAGTGCACCTTTAGTACTTGTCCTAATATATAGGGACCCAGACATGACTACACAGTGCACCGTTAGTACTTGTCCTAATATATAGGGACCCAGACATGACTACACAGTGCACCCTTAGTACTTGTCCTAATATGCAGGGGAACAAAGATATGGCTACACAGTGCACCCTTAGTACTTGTCCTAATATGCAGGGGACCAAGACATGAGTACACAGTGCACCCATAGTACTTGTCCTAATATATAGGGGACCCAGACATGGCTACACAGGGCACCTTAGTACTTGTCCTAATATATAGGGGGCCAGACATGACTACACAGTGCACCCTTAGTAATTGTCTTAATATGCAGGGGACCAAGACATGACTACAGAGTGCACCCTTAGTACTTGTCCTAATATGCAGGGGAACAAAGATATGGCTACACAGTGCACCCTTAGTACTTGTCCTAATATGCAGGGGAACAAAGATATGGCTACACAGTGCACCCTTAGTACTTGTCCTAATATGCAGGGGACCAAGACATGACTACACAGTGCACCCATAGTACTTGTCCTAATATATAGGGGACCCAGACATGGCTACACAGGGCACCCTTAGTACTTGTCCTAATATATAGGGGGCCAGACATGACTACACAGTGCACCCTTAGTACTTGTCCTAATATATAGGAGACCAGACATGGCTACACAGGGCACCCTTAGTACTTGTCCTAATATATAGGGGGCCAGACATGACTACACAGTGCACCCTTAGTAATTGTCTTAATATGCAGGGGACCAAGACATGACTACACAGTGCACCCTTAGTACTTGTCCTAATATGCAGGGGAACAAAGATATGACTTCACAGTGCACCCTTAGTACTTGTCCTAATATATAGGGGGCCCAGACATGACTACACAGTGCACCTTTAGTACTTGTCCTAATATATAGGAGACCAGATACGGCTACACAGTGCACCCTTAGTACTTGTCCTAATATATAGGAGACCCGATATGGCTACACAGTGCACCCTTAGTACTTGTCCCAATATACAGGAGACCCAATATGGCTATACAGTGCACACTTAGTACTTGTCCTAATATATAGGGGGCCAGACATGACTACAGAGTGCACCCTTAGTAATTGTCTTTATATGCAGGGGACCAAGACATGACTACACAGTGCACCCTTAGTACTTGTCCTAATATGCAGGGGAACAAAGATATGGCTACACAGTGCACCCTTAGTACTTGTCCTAATATGCAGGGGAACAAAGATATGGCTACACAGTGCACCCTTAGTACTTGTCCTAATATGCAGGGGACCAAGACATGACTACACAGTGCACCCATAGTACTTGTCCTAATATATAGGAGACCAGACATGACTACACAGTGCACCCATAGTACTTGTCCTAATATATAGGAGACCAGACATGGCTACACAGTGCCCCCTTAGTACTTGTCCTAATATACAGGGGGCCCAGACATGGCTACACAGTGCACCCTTAGTACTTGTCCTAACATACAGGAGACCCAGACATGGCTACACAGTGCACCCTTAGTACTTGTCCTAATATACAGGGGGCCCAGACATGGCTACACAGTGCACCCTTAGTACTTGTCCTAACATACAGGAGACCCAGACATAGCTACACAGTGCACCCTTAGTACTTGTCCTAATATATAGGGGACCAGACATGGCTACACAGTGCACCCTTAGTACTTGTCCTAATATATAGGGGACCCAGACATGGCTACACAGTGCACCCTTAGTACTTGTCCTAATATATAGGGGACCCAGACATGGCTACACAGTGCACCCATAGTACTTGTCCTAATATATAGGGGACCCAGACATGACTACACAGTGCACCCTAATGCTTGTCCTAATACACAGGGGACCCAGACATGACTACACAGTACACCCTTAGTACTTGTCCTAATATATAGGGGACCAGACATGGCTACACAGTGCCCCCTTAGTACTTGTCCTAATATACAGGGGGCCCAGACATGGCTACACAGTGCACCCTTAGTACTTGTCCTAATATATAGGAGACCCAGACATGGCTACACAGTGCACCCTTAGAACTTGTCCTAATATATAGGAGACCAGACATGGCTACACAGTGCACCCTTAGTACTTGTCCTAATATATAGGGGACCCAGACATGACTACACAGTGCACCCTTAGTACTTGTCCTAATATATAGGGGACCCAGACATGGCTACACAGTGCACCCTTAGTACTTGTCCTAATATATAGGGGACCAGACATGGCTACACAGTGCACCCTTAGTACTTGTCCTAATATGCAGGGGACCAAGACATGAGTACACAGTGCACCCATAGTACTTGTCCTAATATATAGGGGACCCAGACATGGCTACACAGGGCACCTTAGTACTTGTCCTAATATATAGGGGGCCAGACATGACTACACAGTGCACCCTTAGTAATTGTCTTAATATGCAGGGGACCAAGACATGACTACAGAGTGCACCCTTAGTACTTGTCCTAATATGCAGGGGAACAAAGATATGGCTACACAGTGCACCCTTAGTACTTGTCCTAATATGCAGGGGAACAAAGATATGGCTACACAGTGCACCCTTAGTACTTGTCCTAATATGCAGGGGACCAAGACATGACTACACAGTGCACCCATAGTACTTGTCCTAATATATAGGAGACCAGACATGGCTCCACAGGGCACACTTAGTACTTGTTCTAATATATAGGGACCCAGACATGACTACATAGTGCACCTTTAGTACTTGTCCTAATATATAGGGACCCAGACATGACTACACAGTGCACCGTTAGTACTTGTCCTAATATATAGGGACCCAGACATGACTACACAGTGCACCCTTAGTACTTGTCCTAATATGCAGGGGAACAAAGATATGGCTACACAGTGCACCCTTAGTACTTGTCCTAATATATAGGGGACCAGACATGACTACACAGTGCACCCATAGTACTTGTCCTAATATATAGGGGACCCAGACATGGCTACACAGGGCACCTTAGTACTTGTCCTAATATATAGGGGGCCAGACATGACTACACAGTGCACCCTTAGTAATTGTCTTAATATGCAGGGGACCAAGACATGACTACAGAGTGCACCCTTAGTACTTGTCCTAATATGCAGGGGAACAAAGATATGGCTACACAGTGCACCCTTAGTACTTGTCCTAATATGCAGGGGAACAAAGATATGGCTACACAGTGCACCCTTAGTACTTGTCCTAATATGCAGGGGACCAAGACATGACTACACAGTGCACCCATAGTACTTGTCCTAATATATAGGAGACCAGACATAGCTCCACAGGGCACACTTAGTACTTGTTGTAATATATAGGGACCCAGACATGACTACACAGTGCACCTTTAGTACTTGTCCTAATATATAGGGACCCAGACATGACTACACAGTGCACCGTTAGTACTTGTCCTAATATATAGGGACCCAGACATGACTACACAGTGCACCCTTAGTACTTGTCCTAATATGCAGGGGAACAAAGATATGGCTACACAGTGCACCCTTAGTACTTGTCCTAATATGCAGGGGACCAAGACATGAGTACACAGTGCACCCATAGTACTTGTCCTAATATATAGGGGACCCAGACATGGCTACACAGGGCACCTTAGTACTTGTCCTAATATATAGGGGGCCAGACATGACTACACAGTGCACCCTTAGTAATTGTCTTAATATGCAGGGGACCAAGACATGACTACAGAGTGCACCCTTAGTACTTGTCCTAATATGCAGGGGAACAAAGATATGGCTACACAGTGCACCCTTAGTACTTGTCCTAATATGCAGGGGAACAAAGATATGGCTACACAGTGCACCCTTAGTACTTGTCCTAATATGCAGGGGACCAAGACATGACTACACAGTGCACCCATAGTACTTGTCCTAATATATAGGGGACCCAGACATGGCTACACAGGGCACCCTTAGTACTTGTCCTAATATATAGGGGGCCAGACATGACTACACAGTGCACCCTTAGTACTTGTCCTAATATATAGGAGACCAGACATGGCTACACAGGGCACCCTTAGTACTTGTCCTAATATATAGGGGGCCAGACATGACTACACAGTGCACCCTTAGTAATTGTCTTAATATGCAGGGGACCAAGACATGACTACACAGTGCACCCTTAGTACTTGTCCTAATATGCAGGGGAACAAAGATATGGCTTCACAGTGCACCCTTAGTACTTGTCCTAATATATAGGGGGCCCAGACATGACTACACAGTGCACCTTTAGTACTTGTCCTAATATATAGGAGACCAGATACGGCTACACAGTGCACCCTTAGTACTTGTCCTAATATATAGGAGACCCGATATGGCTACACAGTGCACCCTTAGTACTTGTCCCAATATACAGGAGACCCAATATGGCTATACAGTGCACACTTAGTACTTGTCCTAATATATAGGGGGCCAGACATGACTACAGAGTGCACCCTTAGTAATTGTCTTAATATGCAGGGGACCAAGACATGACTACACAGTGCACCCTTAGTACTTGTCCTAATATGCAGGGGAACAAAGATATGGCTACACAGTGCACCCTTAGTACTTGTCCTAATATGCAGGGGAACAAAGATATGGCTACACAGTGCACCCTTAGTACTTGTCCTAATATGCAGGGGACCAAGACATGACTACACAGTGCACCCATAGTACTTGTCCTAATATATAGGAGACCAGACATGACTACACAGTGCACCCATAGTACTTGTCCTAATATATAGGAGACCAGACATGGCTACACAGTGCCCCCTTAGTACTTGTCCTAATATACAGGGGGCCCAGACATGGCTACACAGTGCACCCTTAGTACTTGTCCTAACATACAGGAGACCCAGACATGGCTACACAGTGCACCCTTAGTACTTGTCCTAATATACAGGGGGCCCAGACATGGCTACACAGTGCACCCTTAGTACTTGTCCTAACATACAGGAGACCCAGACATAGCTACACAGTGCACCCTTAGTACTTGTCCTAATATATAGGGGACCAGACATGGCTACACAGTGCACCCTTAGTACTTGTCCTAATATATAGGGGACCCAGACATGGCTACACAGTGCACCCTTAGTACTTGTCCTAATATATAGGGGACCCAGACATGGCTACACAGTGCACCCATAGTACTTGTCCTAATATATAGGGGACCCAGACATGACTACACAGTGCACCCTAATGCTTGTCCTAATACACAGGGGACCCAGACATGACTACACAGTACACCCTTAGTACTTGTCCTAATATATAGGGGACCAGACATGGCTACACAGTGCCCCCTTAGTACTTGTCCTAATATACAGGGGGCCCAGACATGGCTACACAGTGCACCCTTAGTACTTGTCCTAATATATAGGAGACCCAGACATGGCTACACAGTGCACCCTTAGAACTTGTCCTAATATATAGGAGACCAGACATGGCTACACAGTGCACCCTTAGTACTTGTCCTAATATATAGGGGACCCAGACATGACTACACAGTGCACCCTTAGTACTTGTCCTAATATATAGGGGACCCAGACATGGCTACACAGTGCACCCTTAGTACTTGTCCTAATATATAGGGGACCCAGACATGACTACACAATGCACCCTTAGTACTTGTCCTAATATATAGGGGACCAGACATGGCTACACAGTACACGCTTAGTACTTGTCCTAATATATAAGGGACCAGACATGGCTACACAGTGCACCCTTAGTACTTGTCCTAATATATAGGGGACCCAGACATGGCCACACAGTGCACCCTTAGTACTTGTCCTAATATGCAGGGGAACAAAGAGATGGCTACACAGTGCACCCTTAGTACTTGTCCTAATATGCAGGGGACCCAGACATGGCTACACAGTGCACCCTTAGTACCTGTCCAAATATATAGGAGACCAGATATGCCTACACAGTGCGCCCTTAGTACTTGTCCTAATATATAGGAGACCAGATATGGCTACACAGTGCACCCTTAGTACTTGTCCTAATATATAGAGGACTCAGACATGGCTACACAGTGCACCCTTAGTACTTGTCCTAATATACAGAGGACCCAGACATGGCTACACAGTGCACCCTTAGTACTTGTTCTAACATGCAGGGGAACAAAGACATGGCTACACAGTGCACCCTTAGTACTTGTCCTAATATGCAGGGGAACAAAGATATGGCTTCACAGTGCACCCTTAGTACTTGTCCTAATATATAGGGGGCCCAGACATGACTACACAGTGCACCTTTAGTACTTGTCCTAATATATAGGAGACCAGATACGGCTACACAGTGCACCCTTAGTACTTGTCCTAATATATAGGAGACCCGATATGGCTACACAGTGCACGCTTAGTACTTGTCCTAATATATAGGAGACCAGACATGGCTATACAGTGCACCCTTAGTACTTGTCCTAATATACAGGAGACCCAGACATGGCTACACAGTGCACCCTTAGTACTTGTCCTAATATACAGGAGACCCAGACATGACTACACAGTGCACCCTTAGTACTTGTCCTAATATATAGGAGACCAGATATGGGTACACAGTGCACCCTTAGTACTTGTCCTAATATATAGGGGACCAGATATGGCTACACAGTGCACCCTTAGTACTTGTCCTAATATGCAGGTGACCCAGACGTGACTACACAGTGCACCCTTAGTACGTGTCCTAATATATAGGAGACCAGATATGGGTACACAGTGCACCCTTAGTACTTGTCCTAATATATAGGAGACCAGATATGGGTACACAGTGCACCCTTAGTACTTGTCCTAATATATAGGAGACCAGACATGGCTACACAGTGCACCCTTAGTACTTGTCCTAATATATAGGAGACCAGCCATGGGTACACAGTGCACCCTTAGTACTTGTCCTAATATGTAGGAGATCAGACATGGATACACTGTTCACCCTTAGTACTTGTCCTAATATATAGGAGACCAGACATGGCTCCACAGGGCACAGTTAGCACTTGTTCTAATATATAGAGACCCAGACATGACTACACAGTGCACCCTTAGTACTTGTCCTAATATATAGGGACCCAGACATGACTACACAGTGCACCCTTGGTACTTGTCCTAATATATAGGAGACCAGATATGGGTACACAGTGCACCCTTAGTACTTGTCCTAATATATAGGGACCCAGACATGACTACACAGTGCACCCTTAGTACTTGTCCTAATATATAGGGGACCAAGACATGGCCACACAGTGCATCCTTAGTACTTGTCCTAATATGCAGGGGACCCAGACATGGCTACACAGTGCACCCTTAGTACTTTTCCTAATATATAGGGACCCAGACATGGCTACACAGTGCACCCTTAGTACTTGTCCTAATATATAGGGACCCAGACATGGCTACACAGTGCACCCTTAGTACTTGTCCTAATATATAGGAGACCAGACATGGCTCCACAGGGCACCCTTAGTACTTGTTCTAATATATAGGGACCCAGACATGACTACACAGTGCACCCTTAGTACTTGTCCTAATATATGTAGGGGACTCAGATATGGCAACACAGTGCACCCTTAGTACTTGTCCTTATACATAGGGACCCAGACGTGGCTACACAGTGCACCCTTAGTACTTGTTCTAATACATAAGGGGCGCAGACATGGCTACACAGTGCACCCTTAGTACTTGTCCTAATATATAGGAGACCAGATATGGCTACACAGTGCACCCTTAGTACTTGTCCTAATATATAGGGGACACAGACATGACTTCACAGTGCACCCTTAGTACTTGTCTTAATATATAGGGGACCAGACATGGCTACACAGTGCACCCTTAGTACTTGTCCTAATATATAGGAGACCAGATATGGCTACACAGTGCACCCTTAGTACTTGTCCTAATATATAGGAGACCCAGACATGGCTACACAGTGCACCCTTAGTACTTGTCCTAATATATAGGGGACCCAGACATAGCTACACAGTGCACCCTTAGTACTTGTCCTAATATATAGGGGACCCAGACATGACTTCACAGTGCACCCTAATGCTTGTCCTAATACACAGGGGACCCAGACATGACTACACAGTACACCCTTAGTACTTGTCCTAATATATAGGGGACCAGACATGGCTACACAGTGCCCCCTTAGTACTTGTCCTAATATACAGGGGGCCCAGACATGGCTACACAGTGCACCCTTAGTACTTATCCTAATATACAGGAGACCCAGACATGACTACACAGTGCACCCTTAGTACTTGTCCTAATATATAGGAGACCCAGACATGGCTACACAGTGCACCCTAATGCTTGTACTAATATGCAGGGGACCAAGACATGGCTACACAGTGCACGCTTAGTACTTGTCCTAATATATAGGAGACCAGATATGGCTACACAGTGCACCCTTAGTACTTGTCCTAATATATAGGGGACCAGACATGGCTACACAGTGCACCCTTAGTACTTGTCCTAATATACAGGAGACCCAGACATGACTACACAGTGCACCCTTAGTACTTGTCCTAATATATAAGGGACCCAGACATGACTACACAGTGCACCCTAATGCTTGTCCTAATACACAGGGGACCCAGACATGACTACACAGTGCACCCTTAGTACTTGTCCTAATATATAGGGGACCAGACATGGCTACACAGTGCACCCTTAGTACTTGTCCTAATATGCAGGGGACCAAGACATGAGTACACAGTGCACCCATAGTACTTGTCCTAATATATAGGGGACCCAGACATGGCTACACAGGGCACCTTAGTACTTGTCCTAATATATAGGGGGCCAGACATGACTACACAGTGCACCCTTAGTAATTGTCTTAATATGCAGGGGACCAAGACATGACTACAGAGTGCACCCTTAGTATTTGTCCTAATATGCAGGGGAACAAAGATATGGCTACACAGTGCACCCTTAGTACTTGTCCTAATATGCAGGGGAACAAAGATATGGCTACACAGTGCACCCTTAGTACTTGTCCTAATATGCAGGGGACCAAGACATGACTACACAGTGCACCCATAGTACTTGTCCTAATATATAGGAGACCAGACATGGCTCCACAGGGCACACTTAGTACTTGTTCTAATATATAGGGACCCAGACATGACTACATAGTGCACCTTTAGTACTTGTCCTAATATATAGGGACCCAGACATGACTACACAGTGCACCGTTAGTACTTGTCCTAATATATAGGGACCCAGACATGACTACACAGTGCACCCTTAGTACTTGTCCTAATATGCAGGGGAACAAAGATATGGCTACACAGTGCACCCTTAGTACTTGTCCTAATATGCAGGGGACCAAGACATGAGTACACAGTGCACCCATAGTACTTGTCCTAATATATAGGGGACCCAGACATGGCTACACAGGGCACCTTAGTACTTGTCCTAATATATAGGGGGCCAGACATGACTACACAGTGCACCCTTAGTAATTGTCTTAATATGCAGGGGACCAAGACATGACTACAGAGTGCACCCTTAGTACTTGTCCTAATATGCAGGGGAACAAAGATATGGCTACACAGTGCACCCTTAGTACTTGTCCTAATATGCAGGGGAACAAAGATATGGCTACACAGTGCACCCTTAGTACTTGTCCTAATATGCAGGGGACCAAGACATGACTACACAGTGCACCCATAGTACTTGTCCTAATATATAGGAGACCAGACATGGCTCCACAGGGCACACTTAGTACTTGTTCTAATATATAGGGACCCAGACATGACTACACAGTGCACCTTTAGTACTTGTCCTAATATATAGGGACCCAGACATGACTACACAGTGCACCGTTAGTACTTGTCCTAATATATAGGGACCCAGACATGACTACACAGTGCACCCTTAGTACTTGTCCTAATATGCAGGGGAACAAAGATATGGCTACACAGTGCACCCTTAGTACTTGTCCTAATATGCAGGGGACCAAGACATGAGTACACAGTGCACCCATAGTACTTGTCCTAATATATAGGGGACCCAGACATGGCTACACAGGGCACCTTAGTACTTGTCCTAATATATAGGGGGCCAGACATGACTACACAGTGCACCCTTAGTAATTGTCTTAATATGCAGGGGACCAAGACATGACTACAGAGTGCACCCTTAGTACTTGTCCTAATATGCAGGGGAACAAAGATATGGCTACACAGTGCACCCTTAGTACTTGTCCTAATATGCAGGGGAACAAAGATATGGCTACACAGTGCACCCTTAGTACTTGTCCTAATATGCAGGGGACCAAGACATGACTACACAGTGCACCCATAGTACTTGTCCTAATATATAGGGGACCCAGACATGGCTACACAGGGCACCCTTAGTACTTGTCCTAATATATAGGGGGCCAGACATGACTACACAGTGCACCCTTAGTACTTGTCCTAATATATAGGAGACCAGACATGGCTACACAGGGCACCCTTAGTACTTGTCCTAATATATAGGGGGCCAGACATGACTACACAGTTCACCCTTAGTAATTGTCTTAATATGCAGGGGACCAAGACATGACTACACAGTGCACCCTTAGTACTTGTCCTAATATGCAGGGGAACAAAGATATGGCTTCACAGTGCACCCTTAGTACTTGTCCTAATATATAGGGGGCCCAGACATGACTACACAGTGCACCTTTAGTACTTGTCCTAATATATAGGAGACCAGATACGGCTACACAGTGCACCCTTAGTACTTGTCCTAATATATAGGAGACCCGATATGGCTACACAGTGCACCCTTAGTACTTGTCCCAATATACAGGAGACCCAATATGGCTATACAGTGCACACTTAGTACTTGTCCTAATATATAGGGGGCCAGACATGACTACAGAGTGCACCCTTAGTAATTGTCTTAATATGCAGGGGACCAAGACATGACTACACAGTGCACCCTTAGTACTTGTCCTAATATGCAGGGGAACAAAGATATGGCTACACAGTGCACCCTTAGTACTTGTCCTAATATGCAGGGGAACAAAGATATGGCTACACAGTGCACCCTTAGTACTTGTCCTAATATGCAGGGGACCAAGACATGACTACACAGTGCACCCATAGTACTTGTCCTAATATATAGGAGACCAGACATGACTACACAGTGCACCCATAGTACTTGTCCTAATATATAGGAGACCAGACATGGCTACACAGTGCCCCCTTAGTACTTGTCCTAATATACAGGGGGCCCAGACATGGCTACACAGTGCACCCTTAGTACTTGTCCTAACATACAGGAGACCCAGACATGGCTACACAGTGCACCCTTAGTACTTGTCCTAATATACAGGGGGCCCAGACATGGCTACACAGTGCACCCTTAGTACTTGTCCTAACATACAGGAGACCCAGACATAGCTACACAGTGCACCCTTAGTACTTGTCCTAATATATAGGGGACCAGACATGGCTACACAGTGCACCCTTAGTACTTGTCCTAATATATAGGGGACCCAGACATGGCTACACAGTGCACCCTTAGTACTTGTCCTAATATATAGGGGACCCAGACATGGCTACACAGTGCACCCATAGTACTTGTCCTAATATATAGGGGACCCAGACATGACTACACAGTGCACCCTAATGCTTGTCCTAATACACAGGGGACCCAGACATGACTACACAGTACACCCTTAGTACTTGTCCTAATATATAGGGGACCAGACATGGCTACACAGTGCCCCCTTAGTACTTGTCCTAATATACAGGGGGCCCAGACATGGCTACACAGTGCACCCTTAGTACTTGTCCTAATATATAGGAGACCCAGACATGGCTACACAGTGCACCCTTAGAACTTGTCCTAATATATAGGAGACCAGACATGGCTACACAGTGCACCCTTAGTACTTGTCCTAATATATAGGGGACCCAGACATGACTACACAGTGCACCCTTAGTACTTGTCCTAATATATAGGGGACCCAGACATGGCTACACAGTGCACCCTTAGTACTTGTCCTAATATATAGGGGACCCAGACATGACTACACAATGCACCCTTAGTACTTGTCCTAATATATAGGGGACCAGACATGGCTACACAGTACACGCTTAGTACTTGTCCTAATATATAAGGGACCAGACATGGCTACACAGTGCACCCTTAGTACTTGTCCTAATATATAGGGGACCCAGACATGGCCACACAGTGCACCCTTAGTACTTGTCCTAATATGCAGGGGAACAAAGAGATGGCTACACAGTGCACCCTTAGTACTTGTCCTAATATGCAGGGGACCCAGACATGGCTACACAGTGCACCCTTAGTACCTGTCCAAATATATAGGAGACCAGATATGCCTACACAGTGCGCCCTTAGTACTTGTCCTAATATATAGGAGACCAGATATGGCTACACAGTGCACCCTTAGTACTTGTCCTAATATATAGAGGACTCAGACATGGCTACACAGTGCACCCTTAGTACTTGTCCTAATATACAGAGGACCCAGACATGGCTACACAGTGCACCCTTAGTACTTGTTCTAACATGCAGGGGAACAAAGACATGGCTACACAGTGCACCCTTAGTACTTGTCCTAATATGCAGGGGAACAAAGATATGGCTACACAGTGCACCCTTAGTACTTGTCCTAATATGCAGGGGAACAAAGACATGGCTACACAGTGCACCCTTAGTACTTGTCCTAATATGCAGGGGACCAAGACATGGCTACACAGTGCACCCTTAGTACTTGTCCTAACATACAGGAGACCCAGACATGGCTACGCAGTGCACCCTTAGTACTTGTCCTAATATATAGGGGACCCAGACATGGCTACACAGTGCACCCTTAGTACTTATCCTAATATATAGGGACTCAGACATGGCTACACAGTGCTCCCTTAGAACTTGTCCTAATACATAGGGATCCAGACGTGGCTACACAGTGCACCCTTAGTACTTGATCTAATACATAAGGGGCGCAGACATGGCTACACAGTGCACCCTTAGTACTTGTCCTAATATATAGGGGACCCAGACATGGCTACACAGTGCACCCTTAGTACTTGTCCTAATATATAGGGGACCCAGACATGACTACACAGTGCACCCTAATGCTTGTCCTAATACACAGGGGACCCAGACATGACTACACAGTACACCCTTAGTACTTGTCCTAATATATAGGGGACCAGACATGGCTACACAGTGCACCCTTAGTACTTATCCTAATATACAGGAGACCCAGACATGACTACACAGTGCACCCTTAGTACTTGTCCTAATATATAGGAGACCCAGACATGGCTACACAGTGCACCCTTAGTACTTATCCTAATATATAGGGACTCAGACATGGCTACACAGTGCACCCTTAGTATTTGTCCTAATATATAGGGGACCCAGACATGACTACACAGTGCACCCTAATGCTTGTCCTAATATGCAGGGGACCAAGACATGGCTACACAGTACACCCTTAGTACTTGTCCTAATATATAGGGGACCCAGACATGACTACACAGTGCACCCTAATGCTTGTCCTAATATGCAGGGGACCAGACATGGCTACACAGTGCACCCTTAGTACTTGTCCTAATATATAGGGGACCCAGACATGACTACACAGTGCACCCTTAGTACTTGTCCTAATACATAGGGACCCAGACATGACTACACAGTGCACCCTTAGTACTTGTCCTAATATATAGGGACCCAGACATGGCTACACAGTGCACCCTTAGTACTTATCCTAATATATAGGGGACCAGATATGGCTACACAGTGCACCCTTAGTACTTGTACTAATATATAGGGGACCAGACATGGCTACACAGTGCACCCTTAGTACTTGTCCTAATATATAGGGGACCCAGACATGGCTACTCAGTGCACCCTAATGCTTGTCCTAATATGCAGGGGACCAAGACATGGCTACACAGTACACACTTAGTACTTGTCCTAATATATAGGGGACCAGACATGGCTACACAGTGCACCCTTAGTACTTGTCCTAATATATAGGGGACCCAGGCATGACTACACAGTGCACCCTTAGTACTTGTCCTAATACATAGGGACCCAGACATGACTACACAGTGCACCCTTAGTACTTGTCGTAATATATAGGGAGCCAGACATGGCTATACAGTGCACGCTTAGTACTTGTCCTAATATATAGGAGACCTGATATGGCTACACAGTGCACCCTTAGTACTTGTACTAATATATAGGGGACCAGACATGGCTACACAGTGCACCCTTAGTACTTGTCCTAATATACAGGAGACCCAGACATGACTACACAGTGCACCCTTAGTACTTGTCCTAATATATAGGGGACCCAGACATGACTACACAGTGCACCCTTAGTACTTGTCCTAATATATAGGGGACCCAGACATGACTACACAGTGCACCCTAATGCTTGTCCTAATACACAGGGGACCCAGACCTGACTACACAGTACACCCTTAGTACTTGTCCTAATATATAGGGGACCAGACATGGCTACACAGTGCACCCTTAGTACTTGTCCTAATATATAGGGGACCCAGACATGACTAAACAGTGCACCCTTAGGATTTGTCCTAATACATAGGGACCCAGACATGACTACATAGTGCACCCTTAGTACTTGTCCTAATATATAGGGACCCAGACATGGCTACACAGTGCACCCTTAATACTTATCCTAATATATAGGGACCCAGACATGACTACACAGTGCACCCTTAGTACTTGTCCTAATATATAGGGACCCAGACATGACTACACAGTGCACCCTTAGTACTTATCCTAATATATAGGATACCAGATATGGCTACACAGTGCACGCTTAGTACTTGTCCTAATATATAGGAGACCAGACATGGCTATACAGTGCACCCTTAGTACTTGTCCTAATATACAGGAGACCCAGACATGGCTACACAGTGCACCCTTAGTACTTGTCCTAATATACAGGAGACCCAGACATGACTACACAGTGCACCCTTAGTACTTGTCCTAATATATAGGAGACCAGATATGGGTACACAGTGCACCCTTAGTACTTGTCCTAATATATAGGGGACCAGATATGGCTACACAGTGCACCCTTAGTACTTGTCCTAATATGCAGGGGACCCAGACGTGACTACACAGTGCACCCTTAGTACGTGTCCTAATATATAGGAGACCAGATATGGCTACACAGTGCACCCTTAGTACTTGTCCTAATATATAGGAGACCAGATATGGGTACACAGTGCACCCTTAGTACTTGTCCTAATATATAGGAGACCAGACATGGCTACACAGTGCACCCTTAGTACTTGTCCTAATATATAGGAGACCAGACATGGGTACACAGTGCACCCTTAGTACTTGTCCTAATATATAGGAGACCAGACATGGCTCCACAGGGCACAGTTAGCACTTGTTCTAATATATAGAGACCCAGACATGACTACACAGTGCACCCTTAGTACTTGTCCTAATATATAGGGACCCAGACATGACTACACAGTGCACCCTTGGTACTTGTCCTAATATATAGGAGACCAGATATGGGTACACAGTGCACCCTTAGTACTTGTCCTAATATATAGGGACCCAGACATGACTACACAGTGCACCCTTAGTACTTGTCCTAATATATAGGGGACCAAGACATGGCCACACAGTGCATCCTTAGTACTTGTCCTAATATGCAGGGGACCCAGACATGGCTACACAGTGCACCCTTAGTACTTTTCCTAATATATAGGGACCCAGACATGGCTACACAGTGCACCCTTAGTACTTGTCCTAATATATAGGGACCCAGACATGGCTACACAGTGCACCCTTAGTACTTGTCCTAATATATAGGAGACCAGACATGGCTCCACAGGGCACCCTTAGTACTTGTTCTAATATATAGGGACCCAGACATGACTACACAGTGCACCCTTAGTACTTGTCCTAATATATAGGGACCCAGACATGACTACACAGTGCACCGTTAGTACTTGTCCTAATATATAGGGACCCAGACATGACTACACAGTGCACCCTTAGTACTTGTCCTAATATGCAGGGGAACAAAGATATGGCTACACAGTGCACCCTTAGTACTTGTCCTAATATGCAGGGGACCAAAACATGAGTACACAGTGCACCCATAGTACTTGTCCTAATATATAGGGGACCCAGACATGGCTACACAGGGCACCTTAGTACTTGTCCTAATATATAGGGGGCCAGACATGACTACACAGTGCACCTTAGTAATTGTCTTAATATGCAGGGGACCAAGACATGACTACAGAGTGCACCCTTAGTACTTGTCCTAATATGCAGGGGAACAAAGATATGGCTACACAGTGCACCCTTAGTACTTGTCCTAATATGCAGGGGAACAAAGATATGGCTACACAGTGCACCCTTAGTACTTGTCCTAATATGCAGGGGACCAAGACATGACTACACAGTGCACCCATAGTACTTGTCCTAATATATAGGGGACCCAGACATGGCTACACAGGGCACCCTTAGTACTTGTCCTAATATATAGGGGGCCAGACATGACTACACAGTGCACCCTTAGTAATTGACTTAATATGCAGGGGACCAAGACATGACTACACAGTGCACCCTTAGTACTTGTCCTAATATGCAGGGGAACAAAGATATGGCTTCACAGTGCACCCTTAGTGCTTGTCCTAATATATAGGGGGCCCAGACATGACTACACAGTGCACCTTTAGTACTTGTCCTAATATATAGGAGACCAGATACGGCTACACAGTGCACCCTTAGTACTTGTCCTAATATATAGGAGACCCAATATGGCTACACAGTGCACCCTTAGTACTTGTCCCAATATACAGGAGACCCAATATGGCTATACAGTGCACACTTAGTACTTGTCCTAATATATAGGGGGCCAGACATGACTACAGAGTGCACCCTTAGTAATTGTCTTAATATGCAGGGGACCAAGACATGACTACACAGTGCACCCTTAGTACTTGTCCTAATATGCAGGGGAACAAAGATATGGCTACACAGTGCACCCTTAGTACTTGTCCTAATATGCAAGGGACCCAGACATGGCTACACAGTGCACCCTTACTACTTGTCCTAATATATAGGAGACCAAATATGGGTACATAGTGCACCCTTAGTACTTGTCCTAATATATAGGAGACCCAGATATGGCTACACAGTGAACCCTTAATACTTGTCCTAACATACAGGAGACCCAGACATGGCTACACAGTGCACCCTTAGTACTTGTCCTAATATACAGGGACCCACACATGACTACACAGTGCACCCTTACTACTTGTCCTAATATACAGGGACCCACACATGACTACACAGTGCACCCTTAGTACTTGTCCTAATATATGTAGGGGACTCAGATATGGCTACACAGTGCACCCTTAGTACTTGTCCTAATACATAGGGACCCAGACGTGGCTACACAGTGCACCCTTAGTACTTGTCCTAATATACAGGGGGCCCAGACATGGCTACACAGTGCACCCTTAGTACTTATCCTAATATACAGGAGACCCAGACATGACTATACAGTGCACCCTTAGTACTTGTCCTAATATACAGGGGGCCCAGACATGGCTACACAGTGCACCCTTAGTACTTGTCCTAATATATAGGGGACCCAGACATGACTACACAGTGCACCCTAATGCTTGTCATAATATGCAGGGGACCAAGACATGGCTACACCGTGCACCCTTAGTACTTGTCCTAATATATAGGAGACCAGACATGGCTACACAGTGCACCCTTAGTACTTGTCCTAATATACAGGAGACCCAGACATGACTACATAGTGCACCCTTAGTGTTTGTCCTAATATATAGGGACCCAGACATGACTACACAGTGCACCTTTAGTACTTGTCCTAATATGCAGGGGACCCAGACATGACTACACAGTGCACCCTTAGTACTTGTCCTAATATATAGGGACCCAGACATGACTACACAGTGCACCCTTAGTACTTGTCCTAATATATAGGAGACCAGATATGGCTACACAGTTCACCCTTAGTACTTGTCCTAATATATAGGGGACCAGACATGACTACACAGTGCACCCTTAGTACTTGTCCTAATATACAGGAGACCCAGACATGGCTACACAGTGCACCCTTAGTACTTGTCCTAATATATAGGGACCAGACTTGGCTACACAGTGCACCGTTAGTACTAGTCCTAATATATAGGGGAACCAGACATGACTACACTGGGCACCCTTAGTACTTGTCCTAATATACAGGAGACCAGACATGACTACACAGTGCACCCTTAGTACTTGTCCTAATATATAGGGGACCCAGACATGGCTATACAGTGCACCCTTAGTACTTGTCCTAATATATAGGAGACCAGATACGGCTACACAGTGCATCCTTAGGACTTGTCCTAATATATAGGAGACCAGATATGGCTACTCAGTGCACCCTTAGTACTTGTCCTAATATATAGGAGACCAGACATGGCTACACAGTGCACCCTTAGTACTTGTCCTAATATATAGGAGACCAGACATGGCTACACAGTGCACCCTTAGTACTTGTCCTAATATATAGGAGACCAGACATGACTACACAGTGCACCCTTAGTACTTGTCCTAATACATGTAGGGGACTCAGATATGGCAACACAGTGCACCCTTAGTACTTGTCCTTATACATAGGGACCCAGACGTGGCTACACAGTGCACCCTTAGTACTTGTTCTAATACATAAGGGGCGCAGACATGGCTACACAGTGCACCCTCAGTACTTGTCCTAATATATAGGGGACCCAGACATGGCTACACAGTGCACCCTTAGTACTTGTCCTAATATATAGGGGACCTAGACATGACTACACAGTATACCCTTAGTACTTGTCCTAATATATAGGGGACCAGACATGGCTACACAGTGCCCCCTTAGTACTTGTCCTAATATACAGGGGGCCCAGACATGGCTACACAGTGCACCCTTAGTACTTATCCTAATATACAGGAGACCAAGACATGACTACACAGTGCACCCTTAGTACTTGTCCTAATATATAGGAGACCCAGACATGGCTACACAGTGCACCCTTAGTACTTGTCCTAATATATAGGGGACCCAGACATGACTACACAGTGCACCCTAATGCTTGTCCTAATATGCAGGGGACCAAGACATGGCTACACAGTGCACGCTTAGTACTTGTCCTAATATATAGGAGACCAGATATGGCTACACAGTGCACCCTTAGTACTTGTCCTAATATATAGGGGACCAGACATGGCTACACAGTGCACCCTTAGTACTTGTCCTAATATATAGGGGACCAGACATGGCTACACAGTGCACCCTTAGTACTTGTCCTAATATACAGGAGACCCAGACATGACTACACAGTGCACCCTTAGTACTTGTCCTAATATATAGGGGACCCAGACATGACTACACAGTGCACCCTAATGCTTGTCCTAATACACAGGGGACCCAGACATGACTACACAGTACACCCTTAGTATTTGTCCTAATGTATAGGGGACTAGACATGGCTACACAGTGCACCCTTAGTACTTGTCCTAATATATAGGGGACCCAGACATTACTACACAGTGCACCCTTAGTACTTGTCCTAATATATAGGGGACCAGACATGGCTACACAGTGCACCCTTAGTACTTGTTCTAATATATAGGGGACCCAGACATGACTACACAGTGCACCCTTAGTACTTGTCCTAATATATAGGGGACCAGACATGGCTACACAGTGCACCCTTAGTACTTGTTCTAATACATAAGGGGCGCAGACATGGCTACACAATACAGCCTTAGTACTTGTCCTAATATGCAGGGGAACAAAGACATGGCTACACAGTGCACCCTTAGTACTTGTCCTAATATATAGGGGACCAGACATGGCTACACAGTGCACCCATAGTACTTGTTCTAATATATAGGGGACCAGATATGGGTACACAGTGCACCCTTAGTACTTGTCCTAATATATAGGGGACCCAGACATGGCTACACAGTGCACCCTTAGTACTTGTCCTAATATATAGGGGACCCAGACATGGCTACACAGTGCACCCTTAGTACTTATCCTAATATATAGGGACTCAGACATGGCTACACAGTGCACCCTTAGTACTTGTCCTAATACATAGGGATCCAGACGTGGCTACACAGTGCACCCTTAGTACTTGTCCTAATACACAGGGGACCCAGACATGACTACACAGTACACCCTTAGTACTTGTCCTAATATACAGGGGGCCCAGACATGGCTACACAGTGCACCCTTAGTACTTGTCCTAATATACAGGAGACCCAGACATGGCTACACAGTGCACCCTTAGTACTTGTCCTAATATATAGGAGACCCAGACATGGCTACACAGTGAACCCTTAGTACTTATCCTAATATATAGGGACTCAGACATGGCTACACAGTGCACCCTTAGTACTTGTCCTAATATATAGGGGACCCAGACATGACTACACAGTGCACCCTAATGCTTGTCCTAATATGCAGGGGACCAAGACATGGCTACACAGTGCACGCTTAGTACTTGTCCTAATATATAGGAGACCAGATATGGCTACACAGTGCACCTTTAGTACTTGTACTAATATATAGGGACCCAGACATGGCTACACAGTGCACCCTTAGTACTTGTCCTAATACATAGGGACCCAGATATGACTACACAGTGCACCCTTAGTACTTATCCTAATATATAGGAGACCAGATATGGCTACACAGTACACGCTTAGTACTTGTCCTAATATATAGGAGACCAGACATGGCTATACAGTGCACCCTTAGTACTTGTCCTAATATACAGGGGACCAAGACATGACTACACAGTGCACCCATAGTACTTGTCCTAATATATAGGGGACCCAGACATGGCTACACAGGGCACCCTTAGTACTTGTCCTAATATATAGGGGGCCAGACATGACTACACAGTGAACCCTTAGTAATTGTCTTAATATGCAGGGGACCAAGACATGACTACACAGTGCACCCTTAGTACTTGTTCTAATATGCAGGGGAACAAAGATATGGCTACACATGCACCCTTAGTACTTGTCCTAATATGCAGGGGAACAAAGATATGGCTACACAGTGCACCCTTAGTACTTGTCCTAATATATAGGGGGCCCAGACATGACTACACAGTGCACCTTTAGTACTTGTCCTAATATATAGGAGACCAGATACGGCTACACAGTGCACCCTTAGTACTTGTCCTAATATATAGGAGACCCAATATGGCTACACAGTGCACCCTTAGTACTTGTCCCAATATACAGGAGACCCAATATGGCTATACAGTGCACACTTAGTACTTGTCCTAATATATAGGGGGCCAGACATGACTACACAGTGCACCCTTAGTATTTGTCCTAATATGCAGGGGAACAAAGATATGGCTACACAGTGCACCCTTAGTACTTGTCCTAATATGCAGGGGAACAAAGATATGGCTACACAGTGCACCCTTAGTACTTGTCCTAATATGCAAGGGACCAAGACATGACTTCACAGTGCACCCATAGTACTTGTCCTAATATGTAGGGGACCCAAACATGGCTACACAGGGCACCTTAGTACTTGTCCTAATATGCAGGGGACCAAGACATGACTAAACAGTGCACCCTTAGTACTTGTCCTAATATGCAGGGGAACAAAGATATGGCTACACAGTGCACCCTTAGTACTTGTCCTAATATATAGGAGACCAAATATGGGTACACAGTGCACCCTTAGTACTTGTCCTAATATATAGGAGACCCAGTATGGCTACACAGTGCACCCTGAGTACTTGTCCTAATATATAGGGGACCAGACATGACTACACAGTGCACCCTTAGTACTTGTCCTAATATACAGGAGACCCAGACATGACTACACAGTGCACCCTTAGTACTTGTCCTAATATATAGGGACCCAGACATAACTACACAGTGCACCTTTAGTACTTGTCCTAATATGCAGGGGACCCAGACGTGACTACACAGTGCACCCTTAGTATTTGTCCTAATATATAGGAGACCAGATATGGCTACACAGTACACCCTTAGTATGTGTCCCAATATAGAGGAGTCCAGACATGGCTACACAGTGCACCCTTAGTACTTGTCCTAATATATAGGGACCCAGACATGACTACACAGTGCACCCTTAGTACTTGTCCTAATATATAGGGGACCAGACATGGCCACACAGTGCACCCTTAGTACTTGTCCTAATATATAGGAGACCAGATATGCGTACACAGTGCACCCTTGGTACTTGTCCTAATATATAGGAGACCAGATATGGCTACACAGATCACCCTTAGTACTTGTCCTAATATATAGGGGACCAGACATGACTACACAGTGCACCCTTAGTACTTGTCCTAATATATAGGGGACCAGACATGGCCACACAGTGCACCCTTAGTCCTTGTCCTAATATGCAGGGGAACAAAGACATGGCTACACAGTGCATCCTTAGTACTTGTCCTAATATGCAGGGGACCAAGACATGGCTACACAGTGCACCCTTAGTACTTGTCCTAATATATAGGAGACCAGATATGGGTACACAGTGCACCCTTAGTACTTGTCCTAATATATAGGGGACCCAGACATCGCTACACAGTGCACCCTTAGTACTTGTCCTAATATATAGGGGACCAGACATGGCCACACAGTGCACCCTTAGTACTTGTCCTAATATGCAGGGGAACAAAGACATGGCTACACAGTGCACCCTTAGTACTTGTCCTAATATGCAGGGGACCAAGACATGGCTACAAAGTGCACCCTTAGTACTTGTCCTAATATATAGGAGACCAGATATGGGTACACAGTGCACCCTTAGTACTTGTCCTAATATATAGGGGACCCAGACATGGCTACACAGTGCACCCTTAGTACTTGTTCTAATACATAAGGGACGCAGACATGGCTACACAATACAGCCTTAGTACTTGTCTTAATATGCAGGGGACCAAGACATGGCTACACAGTGCACCCTTAGTACTTGTCCTAATATGCAGGGGAACAAAGATATGGCTACACAGTGCACCCTTAGTACTTGTCCTAATATGCAGGGGACCAAGACATGACTACACAGTGCACCCATAGTACTTGTCCTTATATATAGGGGACCCAGACATGGCTACACAGGGCACCCTTAGTACTTGTCCTAATATATAGGGGGCCAGACATGACTACACAGTGCACCCTTAGTAATTGTCTTAATATGCAGGGGACCAAGACATGACTACACAGTGCAACCTTAGTACTTGTCCTAATATGCAGGGGAACAAAGATATGGCTACACAGTGCACCCTTAGTACTTGTCCTAATATGCAGGGGCACAAAGATATGGCTACACAGTGCACCCTTAGTACTTGTCCTAATATATAGGGGGCCCAGACAAGACTACACAGTGCACCTTTAGTACTTGTCCTAATATATAGGAGACCAGATACGGCTACACAGTGCACCCTTAGTACTTGTCCTAATATATAGGAGACCCAATATGGCTACACAGTGCACCCTTAGTACTTGTCCCAATATACAGGAGACCCAATATGGCTATACAGTGCACACTTAGTACTTGTCCTAATATATAGGGGGCCAGACATGACTACACAGTACACCCTTAGTACTTGTCCTAATATGCAGGGGAACAAAGATATGGCTACACAGTGCACCCTAAGTACTTGTCCTAATATGCAGGGGAACAAAGATATGGCTACACAGTGCACCCTTAGTACTTGTCCTAATATATAGGAGACCAGATATGGGTACACAGTGCACCCTTAGTACTGGTCCTAATACATAGGAGACCAGATATGACTACACAGTGCACCCTTAGTACTTGTCCTAATATATAGGAGACCAGATATGGGTACACAGTGCATCCTTAGTACTTGTCCTAATATGCAGGGGACCAAGACATGGCTACACAGTGCACCCTTAGTACTTGTCCTAATATGCAGGGGACCCAGACATGGCTACACAGTGCACCCTTAGTACTTGTCCTAATATACAGGGGACCAGACATGGCTACACAGAGCACCCATAGTACTTGTCCTAATATATAGGAGACCCAGACATGGCTACACAGTGCACGCTTAGTACTTGTCCTAATTTATAGGAGACCAGACATGGCTACACAGTGCACCCTTAGTACTTGTCCTAATATATAGGAGACCCAGACATGGCTACACAGTGCACCCTTAGTACTTGTCCTAATATACAGGAGACCCAGACATGACTACACAGTGCACCTTTAGTACTTGTCCTAATACACAGGGGACCCAGACGTGACTACACAGTGCACCCTTAGTACTTGTCCTAATATATAGGAGACCAGATATGGCTACACAGTGCACCCTCAGTACTTGTCCTAATATATAGGAGACCAGACATGGCTCCAGAGGGCACAGTTAGTACTTGTTCTAATATATAGGGACCCAGACATGACTACACAGTGCACCCTTAGTACTTGTCCTAATATATAGGGACCCAGACATGACTACACAGTGCACCCTCAGTACTTGTCCTAATATATAGGGACCCAGACATGACTACACAGTGCACCCTTAGTACTTGTCCTAATATATAGGAGACCAGATATGGGTGCACAGTGCACCCTTAGTACTTGTCCTAATATATAGGAGACCAGATATGGCTACACAGTGCACCCTTAGTACTGGTCCTTATATGCAGGGGACCAAGACATGGCTACACAGTGCACCCTTAGCACTTGTCCTAATATATAGGAGACCCAATTTGGCTACACAGTGCACCCTTAGTACTTGTCCTAATATATAAGGGACCAGATATGGCTACACAGTGCACCCTTAGTACTTGTCCTAATATGCAGGGGACCAAGACATGGCTACACAGTGCACCCTTAGTACTTGTCCCAATATATAGGAGACCCAATATGGCTACACAGTTCACCCATAGTACTTGTCCTAATATATAGGAGACCAGATATGGCTACACAGTGCACCCTTAGTACTTGTCCTAATATATAAGGGACCAGACATGGCTACACAGTGCACCCTTAGTACTTGTCCTAATATATGTAGGGGACTCAGATATGGCTACACAGTGCACCCTTAGTACTTGTCCTAATACATAGGGACCCAGACGTGGCTACATAGTGCACCCTTAGTACTTGTTCTAATACATAAGGGGCGCAGACATGGCTACACAATACAGCCTTAGTACTTGTCTTAATATGCAGGGGACCAAGACATGGCTACACAGTGCACCCTTAGTACTTGTCCTAATATGCAGGGGAACAAAGACATGGCTACACAGTGCACCCTTAGTACTTGTCCTAATATATAGGAGACCAGATATGGCTACACAGTGCACCCTTAGTACTTGTCCTAATATATAGGGGACCAGATATGGGTACACAGTGCACCCTTAGTACTTGTCCTAATATATAGGGGACCAGATATGGGTACACAGTGCACCCTTAGTACTTGTCCTAATATATAGGAGAACATATATGGCTACACAGTGCACCCTTAGTACTTGTCCTAATATATGGGAGACCAAATATGGGTACATAGTGCACCCTTGGTACTTGTCTTAATATGCAAGGGACCAAGACATGGCTACACAATGCACCATTAGTACTTGTCCTAATATATAGGGGACCCAGACATAGCTACACAGTATACCCTTAGTACTTGTCCTAATATATAGGGACCCAGACATGACTACACAGTGCACCCTTAGTACTTGTCCTAATATATAGGAGACCCAGACATGGCTACACAGTGCAGCCTTAGTACTTGTTCTAATACATAAGAGGCGCAGACATGGCTACACAGTGCACCCTTAATACTTGTCCTAATATATAGGGGACCAGACATGGCTACACAGTGCACCCTTAGTACTTGTCCTAATATATAGGGGACCCAGACATGACTACACAGTTCACCCTTAGTGCTTGTACTAATATATAGGGGACCAGACATGGCTACACAGTACACCCTTAGTACTTGTCCTAATATATAGGGGACCCAGACATGACTACACAGTGCACCCTTAGTACTTGTCCTAATATATAGGGGACCAGACATGGCTACACAGTACACCCTTAGTACTTGTCCTAATATATAGGGGACCAGACATGGCTACACAGTACACCCTTAATACTTGTCCTAATATATAGGAGACCAGATATGGGTACACAGTGCACCCTTAGTACTTGTCCTAATATATAGGAGACCAGATATGGCTACACAGTGCACCCTTAGTACTGGTCCTAATATGCAGGGGAATAAGACATGGCTACACAGTGCACCCTTAGTACTTGTCCTAATATGCAGGGACCCACACATGACTACACAGTGCACCCTTAGTGCTTGTCCTAATATACAGGGACCCACACATGATTACACAGTGCACCCTTAGTACTTGTCCTAATATATGTAGGGGACTCAGATATGGCTACACAGTGCACCCTTAGTACTTGTCCTAATACATAGGGACCCTGACGTGGCTACACAGTGCACCCTTAGTACTTGTTCTAATACATAAGGGGCGCAGACATGGCTACACAGTGCACCCTTAGTACTTGTCCTAATATATAGGGGACCCAGACATGGCTACACAGTGCACCCTTAGTACTTGTCCTAATATATAGGGGACCCAGACATGACTACACAGTGCACCCTTAGTACTTATCCTAATATACAGGAGACCCAGACATGACTACACAGTGCACCCTTAGTACTTGTCCTAATATATAGGGGACCAGACATGGCTACACAGTGCCCCCTTAGTACTTGTCCTAATATACAGGAGACCCAGACATGACTACACAGTGCACCCTTAGTACTTGTCCTAATATACAGGGGGCCCAGACATGGCTACACAGTGCACCCTTAGTACTTGTCCTAATATATAGGGGACCCAGACATGACTACACAGTGCACCCTAATGCTTGTCCTAATATGCAGGGGACCAAGACATGGCTACACCGTGCACCCTTAGTACTTGTCCTAATATATAGGAGACCAGACATGGCTACACAGTGCACCCTTAGTACTTGTCCTGATATGCAGGGGACCCAGACATGGCTACACAGTGCACGCTTAGTACTTGTCCTAATATATAGGAGACCAGATATGGCTACACAGTGCACCCTTAGTACTTGTCCTAATATATAGGAGACCCAGTATGGCTACACAGTACACCCTGAGTACTTGTCCTAATATATAGGGGACCAGACATGACTACACAGTGCACCCTTAGTACTTGTCCTAATATACAGGAGACCCAGATATGACTACACAGTGCACCCTTAGTACTTGTCCTAATATGCAGGGGACCCAGACGTGACTACACAGTGCACCCTTAGTATTTGTCCTAATATATAGGAGACCAGATATGGCTACACAGTGCACCCTTAGTACTTGTCCTAATATATAGGAGACCAGACATGGCTACACAGTGCACCCTTAGTACTTGTCCTAATATATAGGGACCCAGGCATGACTACACAGTGCACCCTTAGTACTTGTCCTAATATATAGGGACCAAGACATGACTACACAGTGCACCCTTAGTACTTGTCCTAATATATAGGGACCCAGTCATGACTACACAGTGCACCCTTAGTACTTGTCCTAATATATAGGAGACCAGATATGCGTGCACAGTGCACCCTTGGTACTTGTCCTAATATATAGGGGACCATACATGGCCACACAGTGCACCCTTAGTACTTGTGCTAATATGCAGGGGACCAAGACATGGCTACACAGTGCACCCTTAGTACTTGTCCTAATATATAGGAGACCAGATATGGGTACACAGTGCACCCTTAGTACTTGTCCTAATATATAGGCGACCCAGACATCGCTACACAGTGCACCCTTAGTACTTGTCCTAATATACAGAGGACCCAGACATGGCTACACAGTGCACCCTTAGTACTTGTACTAATACATAAGGGACGCAGACATGGCTACACAATACAGCCTTAGTACTTGTCTTAATATGCAGGGGACCAAGACATGGCTACACAGTGCACCCTTAGTACTCGTCCTAATATGCAGGGGAACAAAGACATGGCTACACAGTGCACCCTTAGTACTTGTCCTAATATGCAGGGGACCAAGACATGGCTACACAGTGCACCCTTGGTACTTGTCCTAATATATAGGAGACCAGATATGGGTACACAGTGCACCCTTAGTACTTGTCCTAATATATAGGGGACCAGAGATGACTACACAGTGCACCCTTAGTACTTGTCCTAATATATAGGGGACCAAGACATGTCTACACAGTGCACCCTTAGTACTTGTCCTAATATGCAGGGGAACAAAGACATGGCTACACAGTGCACCCTTAGTACTTGTCCTAATATGCAGGGGACCAAGACATGGCTACACAGTGCACGCTTAGTACTTGTCCTAATATATAGGAGACCAGATATGGGTACACAGTGCACCCTTAGTACTTGTCCTAATATATAGGAGACCAGATATGGGTACACAGTGCACCCTTAGTACTTGTCCTAATATATAGGAGACCAGACATGACTACACAGTGCACCCTTAGTACTTGTCCTAATATATAAGGGACCAGATATGGCTACACAGTGCACCCTTAGTACTTGTCCTAATATATAGGAGACCAGATATGGGTACACAGTGCACCCTTAGTACTTGTCCTAATATATAGGAGACCAGATATGGGTACACAGTGCACCCTTAGTACTTGTCCTAATATATAGGAGACCAGACATGACTACACAGTGCACCCTTAGTACTTGTCCTAATATATAGGGACCCAGACATAACTACACAGTGCACCTTTAGTACTTGTCCTAATATGCAGGGGACCCAGACGTGACTACACAGTGCACCCTTAGTATTTGTCCTAATATATAGGAGACCAGATATGGCTACACAGTACACCCTTAGTACGTGTCCCAATATAGAGGAGTCCAGACATGGCTACACAGTGCACCCTTAGTACTTGTCCTAATATATAGGGACCCAGACATGACTACACAGTGCACCCTTAGTACTTGTCCTGATATATAGGGACCAAGACATGACTACACAGTGCACCCTTAGTACTTGTCCTAATATATAGGGGACCAGACATGGCCACACAGTGCACCCTTAGTACTTGTCCTAATATATAGGAGACCAGATATGCGTACACAGTGCACCCTTGGTACTTGTCCTAATATATAGGAGACCAGATATGGCTACACAGGTCACCCTTAGTACTTGTCCTAATATATAGGGGACCAGACATGACTACACAGTGCACCCTTAGTACTTGTCCTAATATATAGGAGACCCAGACATGGCTACACAGTGCACCCTTAGTACTTGTCCTAATATACAGGAGACCCAGACATGACTACACAGTGCACCTTTAGTACTTGTCCTAATATGCAGGGGACCCAGACGTGACTACACAGTGCACCCTTAGTACTTGTCCTAATATATAGGAGACCAGATATGGCTACACAGTGCACCCTTAGTACTTGTCCTAATATATAGGAGACCAGACATGGCTCCAGAGGGCACAGTTAGTACTTGTTCTAATATATAGGGACCCAGACATGACTACACAGTGCACCCTTAGTACTTGTCCTAATATATAGGGACCCAGACATGACTACACAGTGCACCCTCAGTACTTGTCCTAATATATAGGGACCCAGACATGACTACACAGTGCACCCTTAGTACTTGTCCTAATATATAGGAGACCAGATATGGGTGCACAGTGCACCCTTAGTACTTGTCCTAATATATAGGAGACCAGATATGGCTACACAGTGCACCCTTAGTACTGGTCCTTATATGCAGGGGACCAAGACATGGCTACACAGTGCACCCTTAGCACTTGTCCTAATATATAGGAGACCCAATTTGGCTACACAGTGCACCCTTAGTACTTGTCCTAATATATAAGGGACCAGATATGGCTACACAGTGCACCCTTAGTACTTGTCCTAATATGCAGGGGACCAAGACATGGCTACACAGTGCACCCTTAGTACTTGTCCCAATATATAGGAGACCCAATATGGCTACACAGTTCACCCATAGTACTTGTCCTAATATATAGGAGACCAGATATGGCTACACAGTGCACCCTTAGTACTTGTCCTAATATATAAGGGACCAGACATGGCTACACAGTGCACCCTTAGTACTTGTCCTAATATATGTAGGGGACTCAGATATGGCTACACAGTGCACCCTTAGTACTTGTCCTAATACATAGGGACCCAGACGTGGCTACATAGTGCACCCTTAGTACTTGTTCTAATACATAAGGGGCGCAGACATGGCTACACAATACAGCCTTAGTACTTGTCTTAATATGCAGGGGACCAAGACATGGCTACACAGTGCACCCTTAGTACTTGTCCTAATATGCAGGGGAACAAAGACATGGCTACACAGTGCACCCTTAGTACTTGTCCTAATATATAGGAGACCAGATATGGCTACACAGTGCACCCTTAGTACTTGTCCTAATATATAGGGGACCAGATATGGGTACACAGTGCACCCTTAGTACTTGTCCTAATATATAGGGGACCAGATATGGGTACACAGTGCACCCTTAGTACTTGTCCTAATATATAGGAGACCATATATGGCTACACAGTGCACCCTTAGTACTTGTCCTAATATATGGGAGACCAAATATGGGTACATAGTGCACCCTTGGTACTTGTCTTAATATGCAGGGGACCAAGACATGGCTACACAATGCACCATTAGTACTTGTCCTAATATATAGGGGACCCAGACATAGCTACACAGTATACCCTTAGTACTTGTCCTAATATATAGGGACCCAGACATGACTACACAGTGCACCCTTAGTACTTGTCCTAATATATAGGAGACCCAGACATGGCTACACAGTGCAGCCTTAGTACTTGTTCTAATACATAAGAGGCGCAGACATGGCTACACAGTGCACCCTTAATACTTGTCCTAATATATAGGGGACCAGACATGGCTACACAGTGCACCCTTAGTACTTGTCCTAATATATAGGGGACCCAGACATGACTACACAGTTCACCCTTAGTGCTTGTACTAATATATAGGGGACCAGACATGGCTACACAGTACACCCTTAGTACTTATCCTAATATACAGGAGACCAGACATGACTAAACAGTGCACCCTTAGTACTTGTCCTAATATATAGGAGACCAGATACGGCTACACAGTGCATCCTTAGTACTTGTCCTAATATATAGGAGACCAGATATGGCTACACAGTGAACCCTTAGTACTTGTCCTAATATATAGGAGACCAGACATGGCTACACAGTGCACCCTTAGTACTTGTCCTAATATATAGGAGACCAGACATGGCTACACAGTGCACCCTTAGTACTTGTCCTAATATATGTAGGGGACTCAGATATGGCAACACAGTGCACCCTTAGTACTTGTCCTTATACATAGGGACCCAGACGTGGCTACACAGTGCACCCTTAGTACTTGTTCTAATACATAAGGGGCGCAGACATGGCTACACAGTGCACCCTTAGTACTTGTCCTAATATATAGGGGACCCAGACATGGCAACACAGTGCACCCTTAGTACTTGTCCTAATATATAGGGGACCCAGACATGACTACACAGTGCACCCTTAGTACTTATCCTAATATACAGTAGACCCAGACATGACTACACAGTGCACCCTTAGTACTTGTCCTAATATATAGGGGACCAGACATGGCTACACAGTGCCCCCTTAGTACTTGTCCTAATATACAGGGGGCCCAGACATGGCTACACAGTGCACCCTTAGTACTTATCCTAATATACAGGAGACCCAGACATGACTACACAGTGCACCCTTAGTACTTGTCCTAATATACAGGGGGCCCAGACATGGCTACACAGTGCACCCTTAGTACTTGTCCTAATATATAGGGGACCCAGACATGACTACACAGTGCACCCTAATGCTTGTCCTAATATGCAGGGGACCAAGACATGGCTACACCGTGCACCCTTAGTACTTGTCCTAATATATAGGAGACCAGACATGGCTACACAGTGCACCCTTAGTACTTGTCCTAATATATAGGAGACCAGACATGGCTACACAGTGCACCCTTAGTACTTGTCCTAATATATGTAGGGGACTCAGATATGGCAACACAGTGCACCCTTAGCACTTGTCCTTATACATAGGGACCCAGACGTGGCTACACAGTGCACCCTTAGTACTTGTTCTAATACATAAGGGGCGCAGACATGGCTACACAGTGCACCCTTAGTACTTGTCCTAATATATAGGGGACCCAGACATGGCAACACAGTGCACCCTTAGTACTTGTCCTAATATATAGGGGACCCAGACATGACTACACAGTGCACCCTTAGTACTTATCCTAATATACAGTAGACCCAGACATGACTACACAGTGCACCCTTAGTACTTGTCCTAATATATAGGGGACCAGACATGGCTACACAGTGCCCCCTTAGTACTTGTCCTAATATACAGGGGGCCCAGACATGGCTACACAGTGCACCCTTAGTACTTATCCTAATATACAGGAGACCCAGACATGACTACACAGTGCACCCTTAGTACTTGTCCTAATATACAGGGGGCCCAGACATGGCTACACAGTGCACCCTTAGTACTTGTCCTAATATATAGGGGACCCAGACATGACTACACAGTGCACCCTAATGCTTGTCCTAATATGCAGGGGACCAAGACATGGCTACACCGTGCACCCTTAGTACTTGTCCTAATATATAGGAGACCAGACATGGCTACACAGTGCACCCTTAGTACTTGTCCTAATATGCAGGGGACCCAGACATGGCTACACAGTGCACGCTTAGTACTTGTCCTAATATATAGGAGACCAGATATGGCTACACAGTTCACCCTTAGTACTTGTCCTAATATATAGGAGACCCAGTATGGCTACACAGTGCACCCTTAGTACTTGTCCTAATATATAGGGGACCAGACATGACTACACAGTGCACCCTTAGTACTTGTCCTAATATACAGGAGACCCAGACATGACTACACAGTGCACCCTTAGTACTTGTCCTAATATATAGGGACCCAGACATAACTACACAGTGCACCTTTAGTACTTGTCCTAATATGCAGGGGACCCAGACGTGACTACACAGTGCACCCTTAGTATTTGTCCTAATATATAGGAGACCAGATATGGCTACACAGTACACCCTTAGTACGTGTCCCAATATAGAGGAGTCCAGACATGGCTACACAGTGCACCCTTAGTACTTGTCCTAATATATAGGGACCCAGACATGACTACACAGTGCACCCTTAGTACTTGTCCTGATATATAGGGACCAAGACATGACTACACAGTGCACCCTTAGTACTTGTCCTAATATATAGGGGACCAGACATGGCCACACAGTGCACCCTTAGTACTTGTCCTAATATATAGGAGACCAGATATGCGTACACAGTGCACCCTTGGTACTTGTCCTAATATATAGGAGACCAGATATGGCTACACAGGTCACCCTTAGTACTTGTCCTAATATATAGGGGACCAGACATGACTACACAGTGCACCCTTAGTACTTGTCCTAATATATAGGAGACCCAGACATGGCTACACAGTGCACCCTTAGTACTTGTCCTAATATACAGGAGACCCAGACATGACTACACAGTGCACCTTTAGTACTTGTCCTAATATGCAGGGGACCCAGACGTGACTACACAGTGCACCCTTAGTACTTGTCCTAATATATAGGAGACCAGATATGGCTACACAGTGCACCCTTAGTACTTGTCCTAATATATAGGAGACCAGACATGGCTCCAGAGGGCACAGTTAGTACTTGTTCTAATATATAGGGACCCAGACATGACTACACAGTGCACCCTTAGTACTTGTCCTAATATATAGGGACCCAGACATGACTACACAGTGCACCCTCAGTACTTGTCCTAATATATAGGGACCCAGACATGACTACACAGTGCACCCTTAGTACTTGTCCTAATATATAGGAGACCAGATATGGGTGCACAGTGCACCCTTAGTACTTGTCCTAATATATAGGAGACCAGATATGGCTACACAGTGCACCCTTAGTACTGGTCCTTATATGCAGGGGACCAAGACATGGCTACACAGTGCACCCTTAGCACTTGTCCTAATATATAGGAGACCCAATTTGGCTACACAGTGCACCCTTAGTACTTGTCCTAATATATAAGGGACCAGATATGGCTACACAGTGCACCCTTAGTACTTGTCCTAATATGCAGGGGACCAAGACATGGCTACACAGTGCACCCTTAGTACTTGTCCCAATATATAGGAGACCCAATATGGCTACACAGTTCACCCATAGTACTTGTCCTAATATATAGGAGACCAGATATGGCTACACAGTGCACCCTTAGTACTTGTCCTAATATATAAGGGACCAGACATGGCTACACAGTGCACCCTTAGTACTTGTCCTAATATATGTAGGGGACTCAGATATGGCTACACAGTGCACCCTTAGTACTTGTCCTAATACATAGGGACCCAGACGTGGCTACATAGTGCACCCTTAGTACTTGTTCTAATACATAAGGGGCGCAGACATGGCTACACAATACAGCCTTAGTACTTGTCTTAATATGCAGGGGACCAAGACATGGCTACACAGTGCACCCTTAGTACTTGTCCTAATATGCAGGGGAACAAAGACATGGCTACACAGTGCACCCTTAGTACTTGTCCTAATATATAGGAGACCAGATATGGCTACACAGTGCACCCTTAGTACTTGTCCTAATATATAGGGGACCAGATATGGGTACACAGTGCACCCTTAGTACTTGTCCTAATATATAGGGGACCAGATATGGGTACACAGTGCACCCTTAGTACTTGTCCTAATATATAGGAGACCATATATGGCTACACAGTGCACCCTTAGTACTTGTCCTAATATATGGGAGACCAAATATGGGTACATAGTGCACCCTTGGTACTTGTCTTAATATGCAGGGGACCAAGACATGGCTACACAATGCACCATTAGTACTTGTCCTAATATATAGGGGACCCAGACATAGCTACACAGTATACCCTTAGTACTTGTCCTAATATATAGGGACCCAGACATGACTACACAGTGCACCCTTAGTACTTGTCCTAATATATAGGAGACCCAGACATGGCTACACAGTGCAGCCTTAGTACTTGTTCTAATACATAAGAGGCGCAGACATGGCTACACAGTGCACCCTTAATACTTGTCCTAATATATAGGGGACCAGACATGGCTACACAGTGCACCCTTAGTACTTGTCCTAATATATAGGGGACCCAGACATGACTACACAGTTCACCCTTAGTGCTTGTACTAATATATAGGGGACCAGACATGGCTACACAGTACACCCTTAGTACTTATCCTAATATACAGGAGACCAGACATGACTAAACAGTGCACCCTTAGTACTTGTCCTAATATATAGGAGACCAGATACGGCTACACAGTGCATCCTTAGTACTTGTCCTAATATATAGGAGACCAGATATGGCTACACAGTGAACCCTTAGTACTTGTCCTAATATATAGGAGACCAGACATGGCTACACAGTGCACCCTTAGTACTTGTCCTAATATATAGGAGACCAGACATGGCTACACAGTGCACCCTTAGTACTTGTCCTAATATATGTAGGGGACTCAGATATGGCAACACAGTGCACCCTTAGTACTTGTCCTTATACATAGGGACCCAGACGTGGCTACACAGTGCACCCTTAGTACTTGTTCTAATACATAAGGGGCGCAGACATGGCTACACAGTGCACCCTTAGTACTTGTCCTAATATATAGGGGACCCAGACATGGCAACACAGTGCACCCTTAGTACTTGTCCTAATATATAGGGGACCAGAGATGACTACACAGTGCACCCTTAGTACTTGTCCTAATATATAGGGGACCAAGACATGTCTACACAGTGCACCCTTAGTACTTGTCCTAATATGCAGGGGAACAAAGACATGGCTACACAGTGCACCCTTAGTACTTGTCCTAATATGCAGGGGACCAAGACATGGCTACACAGTGCACGCTTAGTACTTGTCCTAATATATAGGAGACCAGATACGGCTACACAGTGCACCCTTATTACTTGTCCTAATATATAAGGGACCAGATATGGCTACACAGTGCACCCTTAGTACTTGTCCTAATATATAGGAGACCAGATATGGGTACACAGTGCACCCTTAGTACTTGTCCTAATATATAGGAGACCAGATATGGGTACACAGTGCACCCTTAGTACTTGTCCTAATATATAGGCGACCAGACATGACTACACAGTGCACCCTTAGTACTTGTCCTAATATATAGGGACCCAGACATAACTACACAGTGCACCTTTAGTACTTGTCCTAATATGCAGGGGACCCAGACGTGACTACACAGTGCACCCTTAGTATTTGTCCTAATATATAGGAGACCAGATATGGCTACACAGTACACCCTTAGTACGTGTCCCAATATAGAGGAGTCCAGACATGGCTACACAGTGCACCCTTAGTACTTGTCCTAATATATAGGGACCCAGACATGACTACACAGTGCACCCTTAGTACTTGTCCTGATATATAGGGACCAAGACATGACTACACAGTGCACCCTTAGTACTTGTCCTAATATATAGGGGACCAGACATGGCCACACAGTGCACCCTTAGTACTTGTCCTAATATATAGGAGACCAGATATGCGTACACAGTGCACCCTTGGTACTTGTCCTAATATATAGGAGACCAGATATGGCTACACAGGTCACCCTTAGTACTTGTCCTAATATATAGGGGACCAGACATGACTACACAGTGCACCCTTAGTACTTGTCCTAATATATAGGAGACCCAGACATGGCTACACAGTGCACCCTTAGTACTTGTCCTAATATACAGGAGACCCAGACATGACTACACAGTGCACCTTTAGTACTTGTCCTAATATGCAGGGGACCCAGACGTGACTACACAGTGCACCCTTAGTACTTGTCCTAATATATAGGAGACCAGATATGGCTACACAGTGCACCCTTAGTACTTGTCCTAATATATAGGAGACCAGACATGGCTCCAGAGGGCACAGTTAGTACTTGTTCTAATATATAGGGACCCAGACATGACTACACAGTGCACCCTTAGTACTTGTCCTAATATATAGGGACCCAGACATGACTACACAGTGCACCCTCAGTACTTGTCCTAATATATAGGGACCCAGACATGACTACACAGTGCACCCTTAGTACTTGTCCTAATATATAGGAGACCAGATATGGGTGCACAGTGCACCCTTAGTACTTGTCCTAATATATAGGAGACCAGATATGGCTACACAGTGCACCCTTAGTACTGGTCCTTATATGCAGGGGACCAAGACATGGCTACACAGTGCACCCTTAGCACTTGTCCTAATATATAGGAGACCCAATTTGGCTACACAGTGCACCCTTAGTACTTGTCCTAATATATAAGGGACCAGATATGGCTACACAGTGCACCCTTAGTACTTGTCCTAATATGCAGGGGACCAAGACATGGCTACACAGTGCACCCTTAGTACTTGTCCCAATATATAGGAGACCCAATATGGCTACACAGTTCACCCATAGTACTTGTCCTAATATATAGGAGACCAGATATGGCTACACAGTGCACCCTTAGTACTTGTCCTAATATATAAGGGACCAGACATGGCTACACAGTGCACCCTTAGTACTTGTCCTAATATATGTAGGGGACTCAGATATGGCTACACAGTGCACCCTTAGTACTTGTCCTAATACATAGGGACCCAGACGTGGCTACATAGTGCACCCTTAGTACTTGTTCTAATACATAAGGGGCGCAGACATGGCTACACAATACAGCCTTAGTACTTGTCTTAATATGCAGGGGACCAAGACATGGCTACACAGTGCACCCTTAGTACTTGTCCTAATATGCAGGGGAACAAAGACATGGCTACACAGTGCACCCTTAGTACTTGTCCTAATATATAGGAGACCAGATATGGCTACACAGTGCACCCTTAGTACTTGTCCTAATATATAGGGGACCAGATATGGGTACACAGTGCACCCTTAGTACTTGTCCTAATATATAGGGGACCAGATATGGGTACACAGTGCACCCTTAGTACTTGTCCTAATATATAGGAGACCATATATGGCTACACAGTGCACCCTTAGTACTTGTCCTAATATATGGGAGACCAAATATGGGTACATAGTGCACCCTTGGTACTTGTCTTAATATGCAGGGGACCAAGACATGGCTACACAATGCACCATTAGTACTTGTCCTAATATATAGGGGACCCAGACATAGCTACACAGTATACCCTTAGTACTTGTCCTAATATATAGGGACCCAGACATGACTACACAGTGCACCCTTAGTACTTGTCCTAATATATAGGAGACCCAGACATGGCTACACAGTGCAGCCTTAGTACTTGTTCTAATACATAAGAGGCGCAGACATGGCTACACAGTGCACCCTTAATACTTGTCCTAATATATAGGGGACCAGACATGGCTACACAGTGCACCCTTAGTACTTGTCCTAATATATAGGGGACCCAGACATGACTACACAGTTCACCCTTAGTGCTTGTACTAATATATAGGGGACCAGACATGGCTACACAGTACACCCTTAGTACTTATCCTAATATACAGGAGACCAGACATGACTAAACAGTGCACCCTTAGTACTTGTCCTAATATATAGGAGACCAGATACGGCTACACAGTGCATCCTTAGTACTTGTCCTAATATATAGGAGACCAGATATGGCTACACAGTGAACCCTTAGTACTTGTCCTAATATATAGGAGACCAGACATGGCTACACAGTGCACCCTTAGTACTTGTCCTAATATATAGGAGACCAGACATGGCTACACAGTGCACCCTTAGTACTTGTCCTAATATATGTAGGGGACTCAGATATGGCAACACAGTGCACCCTTAGTACTTGTCCTTATACATAGGGACCCAGACGTGGCTACACAGTGCACCCTTAGTACTTGTTCTAATACATAAGGGGCGCAGACATGGCTACACAGTGCACCCTTAGTACTTGTCCTAATATATAGGGGACCCAGACATGGCAACACAGTGCACCCTTAGTACTTGTCCTAATATATAGGGGACCCAGACATGACTACACAGTGCACCCTTAGTACTTATCCTAATATACAGTAGACCCAGACATGACTACACAGTGCACCCTTAGTACTTGTCCTAATATATAGGGGACCAGACATGGCTACACAGTGCCCCCTTAGTACTTGTCCTAATATACAGGGGGCCCAGACATGGCTACACAGTGCACCCTTAGTACTTATCCTAATATACAGGAGACCCAGACATGACTACACAGTGCACCCTTAGTACTTGTCCTAATATACAGGGGGCCCAGACATGGCTACACAGTGCACCCTTAGTACTTGTCCTAATATATAGGGGACCCAGACATGACTACACAGTGCACCCTAATGCTTGTCCTAATATGCAGGGGACCAAGACATGGCTACACCGTGCACCCTTAGTACTTGTCCTAATATATAGGAGACCAGACATGGCTACACAGTGCACCCTTAGTACTTGTCCTAATATATAGGAGACCAGACATGGCTACACAGTGCACCCTTAGTACTTGTCCTAATATATGTAGGGGACTCAGATATGGCAACACAGTGCACCCTTAGCACTTGTCCTTATACATAGGGACCCAGACGTGGCTACACAGTGCACCCTTAGTACTTGTTCTAATACATAAGGGGCGCAGACATGGCTACACAGTGCACCCTTAGTACTTGTCCTAATATATAGGGGACCCAGACATGGCAACACAGTGCACCCTTAGTACTTGTCCTAATATATAGGGGACCCAGACATGACTACACAGTGCACCCTTAGTACTTATCCTAATATACAGTAGACCCAGACATGACTACACAGTGCACCCTTAGTACTTGTCCTAATATATAGGGGACCAGACATGGCTACACAGTGCCCCCTTAGTACTTGTCCTAATATACAGGGGGCCCAGACATGGCTACACAGTGCACCCTTAGTACTTATCCTAATATACAGGAGACCCAGACATGACTACACAGTGCACCCTTAGTACTTGTCCTAATATACAGGGGGCCCAGACATGGCTACACAGTGCACCCTTAGTACTTGTCCTAATATATAGGGGACCCAGACATGACTACACAGTGCACCCTAATGCTTGTCCTAATATGCAGGGGACCAAGACATGGCTACACCGTGCACCCTTAGTACTTGTCCTAATATATAGGAGACCAGACATGGCTACACAGTGCACCCTTAGTACTTGTCCTAATATGCAGGGGACCCAGACATGGCTACACAGTGCACGCTTAGTACTTGTCCTAATATATAGGAGACCAGATATGGCTACACAGTTCACCCTTAGTACTTGTCCTAATATATAGGAGACCCAGTATGGCTACACAGTGCACCCTGAGTACTTGTCCTAATATATAGGGGACCAGACATGACTACACAGTGCACCCTTAGTACTTGTCCTAATATACAGGAGACCCAGACATGACTACACAGTGCACCCTTAGTACTTGTCCTAATATATAGGGACCCAGACATAACTACACAGTGCACCTTTAGTACTTGTCCTAATATGCAGGGGACCCAGATGTGACTACACAGTGCACCCTTAGTATTTGTCCTAATATATAGGAGACCAGATATGGCTACACAGTACACCCTTAGTACGTGTCCCAATATAGAGGAGTCCAGACATGGCTACACAGTGCACCCTTAGTACTTGTCCTAATATATAGGGACCCAGACATGACTACACAGTGCACCCTTAGTACTTGTCCTGATATATAGGGACCAAGACATGACTACACAGTGCACCCTTAGTACTTGTCCTAATATATAGGGGACCAGACATGGCCACACAGTGCACCCTTAGTACTTGTCCTAATATATAGGAGACCAGATATGCGTACACAGTGCACCCTTGGTACTTGTCCTAATATATAGGAGACCAGATATGGCTACACAGGTCACCCTTAGTACTTGTCCTAATATATAGGGGACCAGACATGACTACACAGTGCACCCTTAGTACTTGTCCTAATATATAGGAGACCCAGACATGGCTACACAGTGCACCCTTAGTACTTGTCCTAATATACAGGAGACCCAGACATGACTACACAGTGCACCTTTAGTACTTGTCCTAATATGCAGGGGACCCAGACGTGACTACACAGTGCACCCTTAGTACTTGTCCTAATATATAGGAGACCAGATATGGCTACACAGTGCACCCTTAGTACTTGTCCTAATATATAGGAGACCAGACATGGCTCCAGAGGGCACAGTTAGTACTTGTTCTAATATATAGGGACCCAGACATGACTACACAGTGCACCCTTAGTACTTGTCCTAATATATAGGGACCCAGACATGACTACACAGTGCACCCTCAGTACTTGTCCTAATATATAGGGACCCAGACATGACTACACAGTGCACCCTTAGTACTTGTCCTAATATATAGGAGACCAGATATGGGTGCACAGTGCACCCTTAGTACTTGTCCTAATATATAGGAGACCAGATATGGCTACACAGTGCACCCTTAGTACTGGTCCTTATATGCAGGGGACCAAGACATGGCTACACAGTGCACCCTTAGCACTTGTCCTAATATATAGGAGACCCAATTTGGCTACACAGTGCACCCTTAGTACTTGTCCTAATATATAAGGGACCAGATATGGCTACACAGTGCACCCTTAGTACTTGTCCTAATATGCAGGGGACCAAGACATGGCTACACAGTGCACCCTTAGTACTTGTCCCAATATATAGGAGACCCAATATGGCTACACAGTTCACCCATAGTACTTGTCCTAATATATAGGAGACCAGATATGGCTACACAGTGCACCCTTAGTACTTGTCCTAATATATAAGGGACCAGACATGGCTACACAGTGCACCCTTAGTACTTGTCCTAATATATGTAGGGGACTCAGATATGGCTACACAGTGCACCCTTAGTACTTGTCCTAATACATAGGGACCCAGACGTGGCTACATAGTGCACCCTTAGTACTTGTTCTAATACATAAGGGGCGCAGACATGGCTACACAATACAGCCTTAGTACTTGTCTTAATATGCAGGGGACCAAGACATGGCTACACAGTGCACCCTTAGTACTTGTCCTAATATGCAGGGGAACAAAGACATGGCTACACAGTGCACCCTTAGTACTTGTCCTAATATATAGGAGACCAGATATGGCTACACAGTGCACCCTTAGTACTTGTCCTAATATATAGGGGACCAGATATGGGTACACAGTGCACCCTTAGTACTTGTCCTAATATATAGGGGACCAGATATGGGTACACAGTGCACCCTTAGTACTTGTCCTAATATATAGGAGACCATATATGGCTACACAGTGCACCCTTAGTACTTGTCCTAATATATGGGAGACCAAATATGGGTACATAGTGCACCCTTGGTACTTGTCTTAATATGCAGGGGACCAAGACATGGCTACACAATGCACCATTAGTACTTGTCCTAATATATAGGGGACCCAGACATAGCTACACAGTATACCCTTAGTACTTGTCCTAATATATAGGGACCCAGACATGACTACACAGTGCACCCTTAGTACTTGTCCTAATATATAGGAGACCCAGACATGGCTACACAGTGCAGCCTTAGTACTTGTTCTAATACATAAGAGGCGCAGACATGGCTACACAGTGCACCCTTAATACTTGTCCTAATATATAGGGGACCAGACATGGCTACACAGTGCACCCTTAGTACTTGTCCTAATATATAGGGGACCCAGACATGACTACACAGTTCACCCTTAGTGCTTGTACTAATATATAGGGGACCAGACATGGCTACACAGTACACCCTTAGTACTTATCCTAATATACAGGAGACCAGACATGACTAAACAGTGCACCCTTAGTACTTGTCCTAATATATAGGAGACCAGATACGGCTACACAGTGCATCCTTAGTACTTGTCCTAATATATAGGAGACCAGATATGGCTACACAGTGAACCCTTAGTACTTGTCCTAATATATAGGAGACCAGACATGGCTACACAGTGCACCCTTAGTACTTGTCCTAATATATAGGAGACCAGACATGGCTACACAGTGCACCCTTAGTACTTGTCCTAATATATGTAGGGGACTCAGATATGGCAACACAGTGCACCCTTAGTACTTGTCCTTATACATAGGGACCCAGACGTGGCTACACAGTGCACCCTTAGTACTTGTTCTAATACATAAGGGGCGCAGACATGGCTACACAGTGCACCCTTAGTACTTGTCCTAATATATAGGGGACCCAGACATGGCAACACAGTGCACCCTTAGTACTTGTCCTAATATATAGGGGACCCAGACATGACTACACAGTGCACCCTTAGTACTTATCCTAATATACAGTAGACCCAGACATGACTACACAGTGCACCCTTAGTACTTGTCCTAATATATAGGGGACCAGACATGGCTACACAGTGCCCCCTTAGTACTTGTCCTAATATACAGGGGGCCCAGACATGGCTACACAGTGCACCCTTAGTACTTATCCTAATATACAGGAGACCCAGACATGACTACACAGTGCACCCTTAGTACTTGTCCTAATATACAGGGGGCCCAGACATGGCTACACAGTGCACCCTTAGTACTTGTCCTAATATATAGGGGACCCAGACATGACTACACAGTGCACCCTAATGCTTGTCCTAATATGCAGGGGACCAAGACATGGCTACACCGTGCACCCTTAGTACTTGTCCTAATATATAGGAGACCAGACATGGCTACACAGTGCACCCTTAGTACTTGTCCTAATATATAGGAGACCAGACATGGCTACACAGTGCACCCTTAGTACTTGTCCTAATATATGTAGGGGACTCAGATATGGCAACACAGTGCACCCTTAGCACTTGTCCTTATACATAGGGACCCAGACGTGGCTACACAGTGCACCCTTAGTACTTGTTCTAATACATAAGGGGCGCAGACATGGCTACACAGTGCACCCTTAGTACTTGTCCTAATATATAGGGGACCCAGACATGGCAACACAGTGCACCCTTAGTACTTGTCCTAATATATAGGGGACCCAGACATGACTACACAGTGCACCCTTAGTACTTATCCTAATATACAGTAGACCCAGACATGACTACACAGTGCACCCTTAGTACTTGTCCTAATATATAGGGGACCAGACATGGCTACACAGTGCCCCCTTAGTACTTGTCCTAATATACAGGGGGCCCAGACATGGCTACACAGTGCACCCTTAGTACTTATCCTAATATACAGGAGACCCAGACATGACTACACAGTGCACCCTTAGTACTTGTCCTAATATACAGGGGGCCCAGACATGGCTACACAGTGCACCCTTAGTACTTGTCCTAATATATAGGGGACCAGACATGGCTACACAGTGCCCCCTTAGTACTTGTCCTAATATACAGGGGGCCCAGACATGGCTACACAGTGCACCCTTAGTACTTATCCTAATATACAGGAGACCCAGACATGACTACACAGTGCACCCTTAGTACTTGTCCTAATATACAGGGGGCCCAGACATGACTACACAGTGCACCCTTAGTACTTGTCCTGATATATAGGGACCAAGACATGACTACACAGTGCACCCTTAGTACTTGTCCTAATATATAGGGGACCAGACATGGCCACACAGTGCACCCTTAGTACTTGTCCTAATATATAGGAGACCAGATATGCGTACACAGTGCACCCTTGGTACTTGTCCTAATATATAGGAGACCAGATATGGCTACACAGGTCACCCTTAGTACTTGTCCTAATATATAGGGGACCAGACATGACTACACAGTGCACCCTTAGTACTTGTCCTAATATATAGGAGACCCAGACATGGCTACACAGTGCACCCTTAGTACTTGTCCTAATATACAGGAGACCCAGACATGACTACACAGTGCACCTTTAGTACTTGTCCTAATATGCAGGGGACCCAGACGTGACTACACAGTGCACCCTTAGTACTTGTCCTAATATATAGGAGACCAGATATGGCTACACAGTGCACCCTTAGTACTTGTCCTAATATATAGGAGACCAGACATGGCTCCAGAGGGCACAGTTAGTACTTGTTCTAATATATAGGGACCCAGACATGACTACACAGTGCACCCTTAGTACTTGTCCTAATATATAGGGACCCAGACATGACTACACAGTGCACCCTCAGTACTTGTCCTAATATATAGGGACCCAGACATGACTACACAGTGCACCCTTAGTACTTGTCCTAATATATAGGAGACCAGATATGGGTGCACAGTGCACCCTTAGTACTTGTCCTAATATATAGGAGACCAGATATGGCTACACAGTGCACCCTTAGTACTGGTCCTTATATGCAGGGGACCAAGACATGGCTACACAGTGCACCCTTAGCACTTGTCCTAATATATAGGAGACCCAATTTGGCTACACAGTGCACCCTTAGTACTTGTCCTAATATATAAGGGACCAGATATGGCTACACAGTGCACCCTTAGTACTTGTCCTAATATGCAGGGGACCAAGACATGGCTACACAGTGCACCCTTAGTACTTGTCCCAATATATAGGAGACCCAATATGGCTACACAGTTCACCCATAGTACTTGTCCTAATATATAGGAGACCAGATATGGCTACACAGTGCACCCTTAGTACTTGTCCTAATATATAAGGGACCAGACATGGCTACACAGTGCACCCTTAGTACTTGTCCTAATATATGTAGGGGACTCAGATATGGCTACACAGTGCACCCTTAGTACTTGTCCTAATACATAGGGACCCAGACGTGGCTACATAGTGCACCCTTAGTACTTGTTCTAATACATAAGGGGCGCAGACATGGCTACACAATACAGCCTTAGTACTTGTCTTAATATGCAGGGGACCAAGACATGGCTACACAGTGCACCCTTAGTACTTGTCCTAATATGCAAGGGAACAAAGACATGGCTACACAGTGCACCCTTAGTACTTGTCCTAATATATAGGAGACCAGATATGGCTACACAGTGCACCCTTAGTACTTGTCCTAATATATAGGGGACCAGATATGGGTACACAGTGCACCCTTAGTACTTGTCCTAATATATAGGGGACCAGATATGGGTACACAGTGCACCCTTAGTACTTGTCCTAATATATAGGAGACCATATATGGCTACACAGTGCACCCTTAGTACTTGTCCTAATATATGGGAGACCAAATATGGGTACATAGTGCACCCTTGGTACTTGTCTTAATATGCAGGGGACCAAGACATGGCTACACAATGCACCATTAGTACTTGTCCTAATATATAGGGGACCCAGACATAGCTACACAGTATACCCTTAGTACTTGTCCTAATATATAGGGACCCAGACATGACTACACAGTGCACCCTTAGTACTTGTCCTAATATATAGGAGACCCAGACATGGCTACACAGTGCAGCCTTAGTACTTGTTCTAATACATAAGAGGCGCAGACATGGCTACACAGTGCACCCTTAATACTTGTCCTAATATATAGGGGACCAGACATGGCTACACAGTGCACCCTTAGTACTTGTCCTAATATATAGGGGACCCAGACATGACTACACAGTTCACCCTTAGTGCTTGTACTAATATATAGGGGACCAGACATGGCTACACAGTACACCCTTAGTACTTATCCTAATATACAGGAGACCAGACATGACTAAACAGTGCACCCTTAGTACTTGTCCTAATATATAGGAGACCAGATACGGCTACACAGTGCATCCTTAGTACTTGTCCTAATATATAGGAGACCAGATATGGCTACACAGTGAACCCTTAGTACTTGTCCTAATATATAGGAGACCAGACATGGCTACACAGTGCACCCTTAGTACTTGTCCTAATATATAGGAGACCAGACATGGCTACACAGTGCACCCTTAGTACTTGTCCTAATATATGTAGGGGACTCAGATATGGCAACACAGTGCACCCTTAGTACTTGTCCTTATACATAGGGACCCAGACGTGGCTACACAGTGCACCCTTAGTACTTGTTCTAATACATAAGGGGCGCAGACATGGCTACACAGTGCACCCTTAGTACTTGTCCTAATATATAGGGGACCCAGACATGGCAACACAGTGCACCCTTAGTACTTGTCCTAATATATAGGGGACCCAGACATGACTACACAGTGCACCCTTAGTACTTATCCTAATATACAGTAGACCCAGACATGACTACACAGTGCACCCTTAGTACTTGTCCTAATATATAGGGGACCAGACATGGCTACACAGTGCCCCCTTAGTACTTGTCCTAATATACAGGGGGCCCAGACATGGCTACACAGTGCACCCTTAGTACTTATCCTAATATACAGGAGACCCAGACATGACTACACAGTGCACCCTTAGTACTTGTCCTAATATACAGGGGGCCCAGACATGGCTACACAGTGCACCCTTAGTACTTGTCCTAATATATAGGGGACCCAGACATGACTACACAGTGCACCCTAATGCTTGTCCTAATATGCAGGGGACCAAGACATGGCTACACCGTGCACCCTTAGTACTTGTCCTAATATATAGGAGACCAGACATGGCTACACAGTGCACCCTTAGTACTTGTCCTAATATATAGGAGACCAGACATGGCTACACAGTGCACCCTTAGTACTTGTCCTAATATATGTAGGGGACTCAGATATGGCAACACAGTGCACCCTTAGCACTTGTCCTTATACATAGGGACCCAGACGTGGCTACACAGTGCACCCTTAGTACTTGTTCTAATACATAAGGGGCGCAGACATGGCTACACAGTGCACCCTTAGTACTTGTCCTAATATATAGGGGACCCAGACATGGCAACACAGTGCACCCTTAGTACTTGTCCTAATATATAGGGGACCCAGACATGACTACACAGTGCACCCTTAGTACTTATCCTAATATACAGTAGACCCAGACATGACTACACAGTGCACCCTTAGTACTTGTCCTAATATATAGGGGACCAGACATGGCTACACAGTGCCCCCTTAGTACTTGTCCTAATATACAGGGGGCCCAGACATGGCTACACAGTGCACCCTTAGTACTTATCCTAATATACAGGAGACCCAGACATGACTACACAGTGCACCCTTAGTACTTGTCCTAATATACAGGGGGCCCAGACATGGCTACACAGTGCACCCTTAGTACTTGTCCTAATATATAGGGGACCAGACATGGCTACACAGTGCCCCCTTAGTACTTGTCCTAATATACAGGGGGCCCAGACATGGCTACACAGTGCACCCTTAGTACTTATCCTAATATACAGGAGACCCAGACATGACTACACAGTGCACCCTTAGTACTTGTCCTAATATACAGGGGGCCCAGACATGACTACACAGTGCACCCTTAGTACTTGTCCTGATATATAGGGACCAAGACATGACTACACAGTGCACCCTTAGTACTTGTCCTAATATATAGGGGACCAGACATGGCCACACAGTGCACCCTTAGTACTTGTCCTAATATATAGGAGACCAGATATGCGTACACAGTGCACCCTTGGTACTTGTCCTAATATATAGGAGACCAGATATGGCTACACAGGTCACCCTTAGTACTTGTCCTAATATATAGGGGACCAGACATGACTACACAGTGCACCCTTAGTACTTGTCCTAATATATAGGAGACCCAGACATGGCTACACAGTGCACCCTTAGTACTTGTCCTAATATACAGGAGACCCAGACATGACTACACAGTGCACCTTTAGTACTTGTCCTAATATGCAGGGGACCCAGACGTGACTACACAGTGCACCCTTAGTACTTGTCCTAATATATAGGAGACCAGATATGGCTACACAGTGCACCCTTAGTACTTGTCCTAATATATAGGAGACCAGACATGGCTCCAGAGGGCACAGTTAGTACTTGTTCTAATATATAGGGACCCAGACATGACTACACAGTGCACCCTTAGTACTTGTCCTAATATATAGGGACCCAGACATGACTACACAGTGCACCCTCAGTACTTGTCCTAATATATAGGGACCCAGACATGACTACACAGTGCACCCTTAGTACTTGTCCTAATATATAGGAGACCAGATATGGGTGCACAGTGCACCCTTAGTACTTGTCCTAATATATAGGAGACCAGATATGGCTACACAGTGCACCCTTAGTACTGGTCCTTATATGCAGGGGACCAAGACATGGCTACACAGTGCACCCTTAGCACTTGTCCTAATATATAGGAGACCCAATTTGGCTACACAGTGCACCCTTAGTACTTGTCCTAATATATAAGGGACCAGATATGGCTACACAGTGCACCCTTAGTACTTGTCCTAATATGCAGGGGACCAAGACATGGCTACACAGTGCACCCTTAGTACTTGTCCCAATATATAGGAGACCCAATATGGCTACACAGTTCACCCATAGTACTTGTCCTAATATATAGGAGACCAGATATGGCTACACAGTGCACCCTTAGTACTTGTCCTAATATATAAGGGACCAGACATGGCTACACAGTGCACCCTTAGTACTTGTCCTAATATATGTAGGGGACTCAGATATGGCTACACAGTGCACCCTTAGTACTTGTCCTAATACATAGGGACCCAGACGTGGCTACATAGTGCACCCTTAGTACTTGTTCTAATACATAAGGGGCGCAGACATGGCTACACAATACAGCCTTAGTACTTGTCTTAATATGCAGGGGACCAAGACATGGCTACACAGTGCACCCTTAGTACTTGTCCTAATATGCAAGGGAACAAAGACATGGCTACACAGTGCACCCTTAGTACTTGTCCTAATATATAGGAGACCAGATATGGCTACACAGTGCACCCTTAGTACTTGTCCTAATATATAGGGGACCAGATATGGGTACACAGTGCACCCTTAGTACTTGTCCTAATATATAGGGGACCAGATATGGGTACACAGTGCACCCTTAGTACTTGTCCTAATATATAGGAGACCATATATGGCTACACAGTGCACCCTTAGTACTTGTCCTAATATATGGGAGACCAAATATGGGTACATAGTGCACCCTTGGTACTTGTCTTAATATGCAGGGGACCAAGACATGGCTACACAATGCACCATTAGTACTTGTCCTAATATATAGGGGACCCAGACATAGCTACACAGTATACCCTTAGTACTTGTCCTAATATATAGGGACCCAGACATGACTACACAGTGCACCCTTAGTACTTGTCCTAATATATAGGAGACCCAGACATGGCTACACAGTGCAGCCTTAGTACTTGTTCTAATACATAAGAGGCGCAGACATGGCTACACAGTGCACCCTTAATACTTGTCCTAATATATAGGGGACCAGACATGGCTACACAGTGCACCCTTAGTACTTGTCCTAATATATAGGGGACCCAGACATGACTACACAGTTCACCCTTAGTGCTTGTACTAATATATAGGGGACCAGACATGGCTACACAGTACACCCTTAGTACTTATCCTAATATACAGGAGACCAGACATGACTAAACAGTGCACCCTTAGTACTTGTCCTAATATATAGGAGACCAGATACGGCTACACAGTGCATCCTTAGTACTTGTCCTAATATATAGGAGACCAGATATGGCTACACAGTGAACCCTTAGTACTTGTCCTAATATATAGGAGACCAGACATGGCTACACAGTGCACCCTTAGTACTTGTCCTAATATATAGGAGACCAGACATGGCTACACAGTGCACCCTTAGTACTTGTCCTAATATATGTAGGGGACTCAGATATGGCAACACAGTGCACCCTTAGTACTTGTCCTTATACATAGGGACCCAGACGTGGCTACACAGTGCACCCTTAGTACTTGTTCTAATACATAAGGGGCGCAGACATGGCTACACAGTGCACCCTTAGTACTTGTCCTAATATATAGGGGACCCAGACATGGCAACACAGTGCACCCTTAGTACTTGTCCTAATATATAGGGGACCCAGACATGACTACACAGTGCACCCTTAGTACTTATCCTAATATACAGTAGACCCAGACATGACTACACAGTGCACCCTTAGTACTTGTCCTAATATATAGGGGACCAGACATGGCTACACAGTGCCCCCTTAGTACTTGTCCTAATATACAGGGGGCCCAGACATGGCTACACAGTGCACCCTTAGTACTTATCCTAATATACAGGAGACCCAGACATGACTACACAGTGCACCCTTAGTACTTGTCCTAATATACAGGGGGCCCAGACATGGCTACACAGTGCACCCTTAGTACTTGTCCTAATATATAGGGGACCCAGACATGACTACACAGTGCACCCTAATGCTTGTCCTAATATGCAGGGGACCAAGACATGGCTACACCGTGCACCCTTAGTACTTGTCCTAATATATAGGAGACCAGACATGGCTACACAGTGCACCCTTAGTACTTGTCCTAATATATAGGAGACCAGACATGGCTACACAGTGCACCCTTAGTACTTGTCCTAATATATGTAGGGGACTCAGATATGGCAACACAGTGCACCCTTAGCACTTGTCCTTATACATAGGGACCCAGACGTGGCTACACAGTGCACCCTTAGTACTTGTTCTAATACATAAGGGGCGCAGACATGGCTACACAGTGCACCCTTAGTACTTGTCCTAATATATAGGGGACCCAGACATGGCAACACAGTGCACCCTTAGTACTTGTCCTAATATATAGGGGACCCAGACATGACTACACAGTGCACCCTTAGTACTTATCCTAATATACAGTAGACCCAGACATGACTACACAGTGCACCCTTAGTACTTGTCCTAATATATAGGGGACCAGACATGGCTACACAGTGCCCCCTTAGTACTTGTCCTAATATACAGGGGGCCCAGACATGGCTACACAGTGCACCCTTAGTACTTATCCTAATATACAGGAGACCCAGACATGACTACACAGTGCACCCTTAGTACTTGTCCTAATATACAGGGGGCCCAGACATGGCTACACAGTGCACCCTTAGTACTTGTCCTAATATATAGGGGACCCAGACATGACTACACAGTGCACCCTAATGCTTGTCCTAATATGCAGGGGACCAAGACATGGCTACACCGTGCACCCTTAGTACTTGTCCTAATATATAGGAGACCAGACATGGCTACACAGTGCACCCTTAGTACTTGTCCTAATATGCAGGGGACCCAGACATGGCTACACAGTGCACGCTTAGTACTTGTCCTAATATATAGGAGACCAGATATGGCTACACAGTTCACCCTTAGTACTTGTCCTAATATATAGGAGACCCAGTATGGCTACACAGTGCACCCTGAGTACTTGTCCTAATATATAGGGGACCAGACATGACTACACAGTGCACCCTTAGTACTTGTCCTAATATACAGGAGACCCAGACATGACTACACAGTGCACCCTTAGTACTTGTCCTAATATATAGGGACCCAGACATAACTACACAGTGCACCTTTAGTACTTGTCCTAATATGCAGGGGACCCAGACGTGACTACACAGTGCACCCTTAGTATTTGTCCTAATATATAGGAGACCAGATATGGCTACACAGTACACCCTTAGTACGTGTCCCAATATAGAGGAGTCCAGACATGGCTACACAGTGCACCCTTAGTACTTGTCCTAATATATAGGGACCCAGACATGACTACACAGTGCACCCTTAGTACTTGTCCTGATATATAGGGACCAAGACATGACTACACAGTGCACCCTTAGTACTTGTCCTAATATATAGGGGACCAGACATGGCCACACAGTGCACCCTTAGTACTTGTCCTAATATATAGGAGACCAGATATGCGTACACAGTGCACCCTTGGTACTTGTCCTAATATATAGGAGACCAGATATGGCTACACAGGTCACCCTTAGTACTTGTCCTAATATATAGGGGACCAGACATGACTACACAGTGCACCCTTAGTACTTGTCCTAATATATAGGAGACCCAGACATGGCTACACAGTGCACCCTTAGTACTTGTCCTAATATACAGGAGAACCAGACATGACTACACAGTGCACCTTTAGTACTTGTCCTAATATGCAGGGGACCCAGACGTGACTACACAGTGCACCCTTAGTACTTGTCCTAATATATAGGAGACCAGATATGGCTACACAGTGCACCCTTAGTACTTGTCCTAATATATAGGAGACCAGACATGGCTCCAGAGGGCACAGTTAGTACTTGTTCTAATATATAGGGACCCAGACATGACTACACAGTGCACCCTTAGTACTTGTCCTAATATATAGGGACCCAGACATGACTACACAGTGCACCCTCAGTACTTGTCCTAATATATAGGGACCCAGACATGACTACACAGTGCACCCTTAGTACTTGTCCTAATATATAAGAGACCAGATATGGGTGCACAGTGCACCCTTAGTACTTGTCCTAATATATAGGAGACCAGATATGGCTACACAGTGCACCCTTAGTACTGGTCCTTATATGCAGGGGACCAAGACATGGCTACACAGTGCACCCTTAGCACTTGTCCTAATATATAGGAGACCCAATTTGGCTACACAGTGCACCCTTAGTACTTGTCCTAATATATAAGGGACCAGATATGGCTACACAGTGCACCCTTAGTACTTGTCCTAATATGCAGGGGACCAAGACATGGCTAAACAGTGCACCCTTAGTACTTGTCCCAATATATAGGAGACCCAATATGGCTACACAGATCACCCATAGTACTTGTCCTAATATATAGGAGACCAGATATGGCTACACAGTGCACCCTTAGTACTTGTCCTAATATATAAGGGACCAGACATGGCTACACAGTGCACCCTTAGTACTTGTCCTAATATATGTAGGGGACTCAGATATGGCTACACAGTGCACCCTTAGTACTTGTCCTAATACATAGGGACCCAGACGTGGCTACATAGTGCACCCTTAGTACTTGTTCTAATACATAAGGGGCGCAGACATGGCTACACAATACAGCCTTAGTACTTGTCTTAATATGCAGGGGACCAAGACATGGCTACACAGTGCACCCTTAGTACTTGTCCTAATATGCAGGGGAACAAAGACATGGCTACACAGTGCACCCTTAGTACTTGTCCTAATATATAGGAGACCAGATATGGCTACACAGTGCACCCTTAGTACTTGTCCTAATATATAGGGGACCAGATATGGGTACACAGTGCACCCTTAGTACTTGTCCTAATATATAGGGGACCAGATATGGGTACACAGTGCACCCTTAGTACTTGTCCTAATATATAGGAGACCATATATGGCTACACAGTGCACCCTTAGTACTTGTCCTAATATATGGGAGACCAAATATGGGTACATAGTGCACCCTTGGTACTTGTCTTAATATGCAGGGGACCAAGACATGGCTACACAATGCACCATTAGTACTTGTCCTAATATATAGGGGACCCAGACATAGCTACACAGTATACCCTTAGTACTTGTCCTAATATATAGGGACCCAGACATGACTACACAGTGCACCCTTAGTACTTGTCCTAATATATAGGAGACCCAGACATGGCTACACAGTGCAGCCTTAGTACTTGTTCTAATACATAAGAGGCGCAGACATGGCTACACAGTGCACCCTTAATACTTGTCCTAATATATAGGGGACCAGACATGGCTACACAGTGCACCCTTAGTACTTGTCCTAATATATAGGGGACCCAGACATGACTACACAGTTCACCCTTAGTGCTTGTACTAATATATAGGGGACCAGACATGGCTACACAGTACACCCTTAGTACTTATCCTAATATACAGGAGACCAGACATGACTAAACAGTGCACCCTTAGTACTTGTCCTAATATATAGGAGACCAGATACGGCTACACAGTGCATCCTTAGTACTTGTCCTAATATATAGGAGACCAGATATGGCTACACAGTGAACCCTTAGTACTTGTCCTAATATATAGGAGACCAGACATGGCTACACAGTGCACCCTTAGTACTTGTCCTAATATATAGGAGACCAGACATGGCTACACAGTGCACCCTTAGTACTTGTCCTAATATATGTAGGGGACTCAGATATGGCAACACAGTGCACCCTTAGTACTTGTCCTTATACATAGGGACCCAGACGTGGCTACACAGTGCACCCTTAGTACTTGTTCTAATACATAAGGGGCGCAGACATGGCTACACAGTGCACCCTTAGTACTTGTCCTAATATATAGGGGACCCAGACATGGCAACACAGTGCACCCTTAGTACTTGTCCTAATATATAGGGGACCCAGACATGACTACACAGTGCACCCTTAGTACTTATCCTAATATACAGTAGACCCAGACATGACTACACAGTGCACCCTTAGTACTTGTCCTAATATATAGGGGACCAGACATGGCTACACAGTGCCCCCTTAGTACTTGTCCTAATATACAGGGGGCCCAGACATGGCTACACAGTGCACCCTTAGTACTTATCCTAATATATAGGGGACCCAGACATGACTACACAGTGCACCCTAATGCTTGTCCTAATATGCAGGGGACCAAGACATGGCTACACCGTGCACCCTTAGTACTTGTCCTAATATATAGGAGACCAGACATGGCTACACAGTGCACCCTTAGTACTTGTCCTAATATATAGGAGACCAGACATGGCTACACAGTGCACCCTTAGTACTTGTCCTAATATATGTAGGGGACTCAGATATGGCAACACAGTGCACCCTTAGCACTTGTCCTTATACATAGGGACCCAGACGTGGCTACACAGTGCACCCTTAGTACTTGTTCTAATACATAAGGGGCGCAGACATGGCTACACAGTGCACCCTTAGTACTTGTCCTAATATATAGGGGACCCAGACATGGCAACACAGTGCACCCTTAGTACTTGTCCTAATATATAGGGGACCCAGACATGACTACACAGTGCACCCTTAGTACTTATCCTAATATACAGTAGACCCAGACATGACTACACAGTGCACCCTTAGTACTTGTCCTAATATATAGGGGACCAGACATGGCTACACAGTGCCCCCTTAGTACTTGTCCTAATATACAGGGGGCCCAGACATGGCTACACAGTGCACCCTTAGTACTTGTCCTAATATATAGGGACCCAGACATGACTACACAGTGCACCCTTAGTACTTGTCCTGATATATAGGGACCAAGACATGACTACACAGTGCACCCTTAGTACTTGTCCTAATATATAGGGGACCAGACATGGCCACACAGTGCACCCTTAGTACTTGTCCTAATATATAGGAGACCAGATATGCGTACACAGTGCACCCTTGGTACTTGTCCTAATATATAGGAGACCAGATATGGCTACACAGGTCACCCTTAGTACTTGTCCTAATATATAGGGGACCAGACATGACTACACAGTGCACCCTTAGTACTTGTCCTAATATATAGGAGACCCAGACATGGCTACACAGTGCACCCTTAGTACTTGTCCTAATATACAGGAGACCCAGACATGACTACACAGTGCACCTTTAGTACTTGTCCTAATATGCAGGGGACCCAGACGTGACTACACAGTGCACCCTTAGTACTTGTCCTAATATATAGGAGACCAGATATGGCTACACAGTGCACCCTTAGTACTTGTCCTAATATATAGGAGACCAGACATGGCTCCAGAGGGCACAGTTAGTACTTGTTCTAATATATAGGGACCCAGACATGACTACACAGTGCACCCTTAGTACTTGTCCTAATATATAGGGACCCAGACATGACTACACAGTGCACCCTCAGTACTTGTCCTAATATATAGGGACCCAGACATGACTACACAGTGCACCCTTAGTACTTGTCCTAATATATAGGAGACCAGATATGGGTGCACAGTGCACCCTTAGTACTTGTCCTAATATATAGGAGACCAGATATGGCTACACAGTGCACCCTTAGTACTGGTCCTTATATGCAGGGGACCAAGACATGGCTACACAGTGCACCCTTAGCACTTGTCCTAATATATAGGAGACCCAATTTGGCTACACAGTGCACCCTTAGTACTTGTCCTAATATATAAGGGACCAGATATGGCTACACAGTGCACCCTTAGTACTTGTCCTAATATGCAGGGGACCAAGACATGGCTACACAGTGCACCCTTAGTACTTGTCCCAATATATAGGAGGCCCAATATGGCTACACAGTTCACCCATAGTACTTGTCCTAATATATAGGAGACCAGATATGGCTACACAGTGCACCCTTAGTACTTGTCCTAATATATAGGAGACCAGACATGGCTACACAGTGCACCCTTAGTACTTGTCCTAATATATGTAGGGGACTCAGATATGGCAACACAGTGCACCCTTAGCACTTGTCCTTATACATAGGGACCCAGACGTGGCTACACAGTGCACCCTTAGTACTTGTTCTAATACATAAGGGGCGCAGACATGGCTACACAGTGCACCCTTAGTACTTGTCCTAATATATAGGGGACCCAGACATGGCAACACAGTGCACCCTTAGTACTTGTCCTAATATATAGGGGACCCAGACATGACTACACAGTGCACCCTTAGTACTTATCCTAATATACAGTAGACCCAGACATGACTACACAGTGCACCCTTAGTACTTGTCCTAATATATAGGGGACCAGACATGGCTACACAGTGCCCCCTTAGTACTTGTCCTAATATACAGGGGGCCCAGACATGGCTACACAGTGCACCCTTAGTACTTGTCCTAATATATAGGGACCCAGACATGACTACACAGTGCACCCTTAGTACTTGTCCTGATATATAGGGACCAAGACATGACTACACAGTGCACCCTTAGTACTTGTCCTAATATATAGGGGACCAGACATGGCCACACAGTGCACCCTTAGTACTTGTCCTAATATATAGGAGACCAGATATGCGTACACAGTGCACCCTTGGTACTTGTCCTAATATATAGGAGACCAGATATGGCTACACAGGTCACCCTTAGTACTTGTCCTAATATATAGGGGACCAGACATGACTACACAGTGCACCCTTAGTACTTGTCCTAATATATAGGAGACCCAGACATGGCTACACAGTGCACCCTTAGTACTTGTCCTAATATACAGGAGACCCAGACATGACTACACAGTGCACCTTTAGTACTTGTCCTAATATGCAGGGGACCCAGACGTGACTACACAGTGCACCCTTAGTACTTGTCCTAATATATAGGAGACCAGATATGGCTACACAGTGCACCCTTAGTACTTGTCCTAATATATAGGAGACCAGACATGGCTCCAGAGGGCACAGTTAGTACTTGTTCTAATATATAGGGACCCAGACATGACTACACAGTGCACCCTTAGTACTTGTCCTAATATATAGGGACCCAGACATGACTACACAGTGCACCCTCAGTACTTGTCCTAATATATAGGGACCCAGACATGACTACACAGTGCACCCTTAGTACTTGTCCTAATATATAGGAGACCAGATATGGGTGCACAGTGCACCCTTAGTACTTGTCCTAATATATAGGAGACCAGATATGGCTACACAGTGCACCCTTAGTACTGGTCCTTATATGCAGGGGACCAAGACATGGCTACACAGTGCACCCTTAGCACTTGTCCTAATATATAGGAGACCCAATTTGGCTACACAGTGCACCCTTAGTACTTGTCCTAATATATAAGGGACCAGATATGGCTACACAGTGCACCCTTAGTACTTGTCCTAATATGCAGGGGACCAAGACATGGCTACACAGTGCACCCTTAGTACTTGTCCCAATATATAGGAGGCCCAATATGGCTACACAGTTCACCCATAGTACTTGTCCTAATATATAGGAGACCAGATATGGCTACACAGTGCACCCTTAGTACTTGTCCTAATATATAAGGGACCAGACATGGCTACACAGTGCACCCTTAGTACTTGTCCTAATATATGTAGGGGACTCAGATATGGCTACACAGTGCACCCTTAGTACTTGTCCTAATACATAGGGACCCAGACGTGGCTACATAGTGCACCCTTAGTACTTGTTCTAATACATAAGGGGCGCAGACATGGCTACACAATACAGCCTTAGTACTTGTCTTAATATGCAGGGGACCAAGACATGGCTACACAGTGCACCCTTAGTACTTGTCCTAATATGCAGGGGAACAAAGACATGGCTACACAGTGCACCCTTAGTACTTGTCCTAATATATAGGAGACCAGATATGGCTACACAGTGCACCCTTAGTACTTGTCCTAATATATAGGGGACCAGATATGGGTACACAGTGCACCCTTAGTACTTGTCCTAATATATAGGGGACCAGATATGGGTACACAGTGCACCCTTAGTACTTGTCCTAATATATAGGAGACCATATATGGCTACACAATGCACCCTTAGTACTTGTCCTAATATATGGGAGACCAAATATGGGTACATAGTGCACCCTTGGTACTTGTCTTAATATGCAGGGGACCAAGACATGGCTACACAATGCACCATTAGTACTTGTCCTAATATATAGGGGACCCAGACATAGCTACACAGTATACCCTTAGTACTTGTCCTAATATATAGGGACCCAGACATGACTACACAGTGCACCCTTAGCACTTGTCCTAATATATAGGAGACCCAGACATGGCTACACAGTGCAGCCTTAGTACTTGTTCTAATACATAAGAGGCGCAGACATGGCTACACAGTGCACCCTTAATACTTGTCCTAATATATAGGGGACCAGACATGGCTACACAGTGCACCCTTAGTACTTGTCCTAATATATAGGGGACCCAGACATGACTACACAGTTCACCCTTAGTGCTTGTACTAATATATAGGGGACCAGACATGGCTACACAGTACACCCTTAGTACTTATCCTAATATACAGGAGACCACACATGACTAAACAGTGCACCCTTAGTACTTGTCCTAATATATAGGAGACCAGATACGGCTACACAGTGCATCCTTAGTACTTGTCCTAATATATAGGAGACCAGATATGGCTACACAGTGAACCCTTAGTACTTGTCCTAATATATAGGAGACCAGACATGGCTACACAGTGCACCCTTAGTACTTGTCCTAATATATAGGAGACCAGACATGGCTACACAGTGCACCCTTAGTACTTGTCCTAATATATGTAGGGGACTCAGATATGGCAACACAGTGCACCCTTAGTACTTGTCCTTATACATAGGGACCCAGACGTGGCTACACAGTGCACCCTTAGTACTTGTTCTAATACATAAGGGGCGCAGACATGGCTACACAGTGCACCCTTAGTACTTGTCCTAATATATAGGGGACCCAGACATGACTACACAGTGCACCCTTAGTACTTATCCTAATATACAGTAGACCCAGACATGACTACACAGTGCACCCTTAGTACTTGTCCTAATATATAGGGGACCAGACATGGCTACACAGTGCCCCCTTAGTACTTGTCCTAATATACAGGGGGCCCAGACATGGCTACACAGTGCACCCTTAGTACTTATCCTAATATACAGGAGACCCAGACATGACTACACAGTGCACCCTTAGTACTTGTCCTAATATACAGGGGGCCCAGACATGGCTACACAGTGCACCCTTAGTACTTGTCCTAATATATAGGGGACCCAGACATGACTACACAGTGCACCCTAATGCTTGTCCTAATATGCAGGGGACCAAGACATGGCTACACCGTGCACCCTTAGTACTTGTCCTAATATATAGGAGACCAGACATGGCTACACAGTGCACCCTTAGTACTTGTCCTAATATGCAGGGGACCCAGACATGGCTACACAGTGCACGCTTAGTACTTGTCCTAATATATAGGAGACCAGATATGGCTACACAGTTCACCCTTAGTACTTGTCCTAATATATAGGAGACCCAGTATGGCTACACAGTGCACCCTGAGTACTTGTCCTAATATATAGGGGACCAGACATGACTACACAGTGCACCCTTAGTACTTGTCCTAATATACAGGAGACCCAGACATGACTACACAGTGCACCCTTAGTACTTGTCCTAATATATAGGGACCCAGACATAACTACACAGTGCACCTTTAGTACTTGTCCTAATATGCAGGGGACCCAGACGTGACTACACAGTGCACCCTTAGTATTTGTCCTAATATATAGGAGACCAGATATGGCTACACAGTACACCCTTAGTACGTGTCCCAATATAGAGGAGTCCAGACATGGCTACACAGTGCACCCTTAGTACTTGTCCTAATATATAGGGACCCAGACATGACTACACAGTGCACCCTTAGTACTTGTCCTGATATATAGGGACCAAGACATGACTACACAGTGCACCCTTAGTACTTGTCCTAATATATAGGGGACCAGACATGGCCACACAGTGCACCCTTAGTACTTGTCCTAATATATAGGAGACCAGATATGCGTACACAGTGCACCCTTGGTACTTGTCCTAATATATAGGAGACCAGATATGGCTACACAGGTCACCCTTAGTACTTGTCCTAATATATAGGGGACCAGACATGACTACACAGTGCACCCTTAGTACTTGTCCTAATATATAGGAGACCCAGACATGGCTACACAGTGCACCCTTAGTACTTGTCCTAATATACAGGAGACCCAGACATGACTACACAGTGCACCTTTAGTACTTGTCCTAATATGCAGGGGACCCAGACGTGACTACACAGTGCACCCTTAGTACTTGTCCTAATATATAGGAGACCAGATATGGCTACACAGTGCACCCTTAGTACTTGTCCTAATATATAGGAGACCAGACATGGCTCCAGAGGGCACAGTTAGTACTTGTTCTAATATATAGGGACCCAGACATGACTACACAGTGCACCCTTAGTACTTGTCCTAATATATAGGGACCCAGACATGACTACACAGTGCACCCTCAGTACTTGTCCTAATATATAGGGACCCAGACATGACTACACAGTGCACCCTTAGTACTTGTCCTAATATATAGGAGACCAGATATGGGTGCACAGTGCACCCTTAGTACTTGTCCTAATATATAGGAGACCAGATATGGCTACACAGTGCACCCTTAGTACTGGTCCTTATATGCAGGGGACCAAGACATGGCTACACAGTGCACCCTTACCACTTGTCCTAATATATAGGAGACCCAATTTGGCTACACAGTGCACCCTTAGTACTTGTCCTAATATATAAGGGACCAGATATGGCTACACAGTGCACCCTTAGTACTTGTCCTAATATGCAGGGGACCAAGACATGGCTACACAGTGCACCCTTAGTACTTGTCCCAATATATAGGAGGCCCAATATGGCTACACAGTTCACCCATAGTACTTGTCCTAATATATAGGAGACCAGATATGGCTACACAGTGCACCCTTAGTACTTGTCCTAATATATAAGGGACCAGACATGGCTACACAGTGCACCCTTAGTACTTGTCCTAATATATGTAGGGGACTCAGATATGGCTACACAGTGCACCCTTAGTAATTGTCCTAATACATAGGGACCCAGACGTGGCTACATAGTGCACCCTTAGTACTTGTTCTAATACATAAGGGGCGCAGACATGGCTACACAATACAGCCTTAGTACTTGTCTTAATATGCAGGGGACCAAGACATGGCTACACAGTGCACCCTTAGTACTTGTCCTAATATGCAGGGGAACAAAGACATGGCTACACAGTGCACCCTTAGTACTTGTCCTAATATATAGGAGACCAGATATGGCTACACAGTGCACCCTTAGTACTTGTCCTAATATATAGGGGACCAGATATGGGTACACAGTGCACCCTTAGTACTTGTCCTAATATATAGGGGACCAGATATGGGTACACAGTGCACCCTTAGTACTTGTCCTAATATATAGGAGACCATATATGGCTACACAATGCACCCTTAGTACTTGTCCTAATATATGGGAGACCAAATATGGGTACATAGTGCACCCTTGGTACTTGTCTTAATATGCAGGGGACCAAGACATGGCTACACAATGCACCATTAGTACTTGTCCTAATATATAGGGGACCCAGACATAGCTACACAGTATACCCTTAGTACTTGTCCTAATATATAGGGACCCAGACATGACTACACAGTGCACCCTTAGCACTTGTCCTAATATATAGGAGACCCAGACATGGCTACACAGTGCAGCCTTAGTACTTGTTCTAATACATAAGAGGCGCAGACATGGCTACACAGTGCACCCTTAATACTTGTCCTAATATATAGGGGACCAGACATGGCTACACAGTGCACCCTTAGTACTTGTCCTAATATATAGGGGACCCAGACATGACTACACAGTTCACCCTTAGTGCTTGTACTAATATATAGGGGACCAGACATGGCTACACAGTACACCCTTAGTACTTATCCTAATATACAGGAGACCACACATGACTAAACATTGCACCCTTAGTACTTGTCCTAATATATAGGAGACCAGATACGGCTACACAGTGCATCCTTAGTACTTGTCCTAATATATAGGAGACCAGATATGGCTACACAGTGAACCCTTAGTACTTGTCCTAATATATAGGAGACCAGACATGGCTACACAGTGCACCCTTAGTACTTGTCCTAATATATAGGAGACCAGACATGGCTACACAGTGCACCCTTAGTACTTGTCCTAATATATGTAGGGGACTCAGATATGGCAACACAGTGCACCCTTAGTACTTGTCCTTATACATAGGGACCCAGACGTGGCTACACAGTGCACCCTTAGTACTTGTTCTAATACATAAGGGGCGCAGACATGGCTACACAGTGCACCCTTAGTACTTGTCCTAATATATAGGGGACCCAGACATGACTACACAGTGCACCCTTAGTACTTATCCTAATATACAGTAGACCCAGACATGACTACACAGTGCACCCTTAGTACTTGTCCTAATATATAGGGGACCAGAGATGGCTACACAGTGCCCCCTTAGTACTTGTCCTAATATACAGGGGGCCCAGACATGGCTACACAGTGCACCCTTAGTACTTATCCTAATATACAGGAGACCCAGACATGACTACACAGTGCACCCTTAGTACTTGTCCTAATATACAGGGGGCCCAGACATGGCTACACAGTGCACCCTTAGTACTTGTCCTAATATATAGGGGACCCAGACATGACTACACAGTGCACCCTAATGCTTGTCCTAATATGCAGGGGACCAAGACATGGCTACACCGTGCACCCTTAGTACTTGTCCTAATATATAGGAGACCAGACATGGCTACACAGTGCACCCTTAGTACTTGTCCTAATATGCAGGGGACCCAGACATGGCTACACAGTGCACGCTTAGTACTTATCCTAATATATAGGAGACCAGATATGGCTACACAGTTCACCCTTAGTACTTGTCCTAATATATAGGAGACCCAGTAAGGCTACACAGTGCACCCTGAGTACTTGTCCTAATATATAGGGGACCAGACATGACTACACAGTGCACCCTTAGTACTTGTCCTAATATACAGGAGACCCAGACATGACTACACAGTGCACCCTTAGTACTTGTCCTAATATATAGGGACCCAGACATAACTACACAGTGCACCTTTAGTACTCGTCCTAATATGCAGGGGACCCAGACGTGACTACACAATGCACCCTTAGTATTTGTCCTAATATATAGGAGACCAGATATGGCTACACAGTACACCCTTAGTACGTGTCCCAATATAGAGGAGTCCAGACATGGCTACACAGTGCACCCTTAGTACTTGTCCTAATATATAGGGACCCAGACATGACTACACAGTGCACCCTTAGTACTTGTCCTAATATATAGGGGACCAGACATGGCCACACAGTGCACCCTTAGTACTTGTCCTAATATATAGGAGACCAGATATGCGTACACAGTGCACCCTTGGTACTTGTCCTAATATATAGGAGACCAGATATGGCTACACAGGTCACCCTTAGTACTTGTCCTAATATATAGGGGACCAGACATGACTACACAGTGCACCCTTAGTACTTGTCCTAATATATAGGAGACCCAGACATGGCTACACAGTGCACCCTTAGTACTTGTCCTAATATACAGGAGACCCAGACATGACTACAAAGTGCACCTTTAGTACTTGTCCTAATATGCAGGGGACCCAGACGTGACTACACAGTGCACCCTTAGTACTTGTCCTAATATATAGGAGACCAGATATGGCTACACAGTGCACCCTTAGTACTTGTCCTAATATATAGGAGACCAGACATGGCTCCAGAGGGCACAGTTAGTACTTGTTCTAATATATAGGGACCCAGACATGACTACACAGTGCACCCTTAGTACTTGTCCTAATATATAGGGACCCAGACATGACTACACAGTGCACCCTCAGTACTTGTCCTAATATATAGGGACCCAGACATGACTACACAGTGCACCCTTAGTACTTGTCCTAATATATAGGAGACCAGATATGGGTGCACAGTGCACCCTTAGTACTTGTCCTAATATATAGGAGACCAGATATGGCTACACAGTGCACCCTTAGTACTGGTCCTTATATGCAGGGGACCAAGACATGGCTACACAGTGCACCCTTAGCACTTGTCCTAATATATAGGAGACCCAATTTGGCTACACAGTGCACCCTTAGTACTTGTCCTAATATATAAGGGACCAGATATGGCTACACAGTGCACCCTTAGTACTTGTCCTAATATGCAGGGGACCAAGACATGGCTACACAGTGCACCCTTAGTACTTGTCCCAATATATAGGAGACCCAATATGGCTACACAGTTCACCCATAGTACTTGTCCTAATATATAGGAGACCAGATATGGCTACACAGTGCACCCTTAGTACTTGTCCTAATATATAAGGGACCAGACATGGCTACACAGTGCACCCTTAGTACTTGTCCTAATATATGTAGGGGACTCAGATATGGCTACACAGTGCACCCTTAGTACTTGTCCTAATACATAGGGACCCAGACGTGGCTACATAGTGCACCCTTAGTACTTGTTCTAATACATAAGGGGCGCAGACATGGCTACACAATACAGCCTTAGTACTTGTCTTAATATGCAGGGGACCAAGACATGGCTACACAGTGCACCCTTAGTACTTGTCCTAATATGCAGGGGAACAAAGACATGGCTACACAGTGCACCCTTAGTACTTGTCCTAATATATAGGAGACCAGATATGGCTACACAGTGCACCCTTAGTACTTGTCCTAATATATAGGGGACCAGATATGGGTACACAGTGCACCCTTAGTACTTGTCCTAATATATAGGGGACCAGATATGGGTACACAGTGCACCCTTAGTACTTGTCCTAATATATAGGAGACCATATATGGCTACACAGTGCACCCTTAGTACTTGTCCTAATATATGGGAGACCAAATATGGGTACATAGTGCACCCTTGGTACTTGTCTTAATATGCAGGGGACCAAGACATGGCTACACAATGCACCATTAGTACTTGTCCTAATATATAGGGGACCCAGACATAGCTACACAGTATACCCTTAGTACTTGTCCTAATATATAGGGACCCAGACATGACTACACAGTGCACCCTTAGTACTTGTCCTAATATATAGGAGACCCAGACATGGCTACACAGTGCAGCCTTAGTACTTGTTCTAATACATAAGAGGCGCAGACATGGCTACACAGTGCACCCTTAATACTTGTCCTAATATATAGGGGACCAGACATGGCTACACAGTGCACCCTTAGTACTTGTCCTAATATATAGGGGACCCAGACATGACTACACAGTTCACCCTTAGTGCTTGTACTAATATATAGGGGACCAGACATGGCTACACAGTACACCCTTAGTACTTATCCTAATATACAGGAGACCAGACATGACTAAACAGTGCACCCTTAGTACTTGTCCTAATATATAGGAGACCAGATACGGCTACACAGTGCATCCTTAGTACTTGTCCTAATATATAGGAGACCAGATATGGCTACACAGTGAACCCTTAGTACTTGTCCTAATATATAGGAGACCAGACATGGCTACACAGTGCACCCTTAGTACTTGTCCTAATATATAGGAGACCAGACATGGCTACACAGTGCACCCTTAGTACTTGTCCTAATATATGTAGGGGACTCAGATATGGCAACACAGTGCACCCTTAGTACTTGTCCTTATACATAGGGACCCAGACGTGGCTACACAGTGCACCCTTAGTACTTGTTCTAATACATAAGGGGCGCAGACATGGCTACACAGTGCACCCTTAGTACTTGTCCTAATATATAGGGGACCCAGACATGGCAACACAGTGCACCCTTAGTACTTGTCCTAATATATAGGGGACCCAGACATGACTACACAGTGCACCCTTAGTACTTATCCTAATATACAGTAGACCCAGACATGACTACACAGTGCACCCTTAGTACTTGTCCTAATATATAGGGGACCAGACATGGCTACACAGTGCCCCCTTAGTACTTGTCCTAATATACAGGGGGCCCAGACATGGCTACACAGTGCACCCTTAGTACTTATCCTAATATACAGGAGACCCAGACATGACTACACAGTGCACCCTTAGTACTTGTCCTAATATACAGGGGGCCCAGACATGGCTACACAGTGCACCCTTAGTACTTGTCCTAATATATAGGGGACCCAGACATGACTACACAGTGCACCCTAATGCTTGTCCTAATATGCAGGGGACCAAGACATGGCTACACCGTGCACCCTTAGTACTTGTCCTAATATATAGGAGACCAGACATGGCTACACAGTGCACCCTTAGTACTTGTCCTAATATATAGGAGACCAGACATGGCTACACAGTGCACCCTTAGTACTTGTCCTAATATATGTAGGGGACTCAGATATGGCAACACAGTGCACCCTTAGTACTTGTCCTTATACATAGGGACCCAGACGTGGCTACACAGTGCACCCTTAGTACTTGTTCTAATACATAAGGGGCGCAGACATGGCTACACAGTGCACCCTTAGTACTTGTCCTAATATATAGGGGACCCAGACATGGCAACACAGTGCACCCTTAGTACTTGTCCTAATATATAGGGGACCCAGACATGACTACACAGTGCACCCTTAGTACTTATCCTAATATACAGTAGACCCAGACATGACTACACAGTGCACCCTTAGTACTTGTCCTAATATATAGGGGACCAGACATGGCTACACAGTGCCCCCTTAGTACTTGTCCTAATATACAGGGGGCCCAGACATGGCTACACAGTGCACCCTTAGTACTTATCCTAATATACAGGAGACCCAGACATGACTACACAGTGCACCCTTAGTACTTGTCCTAATATACAGGGGGCCCAAACATGGCTACACAGTGCACCCTTAGTACTTGTCCTAATATATAGGGGACCCAGACATGACTACACAGTGCACCCTAATGCTTGTCCTAATATGCAGGGGACCAAGACATGGCTACACCGTGCACCCTTAGTACTTGTCCTAATATATAGGAGACCAGACATGGCTACACAGTGCACCCTTAGTACTTGTCCTAATATGCAGGGGACCCAGACATGGCTACACAGTGCACGCTTAGTACTTGTCCTAATATATAGGAGACCAGATATGGCTACACAGTTCACCCTTAGTACTTGTCCTAATATATAGGAGACCCAGTATGGCTACACAGTGCACCCTGAGTACTTGTCCTAATATATAGGGGACCAGACATGACTACACAGTGCACCCTTAGTACTTGTCCTAATATACAGGAGACCCAGACATGACTACACAGTGCACCCTTAGTACTTGTCCTAATATATAGGGACCCAGACATAACTACACAGTGCACCTTTAGTACTTGTCCTAATATGCAGGGGACCCAGACGTGACTACACAGTGCACCCTTAGTATTTGTCCTAATATATAGGAGACCAGATATGGCTACACAGTACACCCTTAGTACGTGTCCCAATATAGAGGAGTCCAGACATGGCTACACAGTGCACCCTTAGTACTTGTCCTAATATATAGGGACCCAGACATGACTACACAGTGCACCCTTAGTACTTGTCCTGATATAAAGGGACCAAGACATGACTACACAGTGCACCCTTAGTACTTGTCCTAATATATGTAGGGGACTCAGATATGGCAACACAGTGCACCCTTAGTACTTGTCCTTATACATAGGGACCCAGACGTGGCTACACAGTGCACCCTTAGTACTTGTTCTAATACATAAGGGGCGCAGACATGGCTACACAGTGCACCCTTAGTACTTGTCCTAATATATAGGGGACCCAGACATGGCAACACAGTGCACCCTTAGTACTTGTCCTAATATATAGGGGACCCAGACATGACTACACAGTGCACCCTTAGTACTTATCCTAATATACAGTAGACCCAGACATGACTACACAGTGCACCCTTAGTACTTGTCCTAATATATAGGGGACCAGACATGGCTACACAGTGCCCCCTTAGTACTTGTCCTAATATACAGGGGGCCCAGACATGGCTACACAGTGCACCCTTAGTACTTATCCTAATATACAGGAGACCCAGACATGACTACACAGTGCACCCTTAGTACTTGTCCTAATATACAGGGGGCCCAGACATGGCTACACAGTGCACCCTTAGTACTTGTCCTAATATATAGGGGACCCAGACATGACTACACAGTGCACCCTAATGCTTGTCCTAATATGCAGGGGACCAAGACATGGCTACACCGTGCACCCTTAGTACTTGTCCTAATATATAGGAGACCAGACATGGCTACACAGTGCACCCTTAGTACTTGTCCTAATATATAGGAGACCAGACATGGCTACACAGTGCACCCTTAGTACTTGTCCTAATATATGTAGGGGACTCAGATATGGCAACACAGTGCATCCTTAGTACTTGTCCTTATACATAGGGACCCAGACGTGGCTACACAGTGCACCCTTAGTACTTGTTCTAATACATAAGGGGCGCAGACATGGCTACACAGTGCACCCTTAGTACTTGTCCTAATATATAGGGGACCCAGACATGGCAACACAGTGCACCCTTAGTACTTGTCCTAATATATAGGGGACCCAGACATGACTACACAGTGCACCCTTAGTACTTATCCTAATATACAGTAGACCCAGACATGACTACACAGTGCACCCTTAGTACTTGTCCTAATATATAGGGGACCAGACATGGCTACACAGTGCCCCCTTAGTACTTGTCCTAATATACAGGGGGCCCAGACATGGCTACACAGTGCACCCTTAGTACTTATCCTAATATACAGGAGACCCAGACATGACTACACAGTGCACCCTTAGTACTTGTCCTAATATACAGGGGGCCCAGACATGGCTACACAGTGCACCCTTAGTACTTGTCCTAATATATAGGGGACCCAGACATGACTACACAGTGCACCCTAATGCTTGTCCTAATATGCAGGGGACCAAGACATGGCTACACCGTGCACCCTTAGTACTTGTCCTAATATATAGGAGACCAGACATGGCTACACAGTGCACCCTTAGTACTTGTCCTAATATGCAGGGGACCCAGACATGGCTACACAGTGCACGCTTAGTACTTGTCCTAATATATAGGAGACCAGATATGGCTACACAGTTCACCCTTAGTACTTGTCCTAATATATAGGAGACCCAGTATGGCTACACAGTGCACCCTGAGTACTTGTCCTAATATATAGGGGACCAGACATGACTACACAGTGCACCCTTAGTACTTGTCCTAATATACAGGAGACCCAGACATGACTACACAGTGCACCCTTAGTACTTGTCCTAATATATAGGGACCCAGACATAACTACACAGTGCACCTTTAGTACTTGTCCTAATATGCAGGGGACCCAGACGTGACTACACAGTGCACCCTTAGTATTTGTCCTAATATATAGGAGACCAGATATGGCTACACAGTACACCCTTAGTACGTGTCCCAATATAGAGGAGTCCAGACATGGCTACACAGTGCACCCTTAGTACTTGTCCTAATATATAGGGACCCAGACATGACTACACAGTGCACCCTTAGTACTTGTCCTGATATAAAGGGACCAAGACATGACTACACAGTGCACCCTTAGTACTTGTCCTAATATATAGGGGACCAGACATGGCCACACAGTGCACCCTCAGTACTTGTCCTAATATATAGGAGACCAGATATGCGTACACAGTGCACCCTTGGTACTTGTCCTAATATATAGGAGACCAGATATGGCTACACAGGTCACCCTTAGTACTTGTCCTAATATATAGGGGACCAGACATGACTACACAGTGCACCCTTAGTACTTGTCCTAATATATAGGAGACCCAGACATGGCTACACAGTGCACCCTTAGTACTTGTCCTAATATACAGGAGACCCAGACATGACTACACAGTGCACCTTTAGTACTTGTCCTAATATGCAGGGGACCCAGACGTGACTACACAGTGCACCCTTAGTACTTGTCCTAATATATAGGAGACCAGATATGGCTACACAGTGCACCCTTAGTACTTGTCCTAATATATAGGAGACCAGACATGGCTCCAGAGGGCACAGTTAGTACTTGTTCTAATATATAGGGACCCAGACATGACTACACAGTGCACCCTCAGTACTTGTCCTAATATATAGGGACCCAGACATGACTACACAGTGCACCCTTAGTACTTCTCCTAATATATAGGAGACCAGATATGGGTGCACAGTGCACCCTTAGTACTTGTCCTAATATATAGGAGACCAGATATGGCTACACAGTGCACCCTTAGTACTGGTCCTTATATGCAGGGGACCAAGACATGGCTACACAGTGCACCCTTAGCACTTGTCCTAATATATAGGAGACCCAATTTGGCTACACAGTGCACCCTTAGTACTTGTCCTAATATATAAGGGACCAGATATGGCTACACAGTGCACCCTTAGTACTTGTCCTAATATGCAGGGGACCAAGACATGGCTACACAGTGCACCCTTAGTACTTGTCCCAATATATAGGAGACCCAATATGGCTACACAGTTCACCCATAGTACTTGTCCTAATATATAGGAGACCAGATATGGCTACACAGTGCACCCTTAGTACTTGTCCTAATATATAAGGGACCAGACATGGCTACACAGTGCACCCTTAGTACTTGTCCTAATATATGTAGGGGACTCAGATATGGCTACACAGTGCACCCTTAGTACTTGTCCTAATACATAGGGACCCAGACGTGGCTACATAGTGCACCCTTAGTACTTGTTCTAATACATAAGGGGCGCAGACATGGCTACACAATACAGCCTTAGTACTTGTCTTAATATGCAGGGGACCAAGACATGGCTACACAGTGCACCCTTAGTACTTGTCCTAATATGCAGGGGAACAAAGACATGGCTACACAGTGCACCCTTAGTACTTGTCCTAATATATAGGAGACCAGATATGGCTACACAGTGCACCCTTAGTACTTGTCCTAATATATAGGGGACCAGATATGGGTACACAGTGCACCCTTAGTACTTGTCCTAATATATAGGGGACCAGATATGGGTACACAGTGCACCCTTAGTACTTGTCCTAATATATAGGAGACCATATATGGCTACACAGTGCACCCTTAGTACTTGTCCTAATATATGGGAGACCAAATATGGGTACATAGTGCACCCTTGGTGCTTGTCTTAATATGCAGGGGACCAAGACATGGCTACACAATGCACCATTAGTACTTGTCCTAATATATAGGGGACCCAGACATAGCTACACAGTATACCCTTAGTACTTGTCCTAATATATAGGGACCCAGACATGACTACACAGTGCACCCTTAGTACTTGTCCTAATATATAGGAGACCCAGACATGGCTACACAGTGCAGCCTTAGTACTTGTTCTAATACATAAGAGGCGCAGACATGGCTACACAGTGCACCCTTAATACTTGTCCTAATATATAGGGGACCAGACATGGCTACACAGTGCACCCTTAGTACTTGTCCTAATATATAGGGGACCCAGACATGACTACACAGTTCACCCTTAGTGCTTGTACTAATATATAGGGGACCAGACATGGCTACACAGTACACCCTTAGTACTTATCCTAATATACAGGAGACCAGACATGACTAAACAGTGCACCCTTAGTAGTTGTCCTAATATATAGGAGACCAGATACGGCTACACAGTGCATCCTTAGTACTTGTCCTAATATATAGGAGACCAGATATGGCTACACAGTGAACCCTTAGTACTTGTCCTAATATATAGGAGACCAGACATGGCTACACAGTGCACCCTTAGTACTTGTCCTAATATATAGGAGACCAGACATGGCTACACAGTGCACCCTTAGTACTTGTCCTAATATATGTAGGGGACTCAGATATGGCAACACAGTGCACCCTTAGTACTTGTCCTTATACATAGGGACCCAGACGTGGCTACACAGTGCACCCTTAGTACTTGTTCTAATACATAAGGGGCGCAGACATGGCTACACAGTGCACCCTTAGTACTTGTCCTAATATATAGGGGACCCAGACATGACTACACAGTGCACCCTTAGTACTTATCCTAATATACAGTAGACCCAGACATGACTACACAGTGCACCCTTAGTACTTGTCCTAATATATAGGGGACCAGACATGGCTACACAGTGCCCCCTTAGTACTTGTCCTAATATACAGGGGGCCCAGACATGACTACACAGTGCACCCTTAGTACTTGTCCTAATATACAGGGGGCCCAGACATGGCTACACAGTGCACCCTTAGTACTTGTCCTAATATATAGGGGACCCAGACATGGCTACACAGTGCACCCTTAGTACTTGTCCTAATATGCAGGGGACCCAGACATGGCTACACAGTGCACGCTTAGTACTTGTCCTAATATATAGGAGACCAGATATGGCTACACAGTTCACCCTTAGTACTTGTCCTAATATATAGGAGACCCAGTATGGCTCCACAGTGCACCCTGAGTACTTGTCCTAATATATAGGGGACCAGACATGACTACACAGTGCACCCTTAGTACTTGTCCTAATATACAGGAGACCCAGACATGACTACACAGTGCACCCTTAGTACTTGTCCTAATATATAGGGACCCAGACATAACTACACAGTGCACCTTTAGTACTCGTCCTAATATGCAGGGGACCCAGACGTGACTACACAATGCACCCTTAGTATTTGTCCTAATATATAGGAGACCAGATATGGCTACACAGTACACCCTTAGTACGTGTCCCAATATAGAGGAGTCCAGACATGGCTACACAGTGCACCCTTAGTACTTGTCCTAATATATAGGGACCCAGACATGACTACACAGTGCACCCTTAGTACTTGTCCTGATATATAGGGACCAAGACATGACTACACAGTGCACCCTTAGTACTTGTTCTAATATATAGGGGACGAGACATGGCCACACAGTGCACCCTTAGTACTTGTCCTAATATATAGGAGACCAGATATGCGTACACAGTGCACCCTTGGTACTTGTCCTAATATATAGGAGACCAGATATGGCTACACAGGTCACCCTTAGTACTTGTCCTAATATATAGGGGACCAGACATGACTACACAGTGCACCCTTAGTACTTGTCCTAATATATAGGAGACCCAGACATGGCTACACAGTGCACCCTTAGTACTTGTCCTAATATACAGGAGACCCAGACATGACTACACAGTGCACCTTTAGTACTTGTCCTAATATGCAGGGGACCCAGACGTGACTACACAGTGCACCCTTAGTACTTGTCCTAATATATAGGAGACCAGATATGGCTACACAGTGCACCCTTAGTACTTGTCCTAATATATAGGAGACCAGACATGGCTCCAGAGGGCACAGTTAGTACTTGTTCTAATATATAGGGACCCAGACATGACTACACAGTGCACCCTTAGTACTTGTCCTAATATATAGGGACCCAGACATGACTACACAGTGCACCCTCAGTACTTGTCCTAATATATAGGGACCCAGACATGACTACACAGTGCACCCTTAGTACTTGTCCTAATATATAGGAGACCAGATATGGGTGCACAGTGCACCCTTAGTACTTGTCCTAATATATAGGAGACCAGATATGGCTACACAGTGCACCCTTAGTACTGGTCCTTATATGCAGGGGACCAAGACATGGCTACACAGTGCACCCTTAGCACTTGTCCTAATATATAGGAGACCCAATTTGGCTACACAGTGCACCCTTAGTACTTGTCCTAATATATAAGGGACCAGATATGGCTACACAGTGCACCCTTAGTACTTGTCCTAATATGCAGGGGACCAAGACATGGCTACACAGTGCACCCTTAGTACTTGTCCCAATATATAGGAGACCCAATATGGCTACACAGTTCACCCTTAGTACTTGTCCTAATATATAAGGGACCAGACATGGCTACACAGTGCACCCTTAGTACTTGTCCTAATATATGTAGGGGACTCAGATATGGCTACACAGTGCACCCTTAGTACTTGTCCTAATATATAGGAGACCAGACATGGCTCCAGAGGGCACAGTTAGTACTTTTCTAATATATAGGGACCCAGACATGACTACACAGTGCACCCTCAGTACTTGTCCTAATATATAGGGACCCAGACATGACTACACAGTGCACCCTTAGTACTTGTCCTAATATATAGGAGACCAGATATGGGTGCACAGTGCACCCTTAGTACTTGTCCTAATATATAGGAGACCAGATATGGCTACACAGTGCACCCTTAGTACTGGTCCTTATATGCAGGGGACCAAGACATGGCTACACAGTGCACCCTTAGCACTTGTCCTAATATATAGGAGACCCAATTTGGCTACACAGTGCACCCTTAGTACTTGTCCTAATATATAAGGGACCAGATATGGCTACACAGTGCACCCTTAGTACTTGTCCTAATATGCAGGGGACCAAGACATGGCTACACAGTGCACCCTTAGTACTTGTCCCAATATATAGGAGACCCAATATGGCTACACAGTTCACCCATAGTACTTGTCCTAATATATAGGAGACCAGATATGGCTACACAGTGCACCCTTAGTACTTGTCCTAATATATAAGGGACCAGACATGGCTACACAGTGCACCCTTAGTACTTGTCCTAATATATGTAGGGGACTCAGATATGGCTACACAGTGCACCCTTAGTACTTGTCCTAATACATAGGGACCCAGACGTGGCTACATAGTGCACCCTTAGTACTTGTTCTAATACATAAGGGGCGCAGACATGGCTACACAATACAGCCTTAGTACTTGTCTTAATATGCAGGGGACCAAGACATGGCTACACAGTGCACCCTTAGTACTTGTCCTAATATGCAGGGGAACAAAGACATGGCTACACAGTGCACCCTTAGTACTTGTCCTAATATATAGGAGACCAGATATGGCTACACAGTGCACCCTTAGTACTTGTCCTAATATATAGGGGACCAGATATGGGTACACAGTGCACCCTTAGTACTTGTCCTAATATATAGGGGACCAGATATGGGTACACAGTGCACCCTTAGTACTTGTCCTAATATATAGGAGACCATATATGGCTACACAGTGCACCCTTAGTACTTGTCCTAATATATGGGAGACCAAATATGGGTACATAGTGCACCCTTGGTGCTTGTCTTAATATGCAGGGGACCAAGACATGGCTACACAATGCACCATTAGTACTTGTCCTAATATATAGGGGACCCAGACATAGCTACACAGTATACCCTTAGTACTTGTCCTAATATATAGGGACCCAGACATGACTACACAGTGCACCCTTAGTACTTGTCCTAATATATAGGAGACCCAGACATGGCTACACAGTGCAGCCTTAGTACTTGTTCTAATACATAAGAGGCGCAGACATGGCTACACAGTGCACCCTTAATACTTGTCCTAATATATAGGGGACCAGACATGGCTACACAGTGCACCCTTAGTACTTGTCCTAATATATAGGGGACCCAGACATGACTACACAGTTCACCCTTAGTGCTTGTACTAATATATAGGGGACCAGACATGGCTACACAGTACACCCTTAGTACTTATCCTAATATACAGGAGACCAGACATGACTAAACAGTGCACCCTTAGTAGTTGTCCTAATATATAGGAGACCAGATACGGCTACACAGTGCATCCTTAGTACTTGTCCTAATATATAGCAGACCAGATATGGCTACACAGTGAACCCTTAGTACTTGTCCTAATATATAGGAGACCAGACGTGGCTACACAGTGCACCCTTAGTACTTGTCCTAATATATAGGAGACCAGACATGGCTACACAGTGCACCCTTAGTACTTGTCCTAATATATGTAGGGGACTCAGATATGGCAACACAGTGCACCCTTAGTACTTGTCCTTATACATAGGGACCCAGACGTGGCTACACAGTGCACCCTTAGTACTTGTTCTAATACATAAGGGGCGCAGACATGGCTACACAGTGAACCCTTAGTACTTGTCCTAATATATAGGGGACCCAGACATGACTACACAGTGCACCCTTAGTACTTATCCTAATATACAGTAGACCCAGACATGACTACACAGTGCACCCTTAGTACTTGTCCTAATATATAGGGGACCAGACATGGCTACACAGTGCCCCCTTAGTACTTGTCCTAATATACAGGGGGCCCAGACATGGCTACACAGTGCACCCTTAGTACTTATCCTAATATACAGGAGACCCAGACATGACTACACAGTGCACCCTTAGTACTTGTCCTAATATACAGGGGGCCCAGACATGGCTACACAGTGCACCCTTAGTACTTGTCCTAATATATAGGGGACCCAGACATGACTACACAGTGCACCCTAATGCTTGTCCTAATATGCAGGGGACCAAGACATGGCTACACCGTGCACCCTTAGTACTTGTCCTAATATATAGGAGACCAGACATGGCTACACAGTGCACCCTTAGTACTTGTCCTAATATGCAGGGGACCCAGACATGGCTACACAGTGCACGCTTAGTACTTGTCCTAATATATAGGAGACCAGATATGGCTACACAGTTCACCCTTAGTACTTGTCCTAATATATAGGAGACCCAGTATGGCTACACAGTGCACCCTGAGTACTTGTCCTAATATATAGGGGACCAGACATGACTACACAGTGCACCCTTAGTACTTGTCCTAATATACAGGAGACCCAGACATGACTACACAGTGCACCCTTAGTACTTGTCCTAATATATAGGGACCCAGACATAACTACACAGTGCACCTTTAGTACTCGTCCTAATATGCAGGGGACCCAGACGTGACTACACAATGCACCCTTAGTATTTGTCCTAATATATAGGAGACCAGATATGGCTACACAGTACACCCTTAGTACGTGTCCCAATATAGAGGAGTCCAGACATGGCTACACAGTGCACCCTTAGTACTTGTCCTAATATATAGGGACCCAGACATGACTACACAGTGCACCCTTAGTACTTGTCCTGATATATAGGGACCAAGACATGACTACACAGTGCACCCTTAGTACTTGTTCTAATATATAGGGGACCAGACATGGCCACACAGTGCACCCTTAGTACTTGTCCTAATATATAGGAGACCAGATATGCGTACACAGTGCACCCTTGGTACTTGTCCTAATATATAGGAGACCAGATATGGCTACACAGGTCACCCTTAGTACTTGTCCTAATATATAGGGGACCAGACATGACTACACAGTGCACCCTTAGTACTTGTCCTAATATATAGGAGACCCAGACATGGCTACACAGTGCACCCTTAGTACTTGTCCTAATATACAGGAGACCCAGACATGACTACACAGTGCACCTTTAGTACTTGTCCTAATATGCAGGGGACCCAGACGTGACTACACAGTGCACCCTTAGTACTTGTCCTAATATATAGGAGACCAGATATGGCTACACAGTGCACCCTTAGTACTTGTCCTAATATATAGGAGACCAGACATGGCTCCAGAGGGCACAGTTAGTACTTGTTCTAATATATAGGGACCCAGACATGACTACACAGTGCACCCTTAGTACTTGTCCTAATATATAGGGACCCAGACATGACTACACAGTGCACCCTCAGTACTTGTCCTAATATATAGGGACCCAGACATGACTACACAGTGCACCCTTAGTACTTGTCCTAATATATAGGAGACCAGATATGGGTGCACAGTGCACCCTTAGTACTTGTCCTAATATATAGGAGACCAGATATGGCTACACAGTGCACCCTTAGTACTGGTCCTTATATGCAGGGGACCAAGACATGGCTACACAGTGCACCCTTAGCACTTGTCCTAATATATAGGAGACCCAATTTGGCTACACAGTGCACCCTTAGTACTTGTCCTAATATATAAGGGACCAGATATGGCTACACAGTGCACCCTTAGTACTTGTCCTAATATGCAGGGGACCAAGACATGGCTACACAGTGCACCCTTAGTACTTGTCCCAATATATAGGAGACCCAATATGGCTACACAGTTCACCCTTAGTACTTGTCCTAATATATAAGGGACCAGACATGGCTACACAGTGCACCCTTAGTACTTGTCCTAATATATGTAGGGGACTCAGATATGGCTACACAGTGCACCCTTAGTACTTGTCCTAATACATAGGGACCCAGACGTGGCTACATAGTGCACCCTTAGTACTTGTTCTAATACATAAGGGGCGCAGACATGGCTACACAATACAGCCTTAGTACTTGTCTTAATATGCAGGGGACCAAGACATGGCTACACAGTGCACCCTTAGTACTTGTCCTAATATGCAGGGGAACAAAGACATGGCTACACAGTGCACCCTTAGTACTTGTCCTAATATATAGGAGACCAGATATGGCTACACAGTGCACCCTTAGTACTTGTCCTAATATATAGGGGACCAGATATGGGTACACAGTGCACCCTTAGTACTTGTCCTAATATATAGGGGACCAGATATGGGTACACAGTGCACCCTTAGTACTTGTCCTAATATATAGGAGACCATATATGGCTACACAGTGCACCCTTAGTACTTGTCCTAATATATGGGAGACCAAATATGGGTACATAGTGCACCCTTGGTACTTGTCTTAATATGCAGGGGACCAAGACATGGCTACACAATGCACCATTAGTACTTGTCCTAATATATAGGGGACCCAGACATAGCTACACAGTATACCCTTAGTACTTGTCCTAATATATAGGGACCCAGACATGACTACACAGTGCACCCTTAGTACTTGTCCTAATATATAGGAGACCCAGACATGGCTACACAGTGCAGCCTTAGTACTTGTTCTAATACATAAGAGGCGCAGACATGGCTACACAGTGCACCCTTAATACTTGTCCTAATATATAGGGGACCAGACATGGCTACACAGTGCACCCTTAGTACTTGTCCTAATATATAGGGGACCCAGACATGACTACACAGTTCACCCTTAGTGCTTGTACTAATATATAGGGGACCAGACATGGCTACACAGTACACCCTTAGTACTTGTCCTAATATATAGGGGACCCAGACATGACTACACAGTGCACCCTTAGTACTTGTCCTAATATATAGGGGACCAGACATGGCTACACAGTACACCCTTAGTACTTGTCCTAATATATAGGGGACCAGACATGGCTACACAGTACACCCTTAATACTTGTCCTAATATATAGGAGACCAGATATGGGTACACACCCTTAGTACTTGTCCTAATATATAGGAGACCAGATATGGCTACACAGTGCACCCTTAGTACTGGTCCTAATATGCAGGGGACCAAGACATGGCTACACAGTGCACCCTTAGTACTTGTCCTAATATGCAGGGACCCACACATGACTACACAGTGCACCCTTAGTACTTGTCCTAATATACAGGGACCCACACATGATTACACAGTGCACCCTTAGTACTTGTCCTAATATATGTAGGGGACTCAGATATGGCTACACAGTGCACCCTTAGTACTTGTCCTAATACATAGGGACCCTGACGTGGCTACACAGTGCACCCTTAGTACTTGTTCTAATACATAAGGGGCGCAGACATGGCTACACAGTGCACCCTTAGTACTTGTCCTAATATATAGGGGACCCAGACATGGCTACACAGTGCACCCTTAGTACTTGTCCTAATATATAGGGGACCCAGACATGACTACACAGTGCACCCTTAGTACTTATCCTAATATACAGGAGACCCAGACATGACTACACAGTGCACCCTTAGTACTTGTCCTAATATATAGGGGACCAGACATGGCTACACAGTGCCCCCTTAGTACTTGTCCTAATATACAGGAGACCCAGACATGACTACACAGTGCACCCTTAGTACTTGTCCTAATATACAGGGGGCCCAGACATGGCTACACAGTGCACCCTTAGTACTTGTCCTAATATATAGGGGACCCAGACATGACTACACAGTGCACCCTAATGCTTGTCCTAATATGCAGGGGACCAAGACATGGCTACACCGTGCACCCTTAGTACTTGTCCTAATATATAGGAGACCAGACATGGCTACACAGTGCACCCTTAGTACTTGTCCTGATATGCAGGGGACCCAGACATGGCTACACAGTGCACGCTTAGTACTTGTCCTAATATATAGGAGACCAGATATGGCTACACAGTGCACCCTTAGTACTTGTCCTAATATATAGGAGACCCAGTATGGCTACACAGTGCACCCTGAGTACTTGTCCTAATATATAGGGGACCAGACATGACTACACAGTGCACCCTTAGAACTTGTCCTAATATACAGGAGACCCAGATATGACTACACAGTGCACCCTTAGTACTTGTCCTAATATGCAGGGGACCCAGACGTGACTACACAGTGCACCCTTAGTATTTGTCCTAATATATAGGAGACCAGATATGGCTTAACAGTGCACCCTTAGTACTTGTCCTAATATATAGGAGACCAGACATGGCTACACAGTGCACCCTTAGTACTTGTCCTAATATATAGGGACCCAGGCATGACTACACAGTGCACCCTTAGTACTTGTCCTAATATATATAGACCAAGACATGACTACACAGTGCACCCTTAGTACTTGTCCTAATATATAGGGACCAAGACATGACTACACAGTGCACCCTTAGTACTTGTCCTAATATATAGGGACCCAGACATGACTACACAGTGCACCCTTAGTACTTGTCCTAATATATAGGAGACCAGATATGCGTGCACAGTGCACCCTTGGTACTTGTCCTAATATATAGGGGACCATACATGGCCACACAGTGCACCCTTAGTACTTGTGCTAATATGCAGGGGACCAAGACATGGCTACACAGTGCACCCTTAGTACTTGTCTTAATATATAGGAGACCAGATATGGGTACACAGTGCACCCTTAGTACTTGTCCTAATATATAGGGGACCCAGACATCGCTACACAGTGCACCCTTAGTACTTGTCCTAATATACAGAGGACCCAGACATGGCTACACAGTGCACCCTTAGTACTTGTTCTAATACATAAGGGACGCAGACATGGCTACACAATACAGCCTTAGTACTTGTCTTAATATGCAGGGGACCAAGACATGGCTACACAGTGCACCCTTAGTACTTGTCCTAATATGCAGGGGAACAAAGACATGGCTACACAGTGCACCCTTAGTACTTGTCCTAATATGCAGGGGACCAAGACATGGCTACACAGTGCACCCTTGGTACTTGTCCTAATATATAGGAGACCAGATATGGGTACACAGTGCACCCTTAGTACTTGTCCTAATATATAGGGGACCAGACATGACTACACAGTGCACCCTTAGTACTTGTCCTAATATATAGGGGACCAAGACATGTCTACACAGTGCACCCTTAGTACTTGTCCTAATATGCAGGGGAACAAAGACATGGCTACACAGTGCACCCTTAGTACTTGTCCTAATATGCAGGGGACCAAGACATGGCTACACAGTGCACGCTTAGTACTTGTCCTAATATATAGGAGACCAGATACGGCTACACAGTGCACCCTTAGTACTTGTCCTAATATATAAGGGACCAGATATGGCTACACAGTGTACCCTTAGTACTTGTCCTAATATATAGGAGACCAGATATGGGTACACAGTGCACCCTTAGTACTTGTCCTAATATATAGGAGACCAGATATGGGTACACAGTGCACCCTTAGTACTTGTCCTAATATACAGGAGACCCAGACATGACTACACAGTGCACCCTTAGTACTTCTCCTAATATATAGGAGACCAGACATGGCTCCACAGGGCACAGTTAGTACTTGTTCTAATATATAGGGACTCAGACATGGCTACACAGTGCACCCTTAGTACTTGTCCTAATATACAGGAGACCAGACATGACTAAACAGTGCACCCTTAGTACTTGTCCTAATATATAGGAGACCAGATACGGCTACACAGTGCATCCTTAGTACTTGTCCTAATATATAGGAGACCAGATATGGCTACACAGTGAACCCTTAGTACTTGTCCTAATATATAGGAGACCAGACATGGCTACACAGTGCACCCTTAGTACTTGTCCTAATATATAGGAGACCAGACATGGCTACACAGTGCACCCTTAGTACTTGTCCTAATATATGTAGGGGACTCAGATATGGCAACACAGTGCACCCTTAGTACTTGTCCTTATACATAGGGACCCAGACGTGGCTACACAGTGCACCCTTAGTACTTGTTCTAATACATAAGGGGCGCAGACATGGCTACACAGTGCACCCTTAGTACTTGTCCTAATATATTGGGGACCCAGACATGGCTACACAGTACACGCTTAGTACTTGTCCTAATATATAGGGGACCCAGACATGACTACACAGTATACCCTTAGTACTTGTCCTAATATACAGGAGACCAGACATGACTACACAGTGCACCCTTAGTACTTGTCCTAATATATAGGGGACCCAGACATGACTACAGAGTGCACCCTTAGTACTTATCCTAATATACAGGAGACCAGACATGACTAAACAGTGCACCCTTAGTACTTGTCCTAATATATAGGAGACCAGATACGGCTACACAGTGCATCCTTAGTACTTGTCCTAATATATATGAGACCAGATATGGCTTCACAGTGAACCCTTAGTACTTGTCCTAATATATAGGAGACCAGACATGGCTACACAGTGCACCCTTAGTACTTGTCCTAATATATAGGAGACCAGACATGGCTACACAGTGCACCCTTAGTACTTGTCCTAATATATGTAGGGGACTCAGATATGGCAACACAGTGCACCCTTAGTACTTGTCCTTATACATAGGGACCCAGACGTGGCTACACAGTGCACCCTTAGTACTTGTTCTAATACATAAGGGGCGCAGACATGGCTACACAGTGCACCCTTAGTACTTGTCCTAATATATTGGGGACCCAGACATGGCTACACAGTGCACCCTTAGTACTTGTCCTAATATATAGGGGACCCAGACATGACTACACAGTATACCCTTAGTGCTTGTCCTAATATATAGTGGACCAGACATGGCTACACAGTGCCCCCTTAGTACTTGTCCTAATATACAGGGGGCCCAGACATGGCTACACAGTGCACCCTTAGTACTTGTCCTAATATGCAGGGGACCCAGACATGGCTACACAGTGCACCCTTAGTACTTGTCCTAATATATAGGAGACCAGATATGGCTACACAGTGCACCCTTAGTACTTGTCCTAATATACAGGGGGCCCAGACATGGCTACACAGTGCACCCTTAGTACTTATCCTAATATACAGGAGACCCAGACATGACTACACAGTGCACCCTTAGCACTTGTCCTAATATATAGGAGACCCAGACATGGCTACACAGTGCACCCTTAGTACTTATCCTAATATATAGGGACTCAGACATGGCTACACAGTGCACCCTTAGTACTTGTCCTAATATATAGGGGACCCAGACATGACTACACAGTGCACCCTAATGCTTGTCCTAATATGCAGGGGACCAAGACATGGCTACACAGTGCACGCTTACTACTTGTCCTAATATATAGGAGACCAGATATGGCTACACAGTGCACCCTTAGTACTTGTCCTAATATATAGGGGACCAGACATGGCTACACAGTGCACCCTTAGTACTTGTCCTAATATACAGGAGACCCAGACATGACTACACAGTGCACCCTTAGTACTTGTCCTAATATATAGGGGACCCAGACATGACTACACAGTGCACCCTAATGCTTGTCCTAACACACAGGGGACCCAGACATAACTACACAGTACACCCTTAGTACTTGTCCTAATATATAGGGGACCAGACATGGCTACACAGTGCACCCTTAGTACTTGTCCTAATATATAGGGGACCCAGACATGACTACACAGTGCACCCTTAGTACTTGTCCTAATATATAGGGGACCAGACATGGCTACACAGTACACCCTTAGTACTTGTCCTAATATATAGGGGACCCAGACATGACTACACAGTGCACCCTTAGTACTTGTCCTAATATATAGGGGACCAGACATGGCTACACAGTGCACCCTTAGTACTTGTCCTAATATATAGGAGACCCAGACATGACTACACAGTGCACCCTTAGTACTTGTCCTAATATTTACGGGGCCACACATGGCTACACAGTACACCCTTAGTACTCGTCCTAATATATAGGGGACCCAGACATGGCCACACAGTGCACCCTTAGTACTTGTCCTAATATATAGGGGACCAGACATGGCTACACAGTGCACCCTTAGTACTTGTCCTAATATATAGGGGACCCAGACATGACTACACAGTGCACCCTTAGTACTTGTCCTAATACATAGGGCCCAGACATGACTACACAGTGCACCCTTAGTACTTGTCCTAATATATAGGGACCCAGACATGGCTACACAGTGCACCCTTAGTACTTATCCTAATATATAGGGGACCAGATATGGCTACACAGTGCACCCTTAGTACTTGTACTAATATATAGGGGACCAGACATGGCTACACAGTGCACCCTTAGTACTTGTCCTAATATATAGGGGACCCAGACATGACTACACAGTGCACCCTAATGCTTGTCCTAATATGCAGGGGACCAAGACATGGCTACACAGTACACACTTAGTACTTGTCCTAATATATAGGGGACCAGACATGGCTACACAGTGCACCCTTAGTACTTGTCCTAATATATAGGGGACCCAGGCATGACTACACAGTGCACCCTTAGTACTTGTCCTAATACATAGGGACCCAGACATGACTACACAGTGCACCCTTAGTACTTGTCCTAATATATAGGGAGCCAGACATGGCTATACAGTGCACGCTTAGTACTTGTCCTAATATATAGGAGACCTGATATGGCTACACAGTGCACCCTTAGTACTTGTACTAATATATAGGGGACCAGACATGGCTACACAGTGCACCCTTAGTACTTGTCCTAATATACAGGAGACCCAGACATGACTACACAGTGCACCCTTAGTACTTGTCCTAATATATAGGGGACCCAGACATGACTACACAGTGCACCCTTAGTACTTGTCCTAATATATAGGAGACCTGATATGGCTACACAGTGCACGCTTAGTACTTGTCCTAATATATAGGAGACCAGACATGGCTATACAGTGCACCCTTAGTACTTGTCCTAATATACAGGAGACCCAGACATGGCTACACAGTGCACCCTTAGTACTTGTCCTAATATACAGGAGACTCAGACATGACTTCACAGTGCACCCTTAGTACTTGTCCTAATATATAGGAGACCAGATATGGGTACACAGTGCACCCTTAGTACTTGTCCTAATATATAGGGACCCAGACATGGCTACACAGTGCACCCTTAGTACTTGTCCTAATATATAGGAGACCAGACATGGCTCCACAGGGCACACTTAGTACTTGTTCTAATATATAGGGACCCAGACATGACTACACAGTGCACCCTTAGTACTTGTCCTAATATATAGGGACCCAGACATGACTACACAGTGCACCGTTAGTACTTGTCCTAATATATAGGGACCCAGACATGACTACACAGTGCACCCTTAGTACTTGTCCTAATATGCAGGGGAACAAAGATATGGCTACACAGTGCACCCTTAGTACTTGTCCTAATATGCAGGGGACCAAGACATGAGTACACAGTGCACCCTTAGTACTTATCCTAATATATAGGGACCCAGACATGGCTACACAGTGCACCCTTAGTACTTGTCCTAATATATAGGGACCCAGACATGACTACACAGTGCACCCTTAGTACTTATCCTAATATATAGGATACCAGATATGGCTACACAGTGCACGCTTAGTACTTGTCCTAATATATAGGAGACCAGACATGGCTATACAGTGCACCCTTAGTACTTGTCCTAATATACAGGAGACCCAGACATGGCTACACAGTGCACCCTTAGTACTTGTCCTAATATACAGGAGACCCAGACATGACTACACAGTGCACCCTTAGTACTTGTCCTAATATATAGGAGACCAGATATGGGTACACAGTGCACCCTTAGTACTTGTCCTAATATATAGGGGACCAGATATGGCTACACAGTGCACCCTTAGTACTTGTCCTAATATGCAGGGGACCCAGACGTGACTACACAGTGAACCCTTAGTACGTGTCCTAATATATAGGAGACCAGATATGGCTACACAGTGCACCCTTAGTACTTGTCCTAATATATAGGAGACCAGATATGGGTACACAGTGCACCCTTAGTACTTGTCCTAATATATAGGAGACCAGACATGGCTACACAGTGCACCCTTAGTACTTGTCCTAATATATAGGAGACCAGACATGGGTACACAGTGCACCCTTAGTACTTGTCCTAATATGTAGGAGACCAGACATGGCTCCACAGGGCACAGTTAGCACTTGTTCTAATATATAGAGACCCAGACATGACTACACAGTGCACCCTTAGTACTTGTCCTAATATATAGGGACCCAGACATGACTACACAGTGCACCCTTGGTACTTGTCCTAATATATAGGAGACCAGATATGGGTACACAGTGCACCCTTAGTACTTGTCCTAATATATAGGGACCCAGACATGACTACACAGTGCACCCTTAGTACTTGTCCTAATATATAGGGGACCAAGACATGGCCACACAGTGCACCCTTAGTACTTGTCCTAATATATAGGGACCCAGACATGGCTACACAGTGCACCCTTAGTACTTGTCCTAATATATAGGGACCCAGACATGGCTACACAGTGCACCCTTAGTACTTGTCCTAATATATAGGAGACCAGACATGGCTCCACAGGGCACACTTAGTACTTGTTCTAATATATAGGGACCCAGACATGACTACACAGTGCACCCTTAGTACTTGTCCTAATATATAGGGACCCAGACATGACTACACAGTGCACCGTTAGTACTTGTCCTAATATATAGGGACCCAGACATGACTACACAGTGCACCCTTAGTACTTGTCCTAATATGCAGGGGAACAAAGATATGGCTACACAGTGCACCCTTAGTACTTGTCCTAATATGCAGGGGACCAAGACATGAGTACACAGTGCAACCATAGTACTTGTCCTAATATATAGGGGACCCAGACATGGCTACACAGGGCACCTTAGTACTTGTCCTAATATATAGGGGGCCAGACATGACTACACAGTGCACCCTTAGTAATTGTCTTAATATGCAGGGGACCAAGACATGACTACAGAGTGCACCCTTAGTACTTGTCCTAATATGCAGGGGAACAAAGATATGGCTACACAGTGCACCCTTAGTACTTGTCCTAATATGCAGGGGAACAAAGATATGGCTACACAGTGCACCCTTAGTACTTGTCCTAATATGCAGGGGACCAAGACATGACTACACAGTGCACCCATAGTACTTGTCCTAATATATAGGGGACCCAGACATGGCTACACAGGGCACCCTTAGTACTTGTCCTAATATATAGGGACCCAGACATGACTACACAGTGCACCCTTAGTACTTGTCCTAATATATAGGAAACCCAGACATGGCTGCACAGTGCAGCCTTAGTACTTGTTCTAATACATAAGGGGCGCAGACATGGCTACACAGTGCACCCTTAATACTTGTCCTAATATATAGTTGACCAGACATGGCTACACAGTGCACCCTTAGTACTTGTCCTAATATATAGGGGACCCAGACATGACTACACAGTTCACCCTTAGTGCTTGTACTAATATATAGGGGACCAGACATGGCTACACAGTACACCCTTAGTACTTGTCCTAATATATAGGGGACCCAGACATGACTACACAGTGCACCCTTAGTACTTGTCCTAATATATAGGGGACCAGACATGGCTACACAGTACACCCTTAGTACTTGTCCTAATATATAGGGGACCAGACATGGCTACACAGTACACCCTTAATACTTGTCCTAATATATAGGAGACCAGATATGGGTACACAGTGCACCCTTAGTACTTGTCCTAATATATAGGAGACCAGATATGGCTACACAGTGCACCCTTAGTACTGGTCCTAATATGCAGGGGACCAAGACATGGCTACACAGTGCACCCTTAGTACTTGTCCTAATATGCAGGGACCCACACATGACTACACAGTGCACCCTTAGTACTTGTCCTAATATACAGGGACCCACACATGATTACACAGTGCACCCTTAGTACTTGTCCTAATATATGTAGGGGACTCAGATATGGCTACACAGTGCACCCTTAGTACTTGTCCTAATACATAGGGACCCTGACGTGGCTACACAGTGCACCCTTAGTACTTGTTCTAATACATAAGGGGCGCAGACATGGCTACACAGTGCACCCTTAGTACTTGTCCTAATATATAGGGGACCAGACATGGCTACACAGTGCACCCTTAGTACTTGTCCTAATATATAGGGGACCCAGACATGACTACACAGTGCACCCTTAGTACTTATCCTAATATACAGGAGACCCAGACATGACTACACAGTGCACCCTTAGTACTTGTCCTAATATATAGGGGACCAGACATGGCTACACAGTGCCCCCTTAGTACTTGTCCTAATATACAGGAGACCCAGACATGAATACACAGTGCACCCTTAGTACTTGTCCTAATATACAGGGGGCCCAGACATGGCTACACAGTGCACCCTTAGTTCTTGTCCTAATATATAGGGGACCCAGACATGACTACACAGTGCACCCTAATGCTTGTCCTAATATGCAGGGGACCAAGACATGGCTACACAGTGCACCCTTAGTACTTGTCCTAATATATAGGAGACCAGATATGGGTACACAGTGCACCCTTAGTACTTGTCCTAATATATAGGAGACCCAGTATGGCTACACAGTGCACCCTGAGTACTTGTCCTAATATATAGGGGACCGGACATGACTACACAGTGCACCCTTAGTACTTGTCCTAATATACAGGAGACCCAGATATGACTACACAGTGCACCCTTAGTACTTGTCCTAATATGCAGGGGACCCAGACGTGACTACACAGTGCACCCTTAGTATTTGTCCTAATATATAGGAGACCAGATATGGCTACACAGTGCACCCTTAGTACTTGTCCTAATATATAGGAGACCAGACATGGCTACACAGTGCACCCTTAGTACTTGTCCTAATATATAGGGACCCAGGCATGACTACACAGTGCACCCTTAGTACTTGTCCTAATATATAGGGACCAAGACATGACTACACAGTGCACCCTTAGTACTTGTCCTAATATATAGGGACCAAGACATGACTACACAGTGCACCCTTAGTACTTGTCCTAATATATAGGGACCCAGACATGACTACACAGTGCACCCTTAGTACTTGTCCTAATATATAGGAGACCAGATATGCGTGCACAGTGCACCCTTGGTACTTGTCCTAATATATAGGGGACCATACATGGCCACACAGTGCACCCTTAGTACTTGTGCTAATATGCAGGGGACCAAGACATGGCTACACAGTGCACCCTTAGTACTTGTCCTAATATATAGGAGACCAGATATGGGTACACAGTGCACCCTTAGTACTTGTCCTAATATATAGGGGACCCAGACATCGCTACACAGTGCACCCTTAGTACTTGTCCTAATATACAGAGGACCCAGACATGGCTACACAGTGCACCCTTAGTACTTGTTCTAATACATAAGGGACGCAGACATGGCTACACAATACAGCCTTAGTACTTGTCTTAATATGCAGGGGACCAAGACATGGCTACACAGTGCACCCTTAGTACTTGTCCTAATATGCAGGGGAACAAAGACATGGCTACACAGTGCACCCTTAGTACTTGTCCTAATATGCAGGGGACCAAGACATGGCTACACAGTGCACCCTTGGTACTTGTCCTAATATATAGGAGACCAGATATGGGTACACAGTGCACCCTTAGTACTTGTCCTAATATATAGGGGACCAGACATGACTACACAGTGCACCCTTAGTACTTGTCCTAATATATAGGGGACCAAGACATGTCTACACAGTGCACCCTTAGTACTTGTCCTAATATGCAGGGGAACAAAGACATGGCTACACAGTGCACCCTTAGTACTTGTCCTAATATGCAGGGGACCAAGACATGGCTACACAGTGCACGCTTAGTACTTGTCCTAATATATAGGAGACCAGATACGGCTACACAGTGCACCCTTAGTACTTGTCCTAATATATAAGGGACCAGATATGGCTACACAGTGCACCCTTAGTACTTGTCCTAATATATAGGAGACCAGATATGGGTACACAGTGCACCCTTAGTACTTGTCCTAATATATAGGAGACCAGATATGGGTACACAGTGCACCCTTAGTACTTGTCCTAATATACAGGAGACCCAGACATGACTACACAGTGCACCCTTAGTACTTCTCCTAATATATAGGAGACCAGACATGGCTCCACAGGGCACAGTTAGTACTTGTTCTAATATATAGGGACTCAGACATGGCTACACAGTGCACCCTTAGTACTTGTCCTAATATACAGGAGACCAGACATGACTAAACAGTGCACCCTTAGTACTTGTCCTAATATATAGGAGACCAGATACGGCTACACAGTGCATCCTTAGTACTTGTCCTAATATATAGGAGACCAGATATGGCTACACAGTGAACCCTTAGTACTTGTCCTAATATATAGGAGACCAGACATGGCTACACAGTGCACCCTTAGTACTTGTCCTAATATATAGGAGACCAGACATGGCTACACAGTGCACCCTTAGTACTTGTCCTAATATATGTAGGGGACTCAGATATGGCAACACAGTGCACCCTTAGTACTTGTCCTTATACATAGGGACCCAGACGTGGCTACACAGTGCACCCTTAGTACTTGTTCTAATACATAAGGGGCGCAGACATGGCTACACAGTGCACCCTTAGTACTTGTCCTAATATATTGGGGACCCAGACATGGCTACACAGTGCACCCTTAGTACTTGTCCTAATATATAGGGGACCCAGACATGACTACACAGTATACCCTTAGTGCTTGTCCTAATATATAGGGGACCAGACATGGCTACACAGTGCCCCCTTAGTACTTGTCCTAATATACAGGGGGCCCAGACATGGCTACACAGTGCACCCTTAGTACTTGTCCTAATATGCAGGGGACCCAGACATGGCTACACAGTGCACCCTTAGTACTTGTCCTAATATATAGGAGACCAGATATGGCTACACAGTGCACCCTTAGTACTTGTCCTAATATACAGGGGGCCCAGACATGGCTACACAGTGCACCCTTAGTACTTATCCTAATATACAGGAGACCCAGACATGACTACACAGTGCACCCTTAGCACTTGTCCTAATATATAGGAGACCCAGACATGGCTACACAGTGCACCCTTAGTACTTATCCTAATATATAGGGACTCAGACATGGCTACACAGTGCACCCTTAGTACTTGTCCTAATATATAGGGGACCCAGACATGACTACACAGTGCACCCTAATGCTTGTCCTAATATGCAGGGGACCAAGACATGGCTACACAGTGCACGCTTACTACTTGTCCTAATATATAGGAGACCAGATATGGCTACACAGTGCACCCTTAGTACTTGTCCTAATATATAGGGGACCAGACATGGCTACACAGTGCACCCTTAGTACTTGTCCTAATATACAGGAGACCCAGACATGACTACACAGTGCACCCTTAGTACTTGTCCTAATATATAGGGGACCCAGACATGACTACACAGTGCACCCTTAGTACTTGTCCTAATATATAGGGGACCAGACATGGCTACACAGTGCACCCTTAGTACTTGTCCTAATATATAGGGGACCCAGACATGACTACACAGTGCACCCTTAGTACTTGTCCTAATATATAGGGGACCAGACATGGCTACACAGTACACCCTTAGTACTTGTCCTAATATATAGGGGACCCAGACATGACTACACAGTGCACCCTTAGTACTTGTCCTAATATATAGGGGACCAGACATGGCTACACAGTGCACCCTTAGTACTTGTCCTAATATGCAGGGGACCCAGACATGGCTACACAATGCACCCTTAGTACTTGTCCTAATATATAGGAGACCAGATATGGCTACACAGTGCACCCTTAGTACTTGTCCTAATATATAGGGGACCCAGACATGACTACACAGTGCACCCTTAGTACTTGTCTTAATATATAGGGGACCAGACATGGCTACACAGTGCACCCTTAGTACTTGTCCTAATATATAGGAGACCAGATATGGCTACACAGTGCACCCTTAGTACTTGTCCTAATATATAGGAGACCCAGACATGGCTACACAGTGCACCCTTAGTACTTGTCCTAATATATAGGGGACCCAGACATAGCTACACAGTGCACCCTTAGTACTTGTCCTAATATATAGCAGACCAGATATGGCTACACAGTGCACCCTTAGTACTTGTCCTAATATATAGGGGACCAGACATGGCTACACAGTGCACCCTTAGTACTTGTCCTAATATACAGGAGACCCAGACATGACTACACAGTGCACCCTTAGTACTTGTCCTAATATATAGGGGACCCAGACATGACTACACAGTGCACCCTAATGCTTGTCCTAATACACAGGGGACCCAGACATAACTACACAGTACACCCTTAGTACTTGTCCTAATATATAGGGGACCAGACATGGCTACACAGTGCACCCTTAGTACTTGTCCTAATATATAGGGGACCCAGACATGACTACACAGTGCACCCTTAGTACTTGTCCTAATATATAGGGGACCAGACATGGCTACACAGTACACCCTTAGTACTTGTCCTAATATATAGGGGACCAGACATGGCTACACAGTGCACCCTTAGTACTTGTCCTAATATATAGGAGACCCAGACATGACTACACAGTGCACCCTTAGTACTTGTCCTAATATATACGGGACCAGACATGGCTACACAGTACACCCTTAGTACTCGTCCTAATATATAGGGGACCCAGACATGGCCACACAGTGCACCCTTAGTACTTGTCCTAATATGCAGGGGAACAAAGACATGGCTACACAGTGCACCCTTAGTACTTGTCCTAATATGCAGGGGACCCAGACATGGCTACACAGTGCACCCTTATTACTTGTCCTAATATATAGGAGACCAGATATGGCTACACAGTGCACCCTTAGTACTTGTCCTAATATATAGGGGACCCAGACATGACTACACAGTGCACCCTTAGTACTTGTCTTAATATATAGGGGACCAGACATGGCTACACAGTGCACCCTTAGTACTTGTCCTAATATATAGGAGACCAGATATGGCTACACAGTGCACCCTTAGTACTTGTCCTAATATATAGGAGACCCAGACATGGCTACACAGTGCACCCTTAGTACTTGTCCTAATATATAGGGGACCCAGACATAGCTACACAGTGCACCCTTAGTACTTGTCCTAATATATAGGGGACCCAGACATGACTTCACAGTGCACCCTAATGCTTGTCCTAATACACAGGGGACCCAGACATGACTACACAGTACACCCTTAGTACTTGTCCTAATATATAGGGGACCAGACATGGCTACACAGTGCCCCCTTAGTACTTGTCCTAATATACAGGGGGCCCAGACATGGCTACACAGTGCACCCTTAGTACTTATCCTAATATACAGGAGACCCAGACATGACTACACAGTGCACCCTTAGTACTTGTCCTAATATATAGGAGACCCAGACATGGCTACACAGTGCACCCTAATGCTTGTCCTAATATGCAGGGGACCAAGACATGGCTACACAGTGCACGCTTAGTACTTGTCCTAATATATAGGAGACCAGATATGGCTACACAGTGCACCCTTAGTACTTGTCCTAATATATAGGGGACCAGACATGGCTACACAGTGCACCCTTAGTACTTGTCCTAATATACAGGAGACCCAGACATGACTACACAGTGCACCCTTAGTACTTGTCCTAATATATAAGGGACCCAGACATGACTACACAGTGCACCCTAATGCTTGTCCTAATACACAGGGGACCCAGACATGACTACACAGTACACCCTTAGTACTTGTCCTAATATATAGGGGACCAGACATGGCTACACAGTGCACCCTTAGTACTTGTCCTAATATATAGGGGACCCAGACATGACTACACAGTGCACCCTTAGTACTTGTCCTAATATATAGGGGACCAGACATGGCTACACAGTACACCCTTAGTACTTGTCCTAATATATAGGGGACCCAGACATGACTACACAGTGCACCCTTAGTACTTGTCTTAATATATAGGGGACCAGACATGGCTACACAGTGCACCCTTAGTACTTGTCCTAATATATAGGAGACCAGATATGGCTACACAGTGCACCCTTAGTACTTGTCCTAATATATAGGAGACCCAGACATGGCTACACAGTGCACCCTTAGTACTTGTCCTAATATATAGGGGACCCAGACATAGCTACACAGTGCACCCTTATTACTTGTCCTAATATATAGGGGACCCAGACATGACTTCACAGTGCACCCTAATGCTTGTCCTAATACACAGGGGACCCAGACATGACTACACAGTACACCCTTAATACTTGTCCTAATATATAGGGGACCAGACATGGCTACACAGTGCCCCCTTAGTACTTGTCCTAATATACAGGGGGCCCAGACATGGCTACACAGTGCACCCTTAGTACTTATCCTAATATACAGGAGACCCAGACATGACTACACAGTGCACCCTTAGTACTTGTCCTAATATATAGGAGACCCAGACATGGCTACACAGTGCACCCTAATGCTTGTCCTAATATGCAGGGGACCAAGACATGGCTACACAGTGCACGCTTAGTACTTGTCCTAATATATAGGAGACCAGATATGGCTACACAGTGCACCCTTAGTACTTGTCCTAATATATAGGGGACCAGACATGGCTACACAGTGCACCCTTAGTACTTGTCCTAATATACAGGAGACCCAGACATGACTACACAGTGCACCCTTAGTACTTGTCCTAATATATAGGGGACCCAGACATGGCTACACAGTGCACCCTAATGCTTGTCCTAATACACAGGGGACCCAGACATGACTACACAGTACACCCTTAGTACTTGTCCTAATATATAGGGGACCAGACATGGCTACACAGTGCACCCTTAGTACTTGTCCTAATATATAGGGGACCCAGACATGACTACACAGTGCACCCTTAGTACTTGTCCTAATATATAGGGGACCAGACATGGCTACACAGTACACCCTTAGTACTTGTCCTAATATATAGGGGACCCAGACATGACTACACAGTGCACCCTTAGTTCTTGTCCTAATATATAGGGGACCAGACATGGCTACACAGTGCACCCTTAGTACTTGTCCTAATATATAGGAGACCCAGACATGACTACACAGTGCACCCTTAGTACGTGTCCTAATATATAGGGGACCAGACATGGCTACACAGTACACCCTTAGTACTTGTCCTAATATATAGGGGACCCAGACATGGCCACATAGTGCACCCTTAGTACTTGTCCTAATATGCAGGGGAACAAAGACATGGCTACACAGTGCACCCTTAGTACTTGTCCTAATATATAGGAGACCAGATATGGCTACACAGTGCACCCTTAGTACTTGTCCTAATATACAGGGGGCCCAGACATGGCTACACAGTGCACCCTTAGTACTTATCCTAATATACAGGAGACCCAGACATGGCTACACAGTGCACCCTTAGTACTTATCCTAATATATAGGGACTCAGACATGGCTACACAGTGCACCCTTAGTACTTGTCCTAATATATAGGGGACCTAGACATGACTACACAGTGTACCCTAATGCTTGTCCTAATATGCAGCGGACCAAGACAAGGCTACACAGTGCACGCTTAGTACTTGTCCTAATATATAGGAGACCAGATATGGCTACACAGTGCACCCTTAGTACTTGTCCTAATATATAGGGGACCAGACATGGCTACACAGTGCACCCTTAGTACTTGTCCTAATATACAGGAGACCCAGACATGACTACACAGTGCAGCCTTAGTACTTGTCCTAATATATAGGGGACCCAGACATGACTACACAGTGCACCCTAATGCTTGTCCTAATACACAGGGGACCCAGATATAACTACACAGTACACCCTTAGTACTTGTCCTAATATATAGGGGACCAGACATGGCTACACAGTGCACCCTTAGTACTTGTCCTAATATATAGGGGACCCAGACATGACTACACAGTGCACCCTTAGTACTTGTCCTAATATATAGGGGACCAGACATGGCTACACAGTACACCCTTAGTACTTGTCCTAATATATAGGGGACCCAGACATGACTACACAGTGCACCCTTAGTACTTGTCCTAATATATAGGGGACCAGACATGGCTACACAGTGCACCCTTAGTACTTGTCCTAATATGCAGGGGACCCAGACATGGCTACACAGTGCACCCTTAGTACTTGTCCTAATATATAGGAGACCAGATATGGCTACACAGTGCACCCTTAGTACTTGTCCTAATATATAGAGGACTCAGACATGGCTACACAGTGCACCCTTAGTACTTGTTCTAATACATAAGGGGCGCAGACATGGCTACACAGTGCACCCTTAGTACTTGTCCTAATATATAGGGGACCCAGACATAGCTACACAGTGCACCCTTAGTACTTGTCCTAATATATAGGGGACCCAGACATGACTACACAGTGCATCCTAATGCTTGTCCTAATACACAGGGGACCCAGACATGACTACACAGTACACCCTTAGTACTTGTCCTAATATATAGGGGACCAGACATGGCTACACAGTGCCCCCTTAGTACTTGTCCTAATATACAGGGGGCCCAGACATGGCTACACAGTGCACCCTTAGTACTTGTCCTAACATACAGGAGACCCAGACATGGCTACACAGTGCACCCTTAGTACTTGTCCTAATATACAGGGGGCCCAGACATGGCTACACAGTGCACCCTTAGTACTTGTCCTAACATACAGGAGACCCAGACATAGCTACACAGTGCACCCTTAGTACTTGTCCTAATATATAGGGGACCCAGACATGACTACACAGTGCACCCTAATGATTGTCCTAATACACAGGGGACCCAGAAATGACTACACAGTACACCCTTAGTACTTGTCCTAATATATAGGGGACCAGACATGGCTACACAGTGCCCCCTTAGTACTTGTCCTAATATACAGGGGGCCCAGACATGGCTACACAGTGCACCCTTAGTACTTGTCCTAATATATAGGAGACCCAGACATGGCTACACAGTGCACCCTTAGAACTTGTCCTAATATATAGGAGACCAGACATGGCTACACAGTGCACCCTTAGTACTTGTCCTAATATATAGGGGACCCAGACATAGCTACACAGTGCACCCTTATTACTTGTCCTAATATATAGGGGACCCAGACATGACTTCACAGTGCACCCTAATGCTTGTCCTAATACACAGGGGACCCAGACATGACTACACAGTACACCCTTAGTACTTGTCCTAATATATAGGGGACCAGACATGGCTACACAGTGCCCCCTTAGTACTTGTCCTAATATACAGGGGGCCCAGACATGGCTACACAGTGCACCCTTAGTACTTGTCCTAATATATAGGAGACCCAGACATGGCTACACAGTGCACCCTTAGAACTTGTCCTAATATATAGGAGACCAGACATGGCTACACAGTGCACCCTTAGTACTTGTCCTTATATATAGGGGACCCAGACATGGCTACACAGTGCACCCTTAGTACTTGTCCTAATATATAGGGGACCCAGACATGACTACACAATGCACCCTTAGTACTTGTCCTAATATATAGGGGACCAGACATGGCTACACAGTACACGCTTAGTACTTGTCCTAATATATAAGGGACCAGACATGGCTACACAGTGCACCCTTAGTACTTGTCCTAATATATAGGGGACCCAGACATGGCCACACAGTGCACCCTTAGTACTTGTCCTAATATGCAGGGGAACAAAGAGATGGCTACACAGTGCACCCTTAGTACTTGTCCTAATATGCAGGGGACCCAGACATGGCTACACAGTGCACCCTTAGTACCTGTCCAAATATATAGGAGACCAGATATGCCTACACAGTGCACCCTTAGTACTTGTCCTAATATATAGGAGACCAGATATGGCTACACAGTGCACCCTTAGTACTTGTCCTAATATATAGAGGACTCAGACATGGCTACACAGTGCACCCTTAGTACTTGTCCTAATATACAGAGGACCCAGACATGGCTACACAGTGCACCCTTAGTACTTGTTCTAACATGCAGGGGAACAAAGACATGGCTACACAGTGCACCCTTAGTACTTGTCCTAATATGCAGGGGAACAAAGATATGGCTACACAGTGCACCCTTAGTACTTGTCCTAATATGCAGGGGAACAAAGACATGGCTACACAGTGCACCCTTAGTACTTGTCCTAATATGCAGGGGACCAAGACATGGCTACACAGTGCACCCTTAGTACTTGTCCTAACATACAGGAGACCCAGACATGGCTACACAGTGCACCCTTAGTACTTGTCCTAATATATAGGGGACCCAGACATGGCTACACAGTGCACCCTTAGTACTTATCCAAATATATAGGGACTCAGACATGGCTACACAGTGCTCCCTTAGTACTTGTCCTAATACATAGGGATCCAGACGTGGCTACACAGTGCACCCTTAGTACTTGATCTAATACATAAGGGGCGCAGACATGGCTACACAGTGCACCCTTAGTACTTGTCCTAATATATAGGGGACCCAGACATGGCTACACAGTGCACCCTTAGTACTTGTCCTAATATATAGGGGACCCAGACATGACTACACAGTGCACCCTAATGCTTGTCCTAATACACAGGGGACCCAGACATGACTACACAGTACAACCTTAGTACTTGTCCTAATATATAGGGGACCAGACATGGCTACACAGTGCACCCTTAGTACTTATCCTAATATACAGGAGACCCAGACATGACTACACAGTGCACCCTTAGTACTTGTCCTAATATATAGGAGACCCAGACATGGCTACACAGTGCACCCTTAGTACTTATCCTAATATATAGGGACTCAGACATGGCTACACAGTGCACCCTTAGTACTTGTCCTAATATATAGGGGACCCAGACATGACTACACAGTGCACCCTAATGCTTGTCCTAATATGCAGGGGACCAAGACATGGCTACACAGTACACCCTTAGTACTTGTCCTAATATATAGGGGACCAGACATGGCTACACAGTACACGCTTAGTACTTGTCCTAATATATAAGGGACCAGACATGGCTACACAGTGCACCCTTAGTACTTGTCCTAATATATAGGGGACCCAGACATGGCCACACAGTGCACCCTTAGTACTTGTCCTAATATGCAGGGGAACAAAGAGATGGCTACACAGTGCACCCTTAGTACTTGTCCTAATATGCAGGGGACCCAGACATGGCTACACAGTGCACCCTTAGTACCTGTCCAAATATATAGGAGACCAGATATGCCTACACAGTGCACCCTTAGTACTTGTCCTAATATATAGGAGACCAGATATGGCTACACAGTGCACCCTTAGTACTTGTCCTAATATATAGAGGACTCAGACATGGCTACACAGTGCACCCTTAGTACTTGTCCTAATATACAGAGGACCCAGACATGGCTACACAGTGCACCCTTAGTACTTGTTCTAACATGCAGGGGAACAAAGACATGGCTACACAGTGCACCCTTAGTACTTGTCCTAATATGCAGGGGAACAAAGATATGGCTACACAGTGCACCCTTAGTACTTGTCCTAATATGCAGGGGAACAAAGACATGGCTACACAGTGCACCCTTAGTACTTGTCCTAATATGCAGGGGACCAAGACATGGCTACACAGTGCACCCTTAGTACTTGTCCTAACATACAGGAGACCCAGACATGGCTACACAGTGCACCCTTAGTACTTGTCCTAATATATAGGGGACCCAGACATGGCTACACAGTGCACCCTTAGTACTTATCCTAATATATAGGGACTCAGACATGGCTACACAGTGCTCCCTTAGTACTTGTCCTAATACATAGGGATCCAGACGTGGCTACACAGTGCACCCTTAGTACTTGATCTAATACATAAGGGGCGCAGACATGGCTACACAGTGCACCCTTAGTACTTGTCCTAATATATAGGGGACCCAGACATGGCTACACAGTGCACCCTTAGTACTTGTCCTAATATATAGGGGACCCAGACATGACTACACAGTGCACCCTAATGCTTGTCCTAATACACAGGGGACCCAGACATGACTACACAGTACACCCTTAGTACTTGTCCTAATATATAGGGGACCAGACATGGCTACACAGTGCACCCTTAGTACTTATCCTAATATACAGGAGACCCAGACATGACTACACAGTGCACCCTTAGTACTTGTCCTAATATATAGGAAACCCAGACATGGCTACACAGTGCACCCTTAGTACTTATCCTAATATATAGGGACTCAGACATGGCTACACAGTGCACACTTAGTACTTGTCCTAATATATAGGGGACCCAGACATGACTACACAGTGCACCCTAATGCTTGTCCTAATATGCAGGGGACCAAGACATGGCTACACAGTACACCCTTAGTACTTGTCCTAATATATAGGGGACCAGACATGGCTACACAGTGCACCCTTAGTACTTGTCCTAATATATAGGGGACCCAGACATGGCCACACAGTGCACCCTTAGTACTTGTCCTAATATGCAGGGGAACAAAGAGATGGCTACACAGTGCACCCTTAGTACTTGTCCTAATATGCAGGGGACCCAGACATGGCTACACAGTGCACCCTTAGTACCTGTCCTAATATATAGGGGACCCAGACATGACTACACAGTGCACCCTAATGCTTGTCCTAATACACAGGGGACCCAGACATGACTACACAGTACACCCTTAGTACTTGTCCTAATATATAGGGGACCAGACATGGCTACACAGTGCACCCTTAGTACTTATCCTAATATACAGGAGACCCAGACATGACTACACAGTGCACCCTTAGTACTTGTCCTAATATATAGGAAACCCAGACATGGCTACACAGTGCACCCTTAGTACTTATCCTAATATATAGGGACTCAGACATGGCTACACAGTGCACACTTAGTACTTGTCCTAATATATAGGGGACCCAGACATGACTACACAGTGCACCCTAATGCTTGTCCTAATATGCAGGGGACCAAGACATGGCTACACAGTACACCCTTAGTACTTGTCCTAATATATAGGGGACCAGACATGGCTACACAGTACACGCTTAGTACTTGTCCTAATATATAAGGGACCAGACATGGCTACACAGTGCACCCTTAGTACTTGTCCTAATATATAGGGGACCCAGACATGGCCACACAGTGCACCCTTAGTACTTGTCCTAATATGCAGGGGAACAAAGAGATGGCTACACAGTGCACCCTTAGTACTTGTCCTAATATGCAGGGGACCCAGACATGGCTACACAGTGCACCCTTAGTACCTGTCCAAATATATAGGAGACCAGATATGCCTACACAGTGCACCCTTAGTACTTGTCCTAATATATGTAGGGGACTCAGATATGGCTACACAGTGCACCCTTAGTACTTGTCCTAATACATAGGGACCCAGACGTGGCTACACAGTGCACCCTTAGTACTTGTCCTAATATATAGGGGACCAGACATGGCTACACAGTGCCCCCTTAGTACTTGTCCTAATATACAGGGGGCCCAGACATGGCTACACAGTGCACCCTTAGTACTTATCCTAATATACAGGAGACCCAGACATGACTACACAGTGCACCCTTAGTACTTGTCCTAATATACAGGGGGCCCAGACATGGCTACACAGTGCACCCTTAGTACTTGTCCTAATATATAGGGGACCCAGACATGACTACACAGTGCACCCTAATGCTTGTCATAATATGCAGGGGACCAAGACATGGCTACACCGTGCACCCTTAGTACTTGTCCTAATATATAGGAGACCAGACATGGCTACACAGTGCACCCTTAGCACTTGTCCTAATATACAGGAGACCCAGACATGACTACACAGTGCACCCTTAGTACTTGTCCTAATATATAGGAGACCCAGACATGGCTACACAGTGCACCCTTAGTACTTGTCCTAATATATAGGGGACCCAGACATGACTACACAGTGCACCCTAATGCTTGTCCTAATATGCAGGGGACCAAGACATGGCTACACAGTGCACGCTTAGTACTTGTCCTAATATATAGGAGACCAGATATGACTACACAGTGCACCCTTAGTACTTGTCCTAATATATAGGGGACCAGACATGGCTACACAGTGCACCCTTAGTACTTGTCCTAATATACAGGAGACCCAGACATGACTACACAGTGCACCCTTAGTACTTGTCCTAATATATAGGGGACCCAGACATGACTACACAGTGCACCCTAATGCTTGTCCTAATACACAGGGGACCCAGACATGACTACACAGTACACCCTTAGTATTTGTCCTAATGTATAGGGGACTAGACATGGCTACACAGTGCACCCTTAGTACTTGTCCTAATATATAGGGGACCAGACATGGCTACACAGTACACCCTTAGTACATGTCCTTATATATAGGGGACCCAGACATGGCTACACAGTGCACCCTTAGTACTTGTCCTAATATATAGGGGACCCAGACATGACTACACAATGCACCCTTAGTACTTGTCCTAATATATAGGGGACCAGACATGGCTACACAGTACACGCTTAGTACTTGTCCTAATATATAAGGGACCAGACATGGCTACACAGTGCACCCTTAGTACTTGTCCTAATATATAGGGGACCCAGACATGGCCACACAGTGCACCCTTAGTACTTGTCCTAATATGCAGGGGAACAAAGAGATGGCTACACAGTGCACCCTTAGTACTTGTCCTAATATGCAGGGGACCCAGACATGGCTACACAGTGCACCCTTAGTACCTGTCCAAATATATAGGAGACCAGATATGCCTACACAGTGCACCCTTAGTACTTGTCCTAATATATAGGAGACCAGATATGGCTACACAGTGCACCCTTAGTACTTGTCCTAATATATAGAGGACTCAGACATGGCTACACAGTGCACCCTTAGTACTTGTCCTAATATACAGAGGACCCAGACATGGCTACACAGTGCACCCTTAGTACTTGTTCTAACATGCAGGGGAACAAAGACATGGCTACACAGTGCACCCTTAGTACTTGTCCTAATATGCAGGGGAACAAAGATATGGCTACACAGTGCACCCTTAGTACTTGTCCTAATATGCAGGGGAACAAAGACATGGCTACACAGTGCACCCTTAGTACTTGTCCTAATATGCAGGGGACCAAGACATGGCTACACAGTGCACCCTTAGTACTTGTCCTAACATACAGGAGACCCAGACATGGCTACACAGTGCACCCTTAGTACTTGTCCTAATATATAGGGGACCCAGACATGGCTACACAGTGCACCCTTAGTACTTATCCAAATATATAGGGACTCAGACATGGCTACACAGTGCTCCCTTAGTACTTGTCCTAATACATAGGGATCCAGACGTGGCTACACAGTGCACCCTTAGTACTTGATCTAATACATAAGGGGCGCAGACATGGCTACACAGTGCACCCTTAGTACTTGTCCTAATATATAGGGGACCCAGACATGGCTACACAGTGCACCCTTAGTACTTGTCCTAATATATAGGGGACCCAGACATGACTACACAGTGCACCCTAATGCTTGTCCTAATACACAGGGGACCCAGACATGACTACACAGTACACCCTTAGTACTTGTCCTAATATATAGGGGACCAGACATGGCTACACAGTGCACCCTTAGTACTTATCCTAATATACAGGAGACCCAGACATGACTACACAGTGCACCCTTAGTACTTGTCCTAATATATAGGAGACCCAGACATGGCTACACAGTGCACCCTTAGTACTTATCCTAATATATAGGGACTCAGACATGGCTACACAGTGCACCCTTAGTACTTGTCCTAATATATAGGGGACCCAGACATGACTACACAGTGCACCCTAATGCTTGTCCTAATATGCAGGGGACCAAGACATGGCTACACAGTACACCCTTAGTACTTGTCCTAATATATAGGGGACCAGACATGGCTACACAGTACACGCTTAGTACTTGTCCTAATATATAAGGGACCAGACATGGCTACACAGTGCACCCTTAGTACTTGTCCTAATATATAGGGGACCCAGACATGGCCACACAGTGCACCCTTAGTACTTGTCCTAATATGCAGGGGAACAAAGAGATGGCTACACAGTGCACCCTTAGCACTTGTCCTAATATGCAGGGGACCCAGACATGGCTACACAGTGCACCCTTAGTACCTGTCCAAATATATAGGAGACCAGATATGCCTACACAGTGCACCCTTAGTACTTGTCCTAATATATAGGAGACCAGATATGGCTACACAGTGCACCCTTAGTACTTGTCCTAATATATAGAGGACTCAGACATGGCTACACAGTGCACCCTTAGTACTTGTCCTAATATACAGAGGACCCAGACATGGCTACACAGTGCACCCTTAGTACTTGTTCTAACATGCAGGGGAACAAAGACATGGCTACACAGTGCACCCTTAGTACTTGTCCTAATATGCAGGGGAACAAAGATATGGCTACACAGTGCACCCTTAGTACTTGTCCTAATATGCAGGGGAACAAAGACATGGCTACACAGTGCACCCTTAGTACTTGTTCTAATATGCAGGGGACCAAGACATGGCTACACAGTGCACCCTTAGTACTTGTCCTAACATACAGGAGACCCAGACATGGCTACACAGTGCACCCTTAGTACTTGTCCTAATATATAGGGGACCCAGACATGGCTACACAGTGCACCCTTAGTACTTATCCTAATATATAGGGACTCAGACATGGCTACACAGTGCTCCCTTAGTACTTGTCCTAATACATAGGGATCCAGACGTGGCTACACAGTGCACCCTTAGTACTTGATCTAATACATAAGGGGCGCAGACATGGCTACACAGTGCACCCTTAGTACTTGTCCTAATATATAGGGGACCCAGACATGGCTACACAGTGCACCCTTAGTACTTGTCCTAATATATAGGGGACCCAGACATGACTACACAGTGCACCCTAATGCTTGTCCTAATACACAGGGGACCCAGACATGACTACACAGTACACCCTTAGTACTTGTCCTAATATATAGGGGACCAGACATGGCTACACAGTGCACCCTTAGTACTTATCCTAATATACAGGAGACCCAGACATGACTACACAGTGCACCCTTAGTACTTGTCCTAATATATAGGAGACCCAGACATGGCTACACAGTGCACCCTTAGTACTTATCCTAATATATAGGGACTCAGACATGGCTACACAGTGCACACTTAGTACTTGTCCTAATATATAGGGGACCCAGACATGACTACACAGTGCACCCTAATGCTTGTCCTAATATGCAGGGGACCAAGACATGGCTACACAGTACACCCTTAGTACTTGTCCTAATATATAGGGGACCAGACATGGCTACACAGTGCACCCTTAGTACTTGTCCTAATATATAGGGGACCCAGACATGACTACACAGTGCACCCTAATGCTTGTCCTAATATGCAGGGGACCAAGACATGGCTACACAGTACACCCTTAGTACTTGTCCTAATATATAGGGGACCAGACATGGCTACACAGTGCACCCTTAGTACTTGTCCTAATATATAGGGGACCCAGACATGACTACACAGTGCACCCTTAGTACTTGTCCTAATACATAGGGACCCAGACATGACTACACAGTGCACCCTTAGTACTTGTCCTAATATATAGGGACCCAGACATGGCTACACAGTGCACCCTTAGTACTTGTCCTAATATATAGGGGACCAGATATGGCTACACAGTGCACCCTTAGTACTTGTACTAATATGCAGGGGACCAAGACATTGCTACACAGTGCACCCTTAGTACTTGTCCTAATATATAGGAGACCCAATAGGGCTACACAGTGCACCCTTTGTACTTGTCCTAATACATAGGGACCCAGACATGGCTACACAGTGCACCCTTAGTACTTGTTCTAATACATAAGGGGCGCAGACATGGCTACACAATACAGCCTTAGTACTTGTCTTAATATGCAGGGGATCAAGACATGGCCACACAGTGCACCCTTAGTACTTGTCCTAATATGCAGGGGGAAAAAAAACATGGCTACACAGTGCACCCTTAGTACTTGTCCTAATATGCAAGGGACCCAGACATGGCTACACAGTGCACCCTTAGTACTTGTCCTAATATATAGGAGACCAAATATGGGTACATAGTGCACCCTTAGTACTTGTCCTAATATATAGGAGACCCAGATATGGCTACACAGTGAACCCTTAATACTTGTCCTAACATACAGGAGACCCAGACATGGCTACACAGTGCACCCTTAGTACTTGTCCTAATATACAGGGACCCACACATGACTACACAGTGCACCCTTAGTACTTGTCCTAATATACAGGGACGCACACATGACTACACAGTGCACCCTTAGTACTTGTCCTAATATATGTAGGGGACTCAGATATGGCTACACAGTGCACCCTTAGTACTTGTCCTAATACATAGGGACCCAGACGTGGCTACACAGTGCACCCTTAGTACTTGTCCTAATATATAGGGGACCAGACATGGCTACACAGTGCCCCCTTAGTACTTGTCCTAATATACAGGGGGCCCAGACATGGCTACACAGTGCACCCTTAGTACTTATCCTAATATAAAGGAGACCCAGACATGACTACACAGTGCACCCTTAGTACTTGTCCTAATATACAGGGGGCCCAGACATGGCTACACAGTGCACCCTTAGTACTTGTCCTAATATATAGGGGACCCAGACATGACTACACAGTGCACCCTAATGCTTGTCATAATATGCAGGGGAGCAAGACATGGCTACACCGTGCACCCTTAGTACTTGTCCTAATATATAGGAGACCAGACATGGCTACACAGTGCACCCTTAGCACTTGTCCTAATATACAGGAGACCCAGACATGACTACACAGTGCACCCTTAGTACTTGTCCTAATATATAGGAGACCCAGACATGGCTACACAGTGCACCCTTAGTACTTGTCCTAATATATAGGGGACCCAGACATGACTACACAGTGCACCCTAATGCTTGTCCTAATATGCAGGGGACCAAGACATGGCTACACAGTGCACGCTTAGTACTTGTCCTAATATATAGGAGACCAGATATGACTACACAGTGCACCCTTAGTACTTGTCCTAATATATAGGGGACCAGACATGGCTACACAGTGCACCCTTAGTACTTGTCCTAATATACAGGAGACCCAGACATGACTACACAGTGCACCCTTAGTACTTGTCCTAATATATAGGGGACCCAGACATGACTACACAGTGCACCCTAATGCTTGTCCTAATACACAGGGGACCCAGACATGACTACACAGTACACCCTTAGTATTTGTCCTAATGTATAGGGGACTAGACATGGCTACACAGTGCACCCTTAGTACTTGTCCTAATATATAGGGGACCAGACATGGCTACACAGTGCACCCTTAGTACTTGTTCTAATATATAGGGGACCCAGACATGACTACACAGTGCACCCTTAGTACTTGTCCTAATATATAGGGGACCAGACATGGCTACACAGTACACCCTTAGTACTTGTCCTAATATATAGGGGACCCAGACATGGCCACACAGTGCACCCTTAGTACTTGTCCTAATATGCAGGGGAACAAAGACATGGCTACACAGTGCACCCTTAGTACTTGTCCTAATATGCAGGGGACCCAGACATGGCTACACAGTGCACCCTTAGTACTTGTCCTAATATATAGGAGACCAGATATGGCTACACAGTGCACCCTTAGTACTTGTTCTAATACATAAGGGGCGCAGACATGGCTACACAATACAGCCTTAGTACTTGTCCTAATATGCAGGGGAACAAAGACATGGCTACACAGTGCACCCTTAGTACTTGTCCTAACATACAGGAGACCCAGACATGGCTACACAGTGCACCCATAGTACTTGTCCTAATATATAGGAGACCAGATATGGGTACACAGTGCACCCTTAGTACTTGTCCTAATATATAGGGGACCCAGACATGGCTACACAGTGCACCCTTAGTACTTGTCCTAATATATAGGGGACCCAGACATGGCTACACAGTGCACCCTTAGTACTTATCCTAATATATAGGGACTCAGACATGGCTACACAGTGCACCCTTAGTACTTGTCCTAATACATAGGGATCCAGACGTGGCTACACAGTGCACCCTTAGTACTTGTCCTAATATATAGGGGACCCAGACATGACTACACAGTGCACCCTAATGCTTGTCCTAATACACAGGGGACCCAGACATGACTACACAGTACACCCTTAGTACTTGTCCTAATATATAGGGGACCAGACATGGCTACACAGTGCCCCCTTAGTACTTGTCCTAATATACAGGGGCCCAGACATGGCTACACAGTGCACCCTTAGTACTTATCCTAATATACAGGAGACCCAGACAAGACTACACAGTGCACCCTTAGTACTTGTCCTAATATATAAGAGACCCAGACATGGCTACACAGTGCACCCTTAGTACTTATCCTAATAAATAGGGACTCAGACATGGCTACACAGTGCACCCTTAGTACTTGTCCTAATATATAGGGGACCCAGACATGACTACACAGTGCACCCTAATGCTTGTCCTAATATGCAGGGGACCAAGACATGGCTACACAGTGCACGCTTAGTACTTGTCCTAATATATAGGAGACCAGATATGGCTACACAGTGCACCCTTAGTACTTGTACTAATATATAGGGACCCAGACATGGCTACACAGTGCACCCTTAGTACTTGTCCTAATACATAGGGACCCAGATATGACTACACAGTGCACCCTTAGTACTTATCCTAATATATAGGAGACCAGATATGGCTACACAGTGCACGCTTAGTACTTGTCCTAATATATAGGAGACCAGACATGGCTATACAGTGCACCCTTAGTACTTGTCCTAATATACAGGGGACCAAGACATGACTACACAGTGCACCCATAGTACTTGTACTAATATATAGGGGACCCAGACATGGCTACACAGGGCACCCTTAGTACTTGTCCTAATATATAGGGGGCCAGACATGACTACACAGTGAACCCTTAGTAATTGTCTTAATATGCAGGGGACCAAGACATGACTACACAGTGCACCCTTAGTACTTGTTCTAATATGCAGGGGAACAAAAATATGGCTGCACAGTGCACCCTTAGTACTTGTCCTAATATGCAGGGGAACAAAGATATGGCTACACAGTGCACCCTTAGTACTTGTCCTAATATATAGGGGGCCCAGACATGACTACACAGTGCACCTTTAGTACTTGTCCTAATATATAGGAGACCAGATACGGCTACACAGTGCACCCTTAGTATTTGTCCTAATATATAGGAGCCCCAATATGGCTACACAGTGCACCCTTAGTACTTGTCCCAATATACAGGAGACCCAATATGGCTATACAGTGCACACTTAGTACTTGTCCTAATATATAGGGGGCCAGACATGACTACACAGTGCACCCTTAGTACTGGTCCTAATATATAGGGGGCCAGACATGACTACACAGTGCACCCTTAGTATTTGTCCTAATATGCAGGGGAACAAAGATATGGCTACACAGTGCACCCTTAGTACTTGTCCTAATATGCAGGGGAACAAAGATATGGCTACACAGTGCACCCTTAGTACTTGTCCTAATATGCAAGGGACCAAGACATGACTTCACAGTGCACCCATAGTACTTGTCCTAATATGTAGGGGACCCAAACATGGCTACACAGGGCACCTTAGTACTTGTCCTAATATGCAGGGGACCAAGACATGACTACACAGTGCACCCTTAGTACTTGTCCTAATATGCAGGGGAACAAAGATATGGCTACACAGTGCACCCTTAGTACTTGTCCTAATATATAGGAGACCAAATATGGGTACACAGTGCACCCTTAGTACTTGTCCTAATATATAGGAGACCAGACATGGCTACACAGTGCACCCTCAGTACTTGTCCTAATATATAGGAGACCAGACATGACTACACAGTGCACCCTTAGTACTTGTCCTAATATATGTAGGGGACTCAGATATGGCAACATAGTGCACCCTTAGTACTTGTCCTTATACATAGGGACCCAGACGTGGCTACACAGTGCACCCTTAGTACTTGTTCTAATACATAAGGGGCGCAGACATGGCTACACAGTGCACCCTTAGTACTTGTCCTAATATATAGGGGACCCAGACATGGCTACACAGTGCACCCTTAGTACTTGTCCTAATATATAGGGGACCCAGACATGACTACACAGTATACCCTTAGTACTTGTCCTAATATATAGGGGACCAGACATGGCTACACAGTGCCCCCTTAGTACTTGTCCTAATATACAGGGGGCCCAGACATAGCTACACAGTGCACCCTTAGTACTTATCCTAATATACAGGAGACCCAGACATGACTACACAGTGCACCCTTAGTACTTGTCCTAATATATAGGAGACCCAGACATGGCTACACAGTGCACCCTTAGTACTTGTCCTAATATATAGGGGACCCAGACATGACTACACAGTGCACCCTAATGCTTGTCCTAATATGCAGGGGACCAAGACATGGCTACACAGTGCACGCTTAGTACTTGTCCTAATATATAGGAGACCAGATATGACTACACAGTGCACCCTTAGTACTTGTCCTAATATATAGGGGACCAGACATGGCTACACAGTGCACCCTTAGTACTTGTCCTAATATACAGGAGACCCAGACATGACTACACAGTGCACCCTTAGTACTTGTCCTAATATATAGGGGACCCAGACATGACTACACAGTGCACCCTAATGCTTGTCCTAATACACAGGAGACCCAGACATGACTACACAGTACACCCTTAGTATTTGTCCTAATGTATAGGGGACTAGACATGGCTACACAGTGCACCCTTAGTACTTGTCCTAATATATAGGGGACCAGACATGGCTACACAGTGCACCCTTAGTACTTGTTCTAATATATAGGGGACCCAGACATGACTACACAGTGCACCCTTAGTACTTGTCCTAATATATAGGGGACCAGACATGGCTACACAGTACACCCTTAGTACTTGTCCTAATATATAGGGGACCCAGACATGGCCACACAGTGCACCCTTAGTACTTGTCCTAATATGCAGGGGAACAAAGACATGGCTACACAGTGCACCCTTAGTACTTGTCCTAATATGCAGGGGACCCAGACATGGCTACACAGTGCACCCTTAGTACTTGTCCTAATATATAGGAGACCAGATATGGCTACACAGTGCACCCTTAGTACTTGTCCTAATATACAGAGGACCCAGACATGGCTACACAGTGCACCCTTAGTACTTGTTCTAATACATAACGGGCGCAGACATGGCTACACAATACAGCCTTAGTACTTGTCCTAATATGCAGGGGAACAAAGACATGGCTACACAGTGCACCCTTAGTACTTGTCCTAACATACAGGAGACCCAGACATGGCTACACAGTGCACCCATAGTACTTGTCCTAATATATAGGAGACCAGATATGGGTACACAGTGCACCCTTAGTACTTGTCCTAATATATAGGGGACCCAGACATGGCTACACAGTGCACCCTTAGTACTTGTCCTAATATATAGGGGACCCAGACATGGCTACACAGTGCACCCTTAGTACTTATCCTAATATATAGGAACTCAGACATGGCTACACAGTGCACCTTTAGTACTTGTCCTAATACATTGGGATCCAGACGTGGCTACACAGTGCACCCTTAGTACTTGTCCTAATATATAGGGGACCCAGACATGACTACACAGTGCACCCTAATGCTTGTCCTAATACACAGGGGACCCAGACATGACTACACAGTACACCCTTAGTACTTGTCCTAATATATAGGGGACCAGACATGGCTACACAGTGCCCCCTTAGTACTTGTCCTAATATACAGGGGGCCCAGACATGGCTACACAGTGCACCCTTAGTACTTATCCTAATATATAGGGACTCAGACATGGCTACACAGTGCACCCTTAGTACTTGTCCTAATATATAGGGGACCCAGACATGACTACACAGTGCACCCTAATGCTTGTCCTAATATGCAGGGGACCAAGACATGGCTACACAGTGCACGCTTAGTACTTGTCCTAATATATAGGAGACCAGATATGGCTACACAGTGCACCCTTAGTACTTGTACTAATATATAGGGACCCAGACATGGCTACACAGTGCACCCTTAGTACTTGTCCTAATACATAGGGACCCAGATATGACTACACAGTGCACCCTTAGTACTTATCCTAATATATAGGAGACCAGATATGGCTACACAGTGCACGCTTAGTACTTGTCCTAATATATAGGAGACCAGACATGGCTATACAGTGCACCCTTAGTACTTGACCTAATATACAGGGGACCAAGACATGACTACACAGTGCACCCATAGTACTTGTCCTAATATATAGGGGACCCAGACATGGCTACACAGTGCACCCTTAGTACTTGTCCTAATATATAGGGGGCCCAGACATGACTACACAGTGCACCTTTAGTACTTGTCCTAATATATAGGAGACCAGATACGGCTACACAGTGCACCCTTAGTATTTGTCCTAATATATAGGAGACCCAATATGGCTACACAGTGCACCCTTAGTACTTGTCCCAATATACAGGAGACCCAATATGGCTATACAGTGCACACTTAGTACTTGTCCTAATATATAGGGGGCCAGACATGACTACACAGTGCACCCTTAGTACTGGTCCTAATATATAGGGGGCCAGACATGACTACACAGTGCACCCTTAGTATTTGTCCTAATATGCAGGGGAACAAAGATATGGCTACACAGTGCACCCTTAGTACTTGTCCTAATATGCAGGGGAACAAAGATATGGCTACACAGTGCACCCTTAGTACTTGTCCTAATATGCAAGGGACCAAGACATGACTTCACAGTGCACCCATAGTACTTGTCCTAATATGTAGGGGACCCAAACATGGCTACACAGGGCACCTTAGTACTTGTCCTAATATGCAGGGGACCAAGACATGACTACACAGTGCACCCTTAGTACTTGTCCTAATATGCAGGGGAACAAAGATATGGCTACACAGTGCACCCTTAGTACTTGTCCTAATATATAGGAGACCAAATATGGGTACACAGTGCACCCTTAGTACTTGTCCTAATATATAGGAGACCAGACATGGCTACACAGTGCACCCTTAGTACTTGTCCTAATATATAGGAGACCAGACATGACTACACAGTGCACCCTTAGTACTTGTCCTAATATATGTAGGGGACTCAGATATGGCAACACAGTGCACCCTTAGTACTTGTACTTATACATAGGGACCCAGACGTGGCTACACAGTGCACCCTTAGTACTTGTTCTAATACATAAGGGGCGCAGACATGGCTACACAGTGCACCCTTAGTACTTGTCCTAATATACAGGGGCCCAGACATGGCTACACAGTGCACCCTTAGTACTTATCCTAATATACAGGAGACCCAGACAAGACTACACAGTGCACCCTTAGTACTTGTCCTAATATATAAGAGACCCAGACATGGCTACACAGTGCACCCTTAGTACTTATCCTAATAAATAGGGACTCAGACATGGCTACACAGTGCACCCTTAGTACTTGTCCTAATATATAGGGGACCCAGACATGACTACACAGTGCACCCTAATGCTTGTCCTAATATGCAGGGGACCAAGACATGGCTACACAGTGCACGCTTAGTACTTGTCCTAATATATAGGAGACCAGATATGGCTACACAGTGCACCCTTAGTACTTGTACTAATATATAGGGACCCAGACATGGCTACACAGTGCACCCTTAGTACTTGTCCTAATACATAGGGACCCAGATATGACTACACAGTGCACCCTTAGTACTTATCCTAATATATAGGAGACCAGATATGGCTACACAGTGCACGCTTAGTACTTGTCCTAATATATAGGAGACCAGACATGGCTATACAGTGCACCCTTAGTACTTGTCCTAATATACAGGGGACCAAGACATGACTACACAGTGCACCCATAGTACTTGTACTAATATATAGGGGACCCAGACATGGCTACACAGGGCACCCTTAGTACTTGTCCTAATATATAGGGGGCCAGACATGACTACACAGTGAACCCTTAGTAATTGTCTTAATATGCAGGGGACCAAGACATGACTACACAGTGCACCCTTAGTACTTGTTCTAATATGCAGGGGAACAAAAATATGGCTGCACAGTGCACCCTTAGTACTTGTCCTAATATGCAGGGGAACAAAGATATGGCTACACAGTGCACCCTTAGTACTTGTCCTAATATATAGGGGGCCCAGACATGACTACACAGTGCACCTTTAGTACTTGTCCTAATATATAGGAGACCAGATACGGCTACACAGTGCACCCTTAGTATTTGTCCTAATATATAGGAGCCCCAATATGGCTACACAGTGCACCCTTAGTACTTGTCCCAATATACAGGAGACCCAATATGGCTATACAGTGCACACTTAGTACTTGTCCTAATATATAGGGGGCCAGACATGACTACACAGTGCACCCTTAGTACTGGTCCTAATATATAGGGGGCCAGACATGACTACACAGTGCACCCTTAGTATTTGTCCTAATATGCAGGGGAACAAAGATATGGCTACACAGTGCACCCTTAGTACTTGTCCTAATATGCAGGGGAACAAAGATATGGCTACACAGTGCACCCTTAGTACTTGTCCTAATATGCAAGGGACCAAGACATGACTTCACAGTGCACCCATAGTACTTGTCCTAATATGTAGGGGACCCAAACATGGCTACACAGGGCACCTTAGTACTTGTCCTAATATGCAGGGGACCAAGACATGACTACACAGTGCACCCTTAGTACTTGTCCTAATATGCAGGGGAACAAAGATATGGCTACACAGTGCACCCTTAGTACTTGTCCTAATATATAGGAGACCAAATATGGGTACACAGTGCACCCTTAGTACTTGTCCTAATATATAGGAGACCAGACATGGCTACACAGTGCACCCTCAGTACTTGTCCTAATATATAGGAGACCAGACATGACTACACAGTGCACCCTTAGTACTTGTCCTAATATATGTAGGGGACTCAGATATGGCAACATAGTGCACCCTTAGTACTTGTCCTTATACATAGGGACCCAGACGTGGCTACACAGTGCACCCTTAGTACTTGTTCTAATACATAAGGGGCGCAGACATGGCTACACAGTGCACCCTTAGTACTTGTCCTAATATATAGGGGACCCAGACATGGCTACACAGTGCACCCTTAGTACTTGTCCTAATATATAGGGGACCCAGACATGACTACACAGTATACCCTTAGTACTTGTCCTAATATATAGGGGACCAGACATGGCTACACAGTGCCCCCTTAGTACTTGTCCTAATATACAGGGGGCCCAGACATAGCTACACAGTGCACCCTTAGTACTTATCCTAATATACAGGAGACCCAGACATGACTACACAGTGCACCCTTAGTACTTGTCCTAATATATAGGAGACCCAGACATGGCTACACAGTGCACCCTTAGTACTTGTCCTAATATATAGGGGACCCAGACATGACTACACAGTGCACCCTAATGCTTGTCCTAATATGCAGGGGACCAAGACATGGCTACACAGTGCACGCTTAGTACTTGTCCTAATATATAGGAGACCAGATATGACTACACAGTGCACCCTTAGTACTTGTCCTAATATATAGGGGACCAGACATGGCTACACAGTGCACCCTTAGTACTTGTCCTAATATACAGGAGACCCAGACATGACTACACAGTGCACCCTTAGTACTTGTCCTAATATATAGGGGACCCAGACATGACTACACAGTGCACCCTAATGCTTGTCCTAATACACAGGGGACCCAGACATGACTACACAGTACACCCTTAGTATTTGTCCTAATGTATAGGGGACTAGACATGGCTACACAGTGCACCCTTAGTACTTGTCCTAATATATAGGGGACCAGACATGGCTACACAGTGCACCCTTAGTACTTGTTCTAATATATAGGGGACCCAGACATGACTACACAGTGCACCCTTAGTACTTGTCCTAATATATAGGGGACCAGACATGGCTACACAGTACACCCTTAGTACTTGTCCTAATATATAGGGGACCCAGACATGGCCACACAGTGCACCCTTAGTACTTGTCCTAATATGCAGGGGAACAAAGACATGGCTACACAGTGCACCCTTAGTACTTGTCCTAATATGCAGGGGACCCAGACATGGCTACACAGTGCACCCTTAGTACTTGTCCTAATATATAGGAGACCAGATATGGCTACACAGTGCACCCTTAGTACTTGTCCTAATATACAGAGGACCCAGACATGGCTACACAGTGCACCCTTAGTACTTGTTCTAATACATAACGGGCGCAGACATGGCTACACAATACAGCCTTAGTACTTGTCCTAATATGCAGGGGAACAAAGACATGGCTACACAGTGCACCCTTAGTACTTGTCCTAACATACAGGAGACCCAGACATGGCTACACAGTGCACCCATAGTACTTGTCCTAATATATAGGAGACCAGATATGGGTACACAGTGCACCCTTAGTACTTGTCCTAATATATAGGGGACCCAGACATGGCTACACAGTGCACCCTTAGTACTTATCCTAATATATAGGGACTCAGACATGGCTACACAGTGCACCTTTAGTACTTGTCCTAATACATTGGGATCCAGACGTGGCTACACAGTGCACCCTTAGTACTTGTCCTAATATATAGGGGACCCAGACATGACTACACAGTGCACCCTAATGCTTGTCCTAATACACAGGGGACCCAGACATGACTACACAGTACACCCTTAGTACTTGTCCTAATATATAGGGGACCAGACATGGCTACACAGTGCCCCCTTAGTACTTGTCCTAATATATAGGGGACCAGACATGGCTACACAGTGCCCCCTTAGTACTTGTCCTAATATACAGGGGGCCCAGACATGGCTACACAGTGCACCCTTAGTACTTATCCTAATATATAGGGACTCAGACATGGCTACACAGTGCACCCTTAGTACTTGTCCTAATATATAGGGGACCCAGACATGACTACACAGTGCACCCTAATGCTTGTCCTAATATGCAGGGGACCAAGACATGGCTACACAGTGCACGCTTAGTACTTGTCCTAATATATAGGAGACCAGATATGGCTACACAGTGCACCCTTAGTACTTGTACTAATATATAGGGACCCAGACATGGCTACACAGTGCACCCTTAGTACTTGTCCTAATACATAGGGACCCAGATATGACTACACAGTGCACCCTTAGTACTTATCCTAATATATAGGAGACCAGATATGGCTACACAGTGCACGCTTAGTACTTGTCCTAATATATAGGAGACCAGACATGGCTATACAGTGCACCCTTAGTACTTGACCTAATATACAGGGGACCAAGACATGACTACACAGTGCACCCATAGTACTTGTCCTAATATATAGGGGACCCAGACATGGCTACACAGTGCACCCTTAGTACTTGTCCTAATATATAGGGGGCCCAGACATGACTACACAGTGCACCTTTAGTACTTGTCCTAATATATAGGAGACCAGATACGGCTACACAGTGCACCCTTAGTATTTGTCCTAATATATAGGAGACCCAATATGGCTACACAGTGCACCCTTAGTACTTGTCCCAATATACAGGAGACCCAATATGGCTATACAGTGCACACTTAGTACTTGTCCTAATATATAGGGGGCCAGACATGACTACACAGTGCACCCTTAGTACTGGTCCTAATATATAGGGGGCCAGACATGACTACACAGTGCACCCTTAGTATTTGTCCTAATATGCAGGGGAACAAAGATATGGCTACACAGTGCACCCTTAGTACTTGTCCTAATATGCAGGGGAACAAAGATATGGCTACACAGTGCACCCTTAGTACTTGTCCTAATATGCAAGGGACCAAGACATGACTTCACAGTGCACCCATAGTACTTGTCCTAATATGTAGGGGACCCAAACATGGCTACACAGGGCACCTTAGTACTTGTCCTAATATGCAGGGGACCAAGACATGACTACACAGTGCACCCTTAGTACTTGTCCTAATATGCAGGGGAACAAAGATATGGCTACACAGTGCACCCTTAGTACTTGTCCTAATATATAGGAGACCAAATATGGGTACACAGTGCACCCTTAGTACTTGTCCTAATATATAGGAGACCAGACATGGCTACACAGTGCACCCTTAGTACTTGTCCTAATATATAGGAGACCAGACATGACTACACAGTGCACCCTTAGTACTTGTCCTAATATATGTAGGGGACTCAGATATGGCAACACAGTGCACCCTTAGTACTTGTACTTATACATAGGGACCCAGACGTGGCTACACAGTGCACCCTTAGTACTTGTTCTAATACATAAGGGGCGCAGACATGGCTACACAGTGCACCCTTAGTACTTGTCCTAATATATAGGGGACCCAGACATGGCTACACAGTGCACCCTTAGTACTTGTCCTAATATATAGGGGACCCAGACATGACTACACAGTATACCCTTAGTACTTGTCCTAAAATATAGGGGACCAGACATGGCTACACAGTGCCCCCTTAGTACTTGTCCTAATATACAGGGGGCCAAGACATGGCTACACAGTGCACCCTTAGTACTTATCCTAATATACAGGAGACCCAGACATGACTACACAGTGCACCCTTAGTACTTGTCCTAATATATAGGAGACCCAGACATGGCTACACAGTGCACCCTTAGTACTTGTCCTAATATATAGGGGACCCAGACATGACTACACAGTGCACCCTAATGCTTGTCCTAATATGCAGGGGACCAAGACATGGCTACACAGTGCACGCTTAGTACTTGTCCTAATATATAGGAGACCAGATATGACTACACAGTGCACCCTTAGTACTTGTCCTAATATATAGGGGACCAGACATGGCTACACAGTGCACCCTTAGTACTTGTCCTAATATACAGGAGACCCAGACATGACTACACAGTGCACCCTTAGTACTTGTCCTAATATATAGGGGACCCAGACATGACTACACAGTGCACCCTAATGCTTGTCCTAATACACAGGGGACCCAGACATGACTACACAGTACACCCTTAGTATTTGTCCTAATGTATAGGGGACTAGACATGGCTACACAGTGCACCCTTAGTACTTGTCCTAATATATAGGGGACCAGACATGGCTACACAGTGCACCCTTAGTACTTGTTCTAATATATAGGGGACCCAGACATGACTACACAGTGCACCCTTAGTACTTGTCCTAATATATAGGGGACCAGACATGGCTACACAGTACACCCTTAGTACTTGTCCTAATATATAGGGGACCCAGACATGGCCACACAGTGCACCCTTAGTACTTGTCCTAATATGCAGGGGAACAAAGACATGGCTACACAGTGCACCCTTAGTACTTGTCCTAATATGCAGGGGACCCAGACATGGCTACACAGTGCACCCTTAGTACTTGTCCTAATATATAGGAGACCAGATATGGCTACACAGTGCACCCTTAGTACTTGTCCTAATAAACAGAGGACCCAGACATGGCTACACAGTGCACCCTTAGTACTTGTTCTAATACATAAGGGGCGCAGACATGGCTACACAATACAGCCTTAGTACTTGTCCTAATATGCAGGGGAACAAAGACATGGCTACACAGTGCACCCTTAGTACTTGTCCTAACATACAGGAGACCCAGACATGGCTACACAGTGCACCCATAGTACTTGTCCTAATATATAGGAGACCAGATATGGGTACACAGTGCACCCTTAGTACTTGTCCTAATATATAGGGGACCCAGACATGGCTACACAGTGCACCCTTAGTACTTGTCCTAATATATAGGGGACCCAGACATGGCTACACAGTGCACCCTTAGTACTTATCCTAATATATAGGGGACCCAGACATGGCAACACAGTGCACCCTTAGTACTTGTCCTAATACATAGGGATCCAGACGTGGCTACACAGTGCACCCTTAGTACTTGTCCTAATATATAGGGGACCCAGACATGACTACACAGTGCACCCTAATGCTTGTCCTAATACACAGGGGACCCAGACATGACTACACAGTACACCCTTAGTACTTGTCCTAATATATAGGGGACTAGACATGGCTACACAGTGCCCCCTTAGTACTTGTCCTAATATACAGGGGGCCCAGACATGGCTACACAGTGCACCCTTAGTACTTATCCTAATATACAGGAGACCCAGACAAGACTACACAGTGCACCCTTAGTACTTGTCCTAATATATAGGAGACCAGACATGGCTATACAGTGCACCCTTAGTACTTGTCCTAATATACAGGGGACCAAGACATGACTACACAGTGCACCCATAGTACTTGTCCTAATATATAGGGGACCCAGACATGGCTACACAGGGCACCCTTAGTACTTGTCCTAATATATAGGGGGCCAGATATGACTACACAGTGCACCCTTAGTACTTATCCTAATATATAGGAGACCAGATATGGCTACACAGTGCACGCTTAGTACTTGTCCTAATATATAGGAGACCAGACATGGCTATACAGTGAACCCTTAGTAATTGTCTTAATATGCAGGGGACCAAGACATGACTACACAGTGCACCCTTAGTACTTGTTCTAATATGCAGGGGAACAAAGATATGGCTACACAGTGCACCCTTAGTACATGTCCTAATATGCAGGGGAACAAAGATATGGCTACACAGTGCACCCTTAGTACTTGTCCTAATATATAGGGGGCCCAGACATGACTACACAGTGCACCTTTAGTACTTGTCCTAATATATAGGAGACCAGATACGGCTACACAGTGCACCCTTAGTATTTGTCCTAATATATAGGAGACCCAATATGGCTACACAGTGCACCCTTAGTACTTGTCCCAATATACAGGAGACCCAATATGGCTATACAGTGCACACTTAGTACTTGTCCTAATATATAGGGGGCCAGACATGACTACACAGTGCACCCTTAGTACTGGTCCTAATATATAGGGGGCCAGACATGACTACACAGTGCACCCTTAGTATTTGTCCTAATATGCAGGGGAACAAAGATATGGCTACACAGTGCACCCTTAGTACTTGTCCTAATATGCAGGGGAACAAAGATATGGCTACACAGTGCACCCTTAGTACTTGTCCTAATATGCAAGGGACCAAGACATGACTTCACAGTGCACCCATAGTACTTGTCCTAATATGTAGGGGACCCAAACATGGCTACACAGGGCACCTTAGTACTTGTCCTAATATGCAGGGGACCAAGACATGACTACACAGTGCACCCTTAGTACTTGTCCTAATATGCAGGGGAACAAAGATATGGTTACACAGTGCACCCTTAGTACTTGTCCTAATATATAGGAGACCAAATATGGGTACACAGTGCACCCTTAGTACTTGTCCTAATATATAGGAGACCAGACATGGCTACACAGTGCACCCTTAGTACTTGTCCTAATATATAGGAGACTAGACATGGCTCCACAGGGCACACTTAGTACTTGTTCTAATATATAGGGACCCAGACATGACTACACAGTGCACCCTTAGTACTTGTCCTAATATATAGGGACCCAGACATGACTACACAGTGCACCCTTAGTACTTGTCCTAATATGCAGGGGAACAAAGATATGGCTACACAGTGCACCCTTAGTACTTGTCCTAATATGCAGGGGACCAAGACATGACTACACAGTGCACCCATAGTACTTGTCCTAATATATAGGGGACCCAGACATGGCTACACAGGGCACCTTAGTACTTGTCCTAATATATAGGGGGCCAGACATGACTACACAGTGCACCCTTAGTACTTGTCTTAATATGCAGGGGACCAAGACATGACTACACAGTGCACCCTTAGTACTTGTCCTAATATGCAGGGGAACAAAGATATGGCTACACAGTGCACCCTTAGTACTTGTCCTAATATGCAGGGGAACAAAGATATGGCTACACAGTGCACCCTTAGTACGTGTCCTAATATGCAGGGGACCAAGACATGACTACACAGTGCACCCATAGTACTTGTCCTAATATATAGGGGACCCAGACATGGCTACACAGGGCACCCTTAGTACTTGTCCTAATATATAGGGGGCCAGACATGACTACACAGTGCACCCTTAGTACTTGTCTTAATATGCAGGGGACCAAGACATGACTACACAGTGCACCCTTAGTACTTGTCCTAATATGCAGGGGAACAAAGATATGGCTACACAGTGCACCCTTAGTACTTGTCCTAATATGCAGGGGAACAAAGATATGGCTACACAGTGCACCCTTAGTACTTGTCCTAATATGCAGGGGAACAAAGATATGGCTACACAGTGCACCCTTAGTACTTGTCCTAATATATAGGGGGCCCAGACAAGACTACACAGTGCACCTTTAGTACTTGTCCTAATATATAGGAGACCAGATACGGCTACAAAGTGCACCCTTAGTACTTGTCCTAATATATAGGAGACCCAATATGGCTACACAGTGCACCCTTAGTACTTGTCCCAATATAAGGAGACCCAGTATGGCTATACAGTGCACACTTAGTACTTGTCCTAATATATAGGGGGCCAGACATGACTACACAGTGCACCCTTAGTACTTGTCCTAATATGCAGGGGAACAAAGATATGGCTACACACTGCACCCTTAGTACTTGTCCTAATATGCAGGGGAACAAAGATATGGCTACACAGTGCACCCTTAGTACTTGTCCTAATATATAGGAGACCAGACATGGCTATACAGTGCACCCTTAGTACTGGTCCTAATATATAGGAGACCAGATATGGGTACACAGTGCACCCTTAGTACTGGTCCTAATACATAGGAGACCAGATATGGGTACACAGTGCACCCTTAGTACTTGTCCTAATATATAGGAGACCAGATATGACTACACAGTGCACCCTTAGTACTTGTCCTAATATATAGGAGACCAGATATGGGTACACAGTGCATCCTTAGTACTTGTCCTAATATGCAGGGGACCAAGACATGGCTACACAGTGCACCCTTAGTACTTGTCCTAATATGCAGGGGACCCAGACATGGCTACACAGTGCACCCTTAGTACTTGTCCTAATATACAGGGGACCAGACATGGCTACACAGAGCACCCATAGTACTTGTCCTAATATATAGGAGACCCAGACATGGCTACACAGTGCACGCTTAGTACTTGTCCTAATTTATAGGAGACCAGACATGGCTACACAGTGCACCCTTAGTACTTGTCCTAATATATAGGAGACCCAGACATGGCTACACAGTGCACCCTTAGTACTTGTCCTAATATACAGGAGACCCAGACATGACTACACAGTGCACCCTTAGTACTTGTCCTAATATACAGGGGGCCCAGACATGACTACACAGTGCACCTTTAGTACTTGTCCTAATATGCAGGGGACCCAGACGTGACTACACAGTGCACCCTTAGTACTTGTCCTAATATATAGGAGACCAGATATGGCTACACAGTGCACCCTTAGTACTTGTCCTAATATATAGGAGACCAGACATGGCTCCAGAGGGCACAGTTAGTACTTGTTCTAATATATAGGGACCCAGACATGACTACACAGTGCACCCTTAGTACTTGTCCTAATATATAGGGACCCAGACATGACTACACAGTGCACCCTCAGTACTTGTCCTAATATATAGGGACCCAGAGATGACTACACAGTGCACCCTTAGTACTTGTCCTAATATATAGGAGACCAGATATGGGTGCACAGTGCACCCTTAGTACTTGTCCTAATATATAGGAGACCAGATATGGCTACACAGTGCACCCTTAGTACTGGTCCTAATATGCAGGGGACCAAGACATGGCTACACAGTGCACCCTTAGCACTTGTCCTAATATATAGGAGACCCAATTTGGCTACACAGTGCACCCTTAGTACTTGTCCTAATATATAAGGGACCAGATATGGCTACACAGTGCACGCTTAGTACTTGTCCTAATATGCAGGGGACCAAGACATGGCTACACAGTGCACCCTTAGTACTTGTCCCAATATATAGGAGACCCAATATGGCTACACAGTGCACCCATAGTACTTGTCCTAATATATAGGAGACCAGACATGGCTACACAGTGCACCCTTAGTACTTGTCCTAATATATAGGAGACCAGACATGGCTACACAGTGCACCCTTAGTACTTGTCCTAATATATAGGAGACCAGACATGGCAACACAGTGCACCCTTAGTACTTGTCCTTATACATAGGGACCCAGACGTGGCTACACAGTGCACCCTTAGTACTTGTTCTAATACATAAGGGGCGCAGACATGGCTACACAATACAGCCTTAGTACTTGTCTTAATATGCAGGGGACCAAGACATGGCTACACAGTGCACCCTTAGTACTTGTCCTAATATGCAGGGGAACAAAGACATGGCTACACAGTGCACCCTTAGTACTTGTCCTAATATATAGGAGACCAGATATGGCTACACAGTGCACCCTTAGTACTTGTCCTAATATATAGGGGACCAGATATGAATACACAGTGCACCCTTAGTACTTGTCCTAATATATAGGGGACCAGATATGGGTACACAGTGCACCCTTAGTACTTGTCCTAATATATAGGAGACCATATATGGCTACACAGTGCACCCTTAGTACTTGTCCTAATATATGGGAGACCAAATATGGGTACATAGTGCACCCTTGGTACTTGTCTTAATATGCAGTGGACCAAGACATGGCTACACAATGCACCATTAGTACTTGTCCTAATATATAGGGGACCCAGACATAGCTACACAGTATAGCCTTAGTACTTGTCCTAATATATAGGGACCCAGACATGACTACACAGTGCACCCTTAGTACTTGTCCTAATATATAGGAGACCCAGACATGGCTACACAGTGCAGCCTTAGTACTTGTTCTAATACATAAGGGGCGCAGACATGGCTACACAGTGCACCCTTAATACTTGTCCTAATATATAGGGGACCAGACATGGCTACACAGTGCACCCTTAGTACTTGTCCTAATATATAGGGGACCCAGACATGACTACACAGTGCACCCTTAGTACTTGTCCTAATATATAGGGGACCAGACATGGCTACACAGTACACCCTTAGTACTTGTCCTAATATATAGGGGACCAGACATGGCTACACAGTACACCCTTAGTACTTGTCCTAATATATAGGAGACCAGATATGGGTACACAGTGCACCCTTAGTACTTGTCCTAATATATAGGAGACCAGATATGGCTACACAGTGCACCCTTAGTACTGGTCCTAATATGCAGGGGACCAAGACATGGCTACACAGTGCACCCTTAGTACTTGTCCTAATATGCAGGGACCCACACATGAGTACACAGTGCACCCTTAGTACTTGTCCTAATATACAGGGACCCACACATGACTACACAGTGCACCCTTAGTACTTGTCCTAATATATGTAGGGGACTCAGATATGGCTACACAGTGCACCCTTAGTACTGGTCCTAATATATAGGGGGCCAGACATGACTACACAGTGCACCCTTAGTATTTGTCCTAATATGCAGGGGAACAAAGATATGGCTACACAGTGCACCCTTAGTACTTGTCCTAATATGCAGGGGAACAAAGATATGGCTACACAGTGCACCCTTAGTACTTGTACTAATATGCAAGGGACCAAGACATGACTTCACAGTGCACCCATAGTACTTGTCCTAATATGTAGGGGACCCAAACATGGCTACACAGGGCACCTTAGTACTTGTCCTAATATGCAGGGGACCAAGACATGACTACACAGTGCACCCTTAGTACTTGTCCTAATATGCAGGGGAACAAAGATATGGCTACACAGTGCACCCTTAGTACTTGTCCTAATATATAGGAGACCAAATATGGGTACACAGTGCACCCTTAGTACTTGTCCTAATATATAGGAGACCAGACATGGCTACACAGTGCACCCTTAGTACTTGTCCTAATATATAGGAGACCACACATGACTACACAGTGCACCCTTAGTACTTGTCCTAATATATGTAGGGGACTTAGATATGGCAACACAGTGCACCCTTAGTACTTGTCCTTATACATAGGGACCCAGACGTGGCTACACAGTGCACCCTTAGTACTTGTTCTAATACATAAGGGGCGCAGACATGGCTACACAGTGCACCCTTAGTACTTGTCCTAATATATAGGGGACCCAGACATGGCTACACAGTGCACCCTCAGTACTTGTCCTAATATATAGGGGACCCAGACATGACTACACAGTATACCCTTAGTACTTGTCCTAATATATAGGGGACCAGACATGGCTACACAGTGCCCCCTTAGTACTTGTCCTAATATACAGGGGGCCCAGACATGGCTACACAGTGCACCCTTAGTACTTATCCTAATATACAGGAGACCCAGACATGACTACACAGTGCACCCTTAGTACTTGTCCTAATATATAGGAGACCCAGACATGGCTACACAGTGCACCCTTAGTACTTGTCCTAATATATAGGGGACCCAGACATGACTACACAGTGCACCCTAATGCTTGTCCTAATATGCAGGGGACCAAGACATGGCTACACAGTGCACGCTTAGTACTTGTCCTAATATATAGGAGACCAGATATGACTACACAGTGCACCCTTAGTACTTGTCCTAATATATAGGGGACCAGACATGGCTACACAGTGCACCCTTAGTACTTGTCCTAATATACAGGAGACCCAGACATGACTACACAGTGCACCCTTAGTACTTGTCCTAATATATAGGGGACCCAGACATGACTACACAGTGCACCCTAATGCTTGTCCTAATACACAGGGGACCCAGACATGACTACACAGTACACCCTTAGTATTTGTCCTAATGTATAGGGGACTAGACATGGCTACACAGTACACCCTTAGTACTTGTCCTAATATATAGGGGACCAGACATGGCTACACAGTGCACCCTTAGTACTTGTTCTAATATATAGGGGACCCAGACATGACTACACAGTGCACCCTTAGTACTTGTCCTAATATATAGGGGACCAGACATGGCTACACAGTACACCCTTAGTACTTGTCCTAATATATAGGGGACCCAGACATGGCCACACAGTGCACCCTTAGTACTTGTCCTAATATGCAGGGGAACAAAGACATGGCTACACAGTGCACCCTTAGTACTTGTCCTAATATGCAGGGGACCCAGACATGGCTACACAGTGCACCCTTAGTACTTGTCCTAATATATAGGAGACCAGATATGGCTACACAGTGCACCCTTAGTACTTGTCCTAATATACAGAGGACCCAGACATGGCTACACAGTGCACCCTTAGTACTTGTTCTAATACATAAGGGGCGCAGACATGGCTACACAATACAGCCTTAGTACTTGTCCTAATATGCAGGGGAACAAAGACATGGCTACACAGTGCACCCTTAGTACTTGTCCTAACATACAGGAGACCCAGACATGGCTACACAGTGCACCCATAGTACTTGTCCTAATATATAGGAGACCAGATATGGGTACACAGTGCACCCTTAGTACTTGTCCTAATATATAGGGGACCCAGACATGGCTACAAAGTGCACCCTTAGTACTTGTCCTAATATATAGGGGACCCAGACATGGCTACACAGTGCACCCTTAGTACTTATCCTAATATATAGGGACTCAGACATGGCTACACAGTGCACCCTTAGTAGTTGTCGTAATACATAGGGATCCAGACGTGGCTACACAGTGCACCCTTAGTACTTGTCCTAATATATAGGGGACCCAGACATGACTACACAGTGCACCCTAATGCTTGTCCTAATACACAGGGGACCCAGACATGACTACACAGTACACCCTTAGTACTTGTCCTAATATATAGGGGACCAGACATGGCTACACAGTGCCCCCTTAGTACTTGTCCTAATATACAGGGGGCCCAGACATGGCTACACAGTGCACCCTTAGTACTTATCCTAATATACAGGAGACCCAGACAAGACTACACAGTGCACCCTTAGTACTTGTCCTAATATATAGGAGACCCAGACATGGCTACACAGTGCACCCTTAGTACTTATCCTAATATATAGGGACTCAGACATGGCTACACAGTGCACCCTTAGTACTTGTCCTAATATATAGGGGACCCAGACATGACTACACAGTGCACTCTAATGCTTGTCCTAATATGCAGGGGACCAAGACATGGCTACACAGTGCACGCTTAGTACTTGTCCTAATATATAGGAGACCAGATATGGCTACACAGTGCACCCTTAGTACTTGTACTAATATATAGGGACCCAGACATGGCTACACAGTGCACCCTTAGTACTTGTCCTAATACATAGGGACCCAGATATGACTACACAGTGCACCCTTAGTACTTATCCTAATATATAGGAGACCAGATATGGCTACACAGTGCACGCTTAGTACTTGTCCTAATATATAGGAGACCAGACATGGCTATACAGTGCACCCTTAGTACTTGTCCTAATATACAGGGGACCAAGACATGACTACACAGTGCACCCATAGTACTTGTCCTAATATATAGGGGACCCAGACATGGCTACACAGGGCACCCTTAGTACTTGTCCTAATATATAGGGGGCCAGATATGACTACACAGTGCACCCTTAGTACTTATCCTAATATATAGGAGACCAGATATGGCTACACAGTGCACGCTTAGTACTTGTCCTAATATATAGGAGACCAGACATGGCTATACAGTGAACCCTTAGTAATTGTCTTAATATGCAGGGGACCAAGACATGACTACACAGTGCACCCTTAGTACTTGTTCTAATATGCAGGGGAACAAAGATATGGCTACACAGTGCACCCTTAGTACATGTCCTAATATGCAGGGGAACAAAGATATGGCTACACAGTGCACCCTTAGTACTTGTCCTAATATATAGGGGGCCCAGACATGACTACACAGTGCACCTTTAGTACTTGTCCTAATATATAGGAGACCAGATACGGCTACACAGTGCACCCTTAGTATTTGTCCTAATATATAGGAGACCCAATATGGCTACACAGTGCACCCTTAGTACTTGTCCCAATATACAGGAGACCCAATATGGCTATACAGTGCACACTTAGTACTTGTCCTAATATATAGGGGGCCAGACATGACTACACAGTGCACCCTTAGTACTGGTCCTAATATATAGGGGGCCAGACATGACTACACAGTGCACCCTTAGTATTTGTCCTAATATGCAGGGGAACAAAGATATGGCTACACAGTGCACCCTTAGTACTTGTCCTAATATGCAGGGGAACAAAGATATGGCTACACAGTGCACCCTTAGTACTTGTCCTAATATGCAAGGGACCAAGACATGACTTCACAGTGCACCCATAGTACTTGTCCTAATATGTAGGGGACCCAAACATGGCTACACAGGGCACCTTAGTACTTGTCCTAATATGCAGGGGACCAAGACATGACTACACAGTGCACCCTTAGTACTTGTCCTAATATGCAGGGGAACAAAGATATGGTTACACAGTGCACCCTTAGTACTTGTCCTAATATATAGGAGACCAAATATGGGTACACAGTGCACCCTTAGTACTTGTCCTAATATATAGGAGACCAGACATGGCTACACAGTGCACCCTTAGTACTTGTCCTAATATATAGGAGACCAGACATGGCTCCACAGGGCACACTTAGTACTTGTTCTAATATATAGGGACCCAGACATGACTACACAGTGCACCCTTAGTACTTGTCCTAATATATAGGGACCCAGACATGACTACACAGTGCACCCTTAGTACTTGTCCTAATATGCAGGGGAACAAAGATATGGCTACACAGTGCACCCTTAGTACTTGTCCTAATATGCAGGGGACCAAGACATGACTACACAGTGCACCCATAGTACTTGTCCTAATATATAGGGGACCCAGACATGGCTACACAGGGCACCTTAGTACTTGTCCTAATATATAGGGGGCCAGACATGACTACACAGTGCACCCTTAGTACTTGTCTTAATATGCAGGGGACCAAGACATGACTACACAGTGCACCCTTAGTACTTGTCCTAATATGCAGGGGAACAAAGATATGGCTACACAGTGCACCCTTAGTACTTGTCCTAATATGCAGGGGAACAAAGATATGGCTACACAGTGCACCCTTAGTACGTGTCCTAATATGCAGGGGACCAAGACATGACTACACAGTGCACCCATAGTACTTGTCCTAATATATAGGGGACCCAGACATGGCTACACAGGGCACCCTTAGTACTTGTCCTAATATATAGGGGGCCAGACATGACTACACAGTGCACCCTTAGTAATTGTCTTAATATGCAGGGGACCAAGATATGACTACACAGTGCACCCTTAGTACTTGTCCTAATATGCAGGGGAACAAAGATATGGCTACACAGTGCACCCTTAGTACTTGTCCTAATATGCAGGGGAACAAAGATATGGCTACACAGTGCACCCTTAGTACTTGTCCTAATATGCAGGGGAACAAAGATATGGCTACACAGTGCACCCTTAGTACTTGTCCTAATATATAGGGGGCCCAGACAAGACTACACAGTGCACCTTTAGTACTTGTCCTAATATATAGGAGACCAGATACGGCTACAAAGTGCACCCTTAGTACTTGTCCTAATATATAGGAGACCCAATATGGCTACACAGTGCACCCTTAGTACTTGTCCCAATATACAGGAGACCCAATATGGCTATACAGTGCACACTTAGTACTTGTCCTAATATATAGGGGGCCAGACATGACTACACAGTGCACCCTTAGTACTTGTCCTAATATGCAGGGGAACAAAGATATGGCTACACACTGCACCCTTAGTACTTGTCCTAATATGCAGGGGAACAAAGATATGGCTACACAGTGCACCCTTAGTACTTGTCCTAATATATAGGAGACCAGACATGGCTATACAGTGCACCCTTAGTACTGGTCCTAATATATAGGAGACCAGATATGGGTACACAGTGCACCCTTAGTACTGGTCCTAATACATAGGAGACCAGATATGGGTACACAGTGCACCCTTAGTACTTGTCCTAATATATAGGAGACCAGATATGACTACACAGTGCACCCTTAGTACTTGTCCTAATATATAGGAGACCAGATATGGGTACACAGTGCATCCTTAGTACTTGTCCTAATATGCAGGGGACCAAGACATGGCTACACAGTGCACCCTTAGTACTTGTCCTAATATGCAGGGGACCCAGACATGGCTACACAGTGCACCCTTAGTACTTGTCCTAATTTATAGGAGACCAGACATGGCTACACAGTGCACCCTTAGTACTTGTCCTAATATATAGGAGACCCAGACATGGCTACACAGTGCACCCTTAGTACTTGTCCTAATATACAGGAGACCCAGACATGACTACACAGTGCACCCTTAGTACTTGTCCTAATATACAGGGGGCCCAGACATGACTACACAGTGCACCTTTAGTACTTGTCCTAATATGCAGGGGACCCAGACGTGACTACACAGTGCACCCTTAGTACTTGTCCTAATATATAGGAGACCAGATATGGCTACACAGTGCACCCTTAGTACTTGTCCTAATATATAGGAGACCAGACATGGCTCCAGAGGGCACAGTTAGTACTTGTTCTAATATATAGGGACCCAGACATGACTACACAGTGCACCCTTAGTACTTGTCCTAATATATAGGGACCCAGACATGACTACACAGTGCACCCTCAGTACTTGTCCTAATATATAGGGACCCAGACATGACTACACAGTGCACCCTTAGTACTTGTCCTAATATATAGGAGACCAGATATGGGTGCACAGTGCACCCTTAGTACTTGTCCTAATATATAGGAGACCAGATATGGCTACACAGTGCACCCTTAGTACTGGTCCTAATATGCAGGGGACCAAGACATGGCTACACAGTGCACCCTTAGCACTTGTCCTAATATATAGGAGACCCAATTTGGCTACACAGTGCACCCTTAGTACTTGTCCTAATATATAAGGGACCAGATATGGCTACACAGTGCACCCTTAGTACTTGTCCTAATATGCAGGGGACCAAGACATGGCTACACAGTGCACCCTTAGTACGTGTCCCAATATATAGGAGACCCAATATGGCTACACAGTGCACCCATAGTACTTGTCCTAATATATAGGAGACCAGACATGGCTACACAGTGCACCCTTAGTACTTGTCCTAATATATAGGAGACCAGACATGGCTACACAGTGCACCCTTAGTACTTGTCCTAATATATGTAGGGGACTCAGATATGGCAACACAGTGCACCCTTAGTACTTGTCCTTATACATAGGGACCCAGACGTGGCTACACAGTGCACCCTTAGTACTTGTTCTAATACATAAGGGGCGCAGACATGGCTACACAATACAGCCTTAGTACTTGTCTTAATATGCAGGGGACCAAGACATGGCTACACAGTGCACCCTTAGTACTTGTCCTAATATGCAGGGGAACAAAGACATGGCTACACAGTGCACCCTTAGTACTTGTCCTAATATATAGGAGACCAGATATGGCTACACAGTGCACCCTTAGTACTTGTCCTAATATATAGGGGACCAGATATGAATACACAGTGCACCCTTAGTACTTGTCCTAATATATAGGGGACCAGATATGGGTACACAGTGCACCCTTAGTACTTGTCCTAATATATAGGAGACCATATATGGCTACACAGTGCACCCTTAGTACTTGTCCTAATATATGGGAGACCAAATATGGGTACATAGTGCACCCTTGGTACTTGTCTTAATATGCAGTGGACCAAGACATGGCTACACAATGCACCATTAGTACTTGTCCTAATATATAGGGGACCCAGACATAGCTACACAGTATAGCCTTAGTACTTGTCCTAATATATAGGGACCCAGACATGACTACACAGTGCACCCTTAGTACTTGTCCTAATATATAGGAGACCCAGACATGGCTACACAGTGCAGCCTTAGTACTTGTTCTAATACATAAGGGGCGCAGACATGGCTACACAGTGCACCCTTAATACTTGTCCTAATATATAGGGGACCAGACATGGCTACACAGTGCACCCTTAGTACTTGTCCTAATATATAGGGGACCCAGACATGACTACACAGTGCACCCTTAGTACTTGTCCTAATATATAGGGGACCAGACATGGCTACACAGTACACCCTTAGTACTTGTCCTAATATATAGGGGACCAGACATGGCTACACAGTACACCCTTAGTACTTGTCCTAATATATAGGAGACCAGATATGGGTACACAGTGCACCCTTAGTACTTGTCCTAATATATAGGAGACCAGATATGGCTACACAGTGCACCCTTAGTACTGGTCCTAATATGCAGGGGACCAAGACATGGCTACACAGTGCACCCTTAGTACTTGTCCTAATATGCAGGGACCCACACATGAGTACACAGTGCACCCTTAGTACTTGTCCTAATATACAGGGACCCACACATGACTACACAGTGCACCCTTAGTACTTGTCCTAATATATGTAGGGGACTCAGATATGGCTACACAGTGCACCCTTAGTACTTGTCCTAATCCATAGGGACCCTGACGTGGCTACACAGTGCACCCTTAGTACTTGTTCTAATACATAAGGGGCGCAGACATGGCTACACAGTGCACCCTTAGTACTTGTCCTAATATATAGGGGACCCAGACATGGCTACACAGTGCACCCTTAGTACTTGTCCTAATATATAGGGGACCCAGACATGACTACACAGTGCACCCTTAGTACTTATCCTAATATACAGGAGACCCAGACATGACTACACAGTGCACCCTTAGTACTTGTCCTAATATATAGGGGACCAGACATGGCTACACAGTGCCCCCTTAGTACTGGTCCTAATATGCAGGGGACCAAGACATGGCTACACAGTGCACCCTTAGTACTTGTCCTAATATGCAGGGACCCACACATGACTACACAGTGCACCCTTAGTACTTGTCCTAATATACAGGGGGCCCAGACATGGCTACACAGTGCACCCTTAGTACTTGTCCTAATATATAGGGGACCCAGACATGACTACACAGTGCACCCTAATGCTTGTCCTAATATGCAGGTGACCAAGACATGGCTACACCGTGCACCCTTAGTACTTGTCCTAATATATAGGAGACCAGACATGGCTACACAGTGCACCCTTAGTACTTGTCCTGATATGCAGGGGACCCAGACATGGCTACACAGTGCACGCTTAGTACTTGTCCTAATATATAGGAGACCAGATATGGCTACACAGTGCACCCTTAGTACTTGTCCTAATATATAGGAGACCCAGTATGGCTACACAGTGCACCCTGAGTACTTGTCCTAATATATAGGGGACCAGACATGACTACACAGTGCACCCTTAGTACTTGTCCTAATATACAGGAGACCCAGATATGACTACACAATGCACCCTTAGTACTTGTCCTAATATGCAGGGGACCCAGACGTGACTACACAGTGCACCCTTAGTATTTGTCCTAATATATAGGAGACCAGATATGGCTACACAGTGCACCCTTAGTACTTGTCCTAATATATAGGAGACCAGACATGGCTACACAGTGCACCCTTAGTACTTGTCCTAATATATAGGGACCCAGGCATGACTACACAGTGCACCCTTAGTACTTGTCCTAATATATAGGGACCAAGACATGACTACACAGTGCACCCTTAGTACTTGTCCTAATATATAGGGACCAAGACATGGCTACACAGTGCACCCTTAGTACTTGTGCTAATATGCAGGGGACCAAGACATGGCTACACAGTGCACCCTTAGTACTTGTCCTAATATATAGGAGACCAGATATGGGTACACAGTGCACCCTTAGTACTTGTCCTAATATATAGGGGACCCAGACATCGCTACACAGTGCACCCTTAGTACTTGTCCTAATATACAGAGGACCCAGACATGGCTACACAGTGCACCCTTAGTACTTGTTCTAATACATAAGGGACGCAGACATGGCTACACAATACAGCCTTAGTACTTGTCTTAATATGCAGGGGACCAAGACATGGCTACACAGTGCACCCTTAGTACTTGTCCTAATATGCAGGGGAACAAAGACATGGCTACACAGTGCACCCTTAGTACTTGTCCTAATATGCAGGGGACCAAGACATGGCTACACAGTGCACGCTTAGTACTTGTCCTAATATATAGGAGACCAGATACGGCTACACAGTGCACCCTTAGTACTTGTCCTAATATATAGGGGACCAGACATGACTACACAGTGCACCCTTAGTACTTGTCCTAATATATAGGGGACCAAGACATGGCTACACAGTGCACCCTTAGTACTTGTCCTAATATGCAGGGGAACAAAGACATGGCTACACAGTGCACCCTTAGTACTTGTCCTAATATGCAGGGGACCAAGACATGGCTACACAGTGCACGCTTAGTACTTGTCCTAATATATAGGAGAGCAGATACGGCTACACAGTGCACCCTTAGTACTTGTCCTAATATATAAGGGACCAGATATGGCTACACAGTGCACCCTTAGTACTTGTCCTAATATATAGGAGACCAGATATGGGTACACAGTGCACCCTTAGTACTTGTCCTAATATATAGGAGACCAGATATGGGTACACAGTGCACCCTTAGTACTTGTCCTAATATACAGGAGACCCAGACATGACTACACAGTGCACCCTTAGTACTTCTCCTAATATATAGGAGACCAGACATGGCTCCACAGGGCACAGTTAGTACTTGTTCTAATATATAGGGACTCAGACATGGCTACACAGTGCACCCTTAGTACTTGTCCTAATATATAGGGACCCAGACATGACTACACAGGACACGCTTAGTACTTTTCCTAATATACAGTAGACCCAGACATGGCTACACAGTGCACCCTTAGTACTTGTCCTAATATATAGGGACCAGACATGGCTACACAGTGCACCGTTAGTAGTAGTCCTAATATATAGGGGAACCAGACATGACTACACTGGGCACCCTTAGTACTTGTCCTAATATACAGGAGACCAGACATGACTACACAGTGCACCCTTAGTACTTGTCCTAATATATAGGGGACCCAGACATGACTACAGAGTGCACCCTTAGTACTTATCCTAATATACAGGAGACCAGACATGACTAAACAGTGCACCCTTAGTACTTGTCCTAATATATAGGAGACCAGATATGGCTACACAGTGAACCCTTAGTACCTTTCCTAATATATAGGAGACCAGACATGGCTACACAGTGCACCCTTAGTACTTGTCCTAATATATAGGAGACCAGACATGGCTACACAGTGCACCCTTAGTACTTGTCCTAATATATGTAGGGGACTCAGATATGGCAACACAGTGCACCCTTAGTACTTGTCCTTATACATAGGGACCCAGACGTGGCTACACAGTGCACCCTTAGTACTTGTTCTAATACATAAGGGGCGCAGACATGGCTACACAGTGCACCCTTAGTACTTGTCCTAATATATTGGGGACCCAGACATGGCTACACAGTGCACGCTTAGTACTTGTCCTAATATATAGGGGACCCAGACATGACTACACAGTATACCCTTAGTACTTGTCCTAATATACAGGAGACCAGACATGACTACACAGTGCACCCTTAGTACTTGTCCTAATATATAGGGGACCCAGACATGACTACAGAGTGCACCCTTAGTACTTATCCTAATATACAGGAGACCAGACATGACTAAACAGTGCACCCTTAGTACTTGTCCTAATATATAGGAGACCAGATACGGCTACACAGTGCATCCTTAGTACTTGTCCTAATATATAGGAGACCAGATATGGCTATACAGTGAACCCTTAGTACTTGTCCTAATATATAGGAGACCAGACATGGCTACACAGTGCACCCTTAGTACTTGTCCTAATATATAGGAGACCAGACATGGCTACACAGTGCACCCTTAGTACTTGTCCTAATATATGTAGGGGACTCAGATATGGCAACACAGTGCACCCTTAGTACTTGTCCTTATACATAGGGACCCAGACGTGGCTACACAGTGCACCCTTAGTACTTGTTCTAATACATAAGGGGCGCAGACATGGCTACACAGTGCACCCTTAGTACTTGTCCTAATATATAGGGGACCCAGACATGACTACACAGTATACCCTTAGTGCTTGTCCTAATATATAGGGGACCAGACATGGCTACACAGTGCCCCCTTAGTACTTGTCCTAATATACAGGGGGCCCAGACATGGCTACACAGTGCACCCTTAGTACTTGTCCTAATATATAGGAGACCAGACATGGCTACACAGTGCACCCTTAGTACTTGTCCTTATACATAGGGACCCAGACGTGGCTACACAGTGCACCCTTAGTACTTGTTCTAATACATAAGGGGCGCAGACATGGCTACACAGTGCACCCTTAGTACTTGTCCTAATATATAGGGGACCCAGACATGACTACACAGTATACCCTTAGTGCTTGTCCTAATATATAGGGGACCAGACATGGCTACACAGTGCCCCCTTAGTACTTGTCCTAATATACAGGGGGCCCAGACATGGCTACACAGTGCACCCTTAGTACTTGTCCTAATATATAGGAGACCAGACATGGCTACACAGTGCACCCTTAGTACTTGTCCTAATATATGTAGGGGACTCAGATATGGCAACACAGTGCACCCTTAGTACTTGTCCTTATACATAGGGACCCAGACGTGGCTACACAGTGCACCCTTAGTACTTGTTCTAATACATAAGGGGCGCAGACATGGCTACACAGTGCACCCTTAGTACTTGTCCTAATATATTGGGGACCCAGACATGGCTACACAGTGCACGCTTAGTACTTGTCCTAATATATAGGGGACCCAGACATGACTACACAGTATACCCTTAGTACTTGTCCTAATATACAGGAGACCAGACATGACTACACAGTGCACCCTTAGTACTTGTCCTAATATATAGGGGACCCAGACATGACTACAGAGTGCACCCTTAGTACTTATCCTAATATACAGGAGATCAGACATGACTAAACAGTGCACCCTTAGTACTTGTCCTAATATATAGGAGACCAGATACGGCTACACAGTGCATCCTTAGTACTTGTCCTAATATATAGGAGACCAGATATGGCTATACAGTGAACCCTTGGTACTTGTCCTAATATATAGAAGACCAGACATGGCTACACAGTGCACCCTTAGTACTTGTCCTAATATATAGGAGACCAGACATGGCTACATAGTGCACCCTTAGTACTTGTCCTAATATATGTAGGGGACTCAGATATGGCAACACAGTGCACCCTTAGTACTTGTCCTTATACATAGGGACCCAGACGTGGCTACACAGTGCACCCTTAGTACTTGTTCTAATACATAAGGGGCGCAGACATGGCTACACAGTGCACCCTTAGTACTTGTTCTAATACATAAGGGGCGCAGACATGGCTACACAGTGCACCCTTAGTACTTGTCCTAATATATAGGGGACCCAGACATGACTACACAGTATACCCTTAGTGCTTGTCCTAATATATAGGGGACCAGACATGGCTACACAGTGCCCCCTTAGTACTTGTCCTAATATACAGGGGGCCCAGACATGGCTACACAGTGCACCCTTAGTACTTATCCCAATATACAGGAGACCCATACATGACTACACAGTGCACCCTTAGTACTTGTCCTAATATATAGGAGACCCAGACATGGCTACACAGTGCACCCTTAGTACTTATCCTAATATATAGGGACTCAGACATGGCTACACAGTGCACCCTTAGTACTTGTCCTAATATATAGGGGACACAGACATGGCTACACAGTACACCCTTAGTACTTGTCCTAATATATAGGGGACCAGACATGGCTACACAGTGCACCCTTAATACTTGTCCTAATATATAGGGCACCCACCCATGGATACACAGTGCACCCTTAGTACTTGTTCTAATACATAAGGGGCCCAGACATGGCTACACACCGCACCCTTAGTACTTGCCCATTCTTGTTGCCCTGCTATGTGCCCCCACTCTGCACCCTGACATGGAAACTACATGTGAGCAGCCACACATAGATATTTCAGGGTGCAGATGGCTTGGGCGGCACAGAATGGCACTGTGGGCCACATGTGGCCTCCGGGCGGTATGTTGTGCACCCCTGGCTTACAGTACCAGTAGAGTAACATCCTGGTTTGTGATATAAGTGCTTCCATAAGGCCGGTCCTAATATATACTTTAGTGAACACTTTGGTATTTATTACTGTTTTAGCTGTTTTTCCTCTTTGGTAGAGATGAGCGAACGTACTCGTTCGAGCTTGATATTCGTGCGAATATTACGGTGTTCGGGATGCTCGTTACTCGTAACGAGTACCACGCGGTGTTCGGGTTACTTTCACTTTCCTCTCTGAGACGTTAGCGCGCTTTTCTTGTCAATTGAAAGACAGGGAAGGCATTACAACTTCCCACTGTGACGTTCAAGCCCTATACCACCCCCCTGCTGTGAGTGGCTAGGGTGATCAGATATCACCCGAGTATAAAAGTCGGCCCCTCCTGCGGCTCGGCTCAGATGCCGTGTGAGTTAGTGAGGGAAAGTGCTGTTCTATTGGAGTTGCTGTAGGGAGAGTGTTTGTAGTGAGTGTAGGCTTCAAGAACCCCAACGGTCCTTCTTAGGGCCACATCTACCTGTGTGCAGGCTGCTGTTATCAGTGGAAATTTATTATTTTTTTTTCTCAAAATCGGCAGTGCAGAGCATTGCACCCGGTATTAGGGACAGAAGTGGTGCTTAGGCAGGGAGAGTGTTAGGAGTGAGTGTAGCCTTCAAGATCCTCAACGGTCCTTTCTAGGGCCACATTTAACTGTGTGGAGTACTGTGCTGGCTGCTGTTAGCTGTGTTGCTAATTTTTTTTTTTTCTTCTCAAAATCGGCAGTGCAGAGCATTGCACCCGCTATTAGGGACAGAAGTGGTGCTTAGGCAGGGAGAGTGTTAGGAGTGAGTGTAGCCTTCAAGATCCTCAACAGTCCTTTCTAGGGCCACATTTAACTGTGTGGAGTACTGTGCAGGCTGCTGTTAGCTGTGTTGCTTTTTTTTTTTCTCAAAATCAGCGGTGCAGAGCATTGCACCCTCCATTGATACTACAGGCACAGAATTGTGTAGGCAGGGCCACAACACAGTTATTAGTCATTGAATAGACGCAGTGGGCCTATCCTTTTAAACAAAAGGGAAGAAAGTATATTTGCCCTGTCTCTGTCAGTCCTAAGGGCTCTGGGTACGTGTGTGCTGCGTGGAGAACGTAAAAAAATCAGACGCAACCAGCTACGGTTGAGTGCAGCCTTGCGCCAATTTCTTTCCTGCCTGGAAAATCAAATCACTGGTAATACAGCATGCTGAGGGGTAGGGGTAGGCCTAGAGGATGTGGACGCGGCCGAGGACGCGGAGGGCCAAGTGAGGGTGTGGGCACAGGCCGAGCCAGTGCGGTGGCCAGGGGTAGAGGCAGGGCCAGACCGAATAATCCACCAACTGTTTCCCAAAGCGCCCCCTCGCGCCATGCCACCCTGCACAGGTCAAGGTGCTCTACGGTGTGGCAGTTTTTCACAGAGACGCCTGACGACCGACGAACAGTGGTGTGCAACCTTTGTCGCGCCAAGATCAGCTGGGGAGGCACCACCAACAGCATGCGCAGGCATATGATGGCCAAGCACCCCACAAGGTGGGACGATGCCCGTTCACCGCCTCCGGTTTGCACTACTGCCTCTCCCCCTGTGCCCCAACCTGCCACTGAGATCCAACCCCCCTCTGAGGACACAGGCACTACCGTCTCCTGGCCTGCACCCACACCCTCACCTCCGCTGTCCTCGGCCCCATCCAGCAATGTCTCTCAGCGCAGCGTCCAGACGTCGCTAGTGCCACAGTTTGAGCGCAAGCGCAAGTACGACGCCACGCGCCCGCACGCTCAAGCGTTAAACGTGCACATTGCACAATTGATCAGCCTAGAGATGCTGCCGTATAGGCTTGTGGAAACGGAGGCTTTCAAAAGCATGATGGCGGCGGCTGCCCCGCGCTACTCGGTTCCCAGTCGCCACTACTTTTCCCGATGTGCCGTCCCAGCCCTGCACGACCACGTCTCCCGCAACATTGTACGCGCCCTCACCAACGCGGTTACTGCCAAGGTCCACTTAACAACGGACACGTGGACAAGCACAGGCGGGCAGGGCCACTATATCTCCCTGACGGCACATTGGGTGAATTTAGTGGAGGCTGGGACAGAGTCAGAGCCTGGGACCGCTCACGTCCTACCCACCCCCAGAATTGCGGGCCACAACTCGGTGGTGGTATCTGCGGCGGTGTATGCTTCCTCCACTAAAGCACCTTCCTCCTCCTCCTCCTCCTCCAACGCAACCTCTGTCTCGCAATCAAGATGTGTCAGCAGCACGTCGCCAGCAGTCGGTGTCACGCGGCGTGGCAGCACAGCGGTGGGCAAGCGTCAGCAGGCCGTGCTGAAACTACTCAGCTTAGGAGATAGGAGGCACACGGCCCACGAACTGCTGCAGGGTCTGACAGAGCAGACCGACCACTGGCTTTCGGCGCTGAGCCTCCAACCGGGCATGGTCGTGTGTGACAACGGCCGTAACCTGGTGGCGGCTCTGCAGCTCGGCAGCCTCACGCACGTGCCATGCCTGGCCCATGTCTTTAATTTGGTGGTTCAGCGCTTTCTGAAAAGCTACCCCCACTTGTCATACCTGCTCGGAAAGGTGCGCCAGCTCTGCGCACATTTCCGCAAATCCCACACGCACGCTGCCACCCTGCGGACACTGCAACATAGGTTTAATCTGCCAGTGCACCGACTGCTGTGCGACGTGCCCACACAGTGGAACTCTACGCTCCACATGTTGGCCAGACTCTATGAGCAGCGTAGAGCTATAGTGGAATACCAACTCCAACTTGTGCGGCGCAGTGGGAGTCAGCCTCCTCAATTATTTACAGAAGAGTGGCCCTGGTTGGCAGCCATCTGCCAGGTCCTTGGAAAATTTGAGGAGTCTACCCAGGTGGTGAGCGGCGATGCTGCAATCATTAGTGTCACCATTCCTCTGCTATGCATCTTGAGAAGTTCCCTGCAAAGCATAAAGGCAGACGCTTTGCGCTTGGAAACAGAGCCGGGGGAAGACAGTATGTCGCTGGATAGTCAGAGCACCCTCCTGTCTATATCTCAGCGTGTTGAGGAGGAGGAGGAGGAGCATGAGGAGGATGAGGAGGAGGGGGAAGAGACAGCTTGGCCCACTGCTGACGGTACCCATGCTGCTTGCCTGTCATCCTTTCAGCGTGTATGGCCTGAGGAGGAGGAAGAGGAGGAGGATCCTGAAAGTGATCTTCCTAGTGAAGACAGCCATGTGTTGCGTACAGGTACCCTGGCACACATGGCTGACTTCATGTTAGGATGCCTTTCTCGTGACCCTCGCGTTACACGCATTCTGGCCACTACGGATTACTGGGTGTACACACTGCTCGATCCACGGTATAAGGAGAGCCTTTGCACTCTCATTCCTGAAGAGGAAAGGGGTTCGAGAATGATGCTATACCACAGGGCGCTGGTGGACAAACTGATGGTAAACTTCCCATCCGACAGCGCTAGTGGCAGAAGGCGCAGTTCCGAGGGCCAGGTAGCAGGGGAGGCGCAGAGATCAGGCAGCATGTACAGCGCAGGCAGGGGAACATTCTCCAAGGCCTTTGCCAGCTTTATGGCTCCCCAGCAAGACTGTGTCACCGCTCCCCAGTCAAGGCTGAGTCGGCGGGAGCACTGTAAAAGGATGGTGAGGGAGTACGTAGCCGATCGCACGACCGTCCTCCGTGACGCCTCTGCCCCCTACAACTACTGGGTGTTGAAGCTGGACACGTGGCCTGAACTCGCACTGTATGCCCTGGAGGTGCTTGCTTGTCCTGCGGCTAGCGTCTTGTCAGAGAGTGTGTTTAGTGCGGCTGGGGGAATCATCACGGATAAGCGTACCCACCTGTCAACCGACAGTGCCGACAGGCTTACACTCATCAAGATGAACAAAGCCTGGATTTCCCCAGACTTCTCTTCTCCACCAGCGGACAGCAGCGATACGTAAGCAATACGTAGGCTGCACCCGCGGATGGAAGCTACGTTCTCTCTCACCATCCAAAACGGGGACATTTCTGCTTCATCAATCTGTGTCTAATATTCCTCCTCCTCCTCCTGCTCCTCCTCCTGAAACCTCACGTAATCACGCTGAACGGGCAATTTTTCTTAGGGCCACAAGGCTCACTCATATAATTTTTCTAAACATTTTTTATATGTTTCAATGCTCTTAAAAGCGTTGAAACTTTAACTTGAACCAATTTTTCGTTAAACTGGGCTGCCTCCAGGCCTAGTTACCACTTAACCCCTTGAGTGGCACGCCCGGAAAATTTCCGGGGACGAGCTCCACTGCTCATAGCAACATAGCCCGGAAGATTTCCGGGCTATGTATCACTATGGGAGCTGCAGAGCACAGTGCCACAAGCTGTGACAGTGTGCTCTGCCTGCACAGATCCACAGAGAGCAGTGCAAGGGCTTTGAAAAACCAGCAGAAGATATTGCCGACATGTCGGCAATCTCCTGCTTTGTTTACAGGTTGCCATAGAGACCATCGGCTTGTCAGAAGCAAGCCGATGGTCTCTGTGGCAGGGAGAGCTGGTTGTTAGCTGTCAGAGGACAGCTAGGTACTAGCTCTTACAGCAGAGATCAGAGAAAACCTCCGATCTCTGCTGTGTTAACCCTTTACATGCTGCAGTCTATGTGACTGCAGCATGTAAAGGGTTGTCACTGCAGCATGTAAAGGGCTGACCCCCGGAATGTGATCAGGGGTCCTGATGGGTCCCTGTGGAAGTCCCCTAAAGGGACAAAAAATAAAAAAAAATGTTAAAAAATAATAAAAAAAAAAAGTAAAAAAATTATTAAAAAAATAAAAAAAACACTTGTCTCCCTTTACTTTGTAAAAAATCAAAAATACAATCACACATGTGGTATCCATGCATCGTAATGACCCAGAGAAGGAAGTTAATACATTATTTAACCCCTTAATGACATGGCCCCTTTTTTTCTTTTTTCCCCATTTCTTTTTTTCCTCCCCCCTGTTTAAAAAATCACAACTTGTCCCGCAAAAAACAAGCCCTCATATGGCCATGTCAATGGAAAAATGAAAAAGTTATGGCTCTTGAGATGCAACGGCAAAACTAGTTGAAATTCAATGATTAGACCATTTTAAAAAACCTGCCCTGGTGGGCACGACAGGGTGGTAGGAAACCCGCCACTCAAGGGGTTAAGCCACATTAACCAAAGCGATTAATGGGTTTCACCTGCCCTCTTGGTTGGCCATGGCCAATTTTTTGGATGTACATTAGTACTGTTGATACAGCAATTTTTGTGGGCCCTCGCCTACAGTGTAATCAAATGAATTTTTAGCCCACCTGCATTACAGCTGACGTTACATCCGCTGTGTTGGGCAATGCAATGGGATATTTTTGTGTATCGCTGGTGGGTTCCAGGGAGCCACCCATGCTGTAGGTGCACAGGGAGTTTAACCTACATGTGTCCACTTGTAAAGAACCCCAGTCTGACTGGGGCATGCAGTGTGGGCCGAAGCCCACCTGCATTAAGCACGACATTACTACCTCCGCTGTGTTGGGCAATGCAATGGGATATTTTTATGTACCGCCGGTGGCTTCCTGGCACCCACCCATGCTGTGGGTCCACAGGGAATTATAAATGCATCTGTTTCCACTTGTAAAGAACCCCAGTCAGACTGGGGCATGCAGTGTGGGCCGAAGCCCACCTGCATTAAACATGACATTACTACCTCAGCTGTGATGGGCACTGCAATGGGATATTTTTATGTACCGCCGGTGGGTTCCAGGGAGCCACCCATGCTGTCGGTCCACAGGGACTTCACAATAGGGAGTTGTACCTGCCTGTGTCTATGAATTAAAAAGCCCGGTCTGACTGGGGCATGCAGACACCTTGACAGAATGAATAGTGTGTGGCACATAGGTTCCCCATTGCTATGCCCACGTGTGCAGCTCCTGATGGCGGTGGCACAGGATTTTATTTCTCATTGCTTCTGTACAGCATTGTGGGCTATCGCCCCGCCCCTTTTAAAGAGGGTCGCTGCCTAGCCGTGCCAACCCTCTGCAGTGTGTGCCTGCGGTTCCTCCTCATGGCAGACGCACTTATAAATAGACATGAGTGTGGCGTGGCATGAGGGCAGCTGAAGGCTGCGCAGGGACAATTTGGTGTGCGCTGTGGACACTGGGTCGTGCGGGGGGGTTGGGCAGCATGTAACCCAGGAGAAGTGGCAGCGGAGTGTCATGCAGGCAGTGATTGTGCTTTGTTGGAGGTAGTGTGGTGCTTAGCTAAGGTATGCATTGCTAATGAGGGCTTTTCAGAAGTAAAAGTTGTTGGGAGAGGGGGGGGGCACTCTTGCCGGTATTGTGGCTTAATAGTGGGACCTGTGAACTTGAGATGCAGCCCAACATGTAGCCCCTCGCCTGCCCTATCCGTTGCTGTGTCGTTCCCATCACTTTCTTGAATTGCCCAGATTTTCACACATGAAAACCTTAGCAAGCATCGGCGAAATACAAAAATGCTCGGGTCGCCCATTGACTTCAATGGGGTTCGTTACTCGAAACGAACCCTCGAGCATCGCGATAATTTAGTCCCGAGTAACGAGCACCCGAGCATTTTGGTGCTTGCTCATCTCTACTCTTTGGTTCGCTCCCATATAGTTCTAGTGTGGAGACGAGGCTACTGACCAAAAGCTGGTAGAGAAGTCCAAGTTTATGTAGCTTTTTGTGCACTAATGAAAGAGCCTCTTAATCTTTCCAGGTCCTGTGTGATCATACCCAGTGGGCTCCGGGCAAACAGGGAGATGAGCAACTCTGATGCTGCTTGGCAAATGGGAAAACCAAGTATCAGATGGGAAAAGTCCCTCTAGAAGAAAACTACAAACCCTACAGGATATAATTTAGGTTTATTCAGCAACACCCTGAGTCCTCCACAAATCACCTTAGTGTTGAAGTAAATAAGACGAGGAGGAGGAGGGTACACAGCTGAAGATTCTCTGTATGTCTGCAAGACTGCATGGAGCACAGAAGTGTGATATATATGGATGGCTCCGGGGTCTTTGTAAATTGTATACAGAGCTATGGGGGACTATAGATGCACTATGACCTCAAGTCGTCTTACAAACAGCCCCTCTCTTGAACACTGCCTGTGTGTATTGGAGGTCTTTCTTATTCAAAAGAATGGGATGACATGCAATACCAGCCACTAGCAGTGGACAAGAGGGGCACTAATATTGGAAAAAAGCCATTTAAAAGTGTGAAGTTTTGACTGTACCATCTGCCACCATTCATAGTTACAGTTTATAGGTGACCCATATTAATACTCCTGTTCTGCAGTTCCTCAGACTGTAATTAAAGGGGTTTTCCTGATGCTAAAATAAAGTATTAATCTTGCCTTTCTCATATTACATGTATGGCTTTGAATACCTTCACATCCTTTTTTTTTTTTTTTTTTTTACAAATTTGAGCCTGTTCCATGATGCTGGGGGGTCCTCCCTTCGTTGGGTTGGTTGTTTGTATCCTTGCCTTCTGGTCTGCAGCAGTTTCTGACTCCTATGGCTCCATTTTACACAATACACAGCACTGGCATCTCAGCCAAATTGTGAAACCCACCACTGCATCCCCCTCATACTCATCAAGCCCACCCACTGTATCTCTCACCGCCATCTTGGAATCATCTGTACTCCTGCATTCATGAATAGCTAAGCGCTGGCTGTAATTGGCTGAGCGCTCAGCCAATCAGCACAGCCCTTTCAGGAGGCGGGCATTTTTAAATCCCCACCTGCCATAAGTGCTGGACAGCAGTGCAGGGGAGCCAGCCGGAGGACACGTCTGAGCGGCAGAGAGGTGAATAAATTTTATTTTTTTAACCAGCTAATGATGATTTTCAGGGAAGGGCTTATATTTCAAGCGGTTCCCCGAAAATCATGCTGCGGGGGTTGCCACAAACCACTGCTTTCGATGGTGCTGGCAGCAGCGCCAACCCCATTGAAAGCAATGGGATAGCATGCTGGACTTCTGCCACAGCTGTGACAGCTGTGGCAAAAGTCGGCGGTCTTCTCCCTATGTTTTCAATGGGGCTAGTGCTGCTGTCGTTGGCCCCATGGAAAACACTGGCGATATCCCAGCGTTTTTCTTGCGCTGCTAGCAAGTGTTTTCTCTTACTCTCGCAGCGCAAGAGACAAAAAGCCGCTAGTGGGTGTCCGCCCTTAGTCGGGCTTTACTCTTCTCACCTTTTAAAAATCACGATCAAACCTGCTGTGAGCCAATCATCATGAGAATGCAGCAGTAACAAAACTCTCATGTACTTTACAATACTTCCAGTTTATTTACCACATTCAGTAAACCAACATGAAGAAACGACAGCAGTAACATCAGTGTAAGGAATAGAAGGAAATGGGCCCTCTAAAGGGAAGAAATATAACAGGTGAACGGAGATGAATAAATATGACTATTTACATGATATCCTCTATTAGACTCATCAGATATTGATGGGAAGCGATGGAACATTGGTCCACCGATAGCACCTTGTGAGTCGGCTCTCGGTCCCCCATAATGGTGCAGTTGGATTTATATCATATCTGTTCCTATATAGTGAAGCCACTTAGTTCCTCTTGCATAAAGATGGTGGCTGCTCTTGGATTGGCGCACATCGTCCTTTTCCCTTTTTTAGAATATCCTCTTGCATTATGAGGCACAATGTAACGGCGCCGTTCTTCTGTAAAGCTGCAAGGATCTTCCCGCGATTCTCTTCATAATGCTGAATCATCTCCTCCATGTTCTTATCAGCATCTATCACTGAAGTATCCCTAAAATAGCACAATGTGTGATCAGTGGCGGTCCGACCGCGGAGATCACCACCAGTCATAAGAATGAAGGAGCCAATGATGGCGATAGGGCTGAGCTGCAATACCCAACACTGCCAATAGAGGAGAGCAGAAATGTGTCTACACTATAAGGGGCAGCAGCCCTCCTACAGGTATCTTGGCCCTCCATTCTTGTGATCAGTATGGGTCACAGCGACTGGATAGTCGTCCAGCTTAAATATGGCAGAAAGATGATGCAGAATAATTTGCTCACTCGTCATTTTGCTTCCGCTCAACTAAAAAATAGTCGCTGATTGATCAAAAGTCATCTGGTGTAAAGCCGCACTGGAACGAATTATGAACAAATTTGAATGGAGATCCCCCTACAAACAATATTTTGGCGAACGACTAATGAACAATCATCACTCTATGTAAAGGCAAATAAACGACTGCTGTTCATAGACTTCAGAGACTTTTTCGGAGTGATGAGCTGAGTAAGGCCTCATGTCCACGGGGAAAATATGATTTAAGATCCGCAGCGGATCTCCCGCACGCGGATCCGCATCCCATAGGGATGCATTGACCACCCGCGGGTAGATAAATACCCGCGGATGGTCAATAAAAGTGATTTAAAAAAAAATGGAGCATGAAAAAATCTGGACCATGCTCCATTTTCGTGCGGGTCTCCCGCGGGGTCGGCTCCTGCGGGCTTCTATTGAAGCCTATGGAAGCCGTCCGGATCCGCGGGAGACCTAAAATAGGAATTTAAAAGAATTTACTCACCCGCAGCGGGCCGGGAAGCTCTTCTATTCCTCACGGCCGCATCTCCCTTGCTTCGGCTCGGCGGATGTGCCCGGCGCATGCGCGCGGCACGTCGACGACGTGCCGGCGACGTGCCGCCGGCGTGAGGAATTCATCCGCCGGCCGAAAATGAAGATCCGGCCGTGAGGAAGAGCAGAGCGTCCCCGCCCGCTACGGATAGGTAAATGCTTTTAAATTGCTATTTTCAGCGCTCATGTCCGCGGGGCAGGAGGGACCCGCTGCAGATTCTCCATGTAGAATCTGCAGCGGATCTGACTTTCCCCGTGGACATGAGGCCTAATAGTTGCTCCGTGTAAAAGATGCCTTGTATTGTGTGATATTGGGAAGTCATCATATTTACCCAGAGACCAGGAACTATTACTTACCCCCTATTGATCGCTAGATGTTTTAGTTCATCCCTTCCTCTACCTGCAGGTCCTCATCTTCTACTCACTAGCTTACGGCACTCTCCAACCACACAGACCAGAGTAACTATGGACTAGCTGTGCGACCGTCTGACATGGTTATTAGCAACGTATTATCGTGTTTCTACGAAAATAAGACCCTGTCATATTAATTTTTGCCCCAAAAGAGACTCTAGGTTTTATTTTCAGGGGATGTCTTATTAAACGTACCTAGGAGATTTGGTGCAGGTCCCTCCCGCTGCTCTTTGGAGCTTCAATGAGCTGAGCCATGACATTGATTGGCCAATTAATAAATCCTGCCTCCACAATGCGATGGCCGTGATTGGTTCTTCTTGCACTGCTCAGCCAATCACAACCATTGCTTTCTGGAGATGAGATGTTTTTTTCATGAATCCTGTAACCAAAAAGTGATCTTCAGTGGGCGAACGAGGACTGCAGAATGCACTGCGGAGCTCCAGACAGCAGATGGAGGACTTGGACCGAGCCTGCTAGGTAGGTATTCCTTTTTTAATGTAATGCAGCTAAGGCTTATTTTGGGAGTAGGGCTTATATTTAGACCCTCCCCAAAAATCCTGCAAAATCAGGGTAGGGCTTATTTTCAATGTAGATCTTATTTTCGGGGGAAACACCAACAGCATCTCCATGTCCCGGACTTACTGACTGCTGCTTTTTAGGTTGAGTTCACACACTGCAGAACTGTTGCAGTAGTTTGGTACCAAAGTTCTGCAACAATGCATAGTGCAATGTAAATGAATCACAGCGGGGAAAATCTGCAGCAGAAAACAGACATGCAGCCGATTATCAAATCAAATGTGAAAACGTGATGGATTTCCCCAGATTTCATTCATTGCGATGCCAGAGCTGAATTATGTGTTGGGCACAAACACTAAAATCCACATGCAGGTTTTGGTGCAGATTTCCTCTTTGATGTCTGCACATAGCCTTACACTGCGGATTATTTCAGCCCCCCCAGCTTGCAGCCCTCCGACTCCTGGTGAACTGTTCCATCTGTCCGCTGCCATCTGGGGAAAGCTTCTTCCAGGGCTTAAACAGACGGGCGCATGCGCAAAAACACTCGCCGCTACAGAGCGTGTTAAAACATGAACCAGTGGAAAGACTTTTTTTTTAACTGTTCAAATTCCATGCCATTGGGTCTGCAAGAAAAATAAACCTGAAAGATAGGACAAGTTGTATCTGTTCTCTCGTGTAGTAATATCTCATGAGAATTACGCTAGTCAAAATGAAACCATGGAAATCAATGATTTTGCTTCATCACTTTTCACGTCCACAAAAAGCTCCACAAGCACGGCCATCTGTTTAACCTCTTAATAGGAGGAAAGTGCTCATTAGTTTGGCCACAATGAACTGAGGCTTCGGGGAGACCTGGTCACAAAAGTTTATCTGACTGACTGATGTGAGGGGCATGGGCTGGGGAACAAGTGGTTGAACAGGGGGAAAAGGACCTAGGGGTGGCAAGTGGCACAGAGAGAAAGAGGGACATTGGACACAGGAGGTGGGGCAAGTGGTGGTACATGGGATTGTATGGGTGGGGACAAGAGGTTTCACAGGGCAAGATGGGGCACGGGGGACAAGTAGTACCGCAGGTAAAAGAGACATGGGGAGGAGGGCCAAGTTGAAACATGGGGAGACAAATGGTGGCACAGTAGGAGAAAAGCCAAAAGTGGCACAAATGGTGGAATAAGGAGAGAGGGTGGCATGTGAGGGACAAGAGATGGAAGAGAAGCACATATGGGGAGGAGGGGCAAGTGGTGTCATGGGCAAAGTATTAGATTTATTATCTTAATTGACAATTTTTTAGATCTAATTCTTCTAAAATCAGTTTGCATCTCTTTTATTACTGAGGATATACCAGGGTTGGCTTATATTGGCTATCCACAGGATGGGTGATGAAGGTCTAATCAGTGAGGGTCTATCATTCCAAAGAATTGGGGTCCAGTGTCCCCCATTTTCCTAACTGTGGGCTCTCTACACCCTTTACAGAGACGTGGAGATGGCATCTTAGCAATGGTTGCACATGCACAGTGCAGCTCCATTTATTTCAATGGCGATGATGAAAATAGCTAGTACAAGCACTCAGCGGTCTGCATTAAAGAACAATGGAGCAGCTCCACACATGCAGCGACACTGCTCTATTCAATCTACTCCTCACTCTGCCGAGGGGTGAAGGCAGGCAGTGAGCCCAGAGTGACAGAAGAGGGCTTAAACAGGCGGACCTTTCAGACTCTCATTCTGGAGACCACAAGGGGTCTTCAGTGATGAGACCCCCACCAATCAGACTTGCATCATCTGTGGATTGGCCCTATTGCAGATAGATTGGGCAGTCAGTGTCTAAACCAGGCCTGCACAACATATGGCACGTTGGCCACAAGTGGCCCAGCAGAGGATTTCTGGCAGCCTGTGACATGGCTGTGATGTCAAGAGACTAGTCGCTCGCCTCTTAATATAGTCATGCCACAGTCCGTGGCACAGTCATGTCACGCTAACCGCTAGCTATGAATTTTACCAGATAAAGGGCCTTCAGCCATGCTCAGCAGCAAAGTAGGGGATAGCCGGAGTCAGATGTGTGACTTGAACATTACCTTGAACATGCAGCTGATGCCCGCTATCCCTTCCCTTGTTGATTGACCAATTCAATTCAGGGAAGGTCCTTTAGTCCTGGGGAGCACTGCTGCAGCGATGGAAGAATCTTTCTAAGGGACATTGTAAAAAAAGATCCCCTCCCAGAAGGAGTTGTCAGAATCAAATGAAACGTTCTCTATGTGATTGTAACGTTGATATAAGGGATTACAATATCAGAGCAAAAGGATCTTTTATTGCAGAAAACTGACCCCTTGAGGGGAGGCTCTAGTCCCTGTTGGGCTTCTCTAGCCTGATTACAAGATGAGATACGGGCGGGCATGGAGGAATACAGGTTTTGTATGGTAGTCTACTGCATATTGATCCACATTTGCTGTATCTGAACGTCTAGATCTCCTAACAGTCTGGTCAGAATGGTCCAGGTGGCGGGCAATTTCTCTAAAAGACCATTTCGCATCCCCATAATGCATTCCTTCTCATACGCTTTTAACAGAGACAAGTCTCTTTGATTGCGTCTCCCCTGCCTTCCTGCACACAGGACCTCCAACACATCCAATACATCTTTGGAGTCGTGTCACCCCCAGGCATCCTGTTGTCCTATCCAGCCGAACTGACGAAGGGGTTCTTCCCCGGAATGTGTATTCTATTGCTGGTTTTTAATTTGTGAAAAATTAATAAAAAAGAAGTGCTTTCACCATCACACATTGGACTTTGATCTACATCTTCTAGTAGCTTAGAGGGTTGCGCCTCCATACCAGTTCTTTTCACATCCTTTTCGCTACACTCACGCCCACACTGGTGGAGCGTCATCTGGTTGGCAGCACCTCCACCATTCAAAATACTCAATCATTGAAAGCTCTTTGTACTCCATAAACATTCCACCACCCTCACTGGGTCTTGCTCCACCCTTCTTTTTTATTTCCTTTACTCACTACATACAAGGAGCCTCCGAGAGCCTTTTATAGGCCATATGTGTTAGCGCACCATACATCATGGCTGCAACGATACAAGCAAATACAAGTGGCTGCAACACTACTGCAAGCACCTAATATCTGAATTTAAATGGCATTCTTGTTATATTTACTGACATATGAAGATGTGAGGTTCTTAGCACACATTTTGATCAAAACATGTGAGCCCATCTGCCACGTCAAGGCGACCTCTTGTAGATGGGACCTACACTACACTAACCTCTCTTTAGGCCTGCTGGGCTAATCCCTTTACGTTCTCTCTGTGGGAAGGGACAACATTCAAGGAGGCATAAGGGAAAAGCTGCAGGGGGCGCTAGATTTTATCAGAAGGGCACCACATTGTTCTGATATAATTGTTAAATTGTGGTCTAATGTTTGGGGTCTAAATAGCAAGATGTTTTTTCATGGGATTAGCTGTCTGAGTGCTTTTTGTGGGGTGAGTTGTGTTTTTCACTGGTACAATTTAATATACCATAAAATATGCTGAAAAACTACAGATTTCTCAGTGGGCTGAAATGAAAAAAAAATTCAATTATGCTTATTTTTGGACCTGTTGTTTTTGGTGTGCACACTGTGGCACAAATTACATGAAAACTTTATTCTGTGTGTGTCAGCACATTTACCACAATTTCCAAACTACATTTTTTTTTGTCTTCAAAAATTGAAATATATAAAAAAAAAAAGTTTCTGTGGCTATTTTAAGGCACCATCACTTTTTCATTTTACTGTTGATGCAGCGGATGTGTGGACTCAATTTCTGCAGGATGACTAGTGGTTGTGTAACTTTTTGATGGCGTTATATTTCATATTTTTTCTCGGAGCCAGGGTAATGAAAAAATACAAATCTGGTGTTATGTATTTTTTTCATAATGGTGTTCATTATCAGGGATAAATAATTCAATATTTTAAACGGACTTTTACGCAGGCTGCAATGCAAATTACTTTTCTTTTTTTTTTTTTAGAAATATAGGACAAGGTTTTTTTTAACTTTTTTCAAAGTTTTTTTACACTTATTTTTTTAGGCCTCTAATGGTGCTTGAACTTGGGATCATTAATTCACTTATACAACCCAGGGAAGGCCATTTGGAACATTTAAATGCTGATTAGGTTATTCAAATGCCACTGTAAGAATTGACAGCTGCATTAAAATACTCAACAGCCATAATTGAAGTTATTTCTGATCATAGCTGTTGCTTCTAGGTGTGAATTGTCAAAGACAGGCGGCGCCACTTCAGTATGTGGAGTGAGCTTGGGAGCCAAGTCCATTCCATACAGACCCCACACACATCCCCTGTACATTTATAGTCGATGTCACCAATGGTTAAAAAAAAAAAAAAAAAAATCCGGCCTCCTCCACCCCTTAATAGCCGGCCAACACTCACCTCATTTCCCCATCGCTCATTACAATACTGTTATGGACGTGAGGAAATGCAATTACCAGTAAATGTGAACTAGTCATAGACATGTGCTTAGATGTCATAAGATAAAAAAAAAAATGTCCGGCCTCCTTCCACCCCTTAATAGCCGGCCATCGCGCACCAATGTGTTTCCCGCCCCCCGTGGCAGCACCATCAGCTGCTGCTGTCATTGGTTCAGGGAAATCCATTTACTGGTAAGAAAAAAAGGTTTTTAGATACAGCACATGTCTATGGGTATATGGGGCGCAGATGTTGTGGCGCCTGTACTTACCGCCAGCTGGGTGGTACTGCTGGCTCTCTCCTCAGGGGTCCCTCGCCGTCCTTCCTTGTGATGTCGTTGCAGGGGCTCAGGAGGGCCGCTCGCTCAGGTGGTGGGGGCAGGGATGTGCGGTGGGGCCATCCTCAGGGTTTCCACAGAGTCCCATTCTACATGCTGGAAGAACCGATGACCACGGATATTCCCATTGACTCCTAGACGCTTGGCTGGATTTTTCTTGAGGAGCTGAAATCAGAAATGTAGTTTTTAATACTAACTACAATTACAAGAATCTGACTAGTAAAGACAATAAAAGCATACAAAATTAGTAACATGCTTACCTGCATTATGATGTTCTTCGCTCCGGAGGTGGACTCATTAAAGAGTTTTTGATGATACTTACGCTCGCCGGTGATCATTTGATTCATGATGACTCCGAATGAAAACCAGTCTACGGCGGCGTTGTACTCCTCTCCGGCGTCCATCTGCCATAAACAGACAACAGTTAGTTAGTTGGGAAATAAGTTCTACATCATTAATAACATAAGTCGTCTGCCCTAAAAGAAAGGCATTACATGGGATATGTGCACTGCTCTAGACTAGCATTGTGTAGAGACCGCAGTCATCTATTCCATCTCGGACTACTGTCTCCATGATCCACAACCCAAGAACATAAATACACTTATGTCAACAACTGGTGAGAAGATTCTATTCCACTCACCTCAGGAGCAATATAGTCTTCGGTCCCAGCATAGTCAGTAGCTGTTCGACCTCCAAGCATGTTGTCCAGGGCGAGACCGAAATCGGTGATCTTCAGGTGCCCTGTCTCAGCCACCAAGATGTTTTCGGGCTTCAGGTCTCTGTGGATGATCCCCTTGGCGTGGAGGTGTTGGATGCCGCACACCATCTCCGCAGCGTAGAATCTGTAAGAAAGAGAATAAGTAGTCGGTGTGAGATCCTGAGGAGCGACAAAATACTGTTTCCTAAACTGTAGCTAAAGTATGATTATTGGATGGATCACTAATCATCAGCCATGTAGGAGGAGGCTCGCGATCCGACAATTGTGAGCAAATGGTTGTCATCTGCTGACCAGATCTTTTATGTGAGCATAAAAGTGTTGGCTCACCAGCAGCACATCTCCCCATGTAAACAGCGGAATGTGCCATACTAATGATCTGCTCATGTTAGACCACCTTAACGAGCAACAACCAACATGCTATCTTGTCAGTTGTTGCTTGTTAATAGGCAAAATATGTGCCGTGTAAAACCACCCTAAATCTTTACCTGGAACTGTTGATATCGAGCCGTCCCTTTGACTGTAGGAGTTGATTCAGGTCCCCGCAGCTTAGAAACTCTAATCCAAGTAGAACGTGCGTCTGTAATGTAGAAGAGACATGTAAGAAGGTTGGTTAATTAGAAGTTATACTACAAAGTCCACATCTACGGTGCACATACTAGTGATGTGCGATAACATACTTGGAGATATCGCACATACTTGGAGATGTGTGATAACAACTATACCTTGGTCTGAAATGCAAATTCTGCATGGATGAGGAAAGGACTTCCTGACGTCATCTGCAACACGCGGTGCTCCACCATCACGTCCGCCAGCTCCACTTCTGCTAGCAGGGCCTTCTTCCTGATGACCTTCACCGCAAACTGCTGACAGGTAACGATGTCTTCTGCCAGCACAACTTCTCCGTAGGCTCCCCGGCCGAGCACATGATGAAATCGTAGTCGTTCTTGGATGGTTGTAGATGTGGTGCTTCCTGAGCCAGTTGGTCGAACACTGCTGGGTCCTCCTAATAGTGATTATAATAGCACAATATACAGGCTATAGGTTATAATAGAGGTAGGTGCCTGCAGCCAGAAGGTCAGATACAAGGCTCCTCTGGGAACTGTAGTTGCTACGTTAAAATCAGCCATCACGTCACGGGAACAGAAGGACAACCACTTTAATACAGAAGATAACGTCTTATATAGTCTGTAGGTATTAACTATCACTCCTATAAGGGGCTCAGTATGTATTGTATCTGTATTATGGACATGTGACGTAGGCTTTAGATGCATATTTTACTAATTTGGGCCTTATTTGCCTAGTTATGTGATCAGTAACTGCGAATGCTGTATATATTGTGTAAAAAATAAATAAATAACACATCAGACCCCATAAGACAACAGGAAAACCTTCTCCTATGGAAGGATTGTCCTGCTTACTCCTGGGTTCCATTGGATTTTTGGTATAAAGTATACAGCACTCAGGTACAACAATACAACTGAGGCAAAAGTCTGGACACACACGTTTAACTGGTATAATAACGAGATAATTTACTTCCAATGTGTAAAAGTATTAATTGGGGAGGTGGCTGCATTTCTTGGTGGAGGAGATGTTTTAGGAGGCCATTTTGACATCCAACATATTGAATTAGCTTAGGTTTTTCAAATAAGAAGGGGTCATAGAATGGTAGAGTTGGAAGGGACCTCCAGGGTCATCGGGTCCAACCCCCTTCTCAGTGCAGATTTCACTAAATCACCCCAGACAGATGTTTTTCCAGCCTTTGTTTGAACACTTCCATTTAAGGGGAACTCACCACCTCCCGTGGTAACCCGTTCCACTCATTGATCAACCTCACTGTCTAATATCTAATTTGTGTCTCCCCCCTTTCAGTTTCATCCCATTGCTTCTAGTCTTTCCTTGTGCAGATGAGAATAGGGCTGATCCCTCTGCACTGTGACAGCCCTTCAGATATTTGTAGACCGCTATTAAGTCTCCTCTCAGCCTAAACATTCCCAGATCCTTTGATCGTTCCTCATAGGACATGATTTGCAGACCGCTCACCATCTTGGTAACTCTTCCCTGGATATAATATATATAATAATATACCTAGGAATATAACAGTCTTGGCTAGATTTGACTCAGACACACAATGGGAGGGTCAGTGTTGCCAATTTTATTGCTCAGCAGTTAATTGAGGAAAAGTTTCACAAAGTGCTTTTTATGATGTGTTGATGTGGCCACTATTCAGTTGGATGCACAAGAATCCAGCCTTCATGAACTCGCTGAACTGCAGCTGATGCTTCCTAACAGCTCTGTAGGATTCACTGTTTCAGGTGAACTGTATTGTGTATTTTTTTGCATACACAAGGGGCTTTAAATGACCCCTGAGTTAGGAGGAGAGGTCTGGCAGAATGGCAACTAAGGCGATTTAAACTACCAAACATGGTAACAGTACATTCTCCTGTCCTAGGAGGAGTTACCACAGGCAGCACAGATGGCCTCAATTTGGTTGTATTCCCAAACATCCCCTTTAGGCCTCAGTCAGACGACCGTTTTTTGCCGCGATTTACGGATCGCATGACAGATGCGCATCCGCAAATCACGTGACCGGGGCCGACGATTCGCCAAAAAATCTGCTAGCAACGTTTTTGGCGAAACGGGCCCGATCAAAGGAGCGCTGTCCGCCCATTGAAAGTCAATGGAGCCGGCAATACAGCCGGCTCCATTGAAAGCAATGGGCTGCCGGCGAGCGCAGGATGAATTTTCGGAAAGGGCTTAAACATATAAGCCCTTCCCTGAAAATCATCCAAAAATGGTTAAAAAAAAAAAAATGTACTCACTTTGTCCCTGCAGCCAGAGTTCAGCCGCGGCCGGCCGGCAGTTCTCCTGAACTGCTCTGTGTATTATTCAGCAGGCGGGGATTTAAAATCCCCGCCTGCTGAATGGGCTGCCTCTAATTGGTCACAGCCCTCACCAATCAGAGGCAGCTCTCACTCACTCATTCATGAATTCATGAATGGGTGAGTGAGTGCTGCCTCTGATTGGCTCAGCGCAGGGACAAATCAGGGGCAGCTCTCAGCTGTCATTCAATAGCTTATATGTCCAGCGTGTAAGTGGTAGGTGTCCAGTATGTAAGTGATACATGTCCGGTGTGTAAGTGGTAGGTGTCCAGTATGTAAGTGATACGTGTCCCGTGTGTAAGTGGTAGGTGTCCAGTATGTAAGTGATACGTGTCCGGTGTGTAAGTGGTAGGTGCTCGGTGTGTAAGTGGTAGGTGTCCAGTATGTAAGTGCTAGATGGTTGGTGTGTAAGTGATACATGTCCAGCGTGTAAGTGGTAGGTGTCCAGTATGTAAGTGCTAGATGTCCTGTGTGTAAGTGGTAGGTGTCCAGTGTGTAAGTGCTAGATGTCCGGTCTGTAAGTGGTAGATGTCCGGTGTGTAAGTGGTAGGTGTCCGGTGTGTAAGTGCTAGATGTCCGGTGTGTAAGTGGTAGGTGTCCAGTATGTAAGTGCTAGGTGTCCAGTGTGTAAGTGGTAGATGTCCGGTGTGTAAGTGATACATGTCCGGTGTGTAAGTGGTAGATGTCCGGTGTGTAAGTGGTAGATGTCCGGTGTGTAAGTAGTAGGTGTCCGGCGTATAAGTGGCGTCTGTATTATCTATCCCGTGTGAGGGTAGCATCACTGTAGAGGTATGTAATGAACACAGTATGACATCTACACGCTCCACAAATATCAGCTTTATTAATAAACAACACTGATTAAAAACAAACTCTTAACGAGACATAAAACTCAATAAGTGGCAATAAATACCATCAAAAAGCAGCAAAATATCAAATTGTGTGCAAGCGAGGGTAGCTACACAGTCCATGCCCCACATAGCACAATAACGTACAAGTGCTGTATATACTGCCCACCGGCCGAGATACCGGGGACTGGCCAACAATATACCTCTGTAGGGATGAAGAGGGATCTGTGAGCAGTCCTGGCCGGTCCCATCAGCATGTAGAGTCTACGACTAATGATGTATACTAATGCCCAGCGTGTATCAGGTGGTCAGAGAAGAGGCGCCACCTCTGTTTGTCCAGGACTGGAGGGTCGCTGTGGGCGGTACAGCCCATTGTATATATATATTCTGCACCCCTATACATGGCTCTGATTACACTTAGTAGCAGTTGGTTGTTTATGGTTTTCTTTCATTCTTCTCTCAGTAATAACACAAACATTATTTCTCTTTCCCCCCTCAGATCCAATAGAATATGAGTCAGTATTTATAGTGTTTGCTCTGTGACTGAGGCTGGAGTGATATCAGTATACTCATATATGTCCCTTAGGTCTATATCTGTTTCATCTGGCTGTCGTATAGTCACTTGTGCAGGTGAACTAAGACATATTTGGTGCGTTGGCCCTCGTACGTGTGTCTAATGTGTCTATTGAGGAGCCCAACCATGTAACCAGCCAACGTGCCGGGGGCTCAGCGGTGCGGACCCCTCAGATTGGTCGCATCTAAGACCAGAAAGGGGCGTAAATTATAGCGAGAATCTATCGCAGCTTCTGGCTGGCAGAGATCTCCTCCTGTGGCATTCTGAGGCATTCTTTATATAACATACATTACTAACATATATATAGTAAGGGCATTAATAGACGGCAGATCACCCACCACGGTCCATTATTGTTTATTGTACTGACATATATAGCACATACATATTCCACAGCGCTGTACACAGTTTAGCATTACATTGGGCTTTGTCCCCTGGGGGCTCACAATCTATATATTTACACTGGAGAATGAACCCAGATTTGAACCCGGATACCCCCTTACTGAAAGGCAACTGAGCCACCATGCTGCCCACAGGAAAACTAACACAATTTTTGTTTCAAAAACACCCCATTTTGGTATTGTCAGGGCTCCTACCTATTTCCATTTTTTTAACGCTGCGCTTTTTTAACACAATTGTTAATGGGATTTCTAATGTTATAAACCCATCACAAGTTGGCGCTTTATGGTTTTTGTGCGATGTGTTTCTAACATTAGAAAGTCTCATTGACAATTGCGTTAAAAAAACACAGCGATATCGCAGCGTTAAAGAAACCCTAGTGGGTAGGAGCCCTTACACAGTGGGGGGCAGCCATAGCGCTGTGATCACCTCCGCTGAGGAACAATTGCTGAATCTACACACTTCCTAAAGGTTCAGTCACAATTTTTGGCCCGATTTTGTCAGATTTTCATGCAGATCTGCAGCAGATTATATCCTTTCATTTAAATACAAATTGCATGGGTGACTGCTGCGGCAGATCTGCGCCAAAATCTGCAGCAAATGAGTGATGTGTGTACGCCCCCGAAGAGCAGGTCATCTAAACATGGGAGAAGATGAGTAACCAAAAAAGTGTACATTTCAGCAGCAAATGTTGGTTTTTTTAAAAAAAAAAGAAAGCCTGGCCGGCCCAAATCTGCCAGTGTAAACAGATTTTGGCCGGCAAGGCGTTTTTTTTTAATTGCACACATACATGTTACATCTGCAGAAATATAAAGTCAGACAATCTCATTGATTTTATGCCTTAACGCTTTGCAAAAATGCCGGTCTCCTGAGTATTCACCGCGCATTTACACAAGCGCATCGATGGGCTCAAATCTGCAGAAAAAAGGGCATATTTTTGGGTGTAAGCAGAAAAACTACATTTGATTGTCCCGATAAAATGAATGGGTTCTGTTCACTGCGGGCGCAATATGCTGCGCAAATACAGACGTGTGAATCCGGCCTAAACAGCAGTAACATCTGACATGTCACAATATACATAAATACAACATCATACAATGTAACATTTGTGTCTTTTCTCCCCAGAATACAAAACACATGAATTGTAAGAAGAACCAGAAAACGGTACATTCCAGCAGCTCATCTATAAGGCCTCATGTCCACGGGGAAAATCAGATCCGCTGCAGATTCTACATGGAGAATCTGCAGCGGGTCCCTTCTGCCCCGCAGACATGAGCGCTGAAAATAGCAATTTAAAAGCATTTACCTATCCGTAGCGGGCGGGGACGCTCTGCTCTTCCTCACGGCCGGATCTTCATTTTCGGCCGGCGGATGAATTCCTCACGCCGGCGGCACGTCGCCGGCACGTCGTCGACGTGCCGCGCGCATGCGCCGGGCACATCCGCCAAGCCGAAGCAAGGGAGATGCGGCCGTGAGGAAGAGAAGACCTTCCCGGACCGCTACGGGTGAGTAAATTCTTTTAAATTCCTATTTTAGGTCTCCCGCGGATCCAGACGGCTTCCATAGGCTTCAATAGAAGCCCGCGGGAGCCGTCTCCGCGGGAGACTAGCATGAAAATGGAGCATGGTCCAGATTTTTTCATGCTCCATTTTTTTTTAAATCTCTTTTATTGACGATCCGCGGGTATTTATCTACCCGCGGGTGGTCAATGCATCCCTATGGGGTGCGGATCCGCGTGCAGGTAATCCGCTGTGGATCCTAAATCATATTTACCCCGTGGACATGAGCCCTAAGGGCTCCTGCACACGGGCGATTTAGCAAATGCAAAATTTACCATTTTTGCACCCGTATTTCCGTTGAGCAAAAAAATATGCAACATGCTCTATTTTCACGCAAATTTGAGCACCCGAGCCACCATAACGGCGCGATTTTGCGGTATTATTTGATAACACTGGTGATTATTTAGGCCGCTCAGCCAGTTCTAAAACGGGTATAAACAACCTCAGCAGCGCAAAAAGTACAGTTAGCAGCGCGGAAAGGTTCATGGGAAAATATAATAGTGCTCCATACACAGCGCCATCACGCCATCTCCTTGCGAGCGTTTATACGTCACACGTGTGCAGGAGCCCTTATCACAATAATATTGGACATTTCACATTATACAATGTACATAAATACAGTTTGATACAATGTAACATTTCCATCATTTTCTCCCCAAAATACAAAACACGTGAATTGTAAGAAGACGACGAACCAGAAAACGGTCCATTTCAGCAGCTCATCCATAACCGCAGGAACATCATACAATGTACATACAGTGTAATACAATGGAACATTTGGATCACTTTCCTCCCTCCTCCTCTCCGGCAGACAACCCCCATGAATTACCAGACATGGCGGTACAGTGTGGGACCCTCAGGCTGCGTTCACACTTAGCGGACTTACTGAAAATCTGCACCAAAATCCGCATTAAATTCTGCATCCAAACACAAACCATTGGTGTGGATTCTAATGTGGACTTTCATGCGGATCCTGAGCAGACTTCACCCCTTCAGATGAAAAGATGAAATCTGCCACCGATCTGCACCAATATCTGTCATGTGTGAATGTGCTCCTACAGCTCCGCAGATCTCCAGCGGTACCTGAGCCTCCCGGGTCTTCTTTCTGTATCTTTACAGGTGGGTCCTTTTCTCCCACCGAAGAATCCAGATGCCTCTTCTTGGGTTGCTTCTTCCCAACGAGGTCTTTCTTCACCGAATCAGTCGGTGGAACGATGGGCTTCGCTGAGCTCGATGACTTCCTCCTCCTCTTCCTCCTCTGGCTCTTGCTTGAAGCCTCATCTGAAGAATCCAAGACATGTCTTGGTCTTCTCACTCCTTTCTTCCTCCGAATCTCCTCCTCTTCCTCCATAAAATCGCTCTGCTCTGGTCCAGCAGACATCGCCTCCTTCTCCATCGCCAGTCTCCAACACTCTCAACTGCCAACCGCCGTGACAACACAATTGCCCTGGCTGTAACCATGGCAGCAGTCATGTGACCAGTAACTGACCAATCACAGCCAACCATGATAAGTTTGAAATCGTATGTCCGCAGTTACTGAGATGTGATGAAGGACATTTACAGGAATATTCTCACCATTTTCCTAATAATCTTTATTATTATAATGGGATCTTGTCATGTCTGAGTGCTGAAGCCATCCAGGACTTGGTGCGGGGTGATATTTGGGGGCCACATTCACATTCTTACAGTTTATTCTTCTTTCTTACTGCCAGATATTATTATTTTCGTGAATATAATCTTATATTATAAGATTTTGAATCCATCCACCATATTAACCTTCACATATAAATCAGCATCTGTAATAATCCACGTTGCGGTTGTGTCATTGTTTGGCAGATTTCCCAATATGTCCCCATTTTCCCCCATATGACCTGATGATAGATTAACCACAGGCCGGGTCTCTTGTATAGAGATGGTGATTAATGATAATATCTCTCTACAAGGTGCCTCAATGGTTCTCCTTGTAATTGGCGCACACACGTTCGGGGTCTCCAGATCCCTCGCTCCCCATGACATGGCCATAGAGAAAATGATAAAATCCTGACCGCTGCCATCACCACCAGCTGATTAAAGACAGATGTAGTTTTAGGCCCATCAGAACATCATCCTGCTCTCATAGCCACAAAATAACCTCACAGGATCCATCAACAGCATCTTGTTGGGGGTTTCCAGATACTTTACACTTAATATATGGTACACTGCAAAGACAATGGGGATCTACCAAGAGCAGGAGGATTACCTTATTGACTGCAGAGCCAACCTGGGGCTTCATTACAGACAATCTGCGCCCACAATGAAGACATAGAGGGGCGAATATAAGAACAAACATTGTAAATGTTCCTATTCAAATGGGTTTGAAGAGATCCTAAATAAAAGCAACACTTGATTGACACTCAGCTGGGGGACGTCTTCTGTCCATTGGTTCTCGCTTTTATGTTTTTAGCTTCAGGCAGGTGACATCACGAAAGAAATATAAGCTGCAGATATACTGATATAGTATGGAGACCAAAAGGCTGTGAGATACAGAACAAGATAAAAGACACCAATGTATTCCAAACATATATATTTATATTTAACCCCTTAAGGACATGGCCTATTTTGGGCTTAAGGACGCAACAATTTTTGGTGGATTTTCTTGACCGTTTATCAAAAGCCATAACTTTTTTATTTTTCCGTCGACGCGGCCGTATAAGGGCTTGTTTTTTGCAAGGCGAACTGTAGTTTCTATCGGCGTCATTTTTGGGTACATAGACTATATTGTAAAACTTGTATTATTTTTTTATGATAGCAGGGAGAGAAAACGCATCAATTCTGCCATAGATTTTTTTTATTTTTTTCCAGCGTTAATCATGCAGCATAAATAAGACATTCCATTTTTTCTGCGGACCAGTACGGTTACAACGATACCAAAATTCTTACATTTTTTTTAATTTTTTTCCACTTTTCTGCAATAAAAACCCTTTTTTTGGAAATCTTTTTTTTTTTCTAAATCGCTGCATTCAAAGTCCTGTAACTTTTTTATTTTTTGATGAACGGAGCTCTATGAGGGCTTATTTTTCGCGAGACGAGCTATAATCTTTATTGGTACCATTTGGGGGTACATACTTCTTTTTTCATCACTTTTATTGCAATTTTAGTGATGCAAAATGCTAAGAATTAGCATTTTGCCTCAGTTTTTTAGCGGGTTTTTTTTGCGTTTTTTTCCGTGCATAGTCAAACGCATGTGCATCTTATTTTACGCGTCGTTACGGATGCGACAATATCAAGTTTGTGGGTTTTTTTGGTTTTTTTTACCTTTTTTATGCTAATCTGAGAAAAAGCATAAAAAATGTGTTTTTTTACTCTTTTTTTTACATTTTTTTTATTCATTTTTTTTAATCTTTGGTTTTTTTTACACTGTTTGTGTCCCCTTGGGGGACTTTGACCACTGCCCTGATAATCGCTGTCATAAGGGTAGCTCTGCCATGCCTTATAGCTTATACAGCGATCCCAGGCACTGGTAACACAGGACGCCAGTGTCTGGCGTCCTGTTACCATGGCGACAGGCCGGGCTCTCGCAATAACATCGCGAGAGCCGGCCAGAGAAACAGAGGAAGTCCGCTCCCTCTGTGAACCCTTTCCCTGCCGCGATCTACTTAGATCGCGGCAGGGAAGGGGTTATCAGCGGGGGGCGCATCTCCGATGTCCTCCCGCTGTTGCATATGTGATCCCGCGCTATCTCCAGGACGTAAGTTTACGTCCTGTTGCGGGAAGTACCAGGCTCCCAGGATGTAAACTTACGTCCTGCAGCGGGAATGGGTTAAAGTGCTGCTAACATTGTAGAACAGCATGTGGGACTGAGAAAGACCATGTGCCCATCCAGTCCAGCCTATTTTTCTGTAATGTTGATCCACAGGAAGGCAAAAAAAAATCCAATGAGGTAATTTTTCCTAATTTTAGAGGTACAAATTCCTTCCCAACTCTAATATGGCAATCAGAATAATCCCTGGATCACCGACCCTACTGAAGTAATCAGTGACTATTCAAGAAAGGTGTCCAGGCCCCTCTTAAACTCTTTTATCAAGTTCACTATCACTAAGCCCTCAGGCAGAGAGTTCCATAGCCTCACTGCTCTTACAGTAAAGAACCCCCTTCTATGTCGGTGTAGAAACCTTCTTTCCTCTGGACTTAGAGGGCGCCCCCTTGTTACAGTCACAGTCCTGGGTATAAATATATGATGGGAGAGATCTCTGTATCCCCTGATATATTTATACATAGTTATTAGGTCGCCCCTCAGTGCTCTTTTTTGCTAAGCTAAATAACCCAATTTTGATAACGATTTCTGTTGCCCGCCTTTATACCTGCTCAAACTTTATACGTCCTTTTTGAGTCCTGGTGCACAAAGCTGTATACAATATTCCATGTGTGGTCTGATCAGTGACTTGTAAAGAGGAAGAACAATATTATCATCATGTGTCTCTAGATGTATTTTTATGCACCCCTTTGATCCTATTTGCTTTGGCTACAGCTGCCTGACACTGGTTGCTCCAGTTAAGCTTAAGGCCCATTTACACGGAGCGATGATCACTAAAAACGCTAAAAGGCGATCGTTTTAGCAATAATCGTTGCGTCTAAATGCATGCCCATCATCCACTTTTCGGGCACTGCTAGCTGATCGTTACATTCAGGCCAAACTAAAAATCGCTGTTCAGTCTTATCAGCAGTTCTCCACGGGTAGTGCTGATAGCATTGTTTCCCGCTGGAGAACAAAGGATCAGAATACAGTTCATAGCCTTCGGGCTATTAACTGCTTTCAGCTAAGGCTTCATTTGCACACTAGTAAGCTATTAAGTAGCTGAGTACACCAAAAATAAGCCCTGATTGCATAAAAATCAGTGCGTCACTCTCCTTGCAGGTGACCCAGACATGACTACACAGTGCACACTTAGTACTTGTCCTAATATATAGGGACTCAGACATGGTTACACAGTGAACCCTTAGTACTTGTCCTAATATATAGCAGACCAGACATGGCTACACAGTGCACCCTTAGTACTTGTCCTAATATATAGGAGACCCAAACATGACTACACAGTGCAGCCTTAGTACTTGTCCTAATATATAGGAGACCAGACATGACTACACAGTGCACCCTTAGTAATTGTCCTAATATATAGGGACCCAGACATGACTACAGAGTGCACCCTTAGTACTTGTCCTAATATATAGGAGAGCCAAACATGACTACACAGTGCACCCTTAGTACTTGTCCTAATATATAGGAGACCCGACATGACTACACAGTGCACCCTTAGTACTTGTCCTAATATATAGGGACCCAGACATGGCTACACAGTGCACCCTTAGTACTTGTCCTAATATATAGGGACCCAGACATGACTACACAGTGCACCCTTAGTACTTGTCCTAATATATAGGGGACCCAGACATGGCTACACAGTACAGCCTTACTACTTGTTCTAATACATAAGGGGCCCAGACATGACTACACAGCACAGCCTTACTACTTGTCTTAATATTCAGGGGACCAAGACATGACTACACAGGGCACCCTTAGTACTTGTCCTAATATATAGGAGACCAGATATGGCTACACAGTGCACGCTTAGTACTTGTCCTGATATATAGGAGACCAGACATGGCTATACAGTGCACCCTTAGTACCTGTCCGAATATATAGGAGACCAGATATGGGTACACAGTGCACCCTTAGTACTTGTCCTAATATATAGGAGACCAGATATGGCTACACAGTGCACGCTTAGTACTTGTCCTAATATATAGGAGACCAGACATGGCTATACAGTGCACCCTTAGTAGCTGTCCTAATATATAGGAGACCAGATATGGGTACACAGTGCACCCTTAGTACTTGTCCTAATATATAGGAGACCAGACATGGCTATACAGTGCACCCTTAGTACCTGTCCTAATATATAGTAGACCAGATATGGGTACACAGTGCACCCTTAGTACTTGTCCTAATATACAGGAGACCCAGACATGACTACACAGTGCACCCTTAATACTTGTCCTAATATATAGGGACTCAGACATGACTACACAGTGCACCCTTAGTACTTGTCCTAATATATAGGGGACCAGATATGGCTACACAGTGCACCCTTAGTACTTGTCCTAATATGCAGGGGACCAAGACATGGCTACACAGTGCACCCTTAGTACTTGTTCTAATATATAGGGACTCAGACATGGCTACACAGTGCACCCTTAGTACTTGTCCTAATATATAGGGGACCCAGACATGGCTACACAGTGCACCCTTAGTACTTGTCCTAATATATAGGAGACCCAATATGGCTACACAGTGCACCCTTAGTACTTGTCCTAATATACAGGAGACCCAGACATGACTACACAGTGCACCCTTAGTACTTGTCCTAATATATAGGGACTCAGACATGGCTACACAGTGCACCCTTAGTACTTGTCCTAATATATAGGGGACCAGATATGGCTACACAGTGCACCCTTAGTACTTGTTCTAATATATAGGGACTCAGACATGGCTACACAGTGCACCCTTAGTACTTGTCCTAATATATAGGGGACCCAGACATCGCTACACAGTGCACCCTTAGTACTTGTCCTAATATATAGGAGAGTCAATATGGCTACACAGTGCACCCTTAGTACTTGTCCTAATATACAGGAGACCAGATACGGCTACACAGTGCACCCTTAGTACTTGTCCTAATATATAGGAGACCCAATATGGCTACACAGTGCACCCTTAGTACTTGTCCTAATATACAGGAGACCCAATATGGCTATACAGTGCACACTTAGTACTTGTCCTAATATATAGGGGGCCAGACATGACTACACAGTGCACCCTTAGTAATTGTCTTAATATGCAGGGGACCAAGACATGACTACACAGTGCACCCTTAGTACTTGTCCTAATATGCAGGGGAACAAAGATATGGCTACACAGTGCACCCTTAGTACTTGTCCTAATATGCAGGGGAACAAAGATATGGCTACACCGTGCACCCTTAGTACTTGTCCTAATATAAAGGAGACCAGACATGGCTACACAGTGCGCCCTTAGTACTGGTCCTAATATATAGGAGACCAGACATGGCTACACCGTGCACCCTTAGTACTTGTCCTAATATAAAGGAGACCAGACATGGCTACACAGTGCACCCTTAGTACTTGTCCTAATATGCAGGGGACCCAGACATGGCTACACAGTGCACCCTTAGTACTTGTCCTAATATACTGGAGACCCAGACATGACTACACAGTGCACCCTTAGTACTTGTCCTAATATACAGGGGGCCCAGACATGACTACACAGTGCACCTTTAGTACTTGTCCTAATATGCAGGGGACCCAGACGTGAGTACACAGTGCACCCTTAGTACTTGTCCTAATATATAGGAGACCAGACATGGCTCCACAGGACACAGTTAGTACTTGTTCTAATATATAGGGACCCAGACATGACTACACAGTGCACCCTTAGTACTTGTCCTAATATATAGGGACCCAGACATGACTACACTGTGCAGCCTTAGTACTTGTCCTAATATATAAGAGACCAGATATGGGTACACAGTGCACCCTTAGTACTTGTCCTAATATATAGGAGACCAGATATGGCTACACAGTGCACCCTTAGTACTGGTCCTAATATGCAGGGGACCAAGACATGGCTACACAGTGCACCCTTAGTACTTGTCCTAATATATAGGAGACCCAATATGGCTACACAGTGCACCCTTAGTTCTTGGCCTAATATATAAGGGACCAGAGATGGCTACACAGTGCACGCTTAGTACTTGTCCTGATATATAGGAGACCAGACATGGCTATACAGTGCACCCTTAGTACCTGTCCTAATATATAGGAGACCAGATATGGGTACACAGTGCACCCTTAGTACTTGTCCTAATATATAGGAGACCAGACATGGCTATACAGTGCACCCTTAGTACCTGTCCTAATATATAGTAGACCAGATATGGGTACACAGTGCACCCTTAGTACTTGTCCTAATATACAGGAGACCCAGACATGACTACACAGTGCACCCTTAATACTTGTCCTAATATATAGGGACTCAGACATGACTACACAGTGCACCCTTAGTACTTGTCCTAATATATAGGGGACCCAGACATGGCTACACAGTGCACCCTTAGTACTTGTCATAATATATAGGAGACCCAATATGGCTGCACAGTGCACCCTTAGTACTTATCCTAATATACAGGAGACCCAGACATGACTACACAGTGCACCCTTAGTACTTGTCCTAATATATAGGGACTCAGACATGGCTACACAGTGCACCCTTAGTACTTGTCCTAATATATAGGGGACCCAGATATGGCTACACAGTGCACGCTTAGTACTTGTCCTAATATATAGGAGACCAGACATGGCTATACAGTGCACCCTTAGTACCTGTCCTAATATATAGGAGACCAGATATGGGTACACAGTGAACCCTTAGTACTTGTCCTAATATATAGGAGACCAGACATGGCTATACAGTGCACCCTTAGTACCTGTCCTAATATATAGTAGACCAGATATGGGTACACAGTGCACCCTTAGTACTTGTCCTAATATACAGGAGACCCAGACATGACTACACAGTGCACCCTTAATACTTGTCCTAATATATAGGGACTCAGACATGACTACGCAATGCACCCTTAGTACTTGTCCTAATATATAGGGGACCCAGACATGGCTACACAGTGCACCCTTAGTACTTGTCATAATATATAGGAGACCCAATATGGCTACACAGTGCACCCTTAGTACTTGTCCTAATATACAGGAGACCCAGACATGACTACACAGTGCACCCTTAGTACTTGTCCTAATATATAGGGACTCAGACATGGCTACACAGTGCACCCTTAGTACTTGTCCTAATATATAGGGGACCCAGACATGGCTACACAGTGCACCCTTAGTACTTGTCATAATATATAGGAGACCCAATATGGCTACACAGTGCACCCTTAGTACTTGTCCTTATATACAGGAGACCCAGACATGGCTACACAGTGCACCCTTAGTACTTGTCCTAATATATAGGGGACCAGACATGGCTACACAGTGCACCCTTAGTACTTGTCCTAATATATAGGGGACCCAGACATGACTACACAGTGCACCCTTAGTACTTGTCCTAATATATAGGGGACCAGACATGACTACACAGTGCACCCTAATGCTTGTCCTAATACACAGGGGACCCAGACATGACTACACAGCACACCCTTAGTACTTTTCCTAATATATAGGGGACCAGACATGGCTACACAGTGCACCCTTAGTACTTGTCCTAATATATAGGGGACCCAGACATGGCCACACAGTGCACCCTTAGTACTTGTCCTAATATGCAGGGGAACAAAGACATGGCTACACAGTGCACCCTTAGTACTTGTCCTAATATGCAGGGGACCCAGACATGGCTACACAGTGCACTCTTAGTACCTGTCCTAATATATAGGAGACCAGATATGCCTACACAGTGCACCCTTAGTACTTGTCCTAATATATAGGAGACCAGACATGGCTACACAGTGCACCCTTAGTACTTGTCCTAATATACAGAGGACCCAGACATGGCTACACAGTGCACCCTTAGTACTTGTTCTAATACATAAGGGGCGCAGACATGGCTACACAATACAGCCTTAGTACTTGTCCTAATATGCAGGGGAACAAAGACATGGCTACACAGTGCACCCTTAGTACTTGCCCTAATATGCAGGGGACCAAGACATGGCTACACAGTGCACCCTTAGTACTTGTCCTAACATACAGGAGACCCAGACATGGCTTCACAGTGCACACTTAGTACATGTCCTAATATATAGGGGACCCAGACATAGCTACACAGTGCACCCTTAGTACTTGTCCTAATATATAGGGGACCCAGACATGGCTACACAGTGCACCCTTAGTACTTATCCTAATATATAGGGACTCAGACATGGCTACACAGTGCTCCCTTAGTACTTGTCCTAATACATAGGGATCCAGACGTGGCTACACAGTGCACCCTTATTACTAGTTCTAATACATAAGGGGCGTAGACACGGCTACACAGTGCACCCTTAGTACTTGTCCTAATATATAGGGGACCCAGACATGGCTACACAGTGCACCCTTAGTACTTGTCCTAATATATAGGGGACCCAGACATGACTACACAGTGCACCCTTAGTACTTATCCTAATATATAGGGACTCAGACATGGCTACACAGTGCTCCCTTAGTACTTGTCCTAATACATAGGGATCCAGACGTGGCTACACAGTGCACCCTTAGTACTTGTTCTAATACATAAGGGGCGCAGACATGGCTACACAGTGCACCCTTAGTACTTGTCCTAATATATAGGGGACCCAGACATGGCTACACAGTGCACCCTTAGTACTTGTCCTAATATATAGGGGACCAAGACATGACTACACAGTGCACCCTAATGCTTGTCCTAATACACAGGGGACCCAGACATGACTACACAGTAAACCCTTAGTACTTGTCCTAATATATAGGGGACCAGACATGGCTACACAGTGCCCCCTTAGTACTTGTCCTAATATACAGGGGGCCCAGACATGGCTACACAGTGCACCCTTAGTACTTATCCTAATATACAGGAGACCCAGACATGACTACACAGTGCACCCTTAGTACTTGTCCTAATATATAGGAGACCCAGACATGGCTACACAGTGCACCCTTAGTACTTATCCTAATATATAGGGACTCAGACATGGCTACAAAGTGCACCCTTAGTACTTGTCCTAATATATAGGGGACCCAGACATGACTACACAGTGCACCCTAATGCTTGTCCTAATATGCAGGGGACCAAGACATGGCTACACAGTGCACGCTTAGTACTTGTCCTAATATATAGGAGACCAGATATGGGTACACAGTGCACCCTTAGTACTTGTCCTAATATATAGGGACCCAGACATGGCCACACAGTGCACCCTTAGTACTTGTCCTAATATGCAGGGGACCCAGACATGGCTACACAGTGCAACCTTAGTACTTTTCCTAATATATAGGGACCCAGACATGGCTACACAGTGCACCCTTAGTACTTGTCCTAATAAATAGGAGACCAGATATTGCTACACAGTGCACCCTTAGTACTTGTCCTAATATATAGGAGACCAGATATGGGTACACAGTGCACCCTTAGTACTTGTCCTAATATGTAGGAGACCAGACATGGCTCCACAGGGCACAGTTAGCACTTGTTCTAATATATAGAGACCCAGACATGACTACACAGTGCACCCTTAGTACTTGTCCTAATATATAGGGACCCAGACATCACTACACAGTGCACCCTTAGTACTTGTCCTAATATATAGAAGACCAGATATGGGTACACAGTGCACCCTTGGTACTTGTCCTAATATATAGGAGACCAGATATGGGTACACAGTGCACCCTTAGTACTTGTCCTAATATATAGGGACCCAGACATGACTACACAGTGCACCCTTAGTACTTGTCCTAATATATAGGGGACCAAGACATGGCCACACAGTGCACCCTTAGTACTTGTCCTAATATGCAGGGGACCCAGACATGGCTACACAGTGCACCCTTAGTACTTTTCCTAATATATAGGGACCCAGACATGGCTACACAGTGCACCCTTAGTACTTGTCCTAATATATAGGGACCCAGACATGGCTACACAGTGCACCCTTAGTACTTGTCCTAATATGCAGGGGAACAAAGATATGGCTACACAGGGCACCTTAGTACTTGTCCTAATATATAGGGGGCCAGACATGACTACACAGTGCACCCTTAGTAATTGTCCTAATATATAGGAGACCAGATATGGCTACACAGTGCACCCTTAGTACTTGTCCTAATATGCAGGGGACCAAGACATGGCTACACAGTGCACCCTTAGTACTTGTCCTAATATATAGGAGACCCAATATGGCTACACAGTGCACCCTTAGTACTTGTCCTAATATATAGGAGACCAGATATGGCTACACAGTGCACCCTTAGTACTGGTCCTAATATGCAGGGGACCCAGACATGGCTACACAGTGCACCCTTAGTACTTGTCCTAATATATCGGAGACCCAATATGGCTACACAGTGCACCCTTAGTACTTGGCCTAATATATAAGGGACCAGATATGGCTACACAGTGCACCCTTAGTACTTGTCCTAATATATAGGAGACGAGACATGGCTACACAGTGCACCCTTAGTACTTTTCCTAATATGCAGGGGACCAAGACATGGCTACACAGTGCACCCTTAGTACTTGTCCTAATATGCAGGGGACCAAGACATGGCTACACAGTGCACCCTTAGTACTTGTCCTAACATACAGGAGACCTAGACATGGCTACACAGTGCACCCTTAGTACTTGTCCTAATATATAGGGGACCCAGACATGGCTACACAGTGCACCCTTAGTACTTATCCTAATATATAGGGACTCAGACATGGCTACACAGTGCTCCCTTCGTACTTGTCCTAATACATAGGGATCCAGACGTGGCTACACAGTGCACCCTTAGTAGTTGTTCTAATACATAAGGGGCGCAGACATGGCTACACAGTGCACCCTTAGTACTTGTCCTAATATATAGGGGACCCAGACATGGCTACACAGTGCACCCTTAGTACTTGTTCTAATACATAAGGGGCGCAGACATGGCTACACAATACAGCCCTAGTAGTTGTCTTAATATGCAGGGGACCCAGACATGGCTACACAGTGCACCCTTAGTACTTGTCCCAATATGCAGGGGAACAAAGACATGGCTACACAGTGCACCCTTAGTACTTGTCCTAATATATAGGGGACCCAGACATAGCTACACAGTGCACCCTTAGTACTTGTCCTAATATATAGGAGACCCAGACATGGCTACACAGTGCACCCTTAGTACTTGTCCTAATACATAGGGACCCAGACGTGGCTACACAGTGCAGCCTTAGTACTTGTTCTAATATATAGGAGACGAGACATGGCTACACAGTGCACCCTTAGTACTTGTCCTAATATGCAGGGGACCAAGACATGGCTACACAGTGCACGCTTAGTACTTGTCCTAATACATAAGGGGCGCAGACATGGCTACACAATACAGCCCTAGTACTTGTCTTAATATACAGGGGGCCCAGACATGGCTACACAGTGCACCCTTAGTACTTATCCTAATATACAGGAGACCCAGACATGACTACACAGTGCACCCTTAGTACTTGTCCTAATATATAGGAGACCCAGACATGGCTACACAGTGCACCCTTAGTACTTATCCTAATATATAGGGACTCAGACATAGCTACAAAGTGCACCCTTAGTACTTGTCCTAATATATAGGGGACCCAGACATGACTACACAGTGCACCCTAATGCTTGTCCTAATATGCAGGGGACCAAGACATGGCTACACAGTGCACGCTTAGTACTTGTCCTAATATATAGGAGACCAGATATGGGTACACAGTGCACCCTTAGTACTTGTCCTAATATATAGGGACCCAGACATGGCCACACAGTGCACCCTTAGTACTTGTCCTAATATGCAGGGGACCCAGACATGGCTACACAGTGCAACCTTAGTACTTTTCCTAATATATAGGGACCCAGACATGGCTACACAGTGCACCCTTAGTACTTTTCCTAATAAATAGGAGACCAGATATTGCTACACAGTGCACCCTTAGTACTTGTCCTAATATATAGGAGACCAGATATGGGTACACAGTGCACCCTTAGTACTTGTCCTAATATGTAGGAGACCAGACATGGCTCCACAGGGCACAGTTAGCACTTGTTCTAATATATAGAGACCCAGACATGACTACACAGTGCACCCTTAGTACTTGTCCTAATATATAGGGACCCAGACATCACTACACAGTGCACCCTTAGTACTTGTCCTAATATATAGAAGACCAGATATGGGTACACAGTGCACCCTTGGTACTTGTCCTAATATATAGGAGACCAGATATGGGTACACAGTGCACCCTTAGTACTTGTCCTAATATATAGGGACCCAGACATGACTACACAGTGCACCCTTAGTACTTGTCCTAATATATAGGGGACCAAGACATGGCCACACAGTGCACCCTTAGTACTTGTCCTAATATGCAGGGGACCCAGACATGGCTACACAGTGCACCCTTAGTACTTTTCCTAATATATAGGGACCCAGACATGGCTACACAGTGCACCCTTAGTACTTGTCCTAATATATAGGGACCCAGACATGGCTACACAGTGCACCCTTAGTACTTGTCCTAATATGCAGGGGAACAAAGATATGGCTACACAGGGCACCTTAGTACTTGTCCTAATATATAGGGGGCCAGACATGACTACACAGTGCACCCTTAGTAATTGTCCTAATATATAGGAGACCAGAAATGGCTACACAGTGCACCCTTAGTACTTGTCCTAATATGCAGGGGACCAAGACATGGCTACACAGTGCACCCTTAGTACTTGTCCTAATATATAGGAGACCCAATATGGCTACACAGTGCACCCTTAGTACTTGTCCTAATATATAGGAGACCAGATATGGCTACACAGTGCACCCTTAGTACTGGTCCTAATATGCAGGGGACCCAGACATGGCTACACAGTGCACCCTTAGTACTTGTCCTAATATATCGGAGACCCAATATGGCTACACAGTGCACCCTTAGTACTTGGCCTAATATATAAGGGACCAGATATGGCTACACAGTGCACCCTTAGTACTTGTCCTAATATATAGGAGACGAGACATGGCTACACAGTGCACCCTTAGTACTTTTCCTAATATGCAGGGGACCAAGACATGGCTACACAGTGCACCCTTAGTACTTGTCCTAATATGCAGGGGACCAAGACATGGCTACACAGTGCACCCTTAGTACTTGTCCTAACATACAGGAGACCTAGACATGGCTACACAGTGCACCCTTAGTACTTGTCCTAATATATAGGGGACCCAGACATGGCTACACAGTGCACCCTTAGTACTTATCCTAATATATAGGGACTCAGACATGGCTACACAGTGCTCCCTTCGTACTTGTCCTAATACATAGGGATCCAGACGTGGCTACACAGTGCACCCTTAGTAGTTGTTCTAATACATAAGGGGCGCAGACATGGCTACACAGTGCACCCTTAGTACTTGTCCTAATATATAGGGGACCCAGACATGGCTACACAGTGCACCCTTAGTACTTGTTCTAATACATAAGGGGCGCAGACATGGCTACACAATACAGCCCTAGTACTTGTCTTAATATGCAGGGGACCCAGACATGGCTACACAGTGCACCCTTAGTACTTGTCCCAATATGCAGGGGAACAAAGACATGGCTACACAGTGCACCCTTAGTACTTGTCCTAATATATAGGGGACCCAGACATAGCTACACAGTGCACCCTTAGTACTTGTCCTAATATATAGGAGACCCAGACATGGCTACACAGTGCACCCTTAGTACTTGTCCTAATACATAGGGACCCAGACGTGGCTACACAGTGCAGCCTTAGTACTTGTTCTAATATATAGGAGACGAGACATGGCTACACAGTGCACCCTTAGTACTTGTCCTAATATGCAGGGGACCAAGACATGGCTACACAGTGCACGCTTAGTACTTGTCCTAATACATAAGGGGCGCAGACATGGCTACACAATACAGCCCTAGTACTTGTCTTAATATACAGGGGGCCCAGACATGGCTACACAGTGCACCCTTAGTACTTATCCTAATATACAGGAGACCCAGACATGACTACACAGTGCACCCTTAGTACTTGTCCTAATATATAGGAGACCCAGACATGGCTACACAGTGCACCCTTAGTACTTATCCTAATATATAGGGACTCAGACATGGCTACAAAGTGCACCCTTAGTACTTGTCCTAATATATAGGGGACCCAGACATGACTACACAGTGCACCCTAATGCTTGTCCTAATATGCAGGGGACCAAGACATGGCTACACAGTGCACGCTTAGTACTTGTCCTAATATATAGGAGACCAGATATGGGTACACAGTGCACCCTTAGTACTTGTCCTAATATATAGGGACCCAGACATGGCCACACAGTGCACCCTTAGTACTTGTCCTAATATGCAGGGGACCCAGACATGGCTACACAGTGCAACCTTAGTACTTTTCCTAATATATAGGGACCCAGACATGGCTACACAGTGCACCCTTAGTACTTGTCCTAATAAATAGGAGACCAGATATTGCTACACAGTGCACCCTTAGTACTTGTCCTAATATATAGGAGACCAGATATGGGTACACAGTGCACCCTTAGTACTTGTCCTAATATGTAGGAGACCAGACATGGCTCCACAGGGCACAGTTAGCACTTGTTCTAATATATAGAGACCCAGACATGACTACACAGTGCACCCTTAGTACTTGTCCTAATATATAGGGACCCAGACATCACTACACAGTGCACCCTTAGTACTTGTCCTAATATATAGAAGACCAGATATGGGTACACAGTGCACCCTTGGTACTTGTCCTAATATATAGGAGACCAGATATGGGTACACAGTGCACCCTTAGTACTTGTCCTAATATATAGGGACCCAGACATGACTACACAGTGCACCCTTAGTACTTGTCCTAATATATAGGGGACCAAGACATGGCCACACAGTGCACCCTTAGTACTTGTCCTAATATGCAGGGGACCCAGACATGGCTACACAGTGCACTTTTAGTACTTTTCCTAATATATAGGGACCCAGACATGGCTACACAGTGCACCCTTAGTACTTGTCCTAATATATAGGGACCCAGACATGGCTACACAGTGCACCCTTAGTACTTGTCCTAATATGCAGGGGAACAAAGATATGGCTACACAGGGCACCTTAGTACTTGTCCTAATATATAGGGGGCCAGACATGACTACACAGTGCACCCTTAGTAATTGTCCTAATATATAGGAGACCAGAAATGGCTACACAGTGCACCCTTAGTACTTGTCCTAATATGCAGGGGACCAAGACATGGCTACACAGTGCACCCTTAGTACTTGTCCTAATATATAGGAGACCCAATATGGCTACACAGTGCACCCTTAGTACTTGTCCTAATATATAGGAGACCAGATATGGCTACACAGTGCACCCTTAGTACTGGTCCTAATATGCAGGGGACCCAGACATGGCTACACAGTGCACCCTTAGTACTTGTCCTAATATATCAGAGACCCAATATGGCTACACAGTGCACCCTTAGTACTTGGCCTAATATATAAGGGACCAGATATGGCTACACAGTGCACCCTTAGTACTTGTCCTAATATATAGGAGACGAGACATGGCTACACAGTGCACCCTTAGTACTTTTCCTAATATGCAGGGGACCAAGACATGGCTACACAGTGCACCCTTAGTACTTGTCCTAATATGCAGGGGACCAAGACATGGCTACACAGTGCACCCTTAGTACTTGTCCTAACATACAGGAGACCTAGACATGGCTACACAGTGCACCCTTAGTACTTGTCCTAATATATAGGGGACCCAGACATGGCTACACAGTGCACCCTTAGTACTTATCCTAATATATAGGGACTCAGACATGGCTACACAGTGCTCCCTTCGTACTTGTCCTAATACATAGGGATCCAGACGTGGCTACACAGTGCACCCTTAGTAGTTGTTCTAATACATAAGGGGCGCAGACATGGCTACACAGTGCACCCTTAGTACTTGTCCTAATATATAGGGGACCCAGACATGGCTACACAGTGCACCCTTAGTACTTGTTCTAATACATAAGGGGCGCAGACATGGCTACACAATACAGCCCTAGTACTTGTCTTAATATGCAGGGGACCCAGACATGGCTACACAGTGCACCCTTAGTACTTGTCCCAATATGCAGGGGAACAAAGACATGGCTACACAGTGCACCCTTAGTACTTGTCCTAATATATAGGGGACCCAGACATAGCTACACAGTGCACCCTTAGTACTTGTCCTAATATATAGGAGACCCAGACATGGCTACACAGTGCACCCTTAGTACTTGTCCTAATACATAGGGACCCAGACGTGGCTACACAGTGCAGCCTTAGTACTTGTTCTAATATATAGGAGACGAGACATGGCTACACAGTGCACCCTTAGTACTTGTCCTAATATGCAGGGGACCAAGACATGGCTACACAGTGCACGCTTAGTACTTGTCCTAATACATAAGGGGCGCAGACATGGCTACACAATACAGCCCTAGTACTTGTCTTAATATGCAGGGGACCCAGACATGGCTACACAGTGCACCCTTAGTACTTGTCCCAATATGCAGGGGAACAAAGACATGGCTACACAGTGCACCCTTAGTACTTATCCTAATATACAGGAGACCCAGACATGACTACACAGTGCACCCTTAGTACTTGTCCTAATATATAGGAGACCCAGACATGGCTACACAGTGCACCCTTAGTACTTATCCTAATATATAGGGACTCAGACATGGCTACAAAGTGCACCCTTAGTACTTGTCCTAATATATAGGGGACCCAGACATGACTACACAGTGCACCCTAATGCTTGTCCTAATATACAGGGGACCAAGACATGGCTACACAGTGCACGCTTAGTACTTGTCCTAATATATAGGAGACCAGATATGGGTACACAGTGCACCCTTAGTACTTGTCCTAATATATAGGGACCCAGACATGGCCACACAGTGCACCCTTAGTACTTGTCCTAATATGCAGGGGACCCAGACATGGCTACACAGTGCAACCTTAGTACTTTTCCTAATATATAGGGACCCAGACATGGCTACACAGTGCACCCTTAGTACTTGTCCTAATAAATAGGAGACCAGATATGGCTACACAGTGCACCCTTAGTACTTGTCCTAATATATAGAGACCCAGACATGACTACACAGTGCACCCTTAGTACTTGTCCTAATATATAGGGACCCAGACATCACTACACAGTGCACCCTTAGTACTTGTCCTAATATATAGAAGACCAGATATGGGTACACAGTGCACCCTTGGTACTTGTCCTAATATATAGTAGACCAGATATGGGTACACAGTGCACCCTTAGTACTTGTCCTAATATATTGGGACCCAGACATGACTACACAGTGCACCCTTAGTACTTGTCCTAATATATAGGGGACCAAGACATGGCCACACAGTGCACCCTTAGTACTTGTCCTAATATGCAGGGGACCCAGACATGGCTACACGGTGCACCCTTAGTACTTTTCCTAATATATAGGGACCCAGCCATGGCTACACAGTGCACCCTTAGTACTTGTCCTAATATATAGGGACCCAGACATGGCTACACAGTGCACCCTTAGTACTTGTCCTAATATGCAGGGGAACAAAGATATGGCTACACAGGGCACCTTAGTACTTGTCCTAATATATAGGGGGCCAGACATGACTACACAGTGCACCCTTAGTAATTGTCCTAATATATAGGAGACCAGATATGGCTACACAGTGCACCCTTAGTACTTGTCCTAATATGCAGGGGACCAAGACATGGCTACACAGTGCACCCTTAGTACTTGTCCTAATATATAGGAGACCCAATATGGCTACACAGTGCACCCTTAGTACTTGTCCTAATATATAGGAGACCAGATATGGCTACACAGTGCACCCTTAGTACTGGTCCTAATATGCAGGGGACCCAGACATGGCTACACAGTGCACCCTTAGTACTTGTCCTAATATATCGGAGACCCAATATGGCTACACAGTGCACCCTTAGTACTTGGCCTAATATATAAGGGACCAGATATGGCTACACAGTGCACCCTTAGTACTTGTCCTAATATATAGGAGACGAGACATGGCTACACAGTGCACCCTTAGTACTTTTCCTAATATGCAGGGGACCAAGACATGGCTACACAGTGCACCCTTAGTACTTGTCCTAATATGCAGGGGACCAAGACATGGCTACACAGTGTACCCTTAGTACTTGTCCTAACATACAGGAGACCTAGACATGGCTACACAGTGCACCCTTAGTACTTGTCCTAATATATAGGGGACCCAGACATGGCTACACAGTGCACCCTTAGTACTTATCCTAATATATAGGGACTCAGACATGGCTACACAGTGCTCCCTTCGTACTTGTCCTAATACATAGGGATCCAGATGTGGCTACACAGTGCACCCTTAGTAGTTGTTCTAATACATAAGGGGCGCAGACATGGCTACACAGTGCACCCTTAGTACTTGTCCTAATATATAGGGGACCCAGACATGGCTACACAGTGCACCCTTAGTACTTGTTCTAATACATAAGGGGCGCAGACATGGCTACACAATACAGCCCTAGTACTTGTCTTAATATGCAGGGGACCCAGACATGGCTACACAGTGCACCCTTAGTACTTGTCCCAATATGCAGGGGAACAAAGACATGGCTACACAGTGCACCCTTAGTACTTGTCCTAATATATAGGGGACCCAGACATAGCTACACAGTGCACCCTTAGTACTTGTCCTAATATATAGGAGACCCAGACATGGCTACACAGTGCACCCTTAGTACTTGTCCTAATACATAGGGACCCAGACGTGGCTACACAGTGCAGCCTTAGTACTTGTTCTAATATATAGGAGACGAGGCATGGCTACACAGTGCACCCTTAGTACTTGTCCTAATATGCAGGGGACCAAGACATGGCTACACAGTGCACGCTTAGTACTTGCCCTAATATGCAGGGGACCAAGACATGGCTACACAGTGCACCCTTAGTACTTGTCCTAACATACAGGAGACCCAGACATGGCTTCACAGTGCACACTTAGTACATGTCCTAATATATAGGGGACCCAGACATAGCTACACAGTGCACCCTTAGTACTTGTCCTAATATATAGGGGACCCAGACATGGCTACACAGTGCACCCTTAGTACTTATCCTAATATATAGGGACTCAGACATGGCTACACAGTGCTCCCTTAGTACTTGTCCTAATACATAGGGATCCAGACGTGGCTACACAGTGCACCCTTATTACTAGTTCTAATACATAAGGGGCGTAGACACGGCTACACAGTGCACCCTTAGTACTTGTCCTAATATATAGGGGACACAGACATGGCTACACAGTGCACCCTTAGTACTTGTCCTAATATATAGGGGACCCAGACATGACTACACAGTGCACCCTTAGTACTTATCCTAATATATAGGGACTCAGACATGGCTACACAGTGCTCCCTTAGTACTTGTCCTAATACATAGGGATCCAGACGTGGCTACACAGTGCACCCTTAGTACTTGTTCTAATACATAAGGGGCGCAGACATGGCTACACAGTGCACCCTTAGTACTTGTCCTAATATATAGGGGACCCAGACATGGCTACACAGTGCACCCTTAGTACTTGTTCTAATATATAGGGGACCCAGACATGACTACACAGTGCACCCTAATGCTTGTCCTAATACACAGGGGACCCAGACATGACTACACAGTAAACCCTTAGTACTTGTCCTAATATATAGGGGACCAGACATGGCTACACAGTGCCCCCTTAGTACTTGTCCTAATATACAGGGGGCCCAGACATGGCTACACAGTGCACCCTTAGTACTTATCCTAATATACAGGAGACCCAGACATGACTACACAGTGCACCCTTAGTACTTGTCCTAATATATAGGAGACCCAGACATGGCTACACAGTGCACCCTTAGTACTTATCCTAATATATAGGGACTCAGACATGGCTACAAAGTGCACCCTTAGTACTTGTCCTAATATGAAGGGGACCCAGACATGACTACACAGTGCACCCTAATGCTTGTCCTAATATGCAGGGGACCAAGACATGGCTACACAGTGCACGCTTAGTACTTGTCCTAATATATAGGAGACCAGATATGGGTACACAGTGCACCCTTAGTACTTGTCCTAATATATAGGGACCCAGACATGGCCACACAGTGCACCCTTAGTACTTGTCCTAATATGCAGGGGACCCAGACATGGCTACACAGTGCAACCTTAGTACTTTTCCTAATATATAGGGACCCAGACATGGCTACACAGTGCACCCTTAGTACTTGTCCTAATAAATAGGAGACCAGATATGGCTACACAGTGCACCCTTAGTACTTGTCCTAATATATAGGAGACCAGATATGGGTACACAGTGCACCCTTAGTACTTGTCCTAATATGTAGGAGACCAGACATGGCTCCACAGGGCACAGTTAGCACTTGTTCTAATATATAGAGACCCAGACATGACTACACAGTGCACCCTTAGTACTTGTCCTAATATATAGGGACCCAGACATCACTACACAGTGCACCCTTAGTACTTGTCCTAATATATAGAAGACCAGATATGGGTACACAGTGCACCCTTGGTACTTGTCCTAATATATAGGAGACCAGATATGGGTACACAGTGCACCCTTAGTACTTGTCCTAATATATAGGGACCCAGACATGACTACACAGTGCACCCTTAGTACTTGTCCTAATATATAGGGGACCAAGACATGGCCACACAGTGCACCCTTAGTACTTGTCCTAATATGCAGGGGACCCAGACATGGCTACACGGTGCACCCTTAGTACTTTTCCTAATATATAGGGACCCAGACATGGCTACACAGTGCACCCTTAGTACTTGTCCTAATATATAGGGACCCAGACATGGCTACACAGTGCACCCTTAGTACTTGTCCTAATATGCAGGGGAACAAAGATATGGCTACACAGGGCACCTTAGTACTTGTCCTAATATATAGGGGGCCAGACATGACTACACAGTGCACCCTTAGTAATTGTCCTAATATATAGGAGACCAGATATGGCTACACAGTGCACCCTTAGTACTTGTCCTAATATGCAGGGGACCAAGACATGGCTACACAGTGCACCCTTAGTACTTGTCCTAATATATAGGAGACCCAATATGGCTACACAGTGCACCCTTAGTACTTGTCCTAATATATAGGAGACCAGATATGGCTACACAGTGCACCCTTAGTACTGGTCCTAATATGCAGGGGACCCAGACATGGCTACACAGTGCACCCTTAGTACTTGTCCTAATATATCGGAGACCCAATATGGCTACACAGTGCACCCTTAGTACTTGGCCTAATATATAAGGGACCAGATATGGCTACACAGTGCACCCTTAGTACTTGTCCTAATATATAGGAGACGAGACATGGCTACACAGTGCACCCTTAGTACTTTTCCTAATATGCAGGGGACCAAGACATGGCTACACAGTGCACCCTTAGTACTTGTCCTAATATGCAGGGGACCAAGACATGGCTACACAGTGTACCCTTAGTACTTGTCCTAACATACAGGAGACCTAGACATGGCTACACAGTGCACCCTTAGTACTTGTCCTAATATATAGGGGACCCAGACATGGCTACACAGTGCACCCTTAGTACTTATTCTAATATATAGGGACTCAGACATGGCTACACAGTGCTCCCTTCGTACTTGTCCTAATACATAGGGATCCAGACGTGGCTACACAGTGCACCCTTAGTAGTTGTTCTAATACATAAGGGGCGCAGACATGGCTACACAGTGCACCCTTAGTACTTGTCCTAATATATAGGGGACCCAGACATGGCTACACAGTGCACCCTTAGTACTTGTTCTAATACATAAGGGGCGCAGACATGGCTACACAATACAGCCCTAGTACTTGTCTTAATATGCAGGGGACCCAGACATGGCTACACAGTGCACCCTTAGTACTTGTCCCAATATGCAGGGGAACAAAGACATGGCTACACAGTGCACCCTTAGTACTTGTCCTAATATATAGGGGACCCAGACATAGCTACACAGTGCACCCTTAGTACTTGTCCTAATATATAGGAGACCCAGACATGGCTACACAGTGCACCCTTAGTACTTGTCCTAATACATAGGGACCCAGACGTGGCTACACAGTGCAGCCTTAGTACTTGTTCTAATATATAGGAGACGAGACATGGCTACACAGTGCACCCTTAGTACTTGTCCTAATATGCAGGGGACCAAGACATGGCTACACAGTGCACGCTTAGTACTTGTCCTAATACATAAGGGGCGCAGACATGGCTACACAATACAGCCCTAGTACTTGTCTTAATATGCAGGGGACCCAGACATGGCTACACAGTGCACCCTTAGTACTTCTCCCAATATGCAGGGGAACAAAGACATGGCTACACAGTGCACCCTTAGTACTTATCCTAATATACAGGAGACCCAGACATGACTACACAGTGCACCCTTAGTACTTGTCCTAATATATAGGAGACCCAGACATGGCTACACAGTGCACCCTTAGTACTTATCCTAATATATAGGGACTCAGACATGGCTACAAAGTGCACCCTTAGTACTTGTCCTAATATATAGGGGACCCAGACATGACTACACAGTGCACCCTAATGCTTGTCCTAATATACAGGGGACCAAGACATGGCTACACAGTGCACGCTTAGTACTTGTCCTAATATATAGGAGACCAGATATGGGTACACAGTGCACCCTTAGTACTTGTCCTAATATATAGGGACCCAGACATGGCCACACAGTGCACCCTTAGTACTTGTCCTAATATGCAGGGGACCCAGACATGGCTACACAGTGCAACCTTAGTACTTTTCCTAATATATAGGGACCCAGACATGGCTACACAGTGCACCCTTAGTACTTGTCCTAATAAATAGGAGACCAGATATGGCTACACAGTGCACCCTTAGTACTTGTCCTAATATATAGAGACCCAGACATGACTACACAGTGCACCCTTAGTACTTGTCCTAATATATAGGGACCCAGACATCACTACACAGTGCACCCTTAGTACTTGTCCTAATATATAGAAGACCAGATATGGGTACACAGTGCACCCTTGGTACTTGTCCTAATATATAGGAGACCAGATATGGGTACACAGTGCACCCTTAGTACTTGTCCTAATATATAGGGACTCAGACATGGCTACAAAGTGCACCCTTAGTACTTGTCCTAATATGAAGGGGACCCAGACATGACTACACAGTGCACCCTAATGCTTGTCCTAATATGCAGGGGACCAAGACATGGCTACACAGTGCACGCTTAGTACTTGTCCTAATATATAGGAGACCAGATATGGGTACACAGTGCACCCTTAGTACTTGTCCTAATATATAGGGACCCAGACATGGCCACACAGTGCACCCTTAGTACTTGTCCTAATATGCAGGGGACCCAGACATGGCTACACAGTGCAACCTTAGTACTTTTCCTAATATATAGGGACCCAGACATGGCTACACAGTGCACCCTTAGTACTTGTCCTAATAAATAGGAGACCAGATATGGCTACACAGTGCACCCTTAGTACTTGTCCTAATATATAGGAGACCAGATATGGGTACACAGTGCACCCTTAGTACTTGTCCTAATATGTAGGAGACCAGACATGGCTCCACAGGGCACAGTTAGCACTTGTTCTAATATATAGAGACCCAGACATGACTACACAGTGCACCCTTAGTACTTGTCCTAATATATAGGGACCCAGACATCACTACACAGTGCACCCTTAGTACTTGTCCTAATATATAGAAGACCAGATATGGGTACACAGTGCACCCTTGGTACTTGTCCTAATATATAGGAGACCAGATATGGGTACACAGTGCACCCTTAGTACTTGTCCTAATATATAGGGACCCAGACATGACTACACAGTGCACCCTTAGTACTTGTCCTAATATATAGGGGACCAAGACATGGCCACACAGTGCACCCTTAGTACTTGTCCTAATATGCAGGGGACCCAGACATGGCTACACGGTGCACCCTTAGTACTTTTCCTAATATATAGGGACCCAGACATGGCTACACAGTGCACCCTTAGTACTTGTCCTAATATATAGGGACCCAGACATGGCTACACAGTGCACCCTTAGTACTTGTCCTAATATGCAGGGGAACAAAGATATGGCTACACAGGGCACCTTAGTACTTGTCCTAATATATAGGGGGCCAGACATGACTACACAGTGCACCCTTAGTAATTGTCCTAATATATAGGAGACCAGATATGGCTACACAGTGCACCCTTAGTACTTGTCCTAATATGCAGGGGACCAAGACATGGCTACACAGTGCACCCTTAGTACTTGTCCTAATATATAGGAGACCCAATATGGCTACACAGTGCACCCTTAGTACTTGTCCTAATATATAGGAGACCAGATATGGCTACACAGTGCACCCTTAGTACTGGTCCTAATATGCAGGGGACCCAGACATGGCTACACAGTGCACCCTTAGTACTTGTCCTAATATATCGGAGACCCAATATGGCTACACAGTGCACCCTTAGTACTTGGCCTAATATATAAGGGACCAGATATGGCTACACAGTGCACCCTTAGTACTTGTCCTAATATATAGGAGACGAGACATGGCTACACAGTGCACCCTTAGTACTTTTCCTAATATGCAGGGGACCAAGACATGGCTACACAGTGCACCCTTAGTACTTGTCCTAATATGCAGGGGACCAAGACATGGCTACACAGTGTACCCTTAGTACTTGTCCTAACATACAGGAGACCTAGACATGGCTACACAGTGCACCCTTAGTACTTGTCCTAATATATAGGGGACCCAGACATGGCTACACAGTGCACCCTTAGTACTTATCCTAATATATAGGGACTCAGACATGGCTACACAGTGCTCCCTTCGTACTTGTCCTAATACATAGGGATCCAGACGTGGCTACACAGTGCACCCTTAGTAGTTGTTCTAATACATAAGGGGCGCAGACATGGCTACACAGTGCACCCTTAGTACTTGTCCTAATATATAGGGGACCCAGACATGGCTACACAGTGCACCCTTAGTACTTGTTCTAATACATAAGGGGCGCAGACATGGCTACACAATACAGCCCTAGTACTTGTCTTAATATGCAGGGGACCCAGACATGGCTACACAGTGCACCCTTAGTACTTGTCCCAATATGCAGGGGAACAAAGACATGGCTACACAGTGCACCCTTAGTACTTGTCCTAATATATAGGGGACCCAGACATAGCTACACAGTGCACCCTTAGTACTTGTCCTAATATATAGGAGACCCAGACATGGCTACACAGTGCACCCTTAGTACTTGTCCTAATACATAGGGACCCAGACGTGGCTACACAGTGCAGCCTTAGTACTTGTTCTAATATATAGGAGACGAGACATGGCTACACAGTGCACCCTTAGTACTTGTCCTAATATGCAGGGGACCAAGACATGGCTACACAGTGCACGCTTAGTACTTGTCCTAATACATAAGGGGCGCAGACATGGCTACACAATACAGCCCTAGTACTTGTCTTAATATGCAGGGGACCCAGACATGGCTACACAGTGCACCCTTAGTACTTCTCCCAATATGCAGGGGAACAAAGACATGGCTACACAGTGCACCCTTAGTACTTATCCTAATATACAGGAGACCCAGACATGACTACACAGTGCACCCTTAGTACTTGTCCTAATATATAGGAGACCCAGACATGGCTACACAGTGCACCCTTAGTACTTATCCTAATATATAGGGACTCAGACATGGCTACAAAGTGCACCCTTAGTACTTGTCCTAATATATAGGGGACCCAGACATGACTACACAGTGCACCCTAATGCTTGTCCTAATATACAGGGGACCAAGACATGGCTACACAGTGCACGCTTAGTACTTGTCCTAATATATAGGAGACCAGATATGGGTACACAGTGCACCCTTAGTACTTGTCCTAATATATAGGGACCCAGACATGGCCACACAGTGCACCCTTAGTACTTGTCCTAATATGCAGGGGACCCAGACATGGCTACACAGTGCAACCTTAGTACTTTTCCTAATATATAGGGACCCAGACATGGCTACACAGTGCACCCTTAGTACTTGTCCTAATAAATAGGAGACCAGATATGGCTACACAGTGCACCCTTAGTACTTGTCCTAATATATAGAGACCCAGACATGACTACACAGTGCACCCTTAGTACTTGTCCTAATATATAGGGACCCAGACATCACTACACAGTGCACCCTTAGTACTTGTCCTAATATATAGAAGACCAGATATGGGTACACAGTGCACCCTTGGTACTTGTCCTAATATATAGGAGACCAGATATGGGTACACAGTGCACCCTTAGTACTTGTCCTAATATATAGGGACTCAGACATGGCTACAAAGTGCACCCTTAGTACTTGTCCTAATATGAAGGGGACCCAGACATGACTACACAGTGCACCCTAATGCTTGTCCTAATATGCAGGGGACCAAGACATGGCTACACAGTGCACGCTTAGTACTTGTCCTAATATATAGGAGACCAGATATGGGTACACAGTGCACCCTTAGTACTTGTCCTAATATATAGGGACCCAGACATGGCCACACAGTGCACCCTTAGTACTTGTCCTAATATGCAGGGGACCCAGACATGGCTACACAGTGCAACCTTAGTACTTTTCCTAATATATAGGGACCCAGACATGGCTACACAGTGCACCCTTAGTACTTGTCCTAATAAATAGGAGACCAGATATGGCTACACAGTGCACCCTTAGTACTTGTCCTAATATATAGGAGACCAGATATGGGTACACAGTGCACCCTTAGTACTTGTCCTAATATGTAGGAGACCAGACATGGCTCCACAGGGCACAGTTAGCACTTGTTCTAATATATAGAGACCCAGACATGACTACACAGTGCACCCTTAGTACTTGTCCTAATATATAGGGACCCAGACATCACTACACAGTGCACCCTTAGTACTTGTCCTAATATATAGAAGACCAGATATGGGTACACAGTGCACCCTTGGTACTTGTCCTAATATATAGGAGACCAGATATGGGTACACAGTGCACCCTTAGTACTTGTCCTAATATATAGGGACCCAGACATGACTACACAGTGCACCCTTAGTACTTGTCCTAATATATAGGGGACCAAGACATGGCCACACAGTGCACCCTTAGTACTTGTCCTAATATGCAGGGGACCCAGACATGGCTACACGGTGCACCCTTAGTACTTTTCCTAATATATAGGGACCCAGACATGGCTACACAGTGCACCCTTAGTACTTGTCCTAATATATAGGGACCCAGACATGGCTACACAGTGCACCCTTAGTACTTGTCCTAATATGCAGGGGAACAAAGATATGGCTACACAGGGCACCTTAGTACTTGTCCTAATATATAGGGGGCCAGACATGACTACACAGTGCACCCTTAGTAATTGTCCTAATATATAGGAGACCAGATATGGCTACACAGTGCACCCTTAGTACTTGTCCTAATATGCAGGGGACCAAGACATGGCTACACAGTGCACCCTTAGTACTTGTCCTAATATATAGGAGACCCAATATGGCTACACAGTGCACCCTTAGTACTTGTCCTAATATATAGGAGACCAGATATGGCTACACAGTGCACCCTTAGTACTGGTCCTAATATGCAGGGGACCCAGACATGGCTACACAGTGCACCCTTAGTACTTGTCCTAATATATCGGAGACCCAATATGGCTACACAGTGCACCCTTAGTACTTGGCCTAATATATAAGGGACCAGATATGGCTACACAGTGCACCCTTAGTACTTGTCCTAATATATAGGAGACGAGACATGGCTACACAGTGCACCCTTAGTACTTTTCCTAATATGCAGGGGACCAAGACATGGCTACACAGTGCACCCTTAGTACTTGTCCTAATATGCAGGGGACCAAGACATGGCTACACAGTGTACCCTTAGTACTTGTCCTAACATACAGGAGACCTAGACATGGCTACACAGTGCACCCTTAGTACTTGTCCTAATATATAGGGGACCCAGACATGGCTACACAGTGCACCCTTAGTACTTATCCTAATATATAGGGACTCAGACATGGCTACACAGTGCTCCCTTCGTACTTGTCCTAATACATAGGGATCCAGACGTGGCTACACAGTGCACCCTTAGTAGTTGTTCTAATACATAAGGGGCGCAGACATGGCTACACAGTGCACCCTTAGTACTTGTCCTAATATATAGGGGACCCAGACATGGCTACACAGTGCACCCTTAGTACTTGTTCTAATACATAAGGGGCGCAGACATGGCTACACAATACAGCCCTAGTACTTGTCTTAATATGCAGGGGACCCAGACATGGCTACACAGTGCACCCTTAGTACTTGTCCCAATATGCAGGGGAACAAAGACATGGCTACACAGTGCACCCTTAGTACTTGTCCTAATATATAGGGGACCCAGACATAGCTACACAGTGCACCCTTAGTACTTGTCCTAATATATAGGAGACCCAGACATGGCTACACAGTGCACCCTTAGTACTTGTCCTAATACATAGGGACCCAGACGTGGCTACACAGTGCAGCCTTAGTACTTGTTCTAATATATAGGAGACGAGACATGGCTACACAGTGCACCCTTAGTACTTGTCCTAATATGCAGGGGACCAAGACATGGCTACACAGTGCACGCTTAGTACTTGTCCTAATACATAAGGGGCGCAGACATGGCTACACAATACAGCCCTAGTACTTGTCTTAATATGCAGGGGACCCAGACATGGCTACACAGTGCACCCTTAGTACTTCTCCCAATATGCAGGGGAACAAAGACATGGCTACACAGTGCACCCTTAGTACTTATCCTAATATACAGGAGACCCAGACATGACTACACAGTGCACCCTTAGTACTTGTCCTAATATATAGGAGACCCAGACATGGCTACACAGTGCACCCTTAGTACTTATCCTAATATATAGGGACTCAGACATGGCTACAAAGTGCACCCTTAGTACTTGTCCTAATATATAGGGGACCCAGACATGACTACACAGTGCACCCTAATGCTTGTCCTAATATACAGGGGACCAAGACATGGCTACACAGTGCACGCTTAGTACTTGTCCTAATATATAGGAGACCAGATATGGGTACACAGTGCACCCTTAGTACTTGTCCTAATATATAGGGACCCAGACATGGCCACACAGTGCACCCTTAGTACTTGTCCTAATATGCAGGGGACCCAGACATGGCTACACAGTGCAACCTTAGTACTTTTCCTAATATATAGGGACCCAGACATGGCTACACAGTGCACCCTTAGTACTTGTCCTAATAAATAGGAGACCAGATATGGCTACACAGTGCACCCTTAGTACTTGTCCTAATATATAGAGACCCAGACATGACTACACAGTGCACCCTTAGTACTTGTCCTAATATATAGGGACCCAGACATCACTACACAGTGCACCCTTAGTACTTGTCCTAATATATAGAAGACCAGATATGGGTACACAGTGCACCCTTGGTACTTGTCCTAATATATAGGAGACCAGATATGGGTACACAGTGCACCCTTAGTACTTGTCCTAATATATAGGGACCCAGACATGACTACACAGTGCACCCTTAGTACTTGTCCTAATATATAGGGGACCAAGACATGGCCACACAGTGCACCCTTAGTACTTGTCCTAATATGCAGGGGACCCAGACATGGCTACACGGTGCACCCTTAGTACTTTTCCTAATATATAGGGACCCAGACATGGCTACACAGTGCACCCTTAGTACTTGTCCTAATATATAGGGACCCAGACATGGCTACACAGTGCACCCTTAGTACTTGTCCTAATATGCAGGGGAACAAAGATATGGCTACACAGGGCACCTTAGTACTTGTCCTAATATATAGGGGGCCAGACATGACTACACAGTGCACCCTTAGTAATTGTCCTAATATATAGGAGACCAGATATGGCTACACAGTGCACCCTTAGTACTTGTCCTAATATGCAGGGGACCAAGACATGGCTACACAGTGCACCCTTAGTACTTGTCCTAATATATAGGAGACCCAATATGGCTACACAGTGCACCCTTAGTACTTGTCCTAATATATAGGGGACCAGATATGGCTACACAGTGCACCCTTAGTACTGGTCCTAATATGCAGGGGACCCAGACATGGCTACACAGTGCACCCTTAGTACTTGTCCTAATATATCGGAGACCCAATATGGCTACACAGTGCACCCTTAGTACTTGTCCTAATATATAGGAGACGAGACATGGCTACACAGTGCACCCTTAGTACTTTTCCTAATATGCAGGGGACCAAGACATGGCTACACAGTGCACCCTTAGTACTTGTCCTAATATGCAGGGGACCAAGACATGGCTACACAGTGTACCCTTAGTACTTGTCCTAACATACAGGAGACCTAGACATGGCTACACAGTGCACCCTTAGTACTTGTCCTAATATATAGGGGACCCAGACATGGCTACACAGTGCACCCTTAGTACTTATCCTAATATATAGGGACTCAGACATGGCTACACAGTGCTCCCTTCGTACTTGTCCTAATACATAGGGATCCAGACGTGGCTACACAGTGCACCCTTAGTAGTTGTTCTAATACATAAGGGGCGCAGACATGGCTACACAGTGCACCCTTAGTACTTGTCCTAATATATAGGGGACCCAGACATGGCTACACAGTGCACCCTTAGTACTTGTTCTAATACATAAGGGGCGCAGACATGGCTACACAATACAGCCCTAGTACTTGTCTTAATATGCAGGGGACCCAGACATGGCTACACAGTGCACCCTTAGTACTTGTCCCAATATGCAGGGGAACAAAGACATGGCTACACAGTGCACCCTTAGTACTTGTCCTAATATATAGGGGACCCAGACATAGCTACACAGTGCACCCTTAGTACTTGTCCTAATATATAGGAGACCCAGACATGGCTACACAGTGCACCCTTAGTACTTGTCCTAATACATAGGGACCCAGACGTGGCTACACAGTGCAGCCTTAGTACTTGTTCTAATATATAGGAGACGAGACATGGCTACACAGTGCACCCTTAGTACTTGTCCTAATATGCAGGGGACCAAGACATGGCTACACAGTGCACGCTTAGTACTTGCCCTAATATGCAGGGGACCAAGACATGGCTACACAGTGCACCCTTAGTACTTGTCCTAACATACAGGAGACCCAGACATGGCTTCACAGTGCACACTTAGTACATGTCCTAATATATAGGGGACCCAGACATAGCTACACAGTGCACCCTTAGTACTTGTCCTAATATATAGGGGACCCAGACATGGCTACACAGTGCACCCTTAGTACTTATCCTAATATATAGGGACTCAGACATGGCTACACAGTGCTCCCTTAGTACTTGTCCTAATACATAGGGATCCAGACGTGGCTACACAGTGCACCCTTAATACTAGTTCTAATACATAAGGGGCGTAGACACGGCTACACAGTGCACCCTTAGTACTTGTCCTAATATATAGGGGACCCAGACATGGCTACACAGTGCACCCTTAGTACTTGTCCTAATATATAGGGGACCCAGACATGACTACACAGTGCACCCTTAGTACTTATCCTAATATATAGGGACTCAGACATGGCTACACAGTGCTCCCTTAGTACTTGTCCTAATACATAGGGATCCAGATGTGGCTACACAGTGCACCCTTAGTACTTGTTCTAATACATAAGGGGCGCAGACATGGCTACACAGTGCACCCTTAGTACTTGTCCTAATATATAGGGGACCCAGACATGGCTACACAGTGCACCCTTAGTACTTGTCCTAATATATAGGGGACCCAGACATGACTACACAGTGCACCCTAATGCTTGTCCTAATACACAGGGGACCCAGACATGACTACACAGTAAACCCTTAGTACTTGTCCTAATATATAGGGGACCAGACATGGCTACACAGTGCCCCCTTAGTACTTGTCCTAATATACAGGGGGCCCAGACATGGCTACACAGTGCACCCTTAGTACTTATCCTAATATACAGGAGACCCAGACATGACTACACAGTGCACCCTTAGTACTTGTCCTAATATATAGGAGACCCAGACATGGCTACACAGTGCACCCTTAGTACTTATCCTAATATATAGGGACTCAGACATGGCTACAAAGTGCACCCTTAGTACTTGTCCTAATATACAGGGGACCCAGACATGACTACACAGTGCACCCTAATGCTTGTCCTAATATACAGGGGACCAAGACATGGCTACACAGTGCACGCTTAGTACTTGTCCTAATATATAGGAGACCAGATATGGGTACACAGTGCACCCTTAGTACTTGTCCTAATATATAGGGACCCAGACATGGCCACACAGTGCACCCTTAGTACTTGTCCTAATATGCAGGGGACCCAGACATGGCTACACAGTGCAACCTTAGTACTTTTCCTAATATATAGGGACCCAGACATGGCTACACAGTGCACCCTTAGTACTTGTCCTAATAAATAGGAGACCAGATATGGCTACACAGTGCACCCTTAGTACTTGTCCTAATATATAGGAGACCAGATATGGGTACACAGTGCACCCTTAGTACTTGTCCTAATATGTAGGAGACCAGACATGGCTCCACAGGGCACAGTTAGCACTTGTTCTAATATATAGAGACCCAGACATGACTACACAGTGCACCCTTAGTACTTGTCCTAATATATAGGGACCCAGACATGACTACACAGTGCACCCTTGGTACTTGTCCTAATATATAGGAGACCAGATATGGGTACACAGTGCACCCTTAGTACTTGTCCTAATATATAGGGACCCAGACATGACTACACAGTGCACCCTTAGTACTTGTCCTAATATATAGGGGACCAAGACATGGCCACACAGTGCACCCTTAGTACTTGTCCTAATATGCAGGGGACCCAGAAATGGCTACACAGTGCACCCTTAGTACTTTTCCTAATATATAGGGACCCACACATGGCTACACAGTGCACCCTTAGTACTTGTCCTAATATATAGGGACCCAGACATGGCTACACAGTGCACCCTTAGTACTTGTCCTAATATATAGGAGACCAGACATGGCTCCACAGGGCACACTTAGTACTTGTTCTAATATATAGGGACCCAGACATGACTACACAGTGCGCCCTTAGTACTTGTCCTAATATATAGGGACCCAGACATGACTACAGAGTGCACCCTTAGTACTTGTCCTAATATATAGGGTCCCAGACATGACTACACAGTGCACCCTTACTACTTGTCCTAATATGCAGGGGAACAAAGATATGGCTACACAGGGCACCTTAGTACTTGTCCTAATATATAGGGGGCCAGACATGACTACACAGTGCACCCTTAGTAATTGTCCTAATATATAGGGGACCAAGACATGGCCACACAGTGCACCGTTAGTACTTGTCCTAATATGCAGGGGACCCAGACATGGCTACACAGTGCACCCTTAGTACTTTTCCTAATATATAGGGACCCAGACATGGCTACACAGTGCACCCTTAGTACTTGTCCTAATATATAGGGACCCAGACATGGCTACACAGTGCGCCCTTAGTACTTGTCCTAATATATAGGGACCCAGACATGACTACAGAGTGCACCCTTAGTACTTGTCCTAATATATAGGGTCCCAGACATGACTACACAGTGCACCCTTAGTACTTGTCCTAATATGCAGGGGAACAAAGATATGGCTACACAGGGCACCTTAGTACTTGTCCTAATATATAGGGGGCCAGACATGACTACACAGTGCACCCTTAGTAATTGTCCTAATATATAGGAGACCAGATATGGCTACACAGTGCACCCTTAGTACTTGTCCTAATATGCAGGGGACCAAGACATGGCTACACAGTGCACCCTTAGTACTTGTCCTAATATATAGGAGACCCAATATGGCTACACAGTGCACCCTTAGTACTTGTCCTAATATATAGGAGACCAGATATGGCTACACAGTGCACCCTTAGTACTGGTCCTAATATGCAGGGGACCCAGACATGGCTACACAGTGCACCCTTAGTACTTGTCCTAATATATAGGGGACCAAGACACGGCTACACAGTGCACCCTTAGTACTTGTCCTAATATATAGGGACTCAGACATGGCTACACACTGTGCACCCTTAGTACTTGTTCTAATATATAGGGACTCAGACATGGCTACACAGTGCACCCTTAGTACTTGTCCTAATATATAGGGGACCCAGACACGGCTACACAGTGCACCCTTAGTACTTGTCCTAATATATAGGAGACCCAATATGGCTACACAGTGCACCCTTAGTACTTGTCCTAATATACAGGAGACCCAATATGGCTATACAGTGCACACTTAGTACTTGTCCTAATATATAGGGGGCCAGACATGACTACACAGTGCACCCTTAGTAATTGTCTTAATATGCAGGGGACCAAGACATGACTACACAGTGCACCCTTAGTACTTGTCCTAATATGCAGGGGAACAAAGATATGGCTACACAGTGCACCCTTAGTACTTGTCCTAATATGCAGGGGAACAAAGATATGGCTACACAGTGCACCCTTAGTACTTGTCCTAATATAAAGGAGACCAGACATGGCTACACAGTGCACCCTTAGTACTGGTCCTAATATATAGGAGACCAGATATGGGTACACAGTGCACCCTTAGTACTGGTCCTAATATATAGGAGACCAGATATGGGTACACAGTACACCCTTAGTACTTGTCCTAATATGCAGGGGACCAAGACATGGCTACACCGTGCACCCTTAGTACTTGTCCTAATATAAAGGAGACCAGACATGGCTACACAGTGCACCCTTAGTACTTGTCCTAATATGCAGGGGACCCAGACATGGCTACACAGTGCACGCTTAGTACTTGTCCTAATATATAGGAGACCAGATATGGCTACACAGTGCACCCTTAGTACTTGTCCTAATATATAGGAGACCCAGACATGGCTACACAGTGCACCCTTAGTACTTGTCCTAATATACAGGAGACCCAGACATGACTACACAGTGCACCCTTAGTACTTGTCCTAATATACAGGGGGCCCAGACATGACTACACAGTGCACCTTTAGTACTTGTCCTAATATGCAGGGGACCCAGACGTGAGTACACAGTGCACCCTTAGTACTTGTCCTAATATATAGGAGACCAGACATGGCTCCACAGGGCACACTTAGTACTTGTTCTAATATATAGGGACCCAGACATGACTACACAGAGCGCCCTTAGTACTTGTCCTAATATATAGGGACCCAGACATGACTACAGAGTGCACCCTTAGTACTTGTCCTAATATATAGGGTCCCAGACATGACTACACAGTGCACCCTTAGTACTTGTCCTAATATGCAGGGGAACAAAGATATGGCTACACAGGGCACCTTAGTACTTGTCCTAATATATAGGGGGCCAGACATGACTACACAGTGCACCCTTAGTAATTGTCCTAATATATAGGGGACCAAGACATGGCCACACAGTGCACCGTTAGTACTTGTCCTAATATGCAGGGGACCCAGACATGGCTACACAGTGCACCCTTAGTACTTTTCCTAATATATAGGGACCCAGACATGGCTACACAGTGCACCCTTAGCACTTGTCCTAATATATAGGGACCCAGACATGGCTACACAGTGCACCCTTAGTACTTGTCCTAATATATAGGAGACCATACATGGCTCCACAGGGCACACTTACTACTTGTTCTAATATATAGGGACCCAGACATGACTACACAGTGCGCCCTTAGTACTTGTCCTAATATATAGGGACCCAGACATGACTACAGAGTGCACCCTTAGTACTTGTCCTAATATATAGGGTCCCAGACATGACTACACAGTGCACCCTTAGTACTTGTCCTAATATGCAGGGGAACAAAGATATGGCTACACAGGGCACCTTAGTACTTGTCCTAATATATAGGGGGCCAGACATGACTATACAGTGCACCCTTAGTAATTGTCCTAATATATAGGAGACCAGATATGGCTACACAGTGCACCCTTAGTACTTGTCCTAATATGCAGGGGACCAAGACATGGCTACACAGTGCACCCTTAGTACTTGTCCTAATATATAGGAGACCCAATATGGCTACACAGTGCACCCTTAGTACTTGTCCTAATATATAGGAGACCAGATATGGCTACACAGTGCACCCTTAGTACTGGTCCTAATATGCAGGGGACCCAGACATGGCTACACAGTGCACCCTTAGTACTTGTCCTAATATATAGGGGACCAAGACATGGCTACACAGTGCACCCTTAGTACTTGTTCTAATATATAGGGACTCAGACATGGCTACACAGTGCACCCTTAGTACTTGTCCTAATATATAGGGGACCCAGACACGGCTACACAGTGCACCCTTAGTACTTGTCCTAATATATAGGAGACCCAATATGGCTACACAGTGCACCCTTAGTACTTGTCCTAATATACAGGAGACCCAATATGGCTATACAGTGCACACTTAGTACTTGTCCTAATATATAGGGGGCCAGACATGACTACACAGTGCACCCTTAGTTATTGTCTTAATATGCAGGGGACCAAGACATGACTACACAGTGCACCCTTAGTACTTGTCCTAATATGCAGGGGAACAAAGATATGGCTACACAGTGCACCCTTAGTACTTGTCCTAATATGCAGGGGAACAAAGATATGGCTACACCGTGCACCCTTAGTACTTGTCCTAATATAAAGGAGACCAGACATGGCTACACAGTGCACCCTTAGTACTGGTCCTAATATATAGGAGACCAGATATGGGTACACAGTGCACCCTTAGTACTGGTCCTAATATATAGGAGACCAGATATGGGTACACAGTGCACCCTTAGTACTTGTCCTAATATGCAGGGGACCAAGACATGGCTACACCGTGCACCCTTAGTACTTGTCCTAATATAAAGGAGACCAGACATGGCTACACAGTGCACCCTTAGTACTTGTCCTAATATGCAGGGGACCCAGACATGGCTACACAGTGCACGCTTAGTACTTGTCCTAATATATAGGAGACCAGATATGGCTACACAGTGCACCCTTAGTACTTGTCCTAATATATAGGAGACCCAGACATGGCTACACAGTGCACCCTTAGTACTTGTCCTAATATACAGGAGACCCAGACATGACTACACAGTGCACCCTTAGTACTTGTCCTAATATACAGGGGGCCCAGACATGACTACACAGTGCACCTTTAGTACTTGTCCTAATATGCAGGGGACCCAGACGTGAGTACACAGTGCACCCTTAGTACTTGTCCTAATATATAGGAGACCAGACATGGCTCCACAGGGCACAGTTAGTACTTGTTCTAATATATAGGGACCCAGACATGACTACACAGTGCACCCTTAGTACTTGTCCTAATATATAGGGACCCAGACATGACTACACTGTGCACCCTTAGTACTTGTCCTAATATATAGGAGACCAGATATGGGTACACAGTGCACCCTTAGTACTTGTCCTAATATATAGGAGACCAGATATGGCTACACAGTGCACCCTTAGTACTGGTCCTAATATGCAGGGGACCAAGACATGACTACACAGTGCACCCTTAGTACTTGTCCTAATATGCAGGGGAACAAAGATATGGCTACACAGGGCACCCTTAGTACTTGTCCTAATATGCAGGGGAACAAAGATATGGCTACACCGTGCACCCTTAGTACTTGTCCTAATATAAAGGAGACCAGACATGGCTACACAGTGCACCCTTAGTACTGGTCCTAATATATAGGAGACCAGATATGGGTACACAGTGCACCCTTAGTACTGGTCCTAATATATAGGAGACCAGATATGGGTACACAGTGCACCCTTAGTACTTGTCCTAATATGCAGGGGACCAAGACATGGCTACACCGTGCACCCTTAGTACTTGTCCTAATATAAAGGAGACCAGACATGGCTACACAGTGCACCCTTAGTACTTGTCCTAATATGCAGGGGACCCAGACATGGCTACACAGTGCACGCTTAGTACTTGTCCTAATATATAGGAGACCAGATATGGCTACACAGTGCACCCTTAGTACTTGTCCTAATATATAGGAGACCCAGACATGGCTACACAGTGCACCCTTAGTACTTGTCCTAATATACAGGAGACCCAGACATGACTACACAGTGCACCCTTAGTACTTGTTCTAATATACAGGGGGCCCAGACATGACTACACAGTGCACCTTTAGTACTTGTCCTAATATGCAGGGGACCCAGACGTGAGTACACAGTGCACCCTTAGTACTTGTCCTAATATATAGGAGACCAGACATGGCTCCACAGGGCACAGTTAGTACTTGTTCTAATATATAGGGACCCAGACATGACTACACAGTGCACCCTTAGTACTTGTCCTAATATATAGGGACCCAGACATGACTACACTGTGCACCCTTAGTACTTGTCCTAATATATAGGAGACCAGATATGGGTACACAGTGCACCCTTAGTACTTGTCCTAATATATAGGAGACCAGATATGGCTACACAGTGCACCCTTAGTACTGGTCCTAATATGCAGGGGACCAAGACATGGCTACACAGTGCACCCTTAGTACTTGTCCTAATATATAGGAGACCCAATATGGCTACACAGTGCACCCTTAGTACTTGGCCTAATATATAAGGGACCAGATATGGCTACACAGTGCACCCTTAGGACTTGTCCTAATACATAGGGACCCAGACGTGGCTACATAGTGCACCCTTAGTACTTGTTCTAATACATAAGGGGCGCAGACATAGCTACACAATACAGCCTTAGTACTTGTCTTAATATGAAGGGACCAAGACATGGCTACACAGTGCACCCTTAGTACTTGTCCTAATATGCAGGGGACCCAGACATGGCTACATAGTGCACCCTTAGTACTTGTCCTAATATATAGGAGACCAGATATGGCTACATAGTGCACCCTTAGTGCTTGTCCTAATATATAGGGGACCTAGACATGGCTACACAGTGCACCCTAAGTACTTGTCCTAATATATAGAGGACTCAGACATGGCTACACAGTGCACCCTTAGTACTTGTCCTAATATACAGAGGACCCAGACATGGCTACACAGTGCACCCTTAGTACTTGTTCTAATACATAAGGGGCGCAGACATAGCTACACAATACAGCCTTAGTACTTGTCTTAATATGAAGGGACCAAGACATGGCTCCACAGCGCACCCTTAGTACTTGTCCTAATATGCAGGGGAACAAAGACATGGCTACACAGTGCACCCTTAGTACTTGTCCTAATATATAGGGGACCCAGACATAGCTACACAGTGCACCCTTAGTACTTGTACTAATATATAGGAGACCCAGACATGGCTACGCAGTGCACCCTTAGTACTTGTCCTAATTCATAGGGACCCAGACGTGGCTACACAGTGCAGCCTTGGTACTTGTCCTAATATATAGGGGACCCAGACATGGCTACACAGTGCACCCTTAGTACTTGTCCTAATATATAGGGGACCCAGACATGGCTACACAGTGCACCCTTAGTACTTGTCCTAATATATAGGGGACCCAGACATGACTACACAGTGCACCCTAATGCTTGTCCTAATACACAGGGGACCCAGACATGACTACACAGTACACCCTTAGTACTTGTCCTAATATATAGGAGACCAGACATGGCTACACAGTGCACCCTTAGTACTTGTCCTAATATATAGGAGACCAGATATGGCTACACAGTGCACCCTTAGTACTTGTCCTAATATATAGGGGACCCAGACATGACTACACAGTGCACCCTAATGCTTGTCCTTATACACAGGGGACCCAGACATGACTACACAGTACACCCTTAGTACTTGTCCTAATATATAGGGGACCAGACATGGCTACACAGTGCCCACTTAGTACTTGTCGTAATATACAGGGGACCCAGGCATGACTACACAGTGCACCCTTAGTACTTATCCTAATATACAGGGACTCAGACATGGAAACACAGTGCACCCTTAGTACTTGTCCTAATATATAGGAGACCAGACATGGCTACACAGGGCACCCTTAGTACTTGTTCTAATACATAAGGGGCGCAGACATGGCTACACAGTGCACCCTTAGTACTTGTCCTAATATATAGGGGACCCAGACATGGCTACACAGTGCACCCTTAGTACTTGTCCTAATATATAGGGGACCAAGACATGACTACACAGTGCACCCTAATGCTTGTCCTAATACACAGGGGACCCAGACATGACTACACAGAGCAACCTTGGTAATTGTCCTAATATATAGGGGACCAGACATGGCTACACAGTGCACCCTTAGTACTTGTCGTAATATACAGGGGGCCCAGACATGGCTACACAGTGCCCCCTCAGTACTTGTCCTAATATATAGGGGACCCAGACATGACTACACAGTGCACCCTAATACTTGTCCTAATACACAGGGGACCAAGACATGGCTACACAGTGCACCCTTAGTACTTGTCCTAATATGCAGGGGACCCAGACATGGCTACACAGTGCACGCTTAGTACTTGTCCTAATATATAGGAGACCAGACATGGCTACACAGTGCACCCTTAGTACTTGTCCTATTATGCAGGGGTCCCAGACATGGCTACACAGTGCACCTTTAGTACTTGTCCTAATATATAGGGGACCCAGACATAGCTACACAGTGCACCCTTAGTACTTGTCCTAATATATAGGAGACCCAGACATGGCTACACAGTGCACCCTTAGTACTTGTCCTAATACATAGGGACCCAGACGTGGCTACACAGTGCAGCCTTGGTACTTGTTCTAATACATAAGGGGCGCAGACATGGCTACACAGTGCACCCTTAGTACTTGTCCTAATATATAGGGGACCCAGACATGGCTACACAGTGCACCCTTAGTACTTGTCCTAATATATAGGGGACCCAGACATGACTACAAAGTGCACCCTAATGCTTGTCCTAATACAGAGGGGACCCAGACATGCCTACACAGTACACCCTTAGTACTTGTCCTAATATATAGGGGACCAGACATGGCTACACAGTGCACCCTTAGTACTTGTCCTAATATATAGGAGACCAGATATGGCTACACAGTGCACCCTTAGTACTTGTCCTAATATATAGGAGACCCAATATGGCTACACAGTGCACTGTTAGTACTTGTCCTAATTTAAAGGAGACCAGATATGGCTACACAGTGCACCCTTAGTACTTGTCCTAAAATATAAGGGACCATATATGGCTATACAGTGCACCCTTAGTACTTATCCTAATATATGTATGGGACTCAGATATGGCTACACAGTGCACCCTTAGTACTTGTCCTAATACATAGGGACCCAGACGTGGCTACACAATGCACCCTTAGTACTTGTTCTAATACATAAGGGGTGCAGACATGGCTACACAGTGCACCCTTAGTACTTGTCCTAATACATAGGGGACCCAAACATGGCTACACAGTGCACCCTTAGTACTTGTCCTAATATATAGGGGACCCAGACATGACTACACAGTGCACCCTTAGTACTTATCCTAATATATAGGGACTCAGACATGGAAACACAGTGCACTCTTAGTACTTGTCCTAATATATAGGAGACCAGACATGGCTACACAGGGCACCCTTAGTACTTGTTCTAATACATAAGGGGCGCAGACATGGCTACACAGTGCACCCTTAGTACTTGTCCTAATATATAGGGGACCCAGACATGGCTACACAGTGCACCCTTAGTACTTGTCCTAATATATAGGGGACCCAGACATGACTACACAGTGCACCCTAATGCTTGTACTAATACACAGGGGACCCAGACATGACTACACAGTACACCCTTAGTACTTGTCCTAATATATAGGGGACCAGACATGGCTACACAGTGCACCCTTAGTACTTGTCCTAATATACAGGAGACCAGATATGGCTACACAGTGCACGCTTAGTACTTGTCCTAATATATAGGAGACCAGACATGGCTATACAGTGCACCCTTAGTACCTGTCCTAATATAAAGGAGACCAGATATGGGTACACAGTGCACCCTTAGTACTTGTCCTAATATACTGGAGACCCAGACAAGACTACACAGTGCACCCTTAGTACTTGTCCTAATATATAGGGACTCAGACATGGCTACACAGTGCACCCTTAGTACTTGTCATAATATATAGGAGACCCAATATGGCTACACAGTGCACCCTTAGTACTTGTCCTAATATACTGGAGACCCAGACAAGACTACACAGTGCACCCTTAGTACTTGTCCTAATATATAGGGACTCAGACATGGCTACACAGTGCACCCTTAGTACTTGTCCTAATATATAGGGGACCCAGACATGGCTACACAGTGCACCCTTAGTACTTGTCATAATATATAGGAGACCCAATATGGCTACACAGTGCACCCTTAGTACTTGTCCTAATATACAGGAGACCCAGACATGACTACACAGTGCACCCTTAGTACTTGTCCTAATATATAGGGACCCAGATATGGCTACACAGTGCACCCTTAGTACTTGTCCTAATATATAGGGGGCCAGACATGACTACACAGTGCACCCTTAGTACTTTTCCTAATATGCAGGGGAACAAAGATATGGCTACACAGTGCACCCTTAGTACTTGTCCTAATATGCAGGGGACCCAGATATGGCTACACAGTGCACCCTTAATACTTGTCCTAATATATAGGAGACCAGATATGGGTACACAGTGCACCCTTAGTACTTGTCCTAATATGCAGGGGACCAAGACATGGCTACACAGTGCACCCTTAGTACTTGTTCTAATATATAGGAGACCCAATTTGGCTACACAGTGCACCCTTAGTACTTGTCCTAATATATAAGGGGCCAGATATGGCTACACAGTGCACCCTTAGTACTTGTCCTAATATGCAGGGGACCAAGACATGGCTACACAGTGCACCCTTAGTACTTGTCCCAATATATAGGAGACCCAATATGGCTACACAGTTCACCCATAGTACTTGTCCTAATATATAGGAGACCAGATATGGCTACACAGTGCACCCTTAGTACTTGTCCTAATATATAAGGGACCAGACATGGCTACACAGGGCACCCTTAGGACTTGTCCTAATATATGTAGGAGACTCAGATATGGCTACACAGTTCACCCTTAGTACTTGTCCTAATACATAGGGACCCAGACGTGGCTACATAGTGCACCCTTAGTACTTGTTCTAATACATAAGGGGCGCAGACATGGCTACACAATACAGCCTTAGTACTTGTCTTAATATGCAGGGGACCAAGACATGGCTACACAGTGCACACTTAGTACTTGTCCTAATATGCAGGGTAACAAAGACATGGCTACACAGTGCACCCTTAGTACTTGTCCTAATATATAGGAGACCAGATATGGGTACACAGTGCACCCTTAGTACTTGTCCTAATATATAGGAGACCAGATATGGCTACACAGTGCACCCTTAGTACTGGTCCTAATATGCAGGGGACCAAGACATGGCTACACAGTGCACCCTTAGTACTTGTCCTAATATATAGGAGACCCAATATGGCTACACAGTGCACCCTTAGTACTTGGCCTAATATATAAGGGACCAGATATGGCTACACAGTGCACCCTTAGGACTTGTCCTAATACATAGGGACCCAGACGTGGCTACATAGTGCACCCTTAGTACTTGTTCTAATACATAAGGGGCGCAGACATAGCTACACAATACAGCCTTAGTACTTGTCTTAATATGAAGGGACCAAGACATGGCTACACAGTGCACCCTTAGTACTTGTCCTAATATGCAGGGGACCCAGACATGGCTACATAGTGCACCCTTAGTACTTGTCCTAATATATAGGAGACCAGATATGGCTACATAGTGCACCCTTAGTGCTTGTCCTAATATATAGGGGACCTAGACATGGCTACACAGTGCACCCTAAGTACTTGTCCTAATATATAGAGGACTCAGACATGGCTACACAGTGCACCCTTAGTACTTGTCCTAATATACAGAGGACCCAGACATGGCTACACAGTGCACCCTTAGTACTTGTTCTAATACATAAGGGGCGCAGACATAGCTACACAATACAGCCTTAGTACTTGTCTTAATATGAAGGGACCAAGACATGGCTCCACAGCGCACCCTTAGTACTTGTCCTAATATGCAGGGGAACAAAGACATGGCTACACAGTGCACCCTTAGTACTTGTCCTAATATATAGGGGACCCAGACATAGCTACACAGTGCACCCTTAGTACTTGTACTAATATATAGGAGACCCAGACATGGCTACGCAGTGCACCCTTAGTACTTGTCCTAATTCATAGGGACCCAGACGTGGCTACACAGTGCAGCCTTGGTACTTGTCCTAATATATAGGGGACCCAGACATGGCTACACAGTGCACCCTTAGTACTTGTCCTAATATATAGGGGACCCAGACATGGCTACACAGTGCACCCTTAGTACTTGTCCTAATATATAGGGGACCCAGACATGACTACACAGTGCACCCTAATGCTTGTCCTAATACACAGGGGACCCAGACATGACTACACAGTACACCCTTAGTACTTGTCCTAATATATAGGAGACCAGACATGGCTACACAGTGCACCCTTAGTACTTGTCCTAATATATAGGAGACCAGATATGGCTACACAGTGCACCCTTAGTACTTGTCCTAATATATAGGGGACCCAGACATGACTACACAGTGCACCCTAATGCTTGTCCTTATACACAGGGGACCCAGACATGACTACACAGTACACCCTTAGTACTTGTCCTAATATATAGGGGACCAGACATGGCTACACAGTGCCCACTTAGTACTTGTCGTAATATACAGGGGACCCAGGCATGACTACACAGTGCACCCTTAGTACTTATCCTAATATACAGGGACTCAGACATGGAAACACAGTGCACCCTTAGTACTTGTCCTAATATATAGGAGACCAGACATGGCTACACAGGGCACCCTTAGTACTTGTTCTAATACATAAGGGGCGCAGACATGGCTACACAGTGCACCCTTAGTACTTGTCCTAATATATAGGGGACCCAGACATGGCTACACAGTGCACCCTTAGTACTTGTCCTAATATATAGGGGACCAAGACATGACTACACAGTGCACCCTAATGCTTGTCCTAATACACAGGGGACCCAGACATGACTACACAGAGCAACCTTGGTAATTGTCCTAATATATAGGGGACCAGACATGGCTACACAGTGCACCCTTAGTACTTGTCGTAATATACAGGGGGCCCAGACATGGCTACACAGTGCCCCCTCAGTACTTGTCCTAATATATAGGGGACCCAGACATGACTACACAGTGCACCCTAATACTTGTCCTAATACACAGGGGACCAAGACATGGCTACACAGTGCACCCTTAGTACTTGTCCTAATATGCAGGGGACCCAGACATGGCTACACAGTGCACGCTTAGTACTTGTCCTAATATATAGGAGACCAGACATGGCTACACAGTGCACCCTTAGTACTTGTCCTATTATGCAGGGGTCCCAGACATGGCTACACAGTGCACCTTTAGTACTTGTCCTAATATATAGGGGACCCAGACATAGCTACACAGTGCACCCTTAGTACTTGTCCTAATATATAGGAGACCCAGACATGGCTACACAGTGCACCCTTAGTACTTGTCCTAATACATAGGGACCCAGACGTGGCTACACAGTGCAGCCTTGGTACTTGTTCTAATACATAAGGGGCGCAGACATGGCTACACAGTGCACCCTTAGTACTTGTCCTAATATATAGGGGACCCAGACATGGCTACACAGTGCACCCTTAGTACTTGTCCTAATATATAGGGGACCCAGACATGACTACAAAGTGCACCCTAATGCTTGTCCTAATACAGAGGGGACCCAGACATGCCTACACAGTACACCCTTAGTACTTGTCCTAATATATAGGGGACCAGACATGGCTACACAGTGCACCCTTAGTACTTGTCCTAATATATAGGAGACCAGATATGGCTACACAGTGCACCCTTAGTACTTGTCCTAATATATAGGAGACCCAATATGGCTACACAGTGCACTGTTAGTACTTGTCCTAATTTAAAGGAGACCAGATATGGCTACACAGTGCACCCTTAGTACTTGTCCTAAAATATAAGGGACCATATATGGCTATACAGTGCACCCTTAGTACTTATCCTAATATATGTATGGGACTCAGATATGGCTACACAGTGCACCCTTAGTACTTGTCCTAATACATAGGGACCCAGACGTGGCTACACAATGCACCCTTAGTACTTGTTCTAATACATAAGGGGTGCAGACATGGCTACACAGTGCACCCTTAGTACTTGTCCTAATACATAGGGGACCCAAACATGGCTACACAGTGCACCCTTAGTACTTGTCCTAATATATAGGGGACCCAGACATGACTACACAGTGCACCCTTAGTACTTATCCTAATATATAGGGACTCAGACATGGAAACACAGTGCACTCTTAGTACTTGTCCTAATATATAGGAGACCAGACATGGCTACACAGGGCACCCTTAGTACTTGTTCTAATACATAAGGGGCGCAGACATGGCTACACAGTGCACCCTTAGTACTTGTCCTAATATATAGGGGACCCAGACATGGCTACACAGTGCACCCTTAGTACTTGTCCTAATATATAGGGGACCCAGACATGACTACACAGTGCACCCTAATGCTTGTACTAATACACAGGGGACCCAGACATGACTACACAGTACACCCTTAGTACTTGTCCTAATATATAGGGGACCAGACATGGCTACACAGTGCACCCTTAGTACTTGTCCTAATATACAGGAGACCAGATATGGCTACACAGTGCACGCTTAGTACTTGTCCTAATATATAGGAGACCAGACATGGCTATACAGTGCACCCTTAGTACCTGTCCTAATATAAAGGAGACCAGATATGGGTACACAGTGCACCCTTAGTACTTGTCCTAATATACTGGAGACCCAGACAAGACTACACAGTGCACCCTTAGTACTTGTCCTAATATATAGGGACTCAGACATGGCTACACAGTGCACCCTTAGTACTTGTCATAATATATAGGAGACCCAATATGGCTACACAGTGCACCCTTAGTACTTGTCCTAATATACTGGAGACCCAGACAAGACTACACAGTGCACCCTTAGTACTTGTCCTAATATATAGGGACTCAGACATGGCTACACAGTGCACCCTTAGTACTTGTCCTAATATATAGGGGACCCAGACATGGCTACACAGTGCACCCTTAGTACTTGTCATAATATATAGGAGACCCAATATGGCTACACAGTGCACCCTTAGTACTTGTCCTAATATACAGGAGACCCAGACATGACTACACAGTGCACCCTTAGTACTTGTCCTAATATATAGGGACCCAGATATGGCTACACAGTGCACCCTTAGTACTTGTCCTAATATATAGGGGGCCAGACATGACTACACAGTGCACCCTTAGTACTTTTCCTAATATGCAGGGGAACAAAGATATGGCTACACAGTGCACCCTTAGTACTTGTCCTAATATGCAGGGGACCCAGATATGGCTACACAGTGCACCCTTAATACTTGTCCTAATATATAGGAGACCAGATATGGGTACACAGTGCACCCTTAGTACTTGTCCTAATATGCAGGGGACCAAGACATGGCTACACAGTGCACCCTTAGTACTTGTTCTAATATATAGGAGACCCAATTTGGCTACACAGTGCACCCTTAGTACTTGTCCTAATATATAAGGGGCCAGATATGGCTACACAGTGCACCCTTAGTACTTGTCCTAATATGCAGGGGACCAAGACATGGCTACACAGTGCACCCTTAGTACTTGTCCCAATATATAGGAGACCCAATATGGCTACACAGTTCACCCATAGTACTTGTCCTAATATATAGGAGACCAGATATGGCTACACAGTGCACCCTTAGTACTTGTCCTAATATATAAGGGACCAGACATGGCTACACAGGGCACCCTTAGGACTTGTCCTAATATATGTAGGAGACTCAGATATGGCTACACAGTTCACCCTTAGTACTTGTCCTAATACATAGGGACCCAGACGTGGCTACATAGTGCACCCTTAGTACTTGTTCTAATACATAAGGGGCGCAGACATGGCTACACAATACAGCCTTAGTACTTGTCTTAATATGCAGGGGACCAAGACATGGCTACACAGTGCACACTTAGTACTTGTCCTAATATGCAGGGTAACAAAGACATGGCTACACAGTGCACCCTTAGTACTTGTCCTAATATGCAGGGGACCCAGACATGGCTACATAGTGCAACCTTAGTACTTGTCCTAATATGCAGGGGACCCAGACATGACTACGCAGTGCACCTTTAGTACTTATCCTAATATGCAGGGGACCCAGACGTGACTACACAGTGCACCCTTAGTACTTGTCCTAATATATAGGAGACCAGATATGGCTACACAGTGCACTCTTAGTACTTGTCCTAATATGCAGGGGACCAGACATGACTACACAGTGCACCCTTAGTACTTGTCCTAGTATATAGGGGACCCACACATGGATACACAGTGCACCCTTAGTACTTATCCTAATATATAGGGGACCCAGACATGACTACACAGTACACCCATAGTACTTGTCCTAATATACAGGGAACCCAGACATGACTACACAGTGCACACTTAGTACTTGTCCTAATATACAGGGGACCCAGACATGGCTACACAGTGCACCCTTAGTGCTTCTCCTAATATATAGGGGACCCAGCCATGGCTACACAGTGCACCCTTAGTACTTGTCCTAATATATAGGGGAGCAGACATGGCTACACAGTGCACCCTTAGTGCTTCTCCTAATATACAGAAGACCCAGACATAGCTACACAGTGCACCCTTAGTACTTGTCCTAATATATAGAGACCCAGGCATGACTACACAGTGCACCGTTTGTACTTGTCCTAATATATAGGGACCCAGACATGACTACACAGTGCACCCTTAGTACTTGTCCTAATATATAGGAACCCAGACATGACTGCACAGTGCACACTTAGTACTTGTCCTAATATATAGGAGACCAGATATGGGTACACAGTGCACCCTTAGTACTTGTCCTAATATATAGGAGACCAGATATGGCTACACAGTGCACCCTTAGTACTGGTCCTAATATGCAGGGGACCAAGACATGGCTACACAGTGCACCCTTAGTACTTGTCCTAATATATAGGAGACCCAATATGGCTACACAGTGCACTCTTAGTACTTGTCCTAATATATAGGAGACCAGATATGGCTACACAGTGCACCCTTAGTACTTGTCCTAATATATAAGGGACCAGATATGGCTACACAGTGCACCCTTAATACTTGTCCTAATATGCAGGGGACCCAGACATGGCTACACAGTGCACCCTTAGTACTTCTCCTAATATATAAGGGACCTGACATGGCTACACAGTGCACCCTTAGTACTTGTTCTAATACATAAGGGGCGCAGACATGGCTACACAGTGCACCCTTAGTACTTGTCCTAATATATAGGGACCCAGAAATGACTACACAGTGCACCCTTAGTACTTGTCCTAATATATAGGAGACCAGATATGGGTACATAACGCACCCTTAGTACTTGTCCTAATATGTAGGAGACCAGAAATGGCTACACAGGGCACCCTTAGTACTTGTTCTAATACATAAGGGGCGCAGACATGGCTACACAGTGCACCCTTAGTACTTGTCCTAATATATAGGGGACCCAGACATGGCTACACAGTGCACCCTTAGTACTTGTCCTAATATATAGGGGACCCAGACATGACTACACAGTGCACCCTAATGATTGTCCTAATACACAGGGGACCCAGACATGACTACACAGTACACCCTTAGTACTTGTCCTAATATATAGGGGACAAGACATGGCTACACACTGCCCACTTAATACTTGTCGTAATATACAGGGGACCCAGACATGACTACACAGTGCACCCTTAGTACTTATCCTAATATATAGGGACTCAGACATGGAAACACAGTGCACCCTTAGTACTTGTCCTAATATATAGGAGACCAGACATGGCTACACAGGGCACCCTTAGTACTTGTTCTAATACATAAGGGGCGCAGACATGGCTACACAGTGCACCCTTAGTACTTGTCCTAATATATAGGGGACCCAGACATGGCTACACAGTGCACCCTTAGTACGTGTCCTAATATATAGGGGACCCAGACATGACTACACAGTGCACCCTAATGCTTGTCCTAATACACAGGGGACCCAGACATGACTACACAGTACACCCTTAGTACTTGTCCTAATATATAGGGGACCAGACATGGCAACACAGTGCACCCTTAGTACTTGTCCTAATATACAGGGGGCCCAGACATGGCTACACAGTGCCTCCTTAGTACTTGTCCTAATATATAGGGGACCCAGACATGACTACACAGTGCACCCCAATGCTTGTCCTAATATGCAGGGGACCAAGACATGGCTACAGCGTGCACCCTTAGTACTTGTCCTAATTTATAGGAGACCAGACATGGCTACACAGTGCACCCTTAGTACTTGTCCTAATATGCAGGGGACCCAGACATGGCTACACAGTGCACCCTTAGTACGTGTCCTAATATATAGGGGACCCAGACATGACTACACAGTGCACCCTAATGCTTGTCCTAATACACAGGGGACCCAGACATGACTACACAGTGCACCCTTAGTACTGGTCCTAATATGCAGGGGACCAAGACATGGCTACACAGTGCACCCTTAGTACTTGTCCTAATATATAGGAGACCCAATATGGCTACAAAGTGCACCCTTAGTACTTGTCCTAATATATAGGAGACCCAGACATGGCTACACAGTGCACCCTTAGTACTTGTCCTAATATGCAGGGGACCCAGACGTGACTACACAGTGCACCCTTAGTACTTGTCCTAATATATAGGAGACCAGATATGGCTACACAGTGCACCCTTAGTACTTGTCCTAATATATAGGAGACCAGATATGGGTACACAGTGCACCCTTAGTACTTGTCCTAATATATAGGAGACCAGACATGGCTACACAGTGCACCCTTAGTACTTGTCCTAATATATAGGAGACCAGACATGCGTACACAGTGCACCCTTAGTACTTGTCCTAATATGTAGGAGACCAGACATGGCTCCACAGGGCACAGTTAGCACTTGTTCTAATATATAGAGACCCAGACATGACTACAAAGTGCACCCTTAGTACTTATCCTAATATATAGGGACCCAGACATGACTACACAGTGCACCCTTAGTACTTGTCCTAATATATAGAAGACCAGATATGGGTACACAGTGCACCCTTGGTACTTGTCCTAATATATAGGAGACCAGACATGGCTACACAGTACACCCTTAGTACTTGTCCTAATATATAGGGGACCAGACATGGCTACACAGTGCACCCTTAGTATTTGTCCTAATATATAGGGGACCAGACATGGCTACACAGTACACCCTTAGTACTTGTCCTAATATATAGGGGACCAGACATGGCTACACAGTGCACCCTTACTACTTGTCCTAATATATAGGGGACCCAGACATGGCCACACAGTGCACCCTTAGTAATTGTCCTAATATGCAGGGGAACAAAGACATGGCTACACAGTGCACCCTTAGTACTTGTCCTAATATATAGGAGACCAGATATGGCTACACAGTGCACCCTTAGTACTTGTCCTAATATACAGGAGACCAGATATGGCTACACAGTGCACCCTTAGTACTTGTCCTAATATATAGAGGACTCAGACATGGCTACACAGTGCACCCTTAGTACTTGTCCTAATATACAGAGGACCCAGACATGGCTACACAGTGCACCCTTAGTACTTGTTCTAATACATAAGGGGCGCAGACATGGCTACACAATACAGCCTTAGTACTTGTCCTAATATGCAGGGGAACAAAGACATGGCTACACAGTGCACCCTTGGTACTAGTCCTAATATATAGGGGACCAAGACATGGCCACACAGGGCACCCTTAGTACTTGTCCTAATATGCAGGGGACCCAGACATGGCTACACAGTGCACCCTTCGTACTTTTCCTAATATATAGGGACCCAGACATGGCTACACAGTGCACCCTTAGTACTTGGCCTAATATATAGGGACCCAGACATGGCTACACAGTGCACCCTTAGTACTTGTCCTAATATATAGGAGACCAGACATGGCTCCACAGGGCACACTTAGTACTTGTTCTAATATATAGGGACCCAGAAATGACTACACAGTGCACCCTTAGTACTTGTCCTAATATATAGGGACCCAGACATGACTACACAGTGCACCCTTGGTACTTGTCCTAATGTATAGGGACCCAGACATGACTACACAGTGCGCCCTTAGTACTTGTCCTAATATATAGGAGACCAGATATGGCTACACAGGGCACCTTAGTACTTGTCCTAATATATAGGGGGCCAGACATGACTACACAGTGCACCCTTAGTAATTATCTTAATATGCAGGGGACCAAGACATGACTACGCAGTGCACCCTTAGTACTTGTCCTAATATGCAGGGGAACAAAGATATGGCTACACAGTGCACCCTTAGTACTTGTCCTAATATGCAGGGGAACAAAGATATGGCTACACAGTGCACCCTTACTAATTGTCCTAATATGCAGGGGACCAAGACTTGACTACACAGTGCACCCATAGTACTTGTCCTAATATATAGGAGACCAGACATGGCTATACAGTGCACCCTTAGTACTGGTCCTAATAAATAGGAGACCAGATATGGCTACACAGTGCACCCTTAGTACTGGTCCTAATATGCAGGGGACCAAGACATGGCTACACAGTGCACCCTTAGTACTTGTCCTAATATATAGGGGACCCAGACATGGCCACACAGTGCACCCTTAGTACTGGTCCTAATATATAGGAGACCATATATGGCTACACAGTGCACCCTTAGTACTGGTCCTAATACATAGGAGACCAGATATGACTACACAGTGCACCCTTAGTACTGGTCCTAATACATAGGAGACCAGATATGGCTACACAGTGCACCCTTAGTACCTGTCCTAAAATATAGGAGACCAGATATGACTACACAGTGCACCCTTAGTACTTGTCCTAATATATAGGAGACCAGATATGGGTACACAGTGCACCCTTAGTACTTGTCCTAATATGCAGGGGACCAAGACATGGCTACACTGTGCACCCTTAGTACTTGTCCTAATATATAGGAGACCAGACATGGCTACACAGTGCACCCTTAGTACTTGTCCTAATATACAGGGGACCAGACATGGCTACACAGAGCACCCATAGTACTTGTCCTAATATATAAGAGACCCAGACATGGCTACACAGTGCACCCTTAGTACTTGTCCTAATATACAGGAGACCCAGACATGACTACACAGTGCACCCATAGTACTTGTCCTAATATACAGGGGGCCCAGACATGACTACACAGTGCACCTTTAGTACTTGTCCTAATATGCAGGGGACCCAGACGTGACTACACAGTGCACCCTTAGTACTAGTCCTAATATATAGGAGACCAGATATGGCTACACAGTGCACCCTTAGTACTTGTCCTAATATATAGGAGACCAGACATGGCTCCAGAGGGCACAGGTAGTACTTGTTCTAATATATAGGGACCCAGACATGACTACACAGTGCACCCTTAGTACTTGTCCTAATATATAGGGACCCAGACATGACTACACAGTGCACCCTTAGTACTTGTCCTAATATATAGGAGACCAGATATGGGTGCACAGTGCACCCTTAGTACTTGTCCTAATATATAGGAGACCAGATATGGCTACACAGTGCACCCTTAGTACTGGTCCTAATATGCAGGGGACCAAGACATGGCTACACAGTGCACCCTTAGTACTTGTCCTAATATATAGGAGACCCAATTTGGCTACACAGTGCACCCTTAGTACTTGTCCTAATATATAAGGGACCAGATATGGCTACACAGTGCACCCTTAGTACCTGTCCTAATATATAGGAGGCGAGACATGGCTACACAGTGCACCCTTAGTACTTGTCCTAATATGCAGGGGACCAAGACATGGCTACACAGTGCACCCTTAGTACTTGTCCTAATATACAGGGGGCCCAGACATGACTACACAGTGCACCTTTAGTACTTGTCCTAATATGCAGGGGACCCAGACGTGACTACACAGTGCACCCTTAGTACTTGTCCTAATATATAGGAGAACAGATATGGCTACACAGTGCACCCTTAGTACTTGTCCTAATATATAGGAGACCAGACATGGCTCCAGAGGGCACAGTTAGTACTTGTTCTAATATATAGGGACCCAGACATGACTACACAGTGCACCCTTAGTACTTGTCCTAATCTATAGGGACCCAGACATGGCTACACAGTGCACCCTTAGTACTTGTCCTAATATATAGGAGACCAGATATGGCTACACAGTGCACCATTAGTACTGGTCCTAATATGCAGGGGACCAAGACATGGCTACACAGTGCACCCTTAGTACTTGTCCTAAAATATAGGAGACCCAATTTGGCTACACAGTGCACCCTTAGTACTTGTCCTAATATATAAGGGACCAGATATGGCTACACAGTGCACCCTTAGTACCTGTCCTAATATATAGGAGGCGAGACATGGCTACACAGTGCACCCTTAGTACTTGTCCTAATATGCAGGGGACCAAGACATGGCTACACAGTGCACCCTTAGTACTTGTCCTAATATATAGGAGAACCAATATGGCTACACAGTGCACCCTCAGTACTTGTCCTAATATATAGGGGGCCAGACATGACTACACAGTGCACCCTTAGTAATTATCTTAATATGCAGGGGACCAAGACATGACTACGCAGTGCACCCTTAGTACTTGTCCTAATATGCAGGGGAACAAAGATATGGCTACACAGTGCACCCTTAGTACTTGTCCTAATATGCAGGGGAACAAAGATATGGCTACACAGTGCACCCTTACTAATTGTCCTAATATGCAGGGGACCAAGACTTGACTACACAGTGCACCCATAGTACTTGTCCTAATATATAGGAGACCAGACATGGCTATACAGTGCACCCTTAGTACTGGTCCTAATAAATAGGAGACCAGATATAGCTACACAGTGCACCCTTAGTACTTGTCCTAATATATAGGGGACCCAGACATGGCCACACAGTGCACCCTTAGTACTGGTCCTAATATATAGGAGACCATATATGGCTACACAGTGCACCCTTAGTACTGGTCCTAATACATAGGAGACCAGATATGACTACACAGTGCACCCTTAGTACTGGTCCTAATACATAGGAGACCAGATATGGCTACACAATGCACCCTTAGTACCTGTCCTAAAATATAGGAGACCAGATATGACTACACAGTGCACCCTTAGTACTTGTCCTAATATATAGGAGACCAGATATGGGTACACAGTGCACCCTTAGTACTTGTCCTAATATGCAGGGACCAAGACATGGCTACACTGTGCACCCTTAGTACTTGTCCTAATATATAGGAGACCAGACATGGCTACACAGTGCACCCTTAGTACTTGTCCTAATATACAGGGGACCAGACATGGCTACACAGAGCACCCATAGTACTTGTCCTAATATATAAGAGACCCAGACATGGCTACACAGTGCACCCTTAGTACTTGTCCTAATATACAGGAGACCCAGACATGACTACACAGTGCACCCATAGTACTTGTCCTAATATACAGGGGGCCCAGACATGACTACACAGTGCACCTTTAGTACTTGTCCTAATATGCAGGGGACCCAGACGTGACTACACAGTGCACCCTTAGTACTTGTCCTAATATATAGGAGACCAGATATGGCTACACAGTGCACCCTTAGTACTTGTCCTAATATATAGGAGACCAGACATGGCTCCAGAGGGCACAGGTAGTACTTGTTCTAATATATAGGGACCCAGACATGACTACACAGTGCACCCTTAGTACTTGTCCTAATATATAGGGACCCAGACATGACTACACAGTGCACCCTTAGTACTTGTCCTAATATATAGGAGACCAGATATGGGTGCACAGTGCACCCTTAGTACTTGTCCTAATATATAGTAGACCAGATATGGCTACACAGTGCACCCTTAGTACTGGTCCTAATATGCAGGGGACCAAGACATGGCTACACAGTGCACCCTTAGTACTTGTCCTAATATGTAGGAGACCCAATTTGGCTACACAGTGCACCCTTAGTACTTGTCCTAATATATAAGGGACCAGATATGGCTACACAGTGCACCCTTAGTACCTGTCCTAATATATAGGAGGCGAGACATGGCTACACAGTGCACCCTTAGTACTTGTCCTAATATGCAGGGGACCAAGACATGGCTACACAGTGCACCCTTAGTACTTGTCCTAATATACAGGGGGCCCAGACATGACTACACAGTGCACCTTTAGTACTTGTCCTAATATGCAGGGGACCCAGACGTGACTACACAGTGCACCCTTAGTACTTGTCCTAATATATAGGAGAACAGATATGGCTACACAGTGCACCCTTAGTACTTGTCCTAATATATAGGAGACCAGACATGGCTCCAGAGGGCACAGTTAGTACTTGTTCTAATATATAGGGACCCAGACATGACTACACAGTGCACCCTTAGTACTTGTCCTAATCTATAGGGACCCAGACATGACTACACAGTGCACCCTTAGTACTTGTCCTAATATATAGGAGACCAGATATGGGTGCACAGTGCACCCTTAGTACTTGTCCTAATATATAGGAGACCAGATATGGCTACACAGTGCACCCTTAGTACTGGTCCTAATATGCAGGGGACCAAGACATGGCTACACAGTGCACCCTTAGTACTTGTCCTAATATATAGGAGACCCAATTTGGCTACACAGTGCACCCTTAGTACTTGTCCTAATATATAAGGGACCAGATATGGCTACACAGTGCACCCTTAGTACCTGTCCTAATATATAGGAGGCGAGACATGGCTACACAGTGCACCCTTAGTACTTGTCCTAATATGCAGGGGACCAAGACATGGCTACACAGTGCACCCTTAGTACTTGTCCTAATATATAGGAGACCCAATATGGCTACACAGTGCACCCTCAGTACTTGTCCTAATATATAAGGGACCAGACATGGCTACACAGTGCACCCTTAGTACTTGTTCTAATACATAAGGGGCGCAGACATGGCTACACAGTGCACCCTTAGTACTTGTTCTAATATATAGGGGACCCAGACATGGCTACACAGTGCACCCTTAGTACTTGTCCTAATACACAGGGGACCCAGACATGACTACACAGTGCACCCTTAGTACTTGTCCTAATATATAGGGGACCAGACATGGCTACACAGTGCCCCCTTAGTACTTGTCCTAATATATAGGGACTCAGACATGGCTACACAGTGCACCCTTAGTACCTGTCCTAATATATAGGGGACCCAGACATGACTACACAGTGCACCCTAATGCTTGTCCTAATATGCAGGGGACCAAGACATGGCTACACAGTGCACGCTTAGTACTTGTCCTAATATATAGGGGACCAGACATGGCTACACAGTGCACCCTTAGTACTTGTCTTAATATACAGGAGACCCAGACATGACTACACAGTGCACCCTTAGTACTTGTCCTAATATATAGGGGACCCAGACATGACTACACAGTGCACCCTAATGCTTGTCCTAATACACAGGAGACCCAGACATGACTACACAGTACACCCTTAGTACTTGTCCTAATATATAGGGGACCAGACATGGCTACACAGTGCCCCCTTAGTACTTGTCCTAATATATAGGGACTCAGACATGGCTACACAGTGCACCCTTAGTACTTGTCCTAATATATAGGGGACCCAGACATGACTACACAGTGCACCCTAATGCTTGTCCTAATATGTAGGGGACCAAGACATGGCTACACAGTGCACGCTTAGTACTTGTCCTAATATATAGGAGACCAGATATGGCTACACATTGCACCCTTAGTACTTGTCCTAATATATAGGGGACCCAGACATGACTACACAGTGCACCCTAATGCTTGTCCTAATACACAGGAGACCCAGACATGACTACACAGTACACCCTTAGTACTTGTCCTAATATATAGGGGACCAGACATGGCTACACAGTGCCCCCTTAGTACTTGTCCTAATATATAGGGACTCAGACATGGCTACACAGTGCACCCTTAGTACTTGTCCTAATATATAGGGGACCCAGACATGACTACACAGTGCACCCTAATGCTTGTCCTAATATGTAGGGGACCAAGACATGGCTACACAGTGCACGCTTAGTACTTGTCCTAATATATAGGAGACCAGATATGGCTACACATTGCACCCTTAGTACTTGTCCTAATATACAGGAGACCCAGACATGACTACACAGTGCACCCTTAGTACTTGTCCTAATATATACGGGACCAGACATGGCTACACAGTACACCCTTAGTACTTGTCCTAATATATAGGGGACCCAGACATGGCCACACAGTGCACCCTTAGTACTTGTCCTAATATGCAGGGGAACAAAGACATGGCTACACAGTGCACCCTTAGTACTTGTCCTAATATGCAGGGGACCCAGACATGGCTACACAGTGCACCCTTAGTACTTGTCCTAATATACAGAGGACCCAGACATGACTACACAGTGCACCCTTAGTACTTGTTCTAATACATAAGGGGCGCAGACATGGCTACACAATACAGCCTTAGTACTTGTCCTAATATGCAGGGGAACAAAGACTTGGCTACACAGTGCACCCTTAGTACTTGTCCTAACATACAGGAGACCCAGACATGGCTACACAGTGCACCCTTAGTACTTGTCCTAATATATAGGGGACCCTGACATAGCTACACAGTGCACCCTTAGTACTTGTCCTAATATATAGGGGACCCAGACATGGCTACACACTGCACCCTTAGTACTTGTCCTAATACATAGGGATCCAGACGTGGCTACACAGTGCACCCTTAGTACTTGTCCTAATATATAGGGGACCCAGACATGACTACACAGTGCACCCTAATGCTTGTCCTAATACACAGGGGACCCAGACATGACTACACAGTACACCCTTAGTACTTGTCCTAATATATAGGGGACCAGACATGGCTACACAGTGCCCCCTTAGTACTTGTCCTAATATACAGGGGGCCCAGACATGGCTACATAGTGCACCCTTAGTACTTGTCCTAATATATAGGAGACCCAGACATGGCTACACAGTGCACCCTTAGTATTTGTCCTAATATATAGGAGACCAGACATGGCTACACAGTGCACCCTTAGTACTTGTCCTAATATGTAGGGGACCCAGACATGACTACACAGTGCACCCTAATGCTTGTCCTAATACACAGGGGACCCAGACATGACTACACAGTACACCCTTAGTACTTGTCCTAATATATAGGGGACAGGACATGGCTACACAGTGCACCCGTAGTACTTCTCCTAATATATAGGGGACCCAGACATGACTACACAGTGCACCCTTAGTACTTGTCCTAATATATAGGGGACCAGACATGGCTACACAGTGCACCCTTAGTATGTGTCCTAATACACAGGGGACCCAGACATGACTACACAGTGCACCCTTAGTACTGGTCCTAATATGCAGGGGACCAAGACATGGCTACACAGTGCACCCTTAGTACTTGTCCTAATATATAGGAGACCCAATATGGCTACACAGTGCACCCTTAGTACTTGGCCTAATATATAAGGGACCAGATATGGCTACACAGTGCACCCTTAGTACTTGTTCTAATATATAGGAGACGAGACATGGCTACACAGTGCACCCTTAGGACTTGTCCTAATATATGTAGGGGACTCAGATATGGCTACACAGTGCACCCTAATGCTTGTCCTAATACACAGGGGACCCAGACATGACTACACAGTACACCCTTAGTACTTGTCCTAATATACAGGGGGCCCAGACATGGCTACATAGTGCACCCTTAGTACTTGTCCTAATATATAGGAGACCCAGACATGGCTACACAGTGCACCCTTAGTATTTGTCCTAATATATAGGAGACCAGACATGGCTACACAGTGCACCCTTAGTACTTGTCCTAATATGTAGGGGACCCAGACATGACTACACAGTGCACCCTAATGCTTGTCCTAATACACAGGGGACCCAGACATGACTACACAGTACACCCTTAGTACTTGTCCTAATATATAGGGGACAGGACATGGCTACACAGTGCACCCTTAGTACTTGTTCGAATATATAGGGGACCCAGACATGACTACACAGTGCACCCTTAGTACTTGTCCTAATATATAGGGGACCAGACATGGCTACACAGTACACCCTTAGTACTTGTCCTAATATATAGGGGACCCAGACATGACTACACAGTGCACCCTTAGTACTTGTCCGAACATACAGAGGACCCAGACATGGCTACACAGTGCACCCTTAGTACTTGTGCTAATATATAGGGGACCCACACATGGATACACAGTGCACCCTTAGTACTTGTCCTAATATATAGGGGACCCAGACATGGCTACACAGTGCACCCTTAGTACTTGTCCTAATATATAGGGGACCCACACATGGATACACAGTGCACCCTTAGTACTTGTCCTAATAAATAAGGGGACCCACATATGACTACATATTGCACCCTTAGTACTTGACCTAATATATAGGGGCCCAAGACATGACTACACAGTGCACCCTTAGTAATTGTCCTAATATATAGGGGACCAGACGTATCTACACAGGGCACCCTTAGTACTTGTCCTAATATATAGGAGACCAGACATGGCTACACAGTGCACTCTTAGTGCTTGTCTTAACATACAGAGTACCCAGACATGGCTACACAGTGCACCCTTAGTACTTGCCCTAATATACAGGGACCCAGACATGGCTACACAGTGCACCCTTAGTACTTGTCCGAACATACAGAGGACCCAGACATGGCTACACAGTGCACCCTTAGTACTTGTCCTAATATTTAGGGGACCGACACATGGATACACAGTGCACCCTTAGTACTTGTCCTAATATATAGGGGACCCAGACATGGCTACACAGTGCACCCTTAGTAATTGTCCTAATATATAGGGGACCAGACATATCTACACAGTGCACCCTTAGTACTTGTCCTAATATATATGGGACCAGACATGGCTACACAGTGCAGCCTTAGTACTTGTTCTAATATATAGGGGACCAGACATGGCTACACAGTGCACCCTTAGTACTTGTCCTAATATATAGGGGCCCAGACATGGCTACACAGTGCACCCTTAGTACTTGACCTAATATATAGGAGACCAGACATGGCTACACAGTGCAACCTTAGTACTTGTCCTAATATATAGGAGACCCAGACATGGCTACACAGTGCACCCTTAGTACTTGTCCTAATATATAGGAGACCCAGACATGGCTACACAGTGCACCCTTAGTACTTGTCCTAATATATAGGAGACCCAGACATGACTACACAGTACACCCTTAGTACTTGTCCTAATATATAAGAGACCCAGACATGACTACACAGTGCACCCTTAGTACTTGTCCTAATATATAGGAGACCCAGACATGACTACACAGTGCAGCCTTAGTACTTGTCCTAATATATAGGGGACCAGACATGGCTACACAGTGCACCCTTAGTACTTGTCCTAATATATAGGAGACCAGACATGGCTACACAGTGCAACCTTAGTACTTGTCCTTATATATAGGAGACCCAGACATGGCTACACAGTGCACCCTTAGTACTTGTCCTAATACATAGGAGACCCAGACATGACTACACAGTGCACCCCAATGCTTGTCCTAATATGCAGGGGACCAAGACATGGCTACAGCGTGCACCCTTAGTACTTGTCCTAATTTATAGGAGACCAGACATGGCTACACAGTGCACCCTTAGTACTTGTCCTAATATGCAGGGGACCCAGACATGGCTACACAGTGCACCCTTAGTACGTGTCCTAATATATAGGGGACCCAGACATGACTACACAGTGCACCCTAATGCTTGTCCTAATACACAGGGGACCCAGACATGACTACACAGTGCACCCTTAGTACTGGTCCTAATATGCAGGGGACCAAGACATGGCTACACAGTGCACCCTTAGTACTTGTCCTAATATATAGCAGACCCAGACATGGCTACACAGTGCACCCTTAGTACTTGTCCTAACATGCAGGGGACCCAGACGTGACTACACAGTGCACCCTTAGTACTTGTCCTAATATATAGGAGACCAGATATGGCTACACAGTGCACCCTTAGTACTTGTCCTAATATATAGGAGACCAGATATGGGTACACAGTGCACCCTTAGTACTTGTCCTAATATATAGGAGACCAGACATGGCTACACAGTGCACCCTTAGTACTTGTCCTAATATATAGGAGACCAGACATGCGTACACAGTGCACCCTTAGTACTTGTCCTAATATGTAGGAGACCAGACATGGCTCCACAGGGCACAGTTAGCACTTGTTCTAATATATAGAGACCCAGACATGACTACAAAGTGCACCCTTAGTACTTATCCTAATATATAGGGACCCAGACATGACTACACAGTGCACCCTTAGTACTTGTCCTAATATATAGAAGACCAGATATGGGTACACAGTGCACCCTTGGTACTTGTCCTAATATATAGGAGACCAGACATGGCTACACAGTACACCCTTAGTACTTGTCCTAATATATAGGGGACCAGACATGGCTACACAGTGCACCCTTAGTACTTGTCCTAATATATAGGGGACCAGACATGGCTACACTACACCCTTAGTACTTGTCCTAATATATAGGGGACCAGACATGGCTACACAGTGCACCCTTACTACTTGTCCTAATATATAGGGGACCCAGACATGGCCACACAGTGCACCCTTAGTAATTGTCCTAATATGCAGGGGAACAAAGACATGGCTACACAGTGCACCCTTAGTACTTGTCCTAATATATAGGAGACCAGATATGGCTACACAGTGCACCCTTGGTACTTCTCCTAATATATAGGAGACCAGACATGGCTACACAGTACACCCTTAGTACTTGTCCTAATATATAGGGGCCCAGACATGGCTACACAGTGCACCCTTAGTACTTGACCTAATATATAGGAGACCAGACATGGCTACACAGTGCAACCTTAGTACTTGTCCTAATATATAGGAGACCCAGACATGGCTACACAGTGCACCCTTAGTACTTGTCCTAATATATAGGAGACCCAGACATGGCTACACAGTGCACCCTTAGTACTTGTCCTAATATATAGGAGACCCAGACATGACTACACAGTGCACCCTTAGTACTTGTCCTAATATATAAGAGACCCAGACATGACTACACAGTGCACCCTTAGTACTTGTCCTAATATATAGGAGACCCAGACATGACTACACAGTGCAGCCTTAGTACTTGTCCTAATATATAGGGGACCAGACATGGCTACACAGTGCACCCTTAGTACTTGTCCTAATATATAGGAGACCAGACATGGCTACACAGTGCAACCTTAGTACTTGTCCTAATATATAGGAGACCCAGACATGGCTACACAGTGCACCCTTAGTACTTGTCCTAATACATAGGAGACCCAGACATGACTACACAGTGCACCCCAATGCTTGTCCTAATATGCAGGGGACCAAGACATGGCTACAGCGTGCACCCTTAGTACTTGTCCTAATTTATAGGAGACCAGACATGGCTACACAGTGCACCCTTAGTACTTGTCCTAATATGCAGGGGACCCAGACATGGCTACACAGTGCACCCTTAGTACGTGTCCTAATATATAGGGGACCCAGACATGACTACACAGTGCACCCTAATGCTTGTCCTAATACACAGGGGACCCAGACATGACTACACAGTGCACCCTTAGTACTGGTCCTAATATGCAGGGGACCAAGACATGGCTACACAGTGCACCCTTAGTACTTGTCCTAATATATAGGAGACCCAATATGGCTACAAAGTGCACCCTTAGTACTTGTCCTAATATATAGCAGACCCAGACATGGCTACACAGTGCACCCTTAGTACTTGTCCTAATATGCAGGGGACCCAGACGTGACTACACAGTGCACCCTTAGTACTTGTCCTAATATATAGGAGACCAGATATGGCTACACAGTGCACCCTTAGTACTTGTCCTAATATATAGGAGACCAGATATGGGTACACAGTGCACCCTTAGTACTTGTCCTAATATATAGGAGACCAGACATGGCTACACAGTGCACCCTTAGTACTTGTCCTAATATATAGGAGACCAGACATGCGTACACAGTGCACCCTTAGTACTTGTCCTAATATGTAAGAGACCAGACATGGCTCCACAGGGCACAGTTAGCACTTGTTCTAATATATAGAGACCCAGACATGACTACAAAGTGCACCCTTAGTACTTATCCTAATATATAGGGACCCAGACATGACTACACAGTGCACCCTTAGTACTTGTCCTAATATATAGAAGACCAGATATGGGTACACAGTGCACCCTTGGTACTTGTCCTAATATATAGGAGACCAGACATGGCTACACAGTACACCCTTAGTACTTGTCCTAATATATAGGGGACCAGACATGGCTACACAGTGCACCCTTAGTACTTGTCCTAATATATAGGGGACCAGACATGGCTACACTACACCCTTAGTACTTGTCCTAATATATAGGGGACCAGACATGGCTACACAGTGCACCCTTACTACTTGTCCTAATATATAGGGGACCCAGACATGGCCACACAGTGCACCCTTAGTAATTGTCCTAATATGCAGGGGAACAAAGACATGGCTACACAGTGCACCCTTAGTACTTGTCCTAATATATAGGAGACCAGATATGGCTACACAGTGCACCCTTAGTACTTGTCCTAATATACAGGAGACCAGATATGGCTACACAGTGCACCCTTAGTACTTGTCCTAATATATAGAGGACTCAGACATGGCTACACAGTGCACCCTTAGTACTTGTCCTAATATACAGAGGACCCAGACATGGCTACACAGTGCACCCTTAGTACTTGTTCTAATACATAAGGGGCGCAGACATGGCTACACAATACAGCCTTAGTACTTGTCCTAATATGCAGGGGAACAAAGACATGGCTACACAGTGCACCCTTGGTACTTGTCCTAATATATAGGGGACCAAGACATGGCCACACAGGGCACCCTTAGTACTTGTCCTAATATGCAGGGGACCCAGACATGGCTACACAGTGCACCCTTCGTACTTTTCCTAATATATAGGGACCCAGACATGGCTACACAGTGCACCCTTAGAACTTGTCCTAATATATAGGGACCCAGACATGGCTACACAGTGCACCCTTAGTACTTGTCCTAATATATAGGAGACCAGACATGGCTCCACAGGGCACACTTAGTACTTGTTCTAATATATAGGGACCCAGAAATGACTACACAGTGCACCCTTAGTACTTGTCCTAATATATAGGGACCCAGACATGACTACACAGTGCACCCTTAGTACTTGTCCTAATATATAGGGACCCAGACATGACTAAACAGTGCGCCCTTAGTACTTGTCCTAATATATAGGAGACCAGATATGGCTACACAGGGCACCTTAGTACTTGTCCTAATATATAGGGGGCCAGACATGACTACACAGTGCACCCTTAGTAATTATCTTAATATGCAGGGGACCAAGACATGACTACGCAGTGCACCCTTAGTACTTGTCCTAATATGCAGGGGAACAAAGATATGGCTACACAGTGCACCCTTAGTACTTGTCCTAATATGCAGGGGAACAAAGATATGGCTACACAGTGCACCCTTACTAATTGTCCTAATATGCAGGGGACCAAGACTTGACTACACAGTGCACCCATAGTACTTGTCCTAATATATAGGGGACCCAGACATGACTACACAGTGCACCCTTAGTACTGGTCCTAATATATAGGAGACCATATATGGCTACACAGTGCACCCTTAGTACTGGTCCTAATACATAGGAGACCAGATATGACTACACAGTGCACCGTTAGTACTGGTCCTAATACATAGGAGACCAGATATGGCTACACAGTGCACCCTTAGTACCTGTCCTAAAATATAGGAGACCAGATATGACTACACAGTGCACCCTTAGTACTTGTCCTAATATATAGGAGACCAGATATGGGTACACAGTGCACCCTTAGTACTTGTCCTAATATGCAGGGGACCAAGACATGGCTACACTGTGCACCCTTAGTACTTGTCCTAATATATAGGAGACCAGACATGGCTACACAGTGCACCCTTAGTACTTGTCCTAATATACAGGGGACCAGACATGGCTACACAGAGCACCCATAGTACTTGTCCTAATATATAAGAGACCCAGACATGGCTACACAGTGCACCCTTAGTACTTGTCCTAATATACAGGAGACCCAGACATGACTACACAGTGCACCCATAGTACTTGTCCTAATATACAGGGGGCCCAGACATGACTACACAGTGCACCCTTAGTACCTGTCCTAATATATAGGAGGCGAGACATGGCTACACAGTGCACCCTTAGTACTTGTCCTAATATGCAGGGGACCAAGACATGGCTACACAGTGCACCCTTAGTACTTGTCCTAATATACAGGGGGCCCAGACATGACTACAAAGTGCACCTTTAGTACTTGTCCTAATATGCAGGGGACCCAGACGTGACTACACAGTGCACCCTTAGTACTTGTCCTAATATATAGGAGAACAGATATGGCTACACAGTGCACACTTAGTACTTGTCCTAATATATAGGAGACCAGACATGGCTCCAGAGGGCACAGTTAGTACTTGTTCTAATATATAGGGACCCAGACATGACTACACAGTGCACCCTTAGTACTTGTCCTAATCTATAGGGACCCAGACATGACTACACAGTGCACCCTTAGTACTTGTCCTAATATATAGGAGACCAGATATGGGTGCACAGTGCACCCTTAGTACTTGTCCTAATATATAGGAGACCAGATATGGCTACACAGTGCACCCTTAGTACTGGTCCTAATATGCAGGGGACCAAGACATGGCTACACAGTGCACCCTTAGTACTTGTCCTAATATATAGGAGACCCAATTTGGCTACACAGTGCACCCTTAGTACTTGTCCTAATATATAAGGGACCAGATATGGCTACACAGTGCACCCTTAGTACCTGTCCTAATATATAGGAGGCGAGACATGGCTACACAGTGCACCCTTAGTACTTGTCCTAATATGCAGGGGACCAAGACATGGCTACACAGTGCACCCTTAGTACTTGTCCTAATATATAGGAGACCCAATATGGCTACACAGTGCACCCTCAGTACTTGTCCTAATATATAAGGGACCAGACATGGCTACACAGTGCACCCTTAGTACTTGTTCTAATACATAAGGGGCGCAGACATGGCTACACAGTGCACCCTTAGTACTTGTTCTAATATATAGGGGACCCAGACATGGCTACACAGTGCACCCTTAGTACTTGTCCTAATACACAGGGGACCCAGACATGACTACACAGTACACCCTTAGTACTTGTCCTAATATATAGGGGACCAGACATGGCTACACAGTGCCCCCTTAGTACTTGTCCTAATATATAGGGACTCAGACATGGCTACACAGTGCACCCTTAGTACCTGTCCTAATATATAGGGGACCCAGACATGACTACACAGTGCACCCTAATGCTTGTCCTAATATGCAGGGGACCAAGACATGGCTACACAGTGCACGCTTAGTACTTGTCCTAATATATAGGGGACCAGACATGGCTACACAGTGCACCCTTAGTACTTGTCTTAATATACAGGAGACCCAGACATGACTACACAGTGCACCCTTAGTACTTGTCCTAATATATAGGGGACCCAGACATGACTACACAGTGCACCCTAATGCTTGTCCTAATACACAGGAGACCCAGACATGACTACACAGTACACCCTTAGTACTTGTCCTAATATATAGGGGACCAGACATGGCTACACAGTGCCCCCTTAGTACTTGTCCTAATATATAGGGACTCAGACATGGCTACACAGTGCACCCTTAGTACTTGTCCTAATATATAGGGGACCCAGACATGACTACACAGTGCACCCTAATGCTTGTCCTAATATGCAGGGGACCAAGACATGGCTACACAGTGCACGCTTAGTACTTGTCCTAATATATAGGAGACCAGATATGGCTACACATTGCACCCTTAGTACTTGTCCTAATATATAGGGGACCAGACATGGCTACACAGTGCACCCTTAGTAATTGTCCTAATATACAGGAGACCCAGACATGACTACACAGTGCACCCTTAGTACTTGTCCTAATATATACGGGACCAGACATGGCTACACAGTACACCCTTAGTACTTGTCCTAATATATAGGGGACCCAGACATGGCCACACAGTGCACCCTTAGTACTTGTCCTAATATGCAGGGGAACAAAGACATGGCTACACAGTGCACCCTTAGTACTTGTCCTAATATGCAGGGGACCCAGACATGGCTACACAGTGCACCCTTAGTACTTGTCCTAATATATAGAGGACTCAGACATGGCTACACAGTGCACCCTTAGTACTTGTCCTAATATACAGAGGACCCGGACATGACTACACAGTGCACCCTTAGTACTTGTTCTAATACATAAGGGGCGCAGACATGGCTACACAATACAGCCTTAGTACTTGTCCTAATATGCAGGGGAACAAAGACATGGCTACACAGTGCACCCTTAGTACTTGTCCTAACATACAGGAGACCCAGACATGGCTACACAGTGCACCCTTAGTACTTGTCCTAATATATAGGGGACACTGACATAGCTACACAGTGCACCCTTAGTACTTGTCCTAATATATAGGGGACCCAGACATGGCTACACACTGCACCCTTAGTACTTGTCCTAATACATAGGGATCCAGACGTGGCTACACAGTGCACCCTTAGTACTTGTCCTAATATATAGGGGACCCAGACATGACTACACAGTGCACCCTAATGCTTGTCCTAATACACAGGGGACACAGACATGACTACACAGTACACCCTTAGTACTTGTCCTAATATATAGGGGACCAGACATGGCTACACAGTGCCCCCTTAGTACTTGTCCTAATATACAGGGGGCCCAGACATGGCTACACAGTGCACCCTTAGTACTTGTCCTAATATATAGGAGACCCAGACATGGCTACACAGTGCACCCTTAGTATTTGTCCTAATATATAGGAGACCAGACATGGCTACACAGTGCACCCTTAGTACTTGTCCTAATATGTAGGGGACCCAGACATGACTACACAGTGCACCCTAATGCTTGTCCTAATACACAGGGGACCCAGACATGACTACACAGTACACCCTTAGTACTTGTCCTAATATATAGGGGACCAGACATGGCTACACAGTGCACCCGTAGTACTTCTCCTAATATATAGGGGACCCAGACATGACTACACAGTGCACCCTTAGTACTTGTCCTAATATATAGGGGACCAGACATGGCTACACAGTGCACCCTTAGTATGTGTCCTAATACACAGGGGACCCAGACATGACTACACAGTGCACCCTTAGTACTGGTCCTAATATGCAGGGGACCAAGACATGGCTACACAGTGCACCCTTAGTACTTGTCCTAATATATAGGAGACCCAATATGGCTACACAGTGCACCCTTAGTACTTGGCCTAATATATAAGGGACCAGATATGGCTACACAGTGCACCCTTAGTACTTGTTCTAATATATAGGAGACGAGATATGGCTACACAGTGCACCCTTAGTACTTGTCCTAATATGCAGGGGACCCAGACATGGCTACAAAGTGCAACCTTAGTACTTGTCCTAATATAGGAGACCCAATATGGCTACACAGTGCACCCTTAGTACTTGTCCTAATATATAAGGGACCAGATATGGCTACACAGTGCACCCTTAGTACTTGTTCTAATATATAGGAGACGAGACATGGCTACACAGTGCACCCTTAGTACTTGTCCTAATACATAGGGACCCAGACGTGGCTACATAGTGCACCCTTAGTACTTGTTCTAATACATAAGGGGCGCAGACATAGCTACACAATACAGCCTTAGTACTTGTCTTAATATGCAGGGGACCAAGACATGGCTACACAGTGCACCCTTAGTACTTGTCCTAATATGCAGGGGAACAAAGAAATGGCAACACAGTGCACCCTTAGTACTTGTCCTAATATGCAGGGGACCCAGACATGGCTACATAGTGCACCCTTAGTACTTGTCCTAATATATAGGAGACCAGATATGGCTACATAGTGCACCCTTAGTGCTTGTCCTAATATATAGGGGACCTAGACATGGCTACACAGTGCACCCTAAGTACTTGTCCTAATATATAGAGGACTCAGACATGGCTACACAGTGCACCCTTAGTACTTGTCCTAATATACAGAGGACCCAGACATGGCTACACAGTGCACCCTTAGTACTTGTTCTAATACATAACGGGCGCAGACATGGCTACACAATACAGCCTTAGTACTTGTCTTAATATGAAGGGACCAAGACATGGCTACACAGTGCACCCTTAGTACTTGTCCTAATATGCAGGGGAACAAAGACATGGCTACACAGTGCACCCTTAGTACTTGTCCTAATATATAGGGGACCCAGACATGGCTACACAGTGCACCCTTTGTACTTGTCCTAATACATAGGGACCCAGACGTGGCTACACAGTGCAGCCTTAGTACTTGTTCTAATACATAAGGGGCGCAGACATGGCTACACAGTGCACCCTTAGTACTTGTCCTAATACATAGGGACCCAGACGTGGCTACACAGTGCACCCTTAGTACTTGTCCTAATAATTAGGGGACCCAGACATGGCTACACAGTGCACCCTTAGTACTTGTCCTAATATATAGGGGGCCCAGACATGACTACACAGTGCACCCTAATGCTTGTCCTAATACACACGGGACCCAGACATGACTACACAGTACACCCTTAGTACTTGTCCTAATATATAGGGGACAAGACATGGCTACACAGTGCACCCTTAGTACTTGTTCGAATATATAGGGGACCCAGACATGACTACACAGTGCACCCTTAGTACTTGTCCTAATATATAGGGGACCAGACATGGCTACACAGTACACCCTTAGTACTTGTCCTAATATATAGGGGACCCAGACATGACTACACAGTGCACCCTTAGTACTTGTCCGAACATACAGAGGACCCAGACATGGCTACACAGTGCACCCTTAGTACTTGTGCTAATATATAGGGGACCCACACATGGATACACAGTGCACCCTTAGTACTTGTCCTAATATATAGGGGACCCAGACATGGCTACACAGTGCACCCTTAGTACTTGTCCTAATATATAGGGGACCCACACATGGATACACAGTGCACCCTTAGTACTTGTCCTAATAAATAAGGGGACCCAGACATGACTACATATTGCACCCTTAGTACTTGACCTAATATATAGGGGCCCAAGACATGACTACACAGTGCACCCTTAGTAATTGTCCTAATATATAGGGGACCAGACGTATCTACACAGGGCACCCTTAGTACGTGTCCTAATATATAGGAGACCAGACATGGCTACACAGTGCACTCTTAGTGCTTGTCTTAACATACAGAGTACCCAGACATGGCTACACAGTGCACCCTTAGTACTTGCCCTAATATACAGGGACCCAGACATGGCTACACAGTGCACCCTTAGTACTTGTCCGAACATACAGAGGACCCAGACATGGCTACACAGTGCACCCTTAGTACTTGTCCTAATATTTAGGGGACCGACACATGGATACACAGTGCACCCTTAGTACTTGTCCTAATATATAGGGGACCCAGACATGGCTACACAGTGCACCCTTAGTAATTGTCCTAATATATAGGGGACCAGACATATCTACACAGTGCACCCTTAGTAATTGTCCTAATATATATGGGACCAGACATGGCTACACAGTGCAGCCTTAGTACTTGTTCTAATATATAGGGGACCAGACATGGCTACACAGTGCACCCTTAGTACTTGTCCTAATATATAGGGGCCCAGACATGGCTACACAGTGCACCCTTAGTACTTGACCTAATATATAGGAGACCAGACATGGCTACACAGTGCACCCTTAGTACTTGTCCTAATATATAGGAGACCCAGACATGGCTACACAGTGCACCCTTAGTACTTGTCCTAATATATAAGAGACCCAGACATGACTACACAGTGCACCCTTAGTACTTGTCCTAATATATAGGAGACCCAGACATGACTACACAGTGCAGCCTTAGTACTTGTCCTAATATATAGGGGACCAGACATGGCTACACAGTGCACCCTTAGTACTTGTCCTAATATATAGGAGACCAGACATGGCTACACAGTGCAACCTTAGTACTTGTCCTAATATATAGGAGACCCAGACATGGCTACACAGTGCACCCTTAGTACTTGTCCTAATACATAGGAGACCCAGACATGACTACACAGTGCACACTTAGTACTTGTCCTAATATATAAGAGACCCAGACATGACTACACAGTGTACCCTTAGTACTTGTCCTAATATATAGGAGACCCAGACATGACTACACAGTGCACCCTTAGTACTTGTCCTAATACATCGTGGACCCAGATATGGCTACATAGTGCACCCTTAGTACTTGTCCTAATATATAGGGGGACCCAAACATGGCTACACAGTGCACCCTTAGTACTTGTCCTTATATATAGGGGACCAGACATGGCTAAACAGTGCACCCTTAGTACTTGTCCTAATATATAGGGGACCGGACATGGCTACATAGTGCACCCTTAGTACTTGACCTAATACATAGGGGCCCCAGACATGACTACACAGTGCACCCTTAGTAATTGTCCTAATATATAGGGGACCAGACATATCTACACAGGACACCCTTAGTACTTGTCCTAATATATAGGGGACCAGACATGACTACACAGTGCAATCTTAGTATTTGTCCTAATATATAGGGGACCAGACATGGCTACACAGTGCACCCTTAGTACTTGTCCTAATATATAGGGGACCAGACATGGCCACACAGTGCACCCTTAGTACTAGTCCTAATACATCGGGGACCCAGATATGGCTACATAGTGCACACTTAGTACTTGTCCTAATATACAGGAGACTCAGACATGGCTACACAGTGCACCCTTTGTACTAGTCCTAATATATAGGGCACCAGACATGGCTACATAGTGCACCCTTAGTACTTGTCCTAATATATAGGGACCCAGACATGACTACACAGTGCACCCTTAGTACTTGTCCTAATATATAGGAGACCAGACATGGCTACACAGTGCACCCTTAGTACTTGTCCTAATATATAGGGGACCAGACATGGCTAAACAGTGCACCCTTAGTACTTATCCAAATACATCGGGGACCCAGATATGGCTACATAGTGCACCCTTAGTACTTGTCCTAATATATCAGGACCCAGACATGACTACACAGTGCACCCTTAGTACTTGTCCTAATATATAGGGGCCCAGACATCACTATACAGTACACCCTTAGTACTTGTCCTTATATATAGGGGCCCAGACATGGCTACACAGTGAACCATTAGTACTTGTCCTAATATATAAGGGCCCAGACATGGCTACGCAGTGCATCGTTAGTACTTGTCCTAATACATAGGGCCCAGACATGACTACACAGTGCACCGTTAGTACTAGTCCTAATATATAGGGGGCCAGACATGACTACACAGCGCATCGTTAGTACTAGTCCTAGTATAGAGGGGACCGAGACATGACTACACAGTGAACCCTTAGTACTTGTCCTAATATATAGGGACTCAGTGCACCGTTAGCACTTGTCCAAATATATCAGGATCCAGACATGGCTACACAGTGCACCCTTAGTACTTGTCCTAATATATAGAGGACCCAGACATGACTACACAGTACACCCTTAGAACTTGTCCTAATATATAGGGGAACCAGACATGGCTACACAGTGCACCCTTAATACTTGTCCTAATATATATGGGGAGCAAGACATGACTACACAGTGCACCCTTAGTACTTGTCCTAATATACAGGGGACCCAGACATAGCTACACAGTGCACCCTTAGTAATTGTCCTAATATATATGGGACCCAGACATGACTACACAGAGCACCCTTAGTACTTGTCCTAATATATAGGGGACCCAGACATGACTACACAGTGCACCCTTAGTACTTGTCCTAATATATAGGGGACCCAGACATGACTACACAGTGCACCCTTAGTACTTGTCCTAATATACAGGGGACCAAGACATAGCTAGACACTGCACCCTTAGGACTTGTCCTAATATATATGGGACCCAGACATGACTACAGAGTGCACCCTTAGTACTTGTCCTAATATATAGGGACCCAGACATGGCTACACAGGGCACGCTTAGTACTTGTCCTAATATATAGGGGACCCAGATATTACTTCACAGCACACCCTTAGAGCTTGTCCTATCATATAGGGCCCAGACATGACTACACAGTGCACCGTTAGTACTAGTTCTAATATATAGGGGGCCAGACATGACTACACAGCGCATCGTTAGTACTAGTCCTAGTATAGAGGGGACCGAGACATGACTACACAGTGAACCCTTAGTACTTGTCCTAATATATAGGGACCCAGACATGGCTACACAGTGCACCGTTAGTACTTGCCCTAATATATCAGGACCCAGACATGGCTACACAGTGCACCCTTAGTACTTGTCCTAATATATAGAGGACCCAGACAAGACTACACAGTACACCCTTAGAACTTGTCCTAATATATAGGGGAACCAGACATGGCCACACAGTGCACCCTTAGTACTAGTCCTAATACATCGGGGACCCAGATATGGCTACATAGTGCACACTTAGTACTTGTCCTAATATACAGGAGACTCAGACATGGCTACACAGTGCACCCTTTGTACTAGTCCTAATATATAGGGCACCAGACATGGCTACATAGTGCACCCTTAGTACTTGTCCTAATATATAGGGACCCAGACATGACTACACAGTGCACCCTTAGTACTTGTCCTAATATATAGGAGACCAGACATGGCTACACAGTGCACCCTTAGTACTTGTCCTAATATATAGGGGACCAGACATGGCTAAACAGTGCACCCTTAGTACTTATCCAAATACATCGGGGACCCAGATATGGCTACATAGTGCACCCTTAGTACTTGTCCTAATATATCAGGACCCAGACATGACTACACAGTGCACCCTTAGTACTTGTCCTAATATATAGGGGCCCAGACATCACTATACAGTACACCCTTAGTACTTGTCCTTATATATAGGGGCCCAGACATGGCTACACAGTGAACCATTAGTACTTGTCCTAATATATAAGGGCCCAGACATGGCTACACAGTGCATCGTTAGTACTTGTCCTAATACATAGGGCCCAGACATGACTACACAGTGCACCGTTAGTACTAGTCCTAATATATAGGGGGCCAGACATGACTACACAGCGCATCGTTAGTACTAGTCCTAGTATAGAGGGGACCGAGACATGACTACACAGTGAACCCTTAGTACTTGTCCTAATATATAGGGACTCAGTGCACCGTTAGCACTTGTCCAAATATATCAGGATCCAGACATGGCTACACAGTGCACCCTTAGTACTTGTCCTAATATATAGAGGACCCAGACATGACTACACAGTACACCCTTAGAACTTGTCCTAATATATAGGGGAACCAGACATGGCTACACAGTGCACCCTTAATACTTGTCCTAATATATATGGGGAGCAAGACATGACTACACAGTGCACCCTTAGTACTTGTCCTAATATACAGGGGACCCAGACATAGCTACACAGTGCACCCTTAGTAATTGTCCTAATATATATGGGACCCAGACATGACTACACAGAGCACCCTTAGTACTTGTCCTAATATATAGGGGACCCAGACATGACTACACAGTGCACCCTTAGTACTTGTCCTAATATATAGGGGACCCAGACATGACTACACAGTGCACCCTTAGTACTTGTCCTAATATACAGGGGACCAAGACATAGCTAGACACTGCACCCTTAGGACTTGTCCTAATATATATGGGACCCAGACATGACTACAGAGTGCACCCTTAGTACTTGTCCTAATATATAGGGACCCAGACATGGCTACACAGGGCACGCTTAGTACTTGTCCTAATATATAGGGGACCCAGATATTACTTCACAGCACACCCTTAGAGCTTGTCCTATCATATAGGGCCCAGACATGACTACACAGTGCACCGTTAGTACTAGTTCTAATATATAGGGGGCCAGACATGACTACACAGCGCATCGTTAGTACTAGTCCTAGTATAGAGGGGACCGAGACATGACTACACAGTGAACCCTTAGTACTTGTCCTAATATATAGGGACCCAGACATGGCTACACAGTGCACCGTTAGTACTTGCCCTAATATATCAGGACCCAGACATGGCTACACAGTGCACCCTTAGTACTTGTCCTAATATATAGAGGACCCAGACAAGACTACACAGTACACCCTTAGAACTTGTCCTAATATATAGGGGAACCAGACATGGCTACACAGTGCACCCTTAATACTTGTCCTAATATATATGGGGAGCAAGACATGACTACACAGTGCACCCTTAGTACTTGTCCTAATATACAGGGGACCCAGACATAGCTACACAGTGCACCCTTAGTAATTGTCCTAATATATATGGGACCCAGGCATGACTACACAGAGCACCCTTAGTACTTGTCCTAATATATAGGGGACCCAGACATGACTACACAGTGCACCCTTAGTACTTGTCCTGATATATAGGGGACCCAGACATGACTACACAGTGCACCCTTAGTACTTGTCCTAATATACAGGGGACCAAGACATCGCTAGACACTGCACCCTTAGGACTTGTCCTAATATATATGGGACCCAGACATGACTACAGAGTGCACCCTTAGTACTTGTCCTAATATATAGGGACCCAGACATGGCTACACAGGGCACGCTTAGTACTTGTCCTAATATATAGGGGACCCAGATATTACTTCACAGCACACCCTTAGAGCTTGTCCTAATATATAGGAGCCCAGACATGACTACACAGTGCACCCTTAGTACTGGTCCTAATATATAGGGGACCCAGACATGACTACACAGTGCACCCTTAGTACTTGTCCTAATATACAGGGGACCAAGACATAGCTAGACACTGCACCCTTAGTACTTGTCCTAATATATAGGAGACCAGATATGGCTACACAGTGCACCCTTAGTACTTGTCCTAATATATAGGAGACCAGACATGGCTCCACAGGGCACAGTTAGTACTTGTTCTAATATATAGGGACCCAGACATGACTACACAGTGCACCCTTAGTACTTGTCCTAATATATAGGGACCCAGACATGACTACACAGTGCACCCTTAGCACTTGTCCTAATATATAGGAGACCAGATATGGGTACACAGTGCACCCTTAGTACTTGTCCTAATATATAGGAGACCAGACATGGCTCCACAGGACACAGTTAGTACTTGTTCTAATATATAGGGACCCAGACATGACTACACAGTGCACCCATAGTACTTGACCTAATATATAGGAGACCAGATATGGCTACACAGTGCACCCTTAGTACTTGTCCTAATATATAGGAGACCAGACATGGCTCCACAGGGCACAGTTAGTACTTGTTCTAATATATAGGGACCCAGACATGACTACACAGTGCACCCTTAGTACTTGTCCTAATATATAGGGACCCAGACATGACTACACAGTGCATCCTTAGTACTTGTCCTAATATATAGGAGACCAGATATGGCTACACATAGAACCCTTAGTACTTGTCCTAATATGCAGGGGACCAAGACATGGCTACACAGTGCACCCTTAGTACTTGTCCTAATATATAGGAGACCCAATATGGCTACACAGTGCACCCTTAGTACTTGTCCTAATATATAGGAGACCAGATATGGCTACACAGTGCACCCTTAGTACTGGTCCTAATATGCAGGGGACCCAATATGGCTACACAGTGCACCCTTAGTACTTGGCCTAATATATAAGTGACCAGACATGGCTACACAGTGCACCCTTAGTACTTGTCCTAATATATCGGAGACCCAATATGGCTACACAGTGCACCCTTAGTACTTGGCCTAATATATAAGGGACCAGATATGGCTACACAGTGCACCCTTAGTACTTGTCCTAATATATAGGGGGCCCAGACATGACTACACAGTGCACCCTGAGTACTTGTCCTAATATATTGGGGGCCCAGACATGACTACACAGTGCACCCTGAGTACTTGTCCTAATATATAGGGGACCAGACATGGCTACACAGTGCACCCTCAGTACTTGTCCTAATATACAGGAGACCCAGACATGATTACACAGTGCACCCTTAGTACTTGTCCTAATATACAGGGGGCCCAGACATGACTACACAGCACCTTTAGTACTTGTCCTAATATGCAGGGGACCCAGACGTGACTACACTGTGCACCCTTAGTACTTGTCCTAATATATAGGAGACCAGACATGGCTCCACAGTGCACCTTTAGTACTTGTCCTAATATATAGGGACCCAGACATGACTACACAGTGCACCCTTAGTACTTGTTCTAATATATAGGGACCCAGACATGACTACACAGTGCACCCTTAGTACTTGTCCTAATATATAGGAGACCAGATATGCCTACACAGTGCACCCTTAGTTCTGGTCCTAATATGCAGGGGACCAAGACATGGCTACACAGTGCACCCTTAGTACTTGTCCTAATATATAGGAGACCCAATATGGCTACACAGTGCACCCTTAGTACTTGTCCTAATATATAGGAGACCAGACATGGCTACACAGTGCACCCTTAGTACTTGTCCTAATATATAAGGGACCAGATATGGCTACACAGTGCACCCTTAGTACTTGTCCTAATATGCAGGGGACCCAGACATGGCTACACAGTGCACCCTTAGTACTTGTCCTAATATATAAGGGACCAGACATGACTACACAGTGCACCCTTAGTACTTGTCCTAATATGCCGGGGAACAAAGATATGGCTACACAGTGCACCCTTAGTACTTGTCCTAATATGCAAGGGAACAAAGATATGGCTACACAGTGCACCCTTAGTACTTGTCCTAATATGCAGGTGACCAAGACATGACTACACAGTGCACCCATAGTACTTGTCCTAATATATAGGAGACCAGACATGGCTATACAGTGCACCCTTAGTACTGCTCCTAATATATAGGAGACCAGATATGGGTACACAGTGCACCCTTAGTACTGGTCCTAATATATAGGATACCAGATATGACTACACAGTGCACCCTTAGTACTTGTCCTAATATATAGGGGACCAGATATGGGTACACAGTGCACCCTTAGTACTGGTCCAAATATATAGGGACCAGATAGGACTACACAGTGCACCCTTAGTACTTGTCCTAATATATAGGAGACCCAGACATGGCTACACAGTGCACCCTTAGTACTTGTCCTAATATACAGGAGACCCAGACATGACTACACAGTGCACCCTTAGTACTTGTCCTAATATACAGGGGGCCCAGACATGACTACACAGTGCACCTTTAGTACTTGTCCTAATATGCAGGGGACCCAGACGTGAGTACACAGTGCACCCTTAGTACTTGACCTAATATATAGGAGACCAGATATGGGTACACAGTGCACCCTTAGTACTTGTCCTAATATATTGGAGACCAGACATGGCTCCACAGGACACAGTTAGTACTTGTTCTAATATATAGGGACCCAGACATGACTACACAGTGCACCCATAGTACTTGACCTAATATATAGGAGACCAGATATGGCTACACAGTGCACCCTTAGTACTTGTTCTAATATATAGGAGACCAGATATGGCTACACAGTGCACCCTTAGTACTGGTCCTAATATGCAGGGGACCAAGACATGGCTACACAGTGCACCCTTAGTACTTGTCCTAATATATAGGAGACCCAATATGGCTACACAGTGCACCCTTAGTACTTGTCCTAATATATAGGAGACCAGACATGGCTACACAGTGCACCCTTAGTACTTGTCCTAATATATAAGGGACCAGATATGGCTACACAGTGCACCCTTAGTACTTGTCCTAATATGCAGGGGACCCAGACATGGCTACACAGTGCACCCTTAGTACTTGTCCTAATATGCCGGGGAACAAAGATATGGCTACACAGTGCACCCTTAGTACTTGTCCTAATATGCAGGGGAACAAAATTATGGCTACACAGTGCACCCTTAGTACTTGTCCTAATATGCAGGTGACCAAGACATGACTACACAGTGCACCCATAGTACTTGTCCTAATATATAGGAGACCAGACATGGCTATACAGTGCACCCTTAGTACTGCTCCTAATATATAGGAGACCAGATATGGGTACACAGTGCACCCTTAGTACTGGTCCTAATATATAGGATACCAGATATGACTACACAGTGCACCCTTAGTACTTGTCCTAATATATAGGGGACCAGATATGGGTACACAGTGCACCCTTAGTACTGGTCCAAATATATAGGGACCAGATAGGACTACACAGTGCACCCTTAGTACTTGTCCTAATATATAGGAGACCCAGACATGGCTACACAGTGCACCCTTAGTACTTGTCCTAATATACAGGAGACCCAGACATGACTACACAGTGCACCCTTAGTACTTGTCCTAATATACAGGGGGCCCAGACATGACTACACAGTGCACCTTTAGTACTTGTCTTAATATGCAGGGGACCCAGACGTGAGTACACAGTGCACCCTTAGTACTTGACCTAATATATAGGAGACCAGATATGGCTACACAGTGCACCCTTAGTACTTGTCCTAATATATAGGAGACCAGACATGGCTCCACAGGGCACAGTTAGTACTTGTTCTAATATATAGGGAACCAGACATGACTACATAGTGCACCCTTAGTACTTGTCCTAATATATAGGGACCCAGACATGACTACACAGTGCACCCTTAGCACTTGTCCTAATATATAGGAGACCAGATATGGGTACACAGTGCACCCTTAGTACTTGTCCTAATATATAGGAGACCAGACATGGCTCCACAGGACACAGTTAGTACTTGTTCTAATATATAGGGACCCAGACATGACTACACAGTGCACCCATAGTACTTGACCTAATATATAGGAGACCAGATATGGCTACACAGTGCACCCTTAGTACTTGTCCTAATATATAGGAGACCAGACATGGCTCCACAGGGCACAGTTAGTACTTGTTCTAATATATAGGGACCCAGACATGACTACACAGTGCACCCTTAGTACTTGTCCTAATATATAGGGACCCAGACATGACTACACAGTGCACCCTTAGTACTTGTCCTAATATATAGGAGACCAGATATGGCTACACAGTGCACCCTTAGTACTTGTCCTAATATCCAGGGGACCAAGACATGGCTACACAGTGCACCCTTAGTACTTATCCTAATATACAGGAGACCCAATATGGCTACACAGTGCACCCTTAGAACTTGTCCTAATATATAGGAGACCAGATATGGCTACACAGTGCACCCTTAGTACTGGTCCTAATATGCAGGGGACCCAATATGGCTACACAGTGCACCCTTAGTACTTGGCCTAATATATAAGGGACCAGACATGGCTACACAGTGCACCCTTAGTACTTGTCCTAATATATCGGAGACCCAATATGGCTACACAGTGCACCCTTAGTACTTGGCCTAATATATAAGGGACCAGATATGGCTACACAGTGCACCCTTAGTACTTGTCCTAATATATAGGGGGCCCAGACATGACTACACAGTGCACCCTGAGTACTTGTCCTAATATATAGGGGGCCCAGACATGACTACACAGTGCACCCTGAGTACTTGTCCTAATATATAGGGGACCAGACATGGCTACACAGTGCACCCTCAGTACTTGTCCTAATATACAGGAGACCCAGACGTGACTACACTGTGCACCCTTAGTACTTGTCCTAATATATAGGGACCCAGACATGACTACACAGTGCACCCTTAGTACTTGTCCTAATATATAGGGACCCAGACATGACTACACAGTGCACCCTTAGTACATGTCCTAATATATAGGAGACCAGATATGGCTACACAGTGCACCCTTAGTACTGGTCCTAATATGCAGGGGACCAAGACATGGCTACACAGTGCACCCTTAGTACTTGTCCTAATATATAGGAGACCCAATATGGCTACACAGTGCACCCTTAGTACTTGTCCTAATATATAGGAGACCAGACATGGCTACACAGTGCACCCTTAGTGCTTGTCCTAATATATAGGAGACCAGACATGGCTCCACAGGGCACAGTTAGTACTTGTTCTAATATATGGGGACCCAGACATGACTACACAGTGCACCCTTAGTACTTGTCCTAATATATAGGGACCCAGACATGACTACACAGTGCACCCTTAGCACTTGTCCTAATATATAGGAGACCAGATATGGGTACACAGTGCACCCTTAGTACTTGTCCTAATATATAGGAGACCAGACATGGCTCCACAGGGCACAGTTAGTACTTGTTCTAATATATAGGGACCCAGACATGACTACACAGTGCACCCATAGTACTTGACCTAATATATAGGAGACCAGATATGGCTACACAGTGCACCCTTAGTACTTGTCTTAATATATAGGAGACCAGACATGGCTCCACAGGGCACAGTTAGTACTTGTTCTAATATATAGGGACCCAGACATGACTACACAGTGCACCCTTAGTACTTGTCCTAATATATAGGGACCCAGATATGACTACACAGTGCACCCTTAGTACTTTTCCTAATATATAGGGGACCAGATATGGGTACACAGTGCACCCTTAGTACTGGTCCTAATATATAGGGACCAGATAGGACTACACAGTGCACCCTTAGTACTTGTCCTAATATATAGGAGACCAGATATGGGTACACAGTGCACCCTTAGTACTTGTCCTAATATGCAGGGGACCCAGACATGGCTACATAGTGCACCCTTAGTACTTGTCCTAATATATAGGAGACCAGATATGGCTACATAGTGCACCCTTAGTGCTTGTCCTAATATATAGGGGACCTAGACATGGCTACACAGTGCACCCTAAGTACTTGTCCTAATATATAGAGGACTCAGACATGGCTACACAGTGCACCCTTAGTACTTGTCCTAATATACAGAGGACCCAGACATGGCTACACAGTGCACCCTTAGTACTTGTTCTAATACATAACGGGCGCAGACATGGCTACACAATACAGCCTTCGTACTTGTCTTAATATGAAGGGACCAAGACATGGCTACACAGTGCACCCTTAGTACTTGTCCTAATATGCAGGGGAACAAAGACATGGCTACACAGTGCACCCTTAGTACTTGTCCTAATATATAGGGGACCCAGACATGGCTACACAGTGCACCCTTAGTACTTGTCCTAATACATAGGGACCCAGACGTGGCTACACAGTGCAGCCTTAGTACTTGTTCTAATACATAAGGGGCGCAGACATGGCTACACAGTGCACCCTTAGTACTTGTCCTAATACATAGGGACCCAGACGTGGCTACACAGTGCACCCTTAGTACTTGTCCTAATAATTAGGGGACCCAGACATGGCTACACAGTGCACCCTTAGTACTTGTCCTAATATATAGGGGGCCCAGACATGACTACACAGTGCACCCTAATGCTTGTCCTAATACACACGGGACCCAGACATGACTACACAGTACACCCTTAGTACTTGTCCTAATATATAGGGGACCAGACATGGCTACACAGTGCACCCTTAGTACTTGTTCGAATATATAGGGGACCCAGACATGACTACACAGTGCACCCTTAGTACTTGTCCTAATATATAGGGGACCAGACATGGCTACACAGTACACCCTTAGTACTTGTCCTAATATATAGGGGACCCAGACATGACTACACAGTGCACCCTTAGTACTTGTCCGAACATACAGAGGACCCAGACATGGCTACACAGTGCACCCTTAGTACTTGTGCTAATATATAGGGGACCCACACATGGATACACAGTGCACCCTTAGTACTTGTCCTAATATATAGGGGACCCAGACATGGCTACACAGTGCACCCTTAGTACTTGTCCTAATATATAGGGGACCCACACATGGATACACAGTGCACCCTTAGTACTTGTCCTAATAAATAAGGGGACCCAGACATGACTACATATTGCACCCTTAGTACTTGACCTAATATATAGGGGCCCAAGACATGACTACACAGTGCACCCTTAGTAATTGTCCTAATTTATAGGGGACCAGACGTATCTACACAGGGCACCCTTAGTACTTGTCCTAATATATAGGAGACCAGACATGGCTACACAGTGCACTCTTAGTGCTTGTCTTAACATACAGAGTACCCAGACATGGCTACACAGTGCACCCTTAGTACTTGCCCTAATATACAGGGACCCAGACATGGCTACACAGTGCACCCTTAGTACTTGTCCGAACATACAGAGGACCCAGACATGGCTACACAGTGCACCCTTAGTACTTGTCCTAATATTTAGGGGACCCACACATGGATACACAGTGCACCCTTAGTACTTGTCCTAATATATAGGGGACCCAGACATGGCTACACAGTGCACCCTTAGTAATTGTCCTAATATATAGGGGACCAGACATATCTACACAGTGCACCCTTAGTACTTGTCCTAATATATATGGGACCAGACATGGCTACACAGTGCAGCCTTAGTACTTGTTCTAATATATAGGGGACCAGACATGGCTACACAGTGCACCCTTAGTACTTGTCCTAATATATAGGGGCCCAGACATGGCTACACAGTGCACCCTTAGTACTTGACCTAATATATAGGAGACCAGACATGGCTACACAGTGCAACCTTAGTACTTGTCCTAATATATAGGAGACCCAGACATGGCTACACAGTGCACCCTTAGTACTTGTCCTAATATATAGGAGACCCAGACATGGCTACACAGTGCACCCTTAGTACATGTCCTAATATATAGGAGACCCAGACATGACTACACAGTGCACCCTTAGTACTTGTCCTAATATATAAGAGACCCAGACATGACTACACAGTGCACCCTTAGTACTTGTCCTAATATATAGGAGACCCAGACATGACTACACAGTGCAGCCTTAGTACTTGTCCTAATATATAGGGGACCAGACATGGCTACACAGTGCACCCTTAGTACTTGTCCTAATATATAGGAGACCAGACATGGCTACACAGTGCAACCTTAGTACTTGTCCTAATATATAGGAGACCCAGACATGGCTACACAGTGCACCCTTAGTACTTGTCCTAATACATAGGAGACCCAGACATGACTACACAGTGCACACTTAGTACTTGTCCTAATATATAAGAGACCCAGACATGACTACACAGTGCACCCTTAGTACTTGTCCTAATATATAGGAGACCCAGACATGACTACACAGTGCACCCTTAGTACTTGTCCTAATACATCGTGGACCCAGATATGGCTACATAGTGCACCCTTAGTACTTGTCCTAATATATAGGGGGACCCAAACATGGCTACACAGTGCACCCTTAGTACTTGTCCTTATATATAGGGGACCAGACATGGCTAAACAGTGCACCCTTAGTACTTGTCCTAATATATAGGGGACCAGACATGGCTACATAGTGCACCCTTAGTACTTGACCTAATACATAGGGGCCCCAGACATGACTACACAGTGCACCCTTAGTAATTGTCCTAATATATAGGGGACCAGACATATCTACACAGGACACCCTTAGTACTTGTCCTAATATATAGGGGACCAGACATGACTACACAGTGCAATCTTAGTATTTGTCCTAATATATAGGGGACCAGACATGGCTACACAGTGCACCCTTAGTACTTGTCCTAATATATAGGGGACCAGACATGGCTACACAGTGCACCCTTAGTACTAGTCCTAATACATCGGGGACCCAGATATGGCTACATAGTGCACACTTAGTACTTGTCCTAATATACAGGAGACTCAGACATGGCTACACAGTGCACCCTTTGTACTTGTCCTAATATATAGGGCACCAGACATGGCTACATAGTGCACCCTTAGTACTTGTCCTAATATATAGGGACCCAGACATGACTACACAGTGCACCCTTAGTACTTGTCCTAATATATAGGAGACCAGACATGGCTACACAGTGCACCCTTAGTACTTGTCCTAATATATAGGGGACCAGACATGGCTAAACAGTGCACCCTTAGTACTTATCCAAATACATCGGGGACCCAGATATGGCTACATAGTGCACCCTTAGTACTTGTCCTAATATATCAGGACCCAGACATGACTACACAGTGCACCCTTGGTACTTGTCCTAATATATAGGGGCCCAGACATCACTATACAGTACACCCTTAGTACTTGTCCTTATATATAGGGGCCCAGACATGGCTACACAGTGAACCATTAGTACTTGTCCTAATATATAAGGGCCCAAACATGGCTACACAGTGCATCGTTAGTACTTGTCATAATACATAGGGCCCAGACATGACTACACAGTGCACCGTTAGTACTTGTCCTAATATATAGGGGGCCAGACATGACTACACAGCGCATCGTTAGTACTAGTCCTAGTATAGAGGGGACCGAGACATGACTACACAGTGAACCCTTAGTACTTGTCCTAATATATAGGGACTCAGTGCACCGTTAGCACTTGTCCTAATATATCAGGACCCAGACATGGCTACACAGTGCACCCTTAGTACTTGTCCTAATATATAGAGGACCCAGACATGACTACACAGTACACCCTTAGAACTTGTCCTAATATATAGGGGAACCAGACATGGCTACACAATGCACCCTTAATACTTGTCCTAATATATATGGGGAGCAAGACATGACTACACAGTGCACCCTTAGTACTTGTCCTAATATACAGGGGACCCAGACATAGCTACACAGTGCACCCTTAGTAATTGTCCTAATATATATGGGACCCAGACATGACTACACAGAGCACCCTTAGTACTTGTCCTAATATATAGGGGACCCAGACATGACTACACAGTGCACCCTTAGTACTTGTCCTAATATATAGGGGACCCAGACATGACTACACAGTGCACCCTTAGTACTTGTCCTAATATACAGGGGACCAAGACATAGCTAGACACTGCACCCTTAGGACTTGTCCTAATATATATGGGACCCAGACATGACTACACAGTGCACCCTTAGTACTTGTCCTAATATACAGGGGACCAAGACATAGCTAGACACTGCACCCTTAGGACTTGTCCTAATATATATGGGACCCAGACATGACTACAGAGTGCACCCTTAGTACTTGTCCTAATATATAGGGACCCAGACATGGCTACACAGGGCACGCTTAGTACTTGTCCTAATATATAGGGGACCCAGATATTACTTCACAGCACACCCTTAGAGCTTGTCCTATCATATAGGGCCCAGACATGACTACACAGTGCACCGTTAGTACTAGTTCTAATATATAGGGGGCCAGACATGACTACACAGCGCATCGTTAGTACTAGTCCTAGTATAGAGGGGACCGAGACATGACTACACAGTGAACCCTTAGTACTTGTCCTAATATATAGGGACCCAGACATGGCTACACAGTGCACCGTTAGTACTTGCCCTAATATATCAGGACCCAGACATGGCTACACAGTGCACCCTTAGTACTTGTCCTAATATATAGAGGACCCAGACAAGACTACACAGTACACCCTTAGAACTTGTCCTAATATATAGGGGAACCAGACATGGCTACACAGTGCACCCTTAATACTTGTCCTAATATATATGGGGAGCAAGACATGACTACACAGTGCACCCTTAGTACTTGTCCTAATATACAGGGGACCCAGACATAGCTACACAGTGCACCCTTAGTAATTGTCCTAATATATATGGGACCCAGACATGACTACACAGAGCACCCTTAGTACTTGTACTAATATATAGGGGACCCAGACATGACTACACAGTGCACCCTTAGTACTTGTCCTGATATATAGGGGACCCAGACATGACTACACAGTGCACCCTTAGTACTTGTCCTAATATACAGGGGACCAAGACATCGCTAGACACTGCACCCTTAGGACTTGTCCTAATATATATGGGACCCAGACATGACTACAGAGTGCACCCTTAGTACTTGTCCTAATATATTGGGACCCAGACATGGCTACACAGGGCACCCTTAGTACTTGTCCTAATATATAGGGGACCCAGATATTACTTCACAGCACACCCTTAGAGCTTGTCCTAATATATAGGAGCCCAGACATGACTACACAGTGCACCCTTAGTACTGGTCCTAATATATAGGGGACCCAGACATGACTACACAGTGCACCCTTAGTACTTGTCCTAATATACAGGGGACCAAGACATAGCTAGACACTGCACCCTTAGTACTTGTCCTAATATATAGGAGACCAGATATGGCTACACAGTGCACCCTTAGTACTTGTCCTAATATATAGGAGACCAGACATGGCTCCACAGGGCACAGTTAGTACTTGTTCTAATATATAGGGACCCAGACATGACTACACAGTGCACCCTTAGTACTTGTCCTAATATATAGGGACCCAGACATGACTACACAGTGCACCCTTAGCACTTGTCCTAATATATAGGAGACCAGATATGGGTACACAGTGCACCCTTAGTACTTGTCCTAATATATAGGAGACCAGACATGGCTCCACAGGACACAGTTAGTACTTGTTCTAATATATAGGGACCCAGACATGACTACACAGTGCACCCATAGTACTTGACCTAATATATAGGAGACCAGATATGGCTACACAGTGCACCCTTAGTACTTGTCCTAATATATAGGAGACCAGACATGGCTCCACAGGGCACAGTTAGTACTTGTTCTAATATATAGGGACCCAGACATGACTACACAGTGCACCCTTAGTACTTGTCCTAATATATAGGGACCCAGACATGACTACACAGTGCACCCTTAGTACTTGTCCTAATATATAGGAGACCAGATATGGCTACACATAGAACCCTTAGTACTTGTCCTAATATGCAGGGGACCAAGACATGGCTACACAGTGCACCCTTAGTACTTGTCCTAATATATAGGAGACCCAATATGGCTACACAGTGCACCCTTAGTACTTGTCCTAATATATAGGAGACCAGATATGGCTACACAGTGCACCCTTAGTACTGGTCCTAATATGCAGGGGACCCAATATGGCTACACAGTGCACCCTTAGTACTTGGCCTAATATATAAGTGACCAGACATGGCTACACAGTGCACCCTTAGTACTTGTCGTAATATATATCGGAGACCCAATATGGCTACACAGTGCACCCTTAGTACTTGGCCTAATATATAAGGGACCAGATATGGCTACACAGTGCACCCTTAGTACTTGTCCTAATATATAGGGGGCCCAGACATGACTACACAGTGCACCCTGAGTACTTGTCCTAATATATTGGGGGCCCAGACATGACTACACAGTGCACCCTGAGTACTTGTCCTAATATATAGGGGACCAGACATGGCTACACAGTGCACCCTCAGTACTTGTCCTAATATATAGGAGACCCAGACATGATTACACAGTACACCCTTAGTACTTGTCCTAATATACAGGGGGCCCAGACATGACTACACAGCACCTTTAGTACTTGTCCTAATATGCAGGGGACCCAGACGAGACTACACTGTGCACCCTTAGTACTTGTCCTAATATATAGGAGACCAGACATGGCTCCACAGTGCACCTTTAGTACTTGTCCTAATATATAGGGACCCAGACATGACTACACAGTGCACCCTTAGTACTTGTCCTAATATATAGGGACCCAGACATGACTACACAGTGCACCCTTAGTACTTGTCCTAATATATAGGAGACCAGATATGGCTACACAGTGCACCCTTAGTTCTGGTCCTAATATGCAGGGGACCAAGACATGGCTACACAGTGCACCCTTAGTACTTGTCCTAATATATAGGAGACCCAATATGGCTACACAGTGCACCCTTAGTACTTGTCCTAATATATAAGGGACCAGATATGGCTACACAGTGCACCCTTAGTACTTGTCCTAATATGCAGGGGACCCAGACATGGCTACACAGTGCACCCTTAGTACTTGTCCTAATATATAAGGGACCAGACATGACTACACAGTGCACCCTTAGTACTTGTCCTAATATGCCGGGGAACAAAGATATGGCTACACAGTGCACCCTTAGTACTTGTCCTAATATGCAGGGGAACAAAGATATGGCTACACAGTGCACCCTTAGTACTTGTCCTAATATGCAGGTGACCAAGACATGACTACACAGTGCACCCATAGTACTTGTCCTAATATATAGGAGACCAGACATGGCTATACAGTGCACCCTTAGTACTGCTCCTAATATATAGGAGACCAGATATGGGTACACAGTGCACCCTTAGTACTGGTCCTAATATATAGGATACCAGATATGACTACACAGTGCACCCTTAGTACTTGTCCTAATATATAGGAGACCAGACATGGCTACACAGTGCACCCTTAGTACTTGTCCTAATATATAAGGGACCAGATATGGCTACACAGTGCACCCTTAGTACTTGTCCTAATATGCAGGGGACCCAGACATGGCTACACAGTGCACCCTTAGTACTTGTCCTAATATATAAGGGACCAGACATGACTACACAGTGCACCCTTAGTACTTGTCCTAATATGCCGGGGAACAAAGATATGGCTACACAGTGCACCCTTAGTACTTGTCCTAATATGCAGGGGAACAAAGATATGGCTACACAGTGCACCCTTAGTACTTGTCCTAATATGCAGGTGACCAAGACATGACTACACAGTGCACCCATAGTACTTGTCCTAATATATAGGAGACCAGACATGGCTATACAGTGCACCCTTAGTACTGCTCCTAATATATAGGAGACCAGATATGGGTACACAGTGCACCCTTAGTACTGGTCCTAATATATAGGATACCAGATATGACTACACAGTGCACCCTTAGTACTTGTCCTAATATATAGGGGACCAGATATGGGTACACAGTGCACCCTTAGTACTGGTCCAAATATATAGGGACCAGATAGGACTACACAGTGCACCCTTAGTACTTGTCCTAATATATAGGAGACCCAGACATGGCTACACAGTGCACCCTTAGTACTTGTCCTAATATACAGGAGACCCAGACATGACTACACAGTGCACCCTTAGTACTTGTCCTAATATACAGGGGGCCCAGACATGACTACACAGTGCACCTTTAGTACTTGTCCTAATATGCAGGGGACCCAGACGTGAGAACACAGTGCACCCTTAGTACTTGACCTAATATATAGGAGACCAGATATGGCTACACAGTGCACCCTTAGTACTTGTCCTAATATATAGGAGACCAGACATGGCTCCACAGGGCACAGTTAGTACTTTTTCTAATATATAGGGACCCAGACATGACTACACAGTGCACCCTTAGTACTTGTCCTAATATATAGGGACCCAGACATGACTACACAGTGCACCCTTAGCACTTGTCCTAATATATAGGAGACCAGATATGGGTACACAGTGCACCCTTAGTACTTGTCCTAATATATAGGAAACCAGACATGGCTCCACAGGACACAGTTAGCACTTGTTCTAATATATAGGGACCCAGACATGACTACACAGTGCACCCATAGTACTTGACCTAATATATAGGAGACCAGATATGGCTACACAGTGCACCCTTAGTACTTGTCCTAATATATAGGAGACCAGACATGGCTCCACAGGGCACAGTTAGTACTTGTTCTAATATATAGGGACCCAGACATGACTACACAGTGCACCCTTAGTACTTGTCCTAATATATAGGGACCCAGACATGACTACACAGTGCACCCTTAGTACTTGTCCTAATATATAAGGGACCAGATATGGCTACACAGTGCACCCTTAGTACTTATCCTAATATACAGGAGACCCAATATGGCTACACAGTGCACCCTTAGAACTTGTCCTAATATATAGGAGACCAGATATGGCTACACAGTGCACCCTTAGTACTGGTCCTAATATGCAGGGGACCCAATATGGCTACACAGTGCACCCTTAGTACTTGGCCTAATATATAAGGGACCAGACATGGCTACACAGTGCACCCTTAGTACTTGTCCTAATATATCGGAGACCCAATATGGCTACACAGTGCACCCTTAGTACTTGGCCTAATATATAAGGGACCAGATATGGCTACACAGTGCACCCTTAGTACTTGTCCTAATATATAGGGGGCCCAGACATGACTACACAGTGCACCCTGAGTACTTGTCCTAATATATAGGGGGCCCAGACATGACTACACAGTGCACCCTGAGTACTTGTCCTAATATATAGGGGACCAGACATGGCTACACAGTGCACCCTCAGTACTTGTCCTAATATACAGGAGACCCAGACATGATTACACAGTGCACCCTTAGTACTTGTCCTAATATACAGGGGGCCCAGACATGACTACACAGCACCTTTAGTACTTGTCCTAATATGCAGGGGACCCAGACGTGACTACACTGTGCACCCTTAGTACTTGTCCTAATATATAGGGACCCAGACATGACTACACAGTGCACCCTTAGTACTTGTCCTAATATATAGGGACCCAGACATGACTACACAGTGCACCCTTAGTACTTGTCCTAATATATAGGAGACCAGATATGGCTACACAGTGCACCCTTAGTACTGGTCCTAATATGCATGGGACCAAGACATGGCTACACAGTGCACCCTTAGTACTTGTCCTAATATATAGGAGACCCAATATGGCTACACAGTGCACCCTTAGTACTTGTCCTAATATATAGGAGACCAGACATGGCTACACAGTGCACCCTTAGTACTTGTCCTAATATATAGGAGACCAGACATGGCTCCACAGGGCACAGTTAGTACTTGTTCTAATATATAGGGACCCAGACATGACTACACAGTGCACCCTTAGTACTTGTCCTAATATATAGGGACCCAGACATGACTACACAGTGCACCCTTAGCACTTGTCCTAATATATAGAAGACCAGATATGGGTACACAGTGCACCCTTAGTACTTGTCCTAAAATATAGGAGACCAGACATGGCTCCACAGGGCACAGTTAATACTTGTTCTAATATATAGGGACCCAGACATGACTACACAGTGCACCCTTAGTACTTGTCCTAATATATAGGGACCCAGACATGACTACACAGTGCACCCTTAGTACTTTTCCTAATATATAGGGGACCAGATATGGGTACACAGTGCACCCTTAGTACTGGTCCTAATATATAGGGACCAGATAGGACTACACAGTGCACCCTTAGTACTTGTCCTAATATATAGGAGACCAGATATGGGTACACAGTGCACCCTTAGTACTTGTCCTAATATGCAGGGGACCAAGACATGGCTACACCGTGCACCCTTAGTACTTGTCCTAATATAAAGGAGACCAGACATGGCTACACAGTGCACCCTTAGTACTTGTCCTAATATGCAGGGGACCCAGACATGGCTACACAGTGCACGCTTAGTACTTGTCCTAATATATAGGAGACCAGATATGGCTACACAGTGCACCCATAGTACTTGTCCTAATATATAGGAGACCCAGACATGGCTACACAGTGCACCCTTAGTACTTGTCCTAATATACAGGAGACCCAGACATGACTACACAGTGCACCCTTAGTACTTGTCCTAATATACAGGGGGCCCAGACATGACTACACAGTGCACCTTTAGTACTTGTCCTAATATGCAGGGGACCCAGACGTGAGTACACAGTGCACCCTTAGTACTTGACCTAATATATAGGAGACCAGATATGGCTACACAGTGCACCCTTAGTACTTGTTCTAATATATAGGGACCCAGACATGACTACACAGTGCACCCTTAGTACTTGTCCTAATATATAGGGACCCAGACATGACTACACAGTGCACCCTTAGCACTTGTCCTAATATATAGGAGACCAGATATGGGTACACAGTGCACCCTTAGTACTTGTCCTAATATATAGGAGACCAGACATGACTACACAGTGCACCCTTAGTACTTGACCTAATATATAGGAGACCAGATATGGCTCCACAGGGCACAGTTAGTACTTGTTCTAATATATAGGGACCCAGACATGACTACACAGTGCACCCTTAGTACTTGTCCTAATATATAGAGACCCAGACATGACAACACAGTGCACCCTTAGTACTTGTCCTAATTTATAGGAGACCAGATATGGCTACATAGTGCACCCTTAGTACTTGTCCTAATATGCAGGGGACCAAGACATGGCTACACAGTGCACCCTTAGTACTTGTCCTAATATATAGGAGACTCAATATGGCTACACAGTGCACCCTTAGTACTTGTCCTTATATATAGGAGACCAGATATGGCTACACAGTGCACCCTTAGTACTGGTCCTAATATGCAGGGGACCCAATATGGCTACACAGTGCACCCTTAGTACTTGGCCTAATATATAAGGGACCAGACATGGCTACACAGTGCACCCTTAGTACTTGTCCTAATATATCGGAGACCCAATATGGCTACACAGTGCACCCTTAGTACTTGGCCTAATATATAAGGGACCAGATATGGCTACACAGTGCACCCTTAGTACTTGTCCTAATATATAGGGGGCCCAGACATGACTACACAGTGCACCCTGAGTACTTGTCCTAATATATAGGGGGCCCAGACATGACTACACAGTGCACCCTGAGTACTTGTCCTAATATATAGGGGACCAGACATGGCTACACAGTGCACCCTTAGTACTTGTCCTAATATACAGGAGACCCAGACATGATTACAGAGTGCACCCTTAGTACTTGTCCTAATATACAGGGGGCCCAGACATGACTACACAGCACCTTTAGTACTTGTCCTAATATGCAGGGGACCCAGACGTGACTACACTCTGCACCCTTAGTACTTGTCCTAATATATACGAGACCAGACATGGCTCCACAGTGCACCTTTAGTACTTGTCCTAATATATAGGGACCCAGACATGACTACACAGTGCACCCTTAGTACTTGTCCTAATATATAGGGACCCAGACATGACTACACAGTGCACCCTTAGTACTTGTCCTAATATATAGGAGACCAGATATGGCTACACAGTGCACCCTTAGTACTGGTCCTAATATGCAGGGGACCAAGACATGGCTACACAGTGCACCCTAAGTACTTGTCCTAATATATAGGAGACCCAATATGGCTACACAGTGCACCCTTAGTACTTGTCCTAATATATAGGAGACCAGACATGGCTACACAGTGCACCCTTAGTACTTGTCCTAATATATAAGGGACCAGATATGGCTACACAGTGCACCCTTAGTACTTGTCCTAATATGCAGGGGACCCAGACATGGCTACACAGTGCACCCTTAGTACTTGTCCTAATATATAAGGGACCAGACATGGCTGCACAGTGCACCCTTAGTACTTGTCCTAATATATGTATGGGACTCAGATATGGCTACACAGTGCACCCTTAGTACTTGTCCTAATACATAGGGACCCAGACGTGGCTACACAGTGCACCCTTAGTACTTGTTCTAATACATCAGGGGCGCAGACATGGCTACACAGTGCACCCTTAGTACTTGTCCTAATATATAGGGAGCCAGACATGACTACACAGTGCACCCTTAGTACTTGTCCTAATATATAGGAGACCAGATATGGCTACACAGTGCAACCTTGGTAATTGTCCTAATATATAGGAGACCAGATATGGGTACACAGCGCACCCTTAGTACTTGTCCTAATATGTAGGAGACCAGACATGGCTACACAGGGCACCCTTAGTACTTGTTCTAATACATAAGGGGCGCAGACATGGCTACACAGTGCACCCTTAGTAGTTGTCCTAATATATAGGGGACCCAGACATGGCTACACAGTGCACCCTTAGTACTTGTCCTAATATATAGGGGACCCAGACATGGCTACACAGTGCACCCTAATGCTTGTCCTAATACACAGGGGACCCAGACATGACTACACAGTACACCCTTAGTACTTGTCCTAATATATAGGGGACCAGACATGGCTACACAGTGCCCCCTTAGTACTTGTCCTAATATACAGGGGGCCCAGACATGGCTACACAGTGCCCCCTTAGTACTTGTCCTAATATATATGGGACCCAGACATGACTACACAGTGCACCCTAATGCTTGTCCTAATATGCAGGGGACCAAGACATGGCTACACCGTGCACCCTTAGTACTTGTCCTAATATATAGGAGACCAGACTTGGCTACACAGTGCACCCTTAGTACTTGTCCTAATATGCAGGGGACCCAGACATGGCTACACAGTGCACGCTTAGTACTTGTCCTAATATATAGGAGACCAGACATGGCTACACAGTGCACCCTTAGTACTTGTCCTAATATGCAGGGGACCCAGACATGGCTACACAGTGCACCCTTAGCACTTGTCCTAATATATAGGAGACCCAATATGGCTACACAGTGCACCCTTAGTACTTGTCCTAATATATAGGGGACCAGACATGGCTACACAGTGCACCCTTAGTACTTGTCCTAATATACAGGAGACCCAGACATGACTACACAGTGCACCCTTAGTACTTGTCCTAATATATAGGGACCCAGACATGACTACACAGAGCACCTTTAGTACTTGTCCTAATATGCAGGGGACCCAGACATGGCTACACAGTGCACCCTTAGCACTTGTCCTAATATATAGGAGACCCAATATGGCTACACAGTGCACCCTTAGTACTTGTCCTAATATATAGGGGACCAGACATGACTACACAGTGCACCCTTAGAACTTGCCCTAATATATAGGAGACCAGATATGGCTACACAGTGCACCCTTAGTACTTGTCCTAATATATAGGAGACCAGATATGGGTACACAGTGCACCCTTAGTACTTGTCCTAATATATAGGAGACCAGATATGGGTACACAGTGCACCCTTAGTACTTGTCCTAATATATAGGGACCCAGACATGACTACAGAGTGCACCCTTAGTACTTGTCCTAATATATAGGGGACCCAGACATGGCTACACAGTGCACCCTTAGTACTTGTCCTAATATATAGGGACCCAGACATGACTACACAGTGCACCCTTAGTACTTGTCCTAATATATAGGGGACCCAGACATGACTACACAGTGCACACTTAGTACTTGTCCTAATATATAGGGGGCCAGACATGACTACACAGTGCACCCTTAGTACTTGTCCTAATATGCAGGGGAACAAAGATATGGCTACACAGTGCACCCTTAGTACTTGTCCTAATATGCAGGGGACCCAGATATGGCTACACAGTGCACCCTTAATACTTGTCCTAATATATAGGAGACCAGATACGGGTACACAGTGCACCCTTTGTACTTGTCCTAATATGCAGGGGACCAGACATGACTACACAGTGCACCCTTAGTACTTGTCCTAATATATAGGAGACCAGATATGGCTACACAGTGCACCCTTAGTACTTGTCCTAATATATAGGGGACCAGATATGGCTACACAGTGCACCCTTAGTACTTGTCCTAATATATAGGAGACCAGACATGGCTACACAGTGCACCCTTAGTACTTGTCCTAATATATAGGAGACCAGATATGGCTACACAGTGCACCCTTAGTACTTGTCCTAATATATTTGGAAGTACCAGATATGGCTACACAGTGCACCCTTAGTACTTGTCCTAATATATAGGGGACCAGATATGGCTACACAGTGCACCCTTAGTACTTGTCCTAATATAAAGGGGACCAGACATGGCTACACAGTGCACCCTTAGTACTTGTCCTAATATGCAGGGGACCAAGACATGGGTACACAGTGCACCCTTAGTACTTGTCCTAATATATAGGGACCCAGACATGACTACACAGTGCACCCTTAGTACTTGTCCTAATATATAGGAGACCAGACATGGCTTCACAGGGCACAGTTAGTACTTGTTCTAATATATAGGGACTCAGACTTGGCTACACAGTGCACCCTTAGTACTTGTCCTAAGACAAAAGGGGCCCAGACATGGCTACACAGTGCACCCTTAGTACTTGTCCTAATATATAGGGGACCCAGACATGGCTACACAGGGCACCCTTAGTACCTGTCCTAATATATAGGAGACCAGATACGGCTACACAGTGCACCCTTAGTACTTGTCCTAATATATAGCGGACCCAGACATGACTACACAGTGCACCCTAATGCTTGTCCTAATACACATGGGACCCAGACATGACTACACAGTACACCCTTAGTACTTGTCCTAATATATAGGGGACCAGACATGGCTACACAGTGCCCCCTTAGTACTTGTCCTAATATACAGGAGGCCCAGACATGGCTACACAGTGCCCACTTAGTACTTGTCCTAATATACAGGGGACCCAGACATGACTACACAGTGCACCCTTAGTACTTGTCCTAATATATAGGAGACCAGACATGGCTACACAGGGCACACTTAGTACTTGTTCTAATACATAAGGGGCGCAGACATGGCTACACACTGCACCCTTAGTACTTGTCCTAATATATAGGGGACCCAGACATGGCTACACAGTGCACCCTTAGTACTTGTCCTAATATATAGGGGACCCAGACATGGCTACACAGTGCACCCTTAGTACTTGTCCTAATATATAGGGGACCCAGACATGACTACACAGTGCACCCTAATGCTTGTCCTAATACACAGGGGACCCAGACATGACTACACAGTACACCCTTAGTACTTGTCCTAATATATAGGGGACCAGACATGGCTACACAGTGCCCCCTTAGTACTTGTCCTAATATACAGGGGGCCCAGACATGGCTACACAGTGCCCCCTTAGTACTTGTCCTAATATATAGGGGACCCAGACATGACTACACAGTGCACCCTAATGCTTGTCCTAATATGCAGGGGACCAAGACATGGCTACACAGTGCACGCTTAGTACTTGTCCTAATATATAGGAGACCAGATATGGCTAATCATTGCACCCTTAGTACTTGTCCTAATATATAGAAGACCAGATATGGCTACACAGTGCACCCTTAGTACTTGTCCTAATATATAGGGGACCAGACATGACTACACAGTGCACCCTTAGTACTTGTCCTAATATATAGGGGACCAGACATGGCTACACAGCACACCCTTAGTACTTGTCCTAATATATAGGGGACCCAGACATGACTACACAGTGCACCCTTAGTACTTGTCCTAATATATAGGGGACCAGACATGGCTACACAGTGCACCCTTAGTACTTGTCCTAATATATAGGGGACCCAGACATGACTACACAGTGCACCCTTAGTACTTGTCCTAATATATAGGGGACCAGACATGGCTACAGAGTACACCCTTAGTACTTGTCCTAATATATAGGGGACCCAGACATGGCCACACAGTGCACCCTTAGTACTTGTCCTAATACGCAGGGGAACAAAGACATGGCTACACAGTGCACCCTTAGTACTTGTCCTAATATATAGGAGACCAGATATGGCTACACAGTGCAGCCTTAGTACTTGTCCTAATATATAGAGGACTCAGACATGGCTACACAGTGCACCCTTAGTACTTGTCCTAATATATAGGGGACCAGACATGGCTACACAGCACACCCTTAGTACTTGTCCTAATATATAGGGAACCCAGACATGACTACACAGTGCACCCTTAGTACTTGTCCTAATATGCAGGGGACCCAGACATGGCTACACAGTGCACCCTTAGCACTTGTCCTAATATATAGGAGACCCAATATGGCTACACAGTGCACCCTTAGTACTTATCCTAATATATAGGGGACCAGACATGGCTACACAGTGCACCCTTAGTACTTGTCCTAATATACAGGAGACCCAGACATGACTACACAGTGCACCCTTAGTACTTGTCCTAATATATAGGGACCCAGACATGACTACACAGAGCACCTTTAGTACTTGTCCTAATATGCAGGGGACCCAGACATGGCTACACAGTGCACCCTTAGCACTTGTCCTAATATATAGGAGACCCAATATGGCTACACAGTGCACCCTTAGTACTTGTCCTAATATATAGGGGACCAGACATGACTACACAGTGCACCCTTAGAACTTGCCCTAATATATAGGAGACCAGATATGGCTACACAGTGCACCCTTAGTACTTGTCCTAATATATAGGAGACCAGATATGGGTACACAGTGCACCCTTAGTACTTGTCCTAATATATAGGAGACCAGATATGGGTACACAGTGCACCCTTAGTACTTGTCCTAATATATAGGGACCCAGACATGACTACAGAGTGCACCCTTAGTACTTGTCCTAATATATAGGGGACCCAGACATGGCTACACAGTGCACCCTTAGTACTTGTCCTAATATATAGGGACCCAGACATGACTACACAGTGCACCCTTAGTACTTGTCCTAATATATAGGGGACCCAGACATGACTACACAGTGCACACTTAGTACTTGTCCTAATATATAGGGGGCCAGACATGACTACACAGTGCACCCTTAGTACTTGTCCTAATATGCAGGGGAACAAAGATATGGCTACACAGTGCACCCTTAGTACTTGTCCTAATATGCAGGGGACCCAGATATGGCTACACAGTGCACCCTTAATACTTGTCCTAATATATAGGAGACCAGATATGGGTACACAGTGCACCCTTTGTACTTGTCCTAATATGCAGGGGACCAGACATGACTACACAGTGCACCCTTAGTACTTGTCCTAATATATAGGAGACCAGATATGGCTACACAGTGCACCCTTAATACTTGTCCTAATATATAGGAGACCAGATATGGGTACACAGTGCACCCTTTGTACTTGTCCTAATATGCAGGGGACCAGACATGACTACACAGTGCACCCTTAGTACTTGTCCTAATATATAGGAGACCAGATATGGCTACACAGTGCACCCTTAGTACTTGTCCTAATATATAGTGGACCAGATATGGCTACACAGTGCACCCTTAGTACTTGTCCTAATATATAGGAGACCAGACATGGCTACACAGTGCACCCTTAGTACTTGTCCTAATATATAGGAGACCAGATATGGCTACACAGTGCACCCTTAGTACTTGTCCCAATATATTTGGGAGTACCAGATATGGCTACACAGTGCACCCTTAGTACTTGTCCTAATATATAGGGGACCAGATATGGCTACACAGTGCACCCTTAGTACTTGCCCTAATATAAAGGGGACCAGACATGGCTACACAGTGCACCCTTAGTACTTGTCCTAATATGCAGGGGACCAAGACATGGGTACACAGTGCACCCTTAGTACTTGTCCTAATAAATAGGGACCCAGACATGACTACACAGTGCACCCTTAGTACTTGTCCTAATATATAGGAGACCAGACATGGCTTCACAGGGCACAGTTAGTACTTGTTCTAATATATAGGGACTCAGACTTGGCTACACAGTGCACCCTTAGTACTTGTCCTAAGACAAAAGGGGCCCAGACATGGCTACACAGTGCACCCTTAGTACTTGTCCTAATATATAGGGGACCCAGACATGGCTACACAGGGCACCCTTAGTACCTGTCCTAATATATAGGAGACCAGATACGGCTACACAGTGCACCCTTAGTACTTGTCCTAATATATAGCGGACCCAGACATGGCTACACAGGGCACCCTTAGTACCTGTCCTAATATACAGGAGGCCCAGACATGGCTACACAGTGCCCACTTAGTACTTGTCCTAATATACAGGGGACCCAGACATGACTACACAGTGCACCCTTAGTACTTGTCCTAATATATAGGAGACCAGACATGGCTACACAGGGCACCCTTAGTACTTGTTCTAATACATAAGGGGCGCAGACATGGCTACACACTGCACCCTTAGTACTTGTCCTAATATATAGGGGACCCAGACATGGCTACACAGTGCACCCTTAGTACTTGTCCTAATATATAGGGGACCCAGACATGGCTACACAGTGCACCCTTAGTACTTGTCCTAATATATAGGGGACCCAGACATGACTACACAGTGCACCCTAATGCTTGTCCTAATACACAGGGGACCCAGACATGACTACACAGTACACCCTTAGTACTTGTCCTAATATATAGGGGACCAGACATGGCTACACAGTGCCCCCTTAGTACTTGTCCTAATATACAGGGGGCCCAGACATGGCTACACAGTGCCCCGTTAGTACTTGTCCTAATATATAGGGGACCCAGACATGACTACACAGTGCACCCTAATGCTTGTCCTAATATGCAGGGGACCAAGACATGGCTACACAGTGCACGCTTAGTACTTGTCCTAATATATAGGAGACCAGATATGGCTAATCATTGCACCCTTAGTACTTGTCCTAATATATAGAAGACCAGATATGGCTACACAGTGCACCCTTAGTACTTGTCCTAATATATAGGGGACCAGACATGACTACACAGTGCACCCTTAGTACTTGTCCTAATATATAGGGGACCAGACATGGCTACACAGCACACCCTTAGTACTTGTCCTAATATATAGGGGACCCAGACATGACTACACAGTGCACCCTTAGTACTTGTCCTAATATATAGGGGACCAGACATGGCTACACAGTGCACCCTTAGTACTTGTCCTAATATATAGGGGACCCAGACATGACTACACAGTGCACCCTTAGTACTTGTCCTAATATATAGGGGACCAGACATGGCTACAGAGTACACCCTTAGTACTTGTCCTAATATATAGGGGACCCAGACATGGCCACACAGTGCACCCTTAGTACTTGTCCTAATACGCAGGGGAACAAAGACATGGCTACACAGTGCACCCTTAGTACTTGTCCTAATATATAGGAGACCAGATATGGCTACACAGTGCAGCCTTAGTACTTGTCCTAATATATAGAGGACTCAGACATGGCTACACAGTGCACCCTTAGTACTTGTCCTAATATATAGGGGACCAGACATGGCTACACAGCACACCCTTAGTACTTGTCCTAATATATAGGGGACCCAGACATGACTACACAGTGCACCCTTAGTACTTGTCCTAATATATAGGGGACCAGACATGGCTACACAGTGCACCCTTAGTACTTGTCCTAATATATAGGGGACCCAGACATGACTACACAGTGCACCCTTAGTACTTGTCCTAATATATAGGGGACCAGACATGGCTACACAGTACACCCTTAGTACTTGTCCTAATATATAGGGGACCCAGACATGGCCACACAGTGCACCCTTAGTACTTGTCCTAATATGCAGGGGAACAAAGACATGGCTACACAGTGCACCCTTAGTACTTGTCCTAATATATAGGAGACCAGATATGGCTACACAGTGCAGCCTTAGTACTTGTCCTAATATATAGAGGACTCAGACATGGCTACACAGTGCACCCTTAGTACTTGTCCTAATATACACAGGACCCAGACATGGCTACACAGTGCACCCTTAGTACTTGTCCTAATATATAGGGGACCAGACATGGCTACACAGTGCACCCTTAGTACTTGTCCTAATATATAGGGGACCCAGACATGGCCACACAGTGCACCCTTAGTACTTGTCCTAATATGCAGGGGAACAAAGACATGGCTACACAGTGCACCCTTAGTACTTGTCCTAATATATAGGAGACCAGATATGGCTACACGGTGCACCCTTAGTACTTGTCCTAATATATAGGAGACCAGATATGGCTACACAGTGCACCCTTAGTACTTGTCCTAATATACAGAGGACCCAGACATGGCTACACAGTGCACCCTTAGTACTTGTTCTAATACATAAGGGGCGCAGACATGGCTACACAATACAGCCTTAGTACTTGTCCTAATATGCAGGGGACCAAGACATGGCTACACAGTGCACCCTTAGTACTTGTCCTAACATACAGGAGACCCAGACATGGCTACACAGTGCACCCTTCGTACTTGTCCTAATATATAGGGGACCCAGACATGGCTACACAGTGCACCCTTAGTACTTGTCCTAATATATAGGGGACCCAGACATAGCTACACAGTGCACCCTTAGTACTTGTCCTAATATATAGGGGACCTAGACATGGCTACACAGTGCACCCTTAGAACTTATCCTAATATATAGGGACTCAGACATGGCTACACAGTGCTCCCTTAGTACTTGTCCTAATACATAGGCATCCAGACGTGGCTACACAGTGCACCCTTAGTACTTGTTCTAATACATAAGCGGCGCAGACATGGCTACACAGTGCACCCTTAGTACTTGTTCTAATATATAGGGGACCCAGACATGGCTACACAGTGCACCCTTAATACTTGTCCTAATACACAGGGGACCCAGACATGACTACACAGTACACCCTTAGTACTTGTCCTAATATATAGGAGACCAGATATGGGTACACAGTGCACCCTTAGTACTTGTCCTAATATATAGGAGACCAGATATGGCTACACAGTGCACCCTTAGTACTTGTCCTAATATGCAGGGGACCAAGACATGGCTACGCAGTGCACCCTTAGTACTTGTCCTAATATATAGGAGACCCAATATGGCTACACAGTGCACCCTTAGTACTTGTCCTAATATATAGGAGACCAGATATGGCTACACAGTGCACCCTTAGTACTTGTCCTAATATGCAGGGGACCAAGACATGGCTACACAGTGCACCCTTAGTACTTGTCCTAATATATAGGAGACCCAATATGGCTACACAGTGCACCCTTAGTACTTGGCCTAATATATAGGAGACCAGATATGGCTACACAGTGCACCCTTAGTACTTGTCCTAATATGCAGGGGACCCAGACATGGCTACATAGAGCACCCTTAGTACTTGTCCTAATATATAGGAGACCTGATATGGCTACATAGTGCACCCTTAGTGCTTGTCCTAATATATAGGGGACCTAGACATGCTACACAGTGCACCCTAAGTACTTGTCCTAATATATAGAGGACTCAGACATGGCTACACAGTGCACCCTTAGTACTTGTCCTAATATAAAGAGGACCCAGACATGGCTAGACAGTGCACCCTTAGTACTTGTTCTAATACATAAGGGGCGCAGACATGGCTACACAATACAGCCTTAGTACTTGTCTTAATATGCAGGGGACCAAGACATGGCTACACAGTGCACCCTTAGTACTTGTCCTAATATGCAGGGGAACAAAGACATGGCTACACAGTGCACCCTTAGTACTTGTTCTAATATATAGGGGACCCAGACATAGCTACACAGTGCACCCTTAGTACTTGTCCTAATATGCAGGGGAACAAAGACATGGCTACACAGTGCACCCTTAGTACTTGTCCTAATATATAGTAGACCCAGACATGGCTACACAGTGCACCCTTAGTACTTGTCCTAATACATAGGTACCTAGACGTGGCTACACAGTGCAGCCTTAGTACTTGTTCTAATACATAAGGGGCGCAGACATGGCTACACAGTGCACCCTTAGGACTTGTCCTAATATATAGGGGACCCAGACATGGCTACACAGTGCACCCTTAGTACTTGTCCTAATATGTAGGGGAGCCAGACATGACTACACAGTGCACCCTAATGCTTGTCCTAATACACAGGGGACCCAGACATGACTACACAGTACACCCTTAGTACTTGTCCTAATATATAGGGGACCAGACATGGCTACACAGTGCACCCTTAGTACTTGTCCTAATATATAGGGGACCAGACATGGCTACACAGTGCACCCTTAGTACTTGTCCTAATATATAGGGGACCAGACATGGCTACACAGTACACCCTTAGTACTTGTCCTAATATATAGGGGACCCAGACATGGCTACACAGTGCACCCTTAGTACTTGTCCTAATATATAGGGGACCAGACATGGCTACACAGTGCACCCTTAGTACTTGTCCTAATATATAGGGGACCCAGACATGACTACACAGTGCACCCTTAGTACTTGTCCTAATATATAGGGGACCAGACATGGCTACACAGTACACCCTTAGTAATTGTCCTAATATATAGGGGACCAGACATGGCTACACAGTGCACCCTTACTACTTGTCCTAATATATAGGGGACCCAGACATGGCCACACAGTGCACCCTTAGTAATTGTCCTAATATGCAGGGGAACAAAGACATGGCTACACAGTGCACCCTTAGTACTTGTCCTAATATGCAGGGGACCCAGACATGGCTACACAGTGCACCCTTAGTACTTGTCCTAATATATAGGAGACCAGATATGGCTACACAGTGCACCCTTAGTACTTGTCCTAATATATAGGAGACCAGATATGGCTACACAGTGCACCCTTAGTATTTGTCCTAATATATAGAGGACTCAGACATGGCTACACAGTGCACCCTTAGTACTTGTCCTAATATACAGAGGACCCAGACATGGCTACACAGTGCACCCTTAGTACTTGTTCTAATACATAAGGGGCGCAGACATGGCTACACAATATAGCCTTAGTACTTGTCCTAATATGCAGGGGAACAAAGACATGGCTACACAGTGCACCCTTAGTACTTGTCCTAACATACAGGAGACCCAGACATGGCTACACAGTGCACCCTTAGTACTTGTCCTAATATAAAGGGGACGCAGACATAGCTACACAGTGCACCCTTAGTACTTGTCCTAATATATAGGGGACCCAGACATGGCTACACAGTGCACCCTTAGTACTTATCCTAATATATAGGGACTCAGACATGGCTACACAGTGCTCCTTAGTACTTGTCCTAATACATAGGGATCCAGACGTTGCTACACAGTGCACCCTTGGTACTTGTTCTAATATATAGGGGACCCAGACATGGCTACACAGTGCACCCTTAGTACTTGTCCTAATACACAGGGGACCCAGACATGACTACACAGTACACCCTTAGTACTTGTCCTAATATATAGGGGACCAGACATGGCTACACAGTGCCCCCTTAGTACTTGTCCTAATATATAGGGACTCAGACATGGCTACACAGTGCACCCTTAGTACTTCTCCTAATATATAGGGGACCCAGACATGACTACACAGTGCACCCTAATGCTTGTCCTAATATGCAGGGGACCAAGACATGGCTACACAGTGCACGCTTAGTACTTGTCCTAATATATAGGGGACCAGACATGGCTACACAGTGCACCCTTAGTACTTGTCTTAATATACAGGAGACCCAGACATGACTACACAGTGCACCCTTAGTACTTGTCCTAATATATAGGGGACCCAGACATGACTACACAGTGCACCCTAATGCTTGTCCTAATACACAGGGGACCCAGACATGACTACACAGTACACCCTTAGTACTTGTCCTAATATATAGGGGACCAGACATGGCTACACAGTGCCCCCTTAGTACTTGTCCTAATATATAGGGACTCAGACATGGCTACACAGTGCACCCTTAGTACTTGTCCTAATATATAGGGGACCCAGACATGACTACACAGTGCACCCTAATGCTTGTCCTAATATGCAGGGGACCAAGACATGGCTACACAGTGCACGCTTAGTACTTGTCCTAATATATAGGAGACCAGATATGGCTACACATTGCACCCTTAGTACTTGTCCTAATATATAGGGGACCAGACATGGCTACACAGTGCACCCTTAGTACTTGTCCTAATATACAGGAGACCCAGACATGACTACACAGTGCACCCTTAGTACTTGTCCTAATATATAGGGGACCCAGACATGACTACACAGTGCACCCTAATGCTTGTCCTAATACACAGGGGACCCAGACATGACTACACAGTACACCCTTAGTACTTGTCCTAATATATAGGGGACCAGACATGGCTACACAGTGCTCCCTTAGTACTTGTCCTAATATATAAGGGACCCAGACATGACTACACAGTGCACCCTTAGTACTTGTCCTAATATATAGGGGACCACACCTGGCTACACAGTACACCCTTAGTACTTGTCCTAATATATAGGGGACCCAGACATGACTACACAGTGCACCCTTAGTACTTGTCCTAATATATAGGGGACCAGACATGGCTACACAGTGCACCCTTAGTACTTGTCCTAATATATAGGGGACCCAGACATGACTACACAGTGCACCCTTAGTACTTGTCCTAATATATAGGGGACCCAGACATGACTACACAGTACACCCTTAGTACTTGTCCTAATATATAGGGGACCAGACATGGCTACACAGTGCACCCTTAGTACTTGTCCTAATATATAGGGGACCAGACATGGCTACACAGTACACCCTTAGTACTTGTCCTAATATATAGGGGACCCAGACATGGCTACACAGTGCACCCTTAGTACTTGTCCTAATATATAGGGGACCAGACATGGCTACACAGTGCACCCTTAGTACTTGTCCTAATATATAGGGGACCCAGACATGACTACACAGTGCACTCTTAGTACTTGTCCTAATATATAGGGGACCAGACATGGCTACACAGTACACCCTTAGTAATTGTCCTAATATATAGGGGACCAGACATGGCTACACAGTGCACCCTTACTACTTGTCCTAATATATAGGGGACCCAGACATGGCCACACAGTGCACCCTTAGTAATTGTCCTAATATGCAGGGGAACAAAGACATGGCTACACAGTGCACCCTTAGTACTTGTCCTAATATGCAGGGGACCCAGACATGGCTACACAGTGCACCCTTAGTACTTGTCCTAATATTTAGGAGACCAGATATGGCTACACAGTGCACCCTTAGTACTTGTCCTAATATATAGGAGACCAGACATGGCTACACAGTGCCCCCTTAGTACTTGTCCTAATATATAGGGACTCAGACATGGCTACACAGTGCACCCTTAGTACTTGTCCTAATATATAGGGGACCCAGACATGACTACACAGTGCACCCTAATGCTTGTCCTAATATGCAGGGGACCAAGACATGGCTACACAGTGCACGCTTAGTACTTGTCCTAATATATAGGAGACCAGATATGGCTACACATTGCACCCTTAGTACTTGTCCTAATATGCAGGGGACCCAGACATGGCTACACAGTGCACCCTTAGTACTTGTCCTAATATTTAGGAGACCAGATATGGCTACACAGTGCACCCTTAGTACTTGTCCTAATATATAGGAGACCAGATATGGCTACACAGTGCACCCTTAGTACTTGTCCTAATATATAGAGGACTCAGACATGGCTACACAGTGCACCCTTAGTACTTGTCCTAATATACAGAGGACCCAGACATGGCTACACAGTGCACCCTTAGTACTTGTTCTAATACATAAGGGGCGCAGACATGGCTACACAATATAGCCTTAGTACTTGTCCTAATATGCAGGGGAACAAAGACATGGCTACACAGTGCACCCTTAGTACTTGTCCTAATATGCAGGGGACCAAGACATGGCTACACAGTGCACCCTTAGTACTTGTCCTAACATACAGGAGACCCAGACATGGCTACACAGTGCACCCTTAGTACTTGTCCTAATATAAAGGGGACCCAGACATAGCTACACAGTGCACCCTTAGTACTTGTCCTAATATATAGGGGACCCAGACATGGCTACACAGTGCACCCTTAGTACTTATCCTAATATATAGGGACTCAGACATGGCTACACAGTGCTCCTTAGTACTTGTCCTAATACATAGGGATCCAGACGTGGCTACACAGTGCACCCTTGGTACTTGTTCTAATACATAGGGGACCCAGACATGGCTACACAGTGCACCCTTTGTACTTGTCCTTATACATAGGGGACCCAGACATGAATACACAGTGCACCCTAATGCTTGTCCTAATATGCAGGGGACCAAGACATGGCTACACAGTGCACGCTTAGTACTTGTCCTAATATATAGGAGACCAGATATGGCTACACATTGCACCCTTAGTACTTGTCCTAATATATAGGGGACCAGACATGGCTACACAGTGCACCCTTAGTACTTGTCCTAATATACAGGAGACCCAGACATGACTACACAGTGCACCCTTAGTACTTGTCCTAATATATAGGGGACCCAGACATGACTACACAGTGCACCCTAATGCTTGTCCTAATACACAGGGGACCCAGACATGACTACACAGTTCACCCTTAGTACTTGTCCTAATATATAGGGGACCAGACATGGCTACACAGTGCACCCTTAGTACTTGTCCTAATATATAGGGGACCCAGACATGACTACACAGTGCACCCTTAGTACTTGTCCTAATATATAGGGGACCAGACATGGCTACACAGTACACCCTTAGTACTTGTCCTAATATATAGGGGACCCAGACATGACTACACAGTGCACCCTTAGTACTTGTCCTAATATATAGGGGACCAGACATGGCTACACAGTGCACCCTTAGTACTTGTCCTAATATATAGGGGACCCAGACATGACTACACAGTGCACCCTTAGTACTTGTCCTAATATATAGGGGACCCAGACATGACTACACAGTGCACCCTTAGTACTTGTCCTAATATATAGGGGACCCAGACATGACTACACAGTGCACCCTTAGTACTTGTCCTAATATATACGGGACCAGACATGGCTACACAGTACACCCTTAGTACTTGTCCTAATATATAGGGGACCCAGACATGGCCACACAGTGCACCCTTAGTACTTGTCCTAATATGCAGGGGAACAAAGACATGGCTACACAGTGCATCCTTAGTACTTGTCCTAATATGCAGGGGACCCAGACATGGCTACACAGTGCACCCTTAGTACTTGTCCTAATATATAGGAGACCAGATATGGCTACACAGTGCACCCTTAGTACTTGTCCTAATATATAGAGGACTCAGACATGGCTACACAGTGCACCCTTAGTACTTGTCCTAATATACAGAGGACCCAGACATGACTACACAGTGCACCCTTAGTACTTGTTCTAATACATAAGGGGCGCAGACATGGCTACACAATACAGCCTTAGTACTTGTCCTAATATGCAGGGGAACAAAGACATGGCTACACAGTGCACCCTTAGTACTTGTCCTAACATACAGGAGACCCAGACATGGCTATACAGTGCACCCTTAGTACTTGTCCTAATATATAGGGGACCCTGACATAGCTACACAGTACACCCTTAGTACTTGTCCTAATATATAGGGGACCCAGACATGGCTACACAGTGCACCCTTAGTACTTGTCCTAATATATAGGGGACCCAGACATAGCTACACAGTGCACCCTTAGTACTTGTCCTAATATTTAGGGGACCCAGACATGGCTACACAGTGCACCCTTAGTACTTATCCTAATATATAGGGACTCAGACATGCCTACACAGTGCACCCTTAGTACTTGTCCTAATACATAGGGATCCAGACGTGGCTACACAGTGCACCCTTAGTACTTGTCCTAATGTATAGGGGACCAGACATGGCTACACAGTGCCCCCTTAGTACTTGTCCTAATATACAGGGGGCCCAGACATGGCTACACAGTGCACCCTTAGTACTTGTCCTAATATATAGGAGACCCAGACATGGCTACACAGTGCACCCTTAGTATTTGTCCTAATATATAGGAGACCAGACATGGCTACACAGTGCACCCTTAGTACTTGTCCTAATATGTAGGGGACCCAGACATGACTACACAGTGCACCCTAATGCTTGTCCTAATACACAGGGGACCCAGACATGACTATACAGTACACCCTTAGTACTTGTCCTAATATATAGGGGACCAGACATGGCTACACAGTGCACCCTTAGTACTTGTCCTAATATATAGGGGACCCAGACATGACTACACAGTGCACCCTTAGTACTTGTCCTAATATATAGGGGACCAGACATGGCTACACAGTACACCCTTAGTACTTGTCCTAATATATAGGGGACCCAGACATGACTACACAGTGCACCCTTAGTACTTGTCCTAATATATAGGGGACCAGACATGGCTACACAGTGCACCCTTAGTACTTGTCCTAATATATAGGGGACCCAGACATGACTACACAGTGCACCCTTAGTACTTGTCCTAATATATAGGGGACCCAGACATGACTACACAGTGCACCCTTAGTACTTGTCCTAATATATAGGGGACCCAGACATGACTACACAGTGCACCCTTAGTACTTGTCCTAATATATACGGGACCAGACATGGCTACACAGTGCACCCTTAGTACTTATCCTAATATATAGGGACTCAGACATGCCTACACAGTGCACCCTTAGTACTTGTCCTAATACATAGGGATCCAGACGTGGCTACACAGTGCACCCTTAGTACTTGTCCTAATATATAGGGGACCAGACATGGCTACACAGTGCACCCTTAGTACTTGTCCTAATATATAGGGGACCCAGACATGACTACACAGTGCACCCTTAGTACTTGTCCTAATATATAGGGGACCAGACATGGCTACACAGTGCACCCTTAGTACTTGTCCTAATATACAGAGGACCCAGACATGGCTACACAGTGCACCATTAGTACTTGTTCTAATACATAAGGGGCGCAGACATGGCTACACAATACAGCCTTAGTACGTGTCCTAATATGCAGGGGAACAAAGACATGGCTACACAGTGCACCCTTAGTACTTGTCCTAATATGCAAGGGACCAAGACATGGCTACACAGTGCACCCTTAGTACTTGTCCTAACATACAGGAGACCCAGACATGGCTACACAGTGCACCCTTAGTACTTGTCCTAATATGTAGGGGACCCAGACATGGCTACACAGTGCACCCTTAGTACTTGTCCTAATATGCAGGGGACCAAGACATGGCTACACAGTGCACGCTTAGTACTTGTCCTAATATATAGGAGACCAGATATGGCTACACATTGCACCCTTAGTACTTGTCCTAATATATAGGGGACCAGACATGGCTACACAGTGCACCCTTAGTACTTGTCCTAATATACAGGAGACCCAGACATGACTACACAGTGCACCCTTAGTACTTGTCCTAATATATAGGGGACCCAGACATGACTACACAGTGCACCCTAATGCTTGTCCTAATACACAGGGGACCCAGACATGACTACACAGTACACCCTTAGTACTTGTCCTAATATATAGGGGACCAGACATGGCTACACAGTGCACCCTTAGTACTTGTCCTAATATATAGGGGACCCAGACATGACTACACAGTGCACCCTTAGTACTTGTCCTAATATATAGGGGACCAGACATGGCTACACAGTGCACCCTTAGTACTTGTCCTAATATATAGGGGACCCAGACATGACTACACAGTGCACCCTTAGTACTTGTCCTAATATATAGGGGACCAGACATGGCTACACAGTGCACCCTTAGTACTTGTCCTAATATATAGGGGACCCAGACATGACTACACAGTGCACCCTTAGTACTTGTCCTAATATATAGGGGACCCAGACATGACTACACAGTGCACCCTTAGTACTTGTCCTAATATATAGGGGACCCAGACATGACTACACAGTGCACCCTTAGTACTTGTCCTAATATATACGGGACCAGACATGGCTACACAGTGCACCCTTAGTACTTATCCTAATATATAGGGACTCAGACATGCCTACACAGTGCACCCTTAGTACTTGTCCTAATACATAGGGATCCAGACGTGGCTACACAGTGCACCCTTAGTACTTGTCCTAATATATAGGGGACCAGACATAGCTACACAGTGCCCCCTTAGTACTTGTCCTAATATACAGGTGGCCCAGACATGGCTACACAGTGCACCCTTAGTACTTGTCCTAATATATAGGAGACCCAGACATGGCTACACAGTGCACCCTTAGTATTTGTCCTAATATATAGGAGACCAGACATGGCTACACAGTGCACCCTTAGTACTTGTCCTAATATGTAGGGGACCCAGACATGACTACACAGTGCACCCTAATGCTTGTCCTAATACACAGGGGACCCAGACATGACTATACAGTACACCCTTAGTACATGTCCTAATATATAGGGGACCAGACATGGCTACACAGTGCACCCTTAGTACTTGTCCTAATATATAGGGGACCCAGACATGAATACACAGTGCACCCTTAGTACTTGTCCTAATATATAGGGGACCAGACATGGCTACACAGTGCACCCTTAGTACTTGTCCTAATATACAGAGGACCCAGACATGGCTACACAGTGCACCTTTAGTACTTGTTCTAATACATAAGGGGCGCAGACATGGCTACACAATACAGCCTTAGTACTTGTCCTAATATGCAGGGGAACAAAGACATGGCTACACAGTGCACCCTTAGTACTTGTCCTAATATGCAAGGGACCAAGACATGGCTACACAGTGCACCCTTAGTACTTGTCCTAACATACAGGAGACCCAGACATGGCTACACAGTGCACCCTTAGTACTTGTCCTAATATGTAGGGGACCCAGACATGGCTACACAGTGCACCCTTAGTACTTATCCTAATATATAGGGACTCAGACATGGCTACACAGTGCTCCCTTAGGACTTGTCCTAATACATAGGGATCCAGACGTGGCTACACAGTACACCCTTAGTACTTGTTCTAATACATAAGGGGCGCAGACATGGCTACACAGTGCACCCTTAGTACTTGTCCTAATATATAGGGGACCCAGACATGGCTACACAGTGCACCCTTAGTACTTGTCCTAATATATAGGGGACCCAGACATGACTACACAGTGCACCCTAATGCTTGTCCTAATACACAGGGGACCCAGACATGACTACACAGTACACCCTTAGTACTTGTCCTAATATATAGGGGACCAGACATGGCTACACAGTGCCCCCTTAGTACTTGTCCTAATATACAGGGGGCCCTGACATGGCTACACAGTGCACCCTTAGTACTTATCCTAATATACAGGAAAACGGATATGGGTACACAGTGCACCCTTAGTACTTATCCTAAAATATAGGGACTCAGACATGGCTACACAGTGCACCCTTAGTACTTATCCTAATATATAGGGACCCAGACATGGCTACACAGTGCAGCCTTAGTACTTGTCCTAATATATAGGGGACCCAGACATGGCTACACAGTGCACCCTTAGTACTTGTCCTAATACATAGGGACCCAGACAGGACTACACAGTGCACCCTTAGTACTTGTCCTAATATATAGGGACCCAGACATGGCTACACAGTGCACCCTTAGTACTTATCCTAATATATAGTGACCCAGACATGGCTACACAGTGCACCCTTAGTACTTGTCCTAATATATAGGGACCCAGACATGACTACACAGTGCACCCTTAGTACTTGTCCTAATATATAGGAGACCAGATATGGGTACACAGTGCACCCTTAGTACTTATCCTAATATATAGGAGACCAGATATGGCTACACAGTGCACGCTTAGTACTTGTCCTAATATATAGGATACCAGACATGGCTATACAGTGCACCCTTAGTACTTGTCCTAATATACAGGAGACCCAGACATGGCTACACAGTGCACCCTTAGTACTTGTCCTAATATATAGGAGACCAGATATGGGTACACAGTGCACCCTTAGTACTTGTCCTAGTATATAGGGGACCAGATATGGCTACACAGTGCACCCTTAGTACTTGTCCTAATATGCAGGGGACCCAGACGTGACTACACAGTGCACCCTTAGTACTTGTCCTAATATATAGGAGACCAGATATGGCTACACAGTGCACCCTTAGAACTTGTCCTAATATATAGGAGACCAGATATGGGTACACAGTGCACCCTTAGTACTTGTCCTAATATATAGGAGACCAGACATGGCTACACAGTGCACCCTTAGTACTTGCCTAATATATAGGAGACCAGACATGGGTACACAGTGCACCCTTAGTACTTGTCCTAATATGTAGGAGAGCAGACATGGCTCCACAGGGCACAGTTAGCACTTGTTCTAATATATAGAGACCCAGACATGACTACACAGTGCACCCTTAGTACTTGTCCTAATATATAGGGACCCAGACATGACTACACAGTGCACCCTTAGTACTTGTCCTAATATATAGAAGACCAGATATGGGTACACAGTGCACCCTTGGTACTTGTCCTAATATATAGGAGACCAGACATGACTACACAGTGCACCCTTAGTACTTGTCCTAATATACAGGAGACCCAGACATGACTACACAGTGCACCCTTAGTACTTGTCCTAATATATACGGACCCAGACATGACTACACAGTGCACCCTTAGTACTTGTCCTAATATATAGGGACCCAGACATGACTACACAGTGCACCCTTAGTACTTGTCCTAATATATACGGACTCAGACGTGACTACACAGTGCACCCTTAGTACTTGTCCTAATATATAGGGACCCAGACATGACTACACAGTGCACCCTTGGTACTTGTCCTAATATATAGGAGACCAGATATGGCTACACAGTTCACCCTTAGTACTTGTCCTAATATATAGGGGACCAGACATGACTACACAGTGCACCCTTAGTACTTGTCCTAATATATAGGGGACCAGACATGGCCACACAGTGCACCCTTAGTACTTGTCCTTATATGCAGGGGAACAAAGACATGGCTACACAGTGCACCCTTAGTACTTGTCCTAATATGCAGGGGACCAAGACATGGCTACACAGTGCACCCTTAGTACTTGTCCTAATATATAGGAGACCAGATATGGGTACACAGTGCACCCTTAGTATTTGTCCTAATATATAGGGGACCCAGACATCGCTACACAGTGCACCCTTAGTACTTGTCCTAATATACAGAGGACCCAGACATGGCTACACAGTGCACCCTTAGTACTTGTCCTAATATATAGGAGACCAGATATGGGTACACAGTGCACCCTTAGTACTTGTCCTAATATATAGGGGACCCAGACATCGCTACACAGTGCACCCTTAGTACTTGTCCTAATATACAGAGGACCCAGACATGGCTACACAGTGCACCCTTAGTACTTGTTCTAATACATAAGGGACGCAGACATGGCTACACAATACAGCCTTAGTACTTGTCTTAATATGCAGGGGACCAAGACATGGCTACACAGTGCACCCTTAGTACATGTCATAATATGCAGGGGAACAAAGACATGGCTACACAGTGCACCCTTTGTACTTGTCCTAATATATAGGAGACCCAGTATGGCTACACAGTGCACCCTGAGTACTTGTCCTAATATATAGGGGACCAGACATGACTACACAGTGCACCCTTAGTACTTGTCCTAATATACAGGAGACCCAGACATGACTACACAGTGCACCCTTAGTGCTTGTCCTAATATATAGGGACCCAGACATGACTACACAGTGCACCTTTAGTACTTGTCCTAATATGCAGGGGACCCAGACGTGACTACACAGTGCACCCTTAGTATTTGTCCTAATATATAGGAGACCAGATATGGCTACACAGTGCACCATTAGTACTTGTCCTAATATATAGGAGACCAGATATGGCTACACAGTGCACCCTTAGTACTTGTCCTAATATATAGGGGACCAGACATGACTACACAGTGCACCCTTAGTACTTGTCCTAATATACAGGAGACCCAGACATGACTACACAGTGCACCCTTAGTACTTGTCCTAATATATAGGGACCCAGACATGACTACACAGTGCACCTTTAGTACTTGTCCTAATATGCAGGGGACCCAGACGTGACTACACAGTGCACCCTTAGTATTTGTCCTAATATATAGGAGACCAGATATGGCTACACAGTACACCATTAGTACTTGTCCTAATATATAGGAGACCAGATATGGCTACACAGTGCACCCTTAGTACTTGTCCTAATATATAGGAGACCAGACATGACTACACAGTGCACCCTTAGTACTTGTCCTAATATATAGGGACCAAGACATGACTACACAGTGCACCCTTAGTACTTGTCCTAATATACAGGAGACCCAGACATGACTACACAGTGCACCCTTAGTACTTGTCCTAATATATACGGACCCAGACATGACTACACAGTGCACCCTTAGTACTTGTCCTAATATATAGGGACCCAGACATGACTACACAGTGCACCCTTAGTACTTGTCCTAATATATACGGACTCAGACATGACTACACAGTGCACCCTTAGTACTTGTCCTAATATATAGGGACCCAGACATGACTACACAGTGCACCCTTGGTACTTGTCCTAATATATAGGAGACCAGATATGGCTACACAGTTCACCCTTAGTACTTGTCCTAATATATAGGGGACCAGACATGACTACACAGTGCACCCTTGGTACTTGTCCTAATATATAGGAGACCAGATATGGCTACACAGTTCACCCTTAGTACTTGTCCTAATATATAGGGGACCAGACATGACTACACAGTGCACCCTTAGTACTTGTCCTAATATATAGGGGACCAGACATGGCCACACAGTGCACCCTTAGTACTTGTCCTAATATGCAGGGGACCAAGACATGGCTACACAGTGCACCCTTAGTACTTGTCCTAATATATAGGAGACCAGATATGGGTACACAGTGCACCCTTAGCATTTGTCCTAATATATAGGGGACCCAGACATCGCTACACAGTGCACCCTTAGTACTTGTCCTAATATACAGAGGACCCAGACATGGCTACACAGTGCACCCTTAGTACTTGTCCTAATATATAGGAGACCAGATATGGGTACACAGTGCACCCTTAGTACTTGTCCTAATATATAGGGGACCCAGACATCGCTACACAGTGCACCCTTAGTACTTGTCCTAATATACAGAGGACCCAGACATGGCTACACAGTGCACCCTTAGTACTTGTTCTAATACATAAGGGACGCAGACATGGCTACACAATACAGCCTTAGTACTTGTCTTAATATGCAGGGGACCAAGACATGGCTACACAGTGCACCCTTAGTACATGTCATAATATGCAGGGGACCAAGACATGGCTACACAGTGCACCCTTAGTACATGTCATAATATGCAGGGGACCAAGACATGGCTACACAGTGCACCCTTTGTACTTGTCCTAATATATAGGAGACCAGATATGGGTGCACAGTGCACCCTTAGTACTTGTCCTAATATATAGGGGACCAGACATGACTACACAGTGCACCCTTAGTACTTGTCCTAATATATAGGGGACCAAGACATGGCTACACAGTGCACTCTTAGTACTTGTCCTAATATATAGGGGACCAGACATGACTACACAGTGTACCCTTAGTACTTGTCCTAATATATAGGGGACCAAGACATGGCTACACAGTGCACCCTTAGTACTTGTCCTAATATGCAGGGGAACAAAGACATGGCTACACAGTACACCCTTAGTACTTGTCCTAATATGCAGGGGAACAAAGACATGGCTACACAGTGCACCTTTAGTACTTGTCCTAATATATAGGAGACCAGATATGGGTACACAGTGCACCCTTAGTACTTGTCCTAATATATAAGGGACCAGATATGGCTACACAGTGCACCCTTAGTACTTGTCCTAATATATAGGAGACCAGATATGGGTACACAGTGCAACCTTAGTATTTGTCCTAATATATAGGATACCAGATATGGGTACACAGTGCACCCTTAGTACTTCTCCTAATATATAGGAGACCAGACATGGCTACACAGGGCACAGTTAGTACTTGTTCTAATATATAGGGACTCAGACATGGCTACACAGTGCACCCTTAGTACTTGTCCTAATATATAGGGACCCAGACATGACTACACAGGACACGCTTAGTACTTTTCCTAATATACAGGAGACCCAGACATGGCTACACAGTGCACCCTTAGTACTTGTCCTAATATATAGGGACCAGACATGGCTACACAGTGCACCGTTAGTACTAGTCCTAATATATAGGGGAACCAGACATGACTACACTGGGCACCCTTAGTACTTGTCCTAATATACAGGAGACCAGACATGACTACACAGTGCACCCTTAGTACTTGTCCTAATATATAGGGGTCCCAGACATGGCTATACAGTGCACCCTTAGTACTTGTCCTAATATATAGAGACCCAGACATGACTACAGAGTGCACCCTTAGTACTTATCCTAATATACAGGAGACCAGACATGACTAAACAGTGCACCCTTAGTACTTGTCCTAATATATAGGAGACCAGATACGGCTACACAGTGCATCCTTAGTACTTGTCCTAATATATAGGAGACCAGACATGGCTACACAGTGCACCCTTAGTACTTGTTCTAATATATAGGAGACCAGACATGGCTACACAGTGCACCCTTAGTACTTGTCCTAATATGCAGGGGACCAAGACATGGCTACACAGTGCACCCTTAGTACTTGTCCTAATATATAGGGGACCCAGACATGACTACACAGTGCACCCTTAGTACTTGTCCTAATATGCAGGGGAACAAAGATATGGCTACACAGTGCACCCTTAGTACTTGTCCTAATATGCAGGGGAACAAAGATATGGCTATTTTTGTGTATCGCCGGTGGGTTCCAGGAAGCCACCCATGCTGTAGGTGCACACGGAGTTTAACCTACATGTGTCCACTTGTAAAGAACCCCAGTCTGACTGGGGCATGCAGTGTGGGCCGAAGCCCACCTGCATTAAGCACGACATTACTACCTCAGCTGTGTTGGGCAATGCAATGGGATATTTTTATGTACCGCCAGTGGCTTCCTGGCACCCACCCATGCTGTGGGTCCACAGGGAATTATAAATGCATCTGTTTCCACTTGTAAAGAACCCCAGTCAGACTGGGGCATGCAGTGTGGGCTGAAGCCCACCTGCATTAAACATGACATTACTACCTCAGCTGTGATGGGCACTGCAATGGGATATTTTTATGTACCGCCGGTGGGTTCCAGGGAGCCACCCATGCTGTCGGTCCACAGGGACTTCACAATAGGGAGTTGTACCTGCCTGTGTCTATGAATTAAAAAGCCCGGTCTGACTGGGGCATGCAGACACCTTGACAGAATGAATAGTGTGTGGCACATAGGTTCCCCATTGCTATGCCCACGTGTGCAGCTCCTGATGGCGGTGGCACAGGATTTTATTTCTCATTGCTTCTGTACAGCATTGTGGGCTATCGCCCCGCCACTTTTAAAGAGGGTCGCTGCCTAGCCGTGCCAACCCTCTGCAGTGTGTGCCTGCGGTTCCTCCTCATGGCAGACGCACTTATAAATAGACATGAGTGTGGCGTGGCATGAGGGCAGCTGAAGGCTGCGCAGGGACAATTTGGTGTGCGCTGTGGACACTGGGTCGTGCGGGGGGGTTGGGCAGCATGTAACCCAGGAGAAGTGGCAGCGGAGTGTCATGCAGGCAGTGATTGTGCTTTGTTGGAGGTAGTGTGGTGCTTAGCTAAGGTATGCATTGCTAATGAGGGCTTTTCAGAAGTAAAAGTTGTTGGGAGGGGGGGGGGGCACTCTTGCCGGTATTGTGGCTTAATAGTGGGACCTGGGAACTTGAGATGCAGCCCAACATGTAGCCCCTCGCCTGCCCTATCCGTTGCTGTGTCGTTCCCATCACTTTCTTGAATTGCCCAGATTTTCACACATGAAAACCTTAGCGAGCATCGGCGAAATACAAAAATGCTCGGGTCGCCCATTGACTTCAATGGGGTTCGTTACTCGAAACGAACCCTCGAGCATCGCGATAATTTCGTCCCGAGTAACGAGCACCCGAGCATTTTGGTGCTCGCTCATCTCTACTCTTTGGTTCGCTCCCATATAGTTCTAGTGTGGAGACGAGGCTACTGACCAAAAGCTGGTAGAGAAGTCCAAGTTTATGTAGCTTTTTGTGCACTAATGAAAGAGCCTCTTAATCTCTCCAGGTCCTGTGTGATCATACCCAGTGGGCTCCGGGCAAACAGGGAGATGAACAACTCTGATGCCGCTTGGCAAATGGGAAAACCAAGTATCAGATGGGAAAAGTCCCTCTAGAAGAAAACTACAAACCCTACAGGATATAATTTAGGTTTATTCAGCAACATCCTGAGTCCTCCACAAATCACCTTAGTGTTGAAGTAAATAAGATGAGGAGGAGGAGGGTACACAGCTGAAGATTCTCTGTATGTCTGCAAGACTGCATGGAGCACAGAAGTGTGATATATATGGATGGCTTCGGGGTCTTTGTAAATTGTATACAGAGCTATGGGTGACTATAGATGCACTATGACCTCAAGTCGTCTTACAAACAGCCCCTCTCTTGAACACTGCCTGTGTGTATTGGAGGTCTTTCTTATTCAAAAGAATGGGATGACATGCAATACCAGCCACTAGCAGTGGACAAGAGGGGCGCTAATATTGGAAAAAAGCCATTTAAAAGTGTGAAGATTTGACTGTACCATCTGCCACCATTCATAGTTACAGTTTATAGGTGACCCATATTAATACTCCTGTTCTGCAGTTCCTCAGACTGTAATTAAAGGGGTTTTCCTGATGCTAAAATAAAGTATTAATCTTGCCTTTCTCATATTACATGTATGGCTTTGAATACCTTCACATCCTTTTTTTTTTTTTTTTACAAATTTGAGCCTGTTCCATGATGCTGGGGGGTCCTCCCTTCGTTGGGTTGGTTGTTTGTATCCTTACCTTCTGGTCTGCAGCAGTTTCTGACTCCTATGGCTCCATTTTACACAATACACAGCACTGGCATCTCAGCCAAATTGTGAAACCCACCACTGCATCCCCCTCATACTCATCAAGCCCACCCACTGTATCTCTCACCGCCATCTTGGAATCATCTGTACTCCTGCATTCATGAATAGCTAAGCGCTGGCTGTAATTGGCTGAGCGCTCAGCCAATCAGCACAGCCCTTTCAGGAGGCGGGCATTTTTAAATCCCCACCTGCCATAAGTGCTGGACAGCAGTGCAGGGGAGCCAGCCGGAGGACACGTCTGAGCGGCAGAGAGGTGAATAAATTTTATTTTTTTAACCAGCTAATGATGATTTTCAGGGAAGGGCTTATATTTCAAGCGGTTCCCCGAAAATCATGCTGCGGGGGTTGCCACAAACCACTGCTTTCGATGGTGCTGGCAGCAGCGCCAACCCCATTGAAAGCAATGGGATAGTATGCTGGACTTCTGCCACAGCTGTGACAGCTGTGGCAAAAGTCAGCGGTCTTCTCCCTATGTTTTCAATGGGGCTAGTGCTGCTGTCGCTGGCCCCATGGAAAACACTGGCGATATCCCAGCTTTTTTCTTGCGCTGCTAGCAAGTGTTTTCTCTCACTCTCGCAGCGCAAGAGACAAAAAGCCGCTAGTGGGTATCCGCCCTTAGTCGGGCTTTACTCTTCTCACCTTTTAAAAATCACGATCAAACCTGCTGTGAGCCAATCATCATGAGAATGCAGCGGTAACAAAACTCTCATGTACTTTACAATACTTCCAGTTTATTTACCACATTCAGTAAACCAACATGAAGAAACGACAGCAGTAACATCAGTGTAAGGAATAGAAGGAAATGGACCCTCTAAAGGGAAGAAATATAACAGGTGAACGGAGATGAATAAATATGACTATTTACATGATATCCTCTATTAGACTCATCAGATATTGATGGGAAGCGATGGAACATTGGTCCACCGATAGCACCTTGTGAGTCGGCTCTCGGTCCCCCATAATGGTGCAGTTGGATTTATATCATATCTGTTCCCATATAGTGAAGCCACTTAGTTCCTCTTGCATAAAGATGGCGGCTGCTCTTGGATTGGCGCACATCGTCCTTTTCCCTTTTTTAGAATATCCTCTTGCATTATGAGGCACAATGTAACGGCGCCGTTCTTCTGTAAAGCTGCAAGGATCTTCCCGCGATTCTCTTCATAATGCTGAATCATCTCCTCCATGTTCTTATCAGCATCTATCACTGAAGTATCCCTAAAATAGCACAATGTGTGATCATTGCCGGTCCGACCGCGGAGATCACCACCAGTCATAAGAATGAAGGAGCCAATGATGGCGATAGGGCTGAGCTGCAATACCCAACACTGCCAATAGAGGAGAGCAGAAATGTGTCTACACTATAAGGGGCAGCAGCCCTCCTACAGGTATCTTGGCCCTCCATTCTTGTGATCAGTATGGGTCACAGCGACTGGATAGTCGTCCTGCTTAAACATGGCAGAAAGATGATGCAGAATAATTTGCTCACTCGTCATTTTGCTTCCGCTCAACTAAAAAATAGTCGCTGATTGATCAAAAGTCATCTGGTGTAAAGCCGCACTGGAACGAATTATGAACAAATTTGAATGGAGATCCCCCTACAAACAATATTTTGGCGAACGACTAATAAACAATCATCACTCTATGTACAGGCAAATAAACAACTGCTGTTCATAGACTTCAGAGACTTTTTCGGAGTGATGAGCTGAGTAATAGTTGCTCCGTGTAAAAGATGCCTTGTATTGTGTGATATTGGGAAGCCGTCATATTTACCCAGAGACCAGGAACTATTACTTACCCCCTATTGATCGCTAGATGTTTTAGTTCATCCCTTCCTCTACCTGCAGGTCCTCATCTTCTACTCACTAGCTTACGGCACTCTCCAACCACACAGACCAGAGTAACTATGGACTAGCTGTGCGACCGTCTGACATGGTTATTAGCAACGTATTATCGTGTTTCTACGAAAATAAGACCCTGTCATATTAATTTTTGCCCCAAAAGAGGCTCTAGGTTTTATTTTCAGAGGATGTCTTATTAAACGTACCTAGGAGATTTGGTGCAGGTCCCTCCCGCTGCTCTTTGGAGCTTCAATGAGCTGAGCCATGACATTGATTGGCCAATTAATAAATCCTGCCTCCACAATGCGATGGCCGTGATTGGTTCTTCTTGCACTGCTCAGCCAATCACAACCATTGCTTTCTGGAGATGAGATTTTTTTTCATGAATCCTGTAACCAAAAAGTGATCTTCAGTGGGAGAACGAGGACTGCAGAACGCACTGCGGAGCTCCAGACAGCAGATGGTTGACCCAGACCGAGCCTGCTAGGTAGGTATTCCTTTTTTAATGTAATGCAGCTAAGGCTTATTTTGGGAGTAGGGCTTATATTTAGACCCTCCCCAAAAATCCTGCAAAATCAGGGTAGGGCTTATTTTCAATGTAGATCTTATTTTCGGGGGAAACACCAACAGCATCTCCATGTCCCGGACTTACTGACTGCTGCTTTTTAGGTTGAGTTCACACACTGCAGAACTGTTGCAGTAGTTTGGTACCAAAGTTCTGCAACAATGCATAGTGCAATGTAAATGAATCACAGCGGGGAAAATCTGCAGCAGAAAACAGACATGCAGCCGATTATCAAATCAAATGTGAAAACGTGATGGATTTTCCCCAGATTTCATTCATTGCGATGCCAGAGCTGAATTATGTGTTGGGCACAAACACTAAAATCCACATGCAGGTTTTGGTGCAGATTTCCTCTTTGATGTCTGCACATAGCCTTACACTTCGGATTATTTCAGCCCCCCCAGCTTGCAGCCCTCCGACTCCTGGTGAACTGTTCCATCTGTCCGCTGCCATCTGGGGAAAGCTTCTTCCAGGGCTTAAACAGACGGGCGCATGCGCAAAAACACTCGCCGCTACAGAGCGTGTTAGAACATGAACCAGTGGAAAGTCTCTCGTGTAGTAATATCTCATGAGAATTACGCTAGTCAAAATGAAACCATGGAAATCAATGATTTTGCTTCATCACTTTTCACGTCCACAAAAAGCTCCACAAGCACGGCCATCTGTTTAACCTCTTAATAGGAGGAAAGTGCTCATTAGTTTGGTCACAATGAACTGAGGCTTCGGGGAGACCTGGTCACAAAAGTTTATCTGACTGACTGATGTGAGGGGCATGGGCTGGGGAACAAGTGGTTGAACAGGGGGAAAAGGACCTAGGGGTGGCAAGTGGCACAGGGAGAAAGAGGGACATTGGACACAGAAGGTGGGGCAAGTGGTGGTACATGGGATTGTATGGGTGGGGACAAGTGGTTTCACAGGGCAAGATGGGGCACGGGGGACAAGTAGTACCGCGGGTAAAAGAGACATGGGGAGGAGGGCCAAGTTGAAACATGGGGAGACAAATGGTGGCACAGTAGGAGAAAAGCCAAAAGTGGCACAAATGGTGGAATAAGGAGAGAGGGGGGCATGTGAGGGACAAGAGATGGAAGCGAAGCACATATGGGGAGGAGGGGCAAGTGGTGTCATGGGCAAAGTATTAGATTTATTATCTTAATTGACAATTTTTTAGATCTAATTCTTCTAAAATCAGTTTGCATCTCTTTTATTACTGAGGATATACCAGGGTTAGCTTATATTGGCTATCCACAGGATGGGTGATGAAGGTCTAATCAGTGAGGGTCTATCATTCCAAAGAATTGGGGTCCTGTGTCGTGGACGTGGAGATGGCATCTTGGCAGTGGTTGCACATGCACAGTGCAGCTCCATTTATTTCAATGGCGATGATGAAAATAGCTAGTACAAGCACTCAGCGGTCTGCATTAAAGAACAATGGAGCAGCTCCACACATGCAGCGACACTGCTCTATTCAATCTACTCCTCACTCTGCGGAGGGGTGAAGGCAGGCAGTGAGCCCAGAGTGACAGAAGAGGGCTTAAACAGGCGGACCTTTCAGACTCTCATTCTGGAGACCACAAGGGGTCTTCAGTGATGAGACCCCCACCAATCAGACTTGCATCACCTGTGGATTGGCCCTATTGCAGATAGATTGGGCAGTCAGTGTCTAAACCAGGCCTGCACAACATATGGCACGTTGGCCACAAGTGGCCCAGCAGAGGATTTCTGGCAGCCTGTGACATGGCTGTGATGTCAAGAGACTAGTCGCTCGCCTCTTAATATAGTCATGCCACAGTCCGCGGCACAGTCATGTCACGCTAACCGCTAGCTATGAATTTTACCAGATAAAGGGCCTTCAGCCATGCTCAGCAGCAAAGTAGGGGATAGCCGGAGTCAGATGTGTGACTTGAACATTACCTTGAACATGCAGCTGATGCCCGCTATCCCTTCCCTTGTTGATTGACCAATTCAATTCAGGGAAGGTCCTTTAGTCCTGGGGAGCACTGCTGCAGCGATGGAAGAATCTTTCTAAGGGACATTGTAAAAAAAGATCCCCTCCCAGAAGGAGTTGTCAGAATCAAATGAAACTTTCTCTATGTGATTGTAACGTTGATATAAGGGATTACAATATCAGAGCAAAAGGATCTTTTATTGCAGAAAACTGACCCCTTGAGGGGGGCTCTAGTCCCTGTTGGGCTCCTCTAGCCTGATTGCAAGATGAGATACGGGCGGGCATGGAGGAATACAGGTTTTGTATGGTAGTCTACCGCATATTGATCCACATTTGCTGTATCTGAACCTCTAGATCTCCTAACAGTCTGGTCAGAATGGTCCAGGTGGCGGGCAATTTCTCTAAAAGACCATTTCGCATCCCCATAATGCATTCCTTCTCATACGCTTTTAACAGAGACAAGTCTCTTTGATTGCGTCTCCCCTGCCTTCCTGCACACAGGACCTCCAACACATCCAATACATCTTTGGAGTCGTGTCACCCCCAGGCATCCTGTTGTCCTATCCAGCCGAACTGACGAAGGGGTTCTTCCCCGGAATGCGTATTCTATTGCTGGTTTTTAATTTGTGAAAAATTAATAAAAAAGAAGTGCTTTCACCATCACACATTGGACTTTGATCTACATCTTCTAGTAGCTTAGAGGGTTGCGCCTCCATACCAGTTCTTTTCACATCCTTTTCGCTACACTCACGCCCACACTGGTGGAGCGTCATCTGGTTGGCAGCACCTCCACCATTCAAAATACTCAATCATTGAAAGCTCTTTGTACTCCATAAACATTCCACCACCCTCACTGGGTCTTGCTCCACCCTTCTTTTTTATTTCCTTTACTCACTACATACAAGGAGCCTCCGAGAGCCTTTTATAGGCCATATGTGTTAGCGCACCATACATCATGGCTGCAACGATACAAGCAAATACAAGTGGCTGCAACACTACTGCAAGCACCTAATATCTGAATTTAAATGGCATTCTTGTTATATTTACTGACATATGAAGATGTGAGGTTCTTAGCACACATTTTGATCAAAACATGTGAGCCCATCTGCCACGTCAAGGCGACCTCTTGTAGATGGGACCTACACTACACTAACCTCTCTTTAGGCCTGCTGGGCTAATCCCTTTACGTTCTCTCTGTGGGAAGGGACAACATTCAAGGAGGCATAAGGGAAAAGCTGCAGGGGGCGCTAGATTTTATCAGAAGGGCACCACATTGTTCTGATATAATTGTTAAATTGTGGTCTAATGTTTGGGGTCTAAATAGCAAGATGTTTTTTCATGGGATTAGCTGTCTGAGTGCTTTTTGTGGGGTGAGTTGTGTTTTTCACTGGTACAATTTAATATACCATAAAATATGCTGAAAAACTACAGATTTCTCAGTGGGCTGAAATGAAAAAAAAATGCAATTATGCTTATTTTTGGACCTGTTGTTTTTGGTGTGCACACTGTGGCACAAATTACATGAAAACTTTATTCTGTGTGTGTCAGCACATTTACCACAATTTCCAAACTACATTTTTTTTTGTCTTCAAAAATTGAAATATATTAAAAAAAAAAGTTTCTGTTGCTATTTTAAGGCGCCATCACTTTTTCATTTTACTGTTGATGCAGCGGATGTGTGGACTCAATTTCTGCAGGATGACTAGTGGTTGTGTAACTTTTTGATGGCGTTATATTTCATATTTTTTCTTGGAGCCAGGGTAATGAAAAAATACAAATCTGGTGTTATGTATTTTTTTCATAATGGTGTTCATTATCAGGGATAAATAATTAAATATTTTAAACGGACTTTTACGCAGGCTGCAATGCAAATTACTTTTCTTTTTTTTTTTAGAAATATAGGACAAGGTTTTTTTTAACTTTTTTCAAAGTTTTTTTACACTTATTTTTTTAGGCCTCTAATGGTGCTTGAACTTGGGATCATTAATTCACTTATACAACCCAGGGAAGGCCATTTGGAACATTTAAATGCTGATTAGGTTATTCAAATGCCACTGTAAGAATTGACAGCTGCATTAAAATACTCAACAGCCATAATTGAAGTTATTTCTGATCATAGCTGTTGCTTCTAGGTGTGAATTGTCAAAGACAGGCGGCGCCACTTCAGTTTATGGAGTGAGCTTGGGAGCCAAGTCCATTCCATACAGACCCCACACACATCCCCTGTACATGTATGGTTGATGTCACCAAGGGGTAAAAAAAAAAAATAAATCCGGCCTCCTCCACCCCTTAATAGCCGGCCAACACTCACCTCATTTCCCCATCGCTCATTACAATACTGTTATGGGCGTGAGGAAATGCAATTACCAGTAAATGTGAACTAGTCATAGACATGTGCTTAGATGTCATAAGATAAAAAAAAAAATGTCCGGCCTCCTTCCACCCCTTAATAGCCGGCCATCGCGCACCAATGTGTTTCCCGCCCCCCGTGGCAGCACCATCAGCTGCTGCTGTCATTGGTTCAGGGAAATCCATTTACTGGTAAGAAAAAAAGGTTTTTAGATACAGCACATGTCTATGGGTATATGGGGCGCAGATGTTGTGGCGCCTGTACTTACCGCCAGCTGGGTGGTACTGCTGGCTCTCTCCTCAGGGGTCCCTCGCCGTCCTTCCTTGTGATGTCGTTGCAGGGGCGCAGGAGGGCCGCTCGCTCAGGTGGTTGTAGAGCCGGTGTCTAAGAGGGTCTTCATGTTGGAGAATGAAAACCCTCTGAACTTGGCCTGGTCTTCCGGTGACAGCTTGGATTGCTTGGCCTCTTCTGCTTCGATGGTGTCTAAGTCGAATTGCTGATGGAATTCCGACTTAGTTGGGGCAGGGATGTGCGGTGGGGCCATCCTCAGGGTTTCCACAGAGTCCCATTCTACATGCTGGAAGAACCGATGACCACGGATGTTCCCATTGACTCCTAGACGCTTGGCTGGATTTTTCTTGAGGAGCTGAAATCAGAAATGTAGTTTTTAATACTAACTACAATACAAGAATCTGACTAGTAAAGACAATAAAAGCATACAAAATTAGTAACATGCTTACCTGCATTATGATGTTCTTCGCTCCGGAGGTGGACTCATTAAAGAGTTTTTGATGATACTTACGCTCGCCGGTGATCATTTGATTCATGATGACTCCGAATGAAAACCAGTCTACGGCGGCGTTGTACTCCTCTCCGGCGTCCATCTGCCATAAACAGACAACAGTTAGTTAGTTGGGAAATAAGTTCTACATCATTAATAACATAAGTCGTCTGCCCTAAAAGAAAGGCATTACATGGGATATGTGCACTGCTCTAGACTAGCATTGTGTAGAGACCGCAGTCATCTATTCCATCTCGGACTACTGTCTCCATGATCCACAACCCAAGAACATAAATACACTTATGTCAACAACTGGTAAGAAGATTCTATTCCACTCACCTCAGGAGCAATATAGTCTTCGGTCCCAGCATAGTCAGTAGCTGTTCGACCTCCAAGCATGTTGTCCAGGGCGAGACCGAAATCGGTGATCTTCAGGTGCCCTGTCTCAGCCACCAAGATGTTTTCGGGCTTCAGGTCTCTGTGGATGATCCCCTTGGCGTGGAGGTGTTGGATGCCGCACACCATCTCCGCAGCGTAGAATCTGTAAGAAAGAGAATAAGTAGTCGGTGTGAGATCCTGAGGAGCGACAAAATACTGTTTCCTAAACTGTAGCTAAAGTATGATTATTGGATGGATCACTAATCATCAGCCATGTAGGAGGAGGCTCGCGATCCGACAATTGTGAGCAAATGGTTGTCATCTGCTGACCAGATCTTTTATGTGAGCATAAAAGTGTTGGCTCACCAGCAGCACATCTCCCCATGTAAACAGCGGAATGTGCCATACTAATGATCTGCTCATGTTAGACCACCTTAACGAGCAACAACCAACATGCTATCTTGTCAGTTGTTGCTTGTTAATAGGCAAAATATGTGCCGTGTAAAACCACCCTAAATCTTTACCTGGAACTGTTGATATCGAGCCGTCCCTTTGACTGTAGGAGTTGATTCAGGTCCCCGCAGCTTAGAAACTCTAATCCAAGTAGAACGTGCGTCTGTAATGTAGAAGAGAAATGTAAGAAAGTTGGTTAATTAGAAGTTATACTACAAAGTCCACATCTACGGTGCACATACTAGTGATGTGCGATAACATACTTGGAGATATCGCACATACTTGGAGATGTGTGATAACAACTATACCTTGGTCTGAAATGCAAATTCTGCATGGATGAGGAAAGGACTTCCTGACGTCATCTGCAACACGCGGTGCTCCACCATCACGTCCGCCAGCTCCACTTCTGCTAGTAGGGCCTTCTTCCTGATGACCTTCACCGCAAACTGCTGACAGGTAACGATGTCTTCTGCCAGCACGACTTCTCCGTAGGCTCCCCGGCCGAGCACATGATGAAATCGTAGTCGTTCTTGGATGGTTGTAGATGTGGTGCTTCCTGAGCCAGTTGGTCGAACACTGCTGGGTCCTCCTAATAGTGATTATAATAGCACAATATACAGGCTATAGGTTATAATAGAGGTAGGTGCCTGCAGCCAGACGGTCAGATACAAGGCTCCTCTGGGAACTGTAGTTGCTACGTTAAAATCAGCCATCACGTCACGGGAACAGAAGGACAACCACTTTAATACAGAAGATAACGTCTTATATAGTCTGTAGGTATTAACTATCACTCCTATAAGGGGCTCAGTATGTATTGTATCTGTATTATGGACATGTGACGTAGGCTTTAGATGCATATTTTACTAATTTGGGCCTTATTTGCCTAGTTATGTGATCAGTAACTGCGAATGCTGTATATATTGTGTAAAAAATAAATAAATAACACATCAGACCCCATAAGACAACAGGAAAACCTTCTCCTATGGAAGGATTGTCCTGCTTACTCCTGGGTTCCATTGGATTTTTGGTATAAAGTATACAGCACTCAGGTACAACAATACAACTGAGGCAAAAGTCTGGACACACACGTTTAACTGGTATAATAACGAGATAATTTACTTCCAATGTGTAAAAGTATTAGTTGGGGAGGTGGCTGCATTTCTTGGTGGAGGAGATGTTTTAGGAGGCCATTTTGACATCCAACATATTGAATTAGCTTAGGTTTTTCAAATAAGAAGGGGTCATAGAATGGTAGAGTTGGAAGGGACCTCCAGGGTCATCGGGTCCAACCCCCTTCTCAGTGCAGATTTCACTAAATCACCCCAGACAGATGTTTTTCCAGCCTTTGTTTGAACACTTCCATTTAAGGGGAACTCACCACCTCCCGTGGTAACCCGTTCCACTCATTGATCAACCTCACTGTCTAATATCTAATTTGTGTCTCCCCCCTTTCAGTTTCATCCCATTGCTTCTAGTCTTTCCTTGTGCAGATGAGAATAGGGCTGATCCCTCTGCACTGTGACAGCCCTTCAGATATTTGTAGACTGCTATTAAGTCTCCTCTCAGCCTAAACATTCCCAGATCCTTTGATCGTTCCTCATAGGACATGATTTGCAGACCGCTCACCATCTTGGTAACTCTTCCCTGGATATAATATATATAATAATATACCTAGGAATATAACAGTCTTGGCTAGATTTGACTCAGACATACAATGGGAGGGTCAGTGTTGCCAATTTTATTGCTCAGCAGTTAATTGAGGAAAAGTTTCACAAAGTGCTTTTTATGATGTGTTGATGTGGCCACTATTCAGTTGGATGCACAAGAATCCAGCCTTCATGAACTCGCTGAACTGCAGCTGATGCTTCCTAACAGCTCTGTAGGATTCACTGTTTCAGGTGAACTGTATTGTGTATTTTTTTGCATACACAAGGGGCTTTAAATGACCCCTGAGTTAGGAGGAGAGGTCTGGCAGAATGGCAACTAAGGCGATTTAAACTACCAAACATGGTAACAGTACATTCTCCTGTCCTAGGAGGTGTTACCACAGGCAGCACAGATGGCCACAATTTGGTTGTATTCCCAAACATCCCCTTTAGGCCTCAGTCAGACGACCGTTTTTTGCCGCGATTTACGGATCGCATGACAGATGCGCATCCGCAAATCACGTGACCGGGGCCGACGATTCGCCGAAAAATCTGCTAGCAACGTTTTTGGCGAAACGGGCCCGATCAAAGGAGCGCTGTCCGCCCATTGAAAGTCAATGGAGCCGGCAATACAGCCGGCTCCATTGAAAGCAATGGGCTGCCGTCGAGCGCAGGATGAATTTTCGGAAAGGGCTTAAACATATAAGCCCTTCCCTGAAAATCATCCAAAAATGGTTAAAAAAAAAATGTACTCACTTTGTCCCTGCAGCCAGAGTTCAGCCGCGGCCGGCCGGCAGTTCTCCTGAACTGCTCTGTGTATTATTCAGCAGGCGGGGATTTAAAATCCCCGCCTGCTGAATGGGCTGCCTCTAATTGGTCACAGCCCTCACCAATCAGAGGCAGCTCTCACTCACCCATTCATGAATTCATGAATGGGTGAGTGAGTGCTGCCTCTGATTGGCTCAGCGCAGGGACAAATCAGGGGCAGCTCTCAGCTGTCATTCAATAGCTGACATGTCCAGCGTGTAAGTGGTAGGTGTCCAGTATGTAAGTGATACATGTCCGGTGTGTAAGTGGTAGGTGTCCAGTATGTAAGTGATACGTGTCCGGTGTGTAAGTGGTAGGTGTCCAGTATGTAAGTGATATGTGTCCGGTGTGTAAGTGGTAGGTGCTCGGTGAGTAAGTGGTAGGTGTCTAGTATGTAAGTGCTAGATGGTTGGTGTGTAAGTGATACATGTCCAGCGTGTAAGTGGTAGGTGTCCAGTATGTAAGTGCTAGATGTCCTGTGTGTAAGTGGTAGGTGTCCAGTGTGTAAGTGGTAGGTGTCCGGTGTGTAAGTGCTAGATGTCCGGTGTGTAAGTGGTAGGTGTCCAGTATGTAAGTGCTAGGTGTCCAGTGTGTAAGTGGTAGGTGTCCGGTGTGTAAGTGGTAGGTGTCCAGTATGTAAGTGCTAGGTGTCCAGTGTGTAAGTGGTAGATGTCCGGTGTGTAAGTGATACATGTCCGGTGTGTAAGTGGTAGATGTCCGGTGTGTAAGTGGTAGGTGTCCGGTGTGTAAGTGCTAGATGTCCGGTGTGTAAGTGGTAGGTGTCCAGTATGTAAGTGCTAGGTGTCCAGTGTGTAAGTGGTAGATGTCCGGTGTGTAAGTGATACATGTCCGGTGTGTAAGTGGTAGATGTCTGGTGTGTAAGTGATACATGTCCGGTGTGTAAGTGGTAGATGTCCGGTGTGTAAGTGGTAGATGTCCGGTGTGTAAGTAGTAGGTGTCCGGCGTATAAGTGGCGTCTGTATTATCTATCCCGTGTGAGGGTAGCATCACTGTAGAGGTATGTAATGAACACAGTATGACATCTACACGCTCCACAAATATCAGCTTTATTAATAAACAACACTGATTAAAAACAAACTCTTAACGAGACATAAAACTCAATAAGTGGCAATAAATACCATCAAAAAGCAGCAAAATATCAAATTGTGTGCAAGCGAGGGTAGCTACACAGTCCATGCCCCACATAGCACAATAACGTACAAGTGCTGTATATACTGCCCACCGGCCGAGATACCGGGGACTGGCCAACAATATACCTCTGTAGGGATGAAGAGGGATCTGTGAGCAGTCCTGGCCGGTCCCATCAGCATGTAGAGTCTACGATTAATGATGTATACTAATGCACAGCGTGTATCAGGTGGTCAGAGAAGTGGCGCCACCTCTGTTTGTCCAGGACCGGAGGGTCGCTGTAGGCCGTACAGCCCATTGTATATATATTCTGCACCCCTATACATGGCTCTGATTACACTTAGTAGTAGTTTGTTCTTTATGGTTTTCTTTCATTCTTCTCTCAGTAATAACACAAACATTATTTCTCTTTCCCCCTCAGATCCAATAGAATATGAGTCAGTATTTATAGTGTTTGCTCTGTGACTGAGGCTGGAGTGATATCAGTATACTTATATATGTCCCTTAGGTCTATATCTATTTCATCTGGCTGTCGTATAGTCACTTGCGCAGGTGAACTAAGACATATTTGGTGCGTTGGCCCTCGTACGTGTGTCTAATGTGTCTATTGAGGAGCTGCTGCCCAACCATGTAACCAGCCAACGTGCCGGAGGCTCAGCGGTGCGGACCCCTCAGATTGGTCGCATCTAAGACCAGAAAGGGGCGTAAATTATAGCGAGAATCTATCGCAGCTTCTGGCTGGCAGAGATCTCCTTCTGTGGCACACGGGCAGTCGGAGGCGTTCCTTATATAACATACATTACTAACATATATATAGCAAGGTCATTAATAGACGGCAGATCACCCACCACGGTCCATTATTGTTTATTGCACTGACATATATAGCACATACATATTCCACAGCGCTGTACACAGTTTAGCATTACATTGGGCTTTGTCCCCTGGGGGCTCACAATCTATATATTCACACTGGAGAATGAACCCAGATTTGAACCCGGATACCCCCTTACTGAAAGGCAACTGAGCCACCATGCTGCCCACAGGAAAACTAACACAATTTTTGTTTCAAAAACACCCCATTTTGGTATTGTCAGGGCTCCTACCTATTTCCATTTTTTTAACGCTGCGCTTTTTTAACACAATTGTTAATGGGATTTCTAATGTTATAAACCCATCACAAGTTGGCGCTTTATGATTTTTGTGCGATGTGTTTCTAACATTAGAAAGTCTCATTGACAATCGCGTTAAAAAAACACAGCGATATCGCAGCGTTAAAGAAACCCTAGTGGGTAGGAGCCCTTACACAGTGGGGGGCAGCCATAGCGCTGTGATCACCTCTGCTGAGGAACAATTGCTGAATCTACACACTTCCTAAAGGTTCAGTCACAATTTTTGGCCCGATTTTGTCAGATTTTCATGCAGATCTGCAGCAGATTATATCCTTTCATTTAAATACAAATTGCATGGGTGACTGCTGCGGCAGATCTGCGCCAAAATCTGCAGCAAATGAGTGATGTGTGTACGCCCCCGAAGAGCAGGTCATCTAAACATGGGAGAAGATGAGTAACCAAAAAAGTGTACATTTCAGCAGCAAATGTTGTTGTTTTTTTTTTTTTAAAAGAAAGCCTGGCCGGCCCAAATCTGCCAGTGTAAACGGATTTTGGCCGGCAAGGCGTTTTTTTTTAAATGCACACATACATGTTACATCTGCAGACAAAAATATAAAGTCAGACAATCTCATTGATTTTATGCCTTAACGCTTTGCAAAAATGCCGGTCTCCTGAGTATTCACCGCGCATTTACACAAGCGCATCGATGGGCTCAAATCTGCAGAAAAAGGGCATATTTTTGGGTGTAAGCTGAAAAACTACATTTGATTGTCCCGATAAAATGAATGGGTTCTGTTCACTGCGTGCGCAATATGCTGCACAAATACGGGCGTGTGAATCCGGCCTAAACAGCAGTAACATCTGACATGTCACAATATACATAAATACAACATCATACAATGTAACATTTGTGTCTTTTCTCCCCAGAATACAAAACACATGAATTGTAAGAAGAACCAGAAAACGGTACATTCCAGCAGCTCATCTATAAGGGCTCCTGCACACGGGCGATTTAGCAAATGCAAAATTTACCATTTTTGCACCCGTATTTCCGTTGAGCAAAAAAATATGCAACATGCTCTATTTTCACGCAAATTTGAGCACCCGAGCCACCATAACGGCGCGATTTTGCGGTATTATTTGATAACATTGGTGATTATTTAGGCCGCTCAGCCAGTTCTAAAACGGGTATAAACAACCTCAGCAGCGCAAAAAGTACAGTAAGCAGCGCGGAAAGGTTCATGGGAAAATATAATAGTGCTCCATACACAGCGCCATCACGCCATCTCCTTGCGAGCGTTTATACGTCACACGTGTGCAGGAGCCCTTATCACAATAATATTGGACATTTCACATTATACAATGTACATAAATACAGTTTGATACAATGTAACATTTCCATCATTTTCTCCCCAGAATACAAAACACGTGAATTGTAAGAAGACGACGAACCAGAAAACGGTCCATTTCAGCAGCTCATCCATAACCGCAGGAACATCATACAATGTACATAAATACAGGGTAATACAATGGAACATTTGGATCACTTTCCTCCCTCCTCCTCTCCGGCAGACAACCCCCATGAATTACCAGACATGGCGGTACAGTGTGGGACCCTCAGGCTGCGTTCACACTTAGCGGACTTACTGAAAATCTGCACCAAAATCCGCATTAAATTCTGCATCCAAACACAAACCATTGGTGTGGATTCTAATGTGGACTTTCATGCGGATCCTGAGCAGACTTCACCCCTTCAACCGAAAAGATGAAATCTGCCGCCGATCTGCACCAATATCTGTCATGTGTGAATGCACTCCTACAGCTCCGCAGATCTCCAGCGGTACCTGAGCCTCCCGGGTCTTCTTTCTGTATCTTTACAGGTGGGTCCTTTTCTCCCACCGAAGAATCCAGATGCCTCTTCTTGGGTTGCTTCTTCCCAACGAGGTCTTTCTTCACCGAATCAGTCGGTGGAACGATGGGCTTCGCTGAGCTCGATGACTTCCTCCTCCTCTTCCTCCTCTGGCTCTTGCTTGAAGCCTCATCTGAAGAATCCAAGACATGTCTTGGTCTTCTCACTCCTTTCTTCCTCCGAATCTCCTCCTCTTCCTCCATAAAGTCGCTCTGCTCTGGTCCAGCAGACATCGCCTCCTTCTCCATCGCCAGTCTCCAACACTCTCAACTGCCAACCGCCGTGACAACACAATTGCCCTGGCTGTAACCATGGCAGCAGTCATGTGACCAGTAACTGACCAATCACAGCCAACCATGATAAGTTTGAAATCGTATGTCCGCAGTTACTGAGATGTGATGAAGGACATTTACAGGAATATGCTCACCATTTTCCTCAGAATAATGACAATCTTTATTATTATAGTGGGAACTTGTCATGTCTGAGTGCTGAAGCCGTCCAGGACTTGGTGCGGGGTGATATTTGGGGGCCACATTCACATTCTTACAGTTTATTCTTCTTTCTTACTGCCAAATATTATTATTTTCGTGAATATAATCTTATATTATAAGATTTTGAATCCATCCACCATATTAAACTTCACATATAAATCAGCATCTGTAATAATCCACGTTGCGGTTGTGTCAGATTTGGCAGATTTCCCAATATGTCCCCATTTTCCCCTATATGACCTGATGATAGATTAACCACAGGCCGGGTCTCTTGTATAGATATGGTGATTAATGATAATATCTCTCTACAAGGTGCCTCCATGGTTCTCCTTGTAATTGGCGCACACACGTTCGGGGTCTCCAGATCCCTCGCTCCCCATGACATGGCCATAGAGAAAATGATAAAATCCTGACCGCTGCCATCACTACCAGCTGATTAAAGACAGATGTCGTTTTAGGCCCATCAGAACATCATCCTGCTCTCAGAGCCACAAAATAACCTCACAGGATCCATCAACAGCATCTTGTTGGGGGTTTCCAGAAACTTTACACTTAATATATGGTACACTGCAGAGACAATGGGGATCTAGAAGAGCAGGAGGATTACCTTATTGACTACAGAGCCAACCTGGGGCTTCATTACAGACAATCTGCGCCCACAATGAAGACATAGAGGGGCGAATATAAGAACAAACATTGTAAATGTTCCTATTCAAATGGGTTTGAAGAGATCCTAAATAACAGCAACACTTGATTGACACTCAGCTGGGGGACGTCTTCTGTCCATTGATTCTCGCTTTTATGTTTTTAGCTTCAGGCAGGTGACATCACGAAAGAAATATAAGCTGCAGATATACTGATATAGTATGGAGACCAAAAGGCTGTGAGATACAGAACAAGATAAAAGACACCAATGTATTCCAAACATATATATTTATATTTAACCCCTTAAGGATATTGGCCTATTTTGGGCTTAAGGACGCAACAATTTTTGGTGGATTTTCTTGACCGTTTATCAAAAGCCATAACTTTTTTATTTTTCCGTCGACGCGGCCGTATAAGGGCTTGTTTTTTGCGAGGCGAACTCTAGTTTCTATCGGCGTCATTTTTGGGTACATAGACTATATTGTAAAACTTGTTTTATTTTTTATGATAGCAGGGAGAGAAAACGCATCAATTCTGCCATAGATTTTTTTTATTTTTTTTCCAGCGTTAATCATGCAGCATAAATAAGACATTCCATTTTTTCTGCGGACCGGTACGGTTACAACGATACCAAAATTCTTACATTTTTTTTTATTTTTTTCCACTTTTCTGCAATAAAAACCCTTTTTTTGGAAATCTTTTTTTTTTTCTAAATCGCTGCATTCAAAGTCCTGTAACTTTTTTATTTTTTGATGAACGGAGCTCTATGAGGGCTTATTTTTCGCGAGACGAGCTATAGTCTTTATTGCTACCATTTTGGGGTACATACTGCTTTTTTGATCACTTTTATTGCAATTTTAGTGATGCCTCAGTTTTTTAGCGGGTTTTTTTTGCGTTTTTTTCCGTGCATAGTCAAACGCATGTGCATCTTATTTTACGCGTCGTTACGGATGCGACAATATCAAGTTTGTGGGGTTTTTTGGTTTTTTTTACCTTTTTTATGCTAATCTGAGAAAAAGCATAAAAAATGTGTTTTTTTACTCTTTTTTTTACATTTTTTTATTCATTTTTTTTAATCTTTGTTTTTTTTTACACTGTTTGTGTCCCCTTGGGGGACTTTGACCACTGCCCTGATAATCGCTGTCATAAGGGTAGCTCTGCCATGCCTTATAGCTTATACAGCGATCCCAGGCACTGGTAACACAGGACGCCAGTGTCTGGCGTCCTGTTACCATGGCGACAGGCCGGGCTCTCGCAATAAAATCGCGAGAGCCGGCCAGAGAAACAGAGGAAGTCCGCTCCCTCTGTGAACCCTTTCCCTGCCGCGATCTACTTAGATCGCGGCAGGGAAGGGGTTATCAGCGGGGGGCGCATCTCCGATGTCCTCCCGCTGTTGCAGCGGGACGCCGGCTGTGATTGACAGCCGGCTCCCGCTGCAGGATAGCGCGGAATCATATGTGATCCCGCGCTATCTCCAGGACGTAAGTTTACGTCCTGTTGCGGGAAGTACCAGGCTCCCAGGACGTAAACTTACGTCCTGCAGCGGGAATGGGTTAAAGTGCTGCTAACATTGTAGAACAGCATGTGGGACTGAGAAAGACCATGTGCCCATCCAGTCCAGCCTATTTTTCTGTAATGTTGATCCACAGGAAGGCAAAAAAAAATCCAATGAGGTAATTTTTCCTAATTTTAGAGGTACAAATTCCTTCCCAACTCTAATATGGCAATCAGAATAATCCCTGGATCACCGACCCTACTGAAGTAATCAGTGACTATTCAAGAAAGGTGTCCAGGCCCCTCTTAAACTCTTTTATCAAGTTCACTATCACTAAGCCCTCAGGCAGAGAGTTCCATAGCCTCACTGCTCTTACAGTAAAGAACCCCCTTCTATGTCGGTGTAGAAACCTTCTTTCCTCTGGACTTAGAGGGCGCCCCCTTGTTACAGTCACAGTCCTGGGTATAAATATATGATGGGAGAGATCTCTGTATCCCCTGATATATTTATACATAGTTATTAGGTCGCCCCTCAGTGCTCTTTTTTGCTAAGCTAAATAACCCAATTTTGATAACTATTTCTGTTGCCCGCCTTTATACCCGCTCAAACTTTATACGTCCTTTTTGAGTACTGGTACACAAAGCAGTATACAATATTCCATGTGTGGTCTGATCAGTGACTTGTAAAGAGGAAGAACAATATTATCATCATGTGTCTCTAGATGTATTTTTATGCACCCCTTTGATCCTATTTGCTTTGGCTACAGCTGCCTGACACTGGTTGCTCCAGTTAAGCTTAAGGCCCATTTACACGGAGCGATGATCACTAAAAACGCTAAAAGGCGATCGTTTTAGCAATAATCGTTGCGTCTAAATGCATGCCCATCATCCACTTTTCGGGCACTGCTAGCTGATCGTTACATTCAGGCCAAACTAAAAATCGCTGTTCAGTCTTATCAGCAGTTCTCCACGGGTAGTGCTGATAGCATTGTTTCCCGCTGGAGAACAAAGGATCGGAATACAGTTCATAGCCTTCGGGCTATTAACTGCTTTCAGCTAAGGCTTCATTTGCACACTAGTAAGCTATTAAGTAGCTGAGTACACCAAAAATAAGCCCTGATTGCATAAAAATCAGTGCGTCACCTAACATTTGCTGTCCGCTCCACCGCAACTCTCCTTGCAGGTGACCCAGACATGACTACACAGTGCACCCTTAGTACTTGTCCTAATATATAGGGACTCAGACATGGTTACACAGTGCACCATTAGTACTTGTCCTAATATATAGGAGACCCAAACATGACTACACAGTGCACACTTAGTACTTGTCCTAATATATAGGAGACCCAAACATGACTACACAGTGCACCCTTAGTACTTGTCCTAATATATAGGAGACCAGACATGACTACACAGTGCACCCTTAGTACTTGTCCTAATATATAGGGACCCAGACATGACTACAGAGTGCACCCTTAGTACTGGTCCTAATATATAGGAGACCAGACATGACTACACAGTGCACCCTTAGTACTTGTCCTAATATATAGGGACCCAGACATGACTACACAGTGCACCCTTAGTACTTGTCCTAATATATAGGAGACCCAAACATGACTACACAGTGCACCCTTAGTACTTGTCCTAATATATAGGGACCCAGACATGGCTACACAGTGCACCCTTAGTACTTGTCCTAATATATAGAGACCCAGACATGACTACACAGTGCACCCTTAGTACTTGTCCTAATATATAGGGAACCCAGACATGGCTACACAGTACAGCCTTACTACTTGTTCTAATACATAAGGGACCCAGACATGACTACACAGCACAGACTTACTACTTGTCTTAATATTTAGGGGACCAAGACATGGCTACACAGTGCACCCTTAGTACTTGTCCTAATATATAGGAGACCAGATATGGCTACACAGTGCACGCTTAGTACTTGTCCTAATATATAGGAGACCAGACATGGCTATACAGTGCACCCTTAGTACCTGTCCTAATATATAGGAGACCAGATATGGGTACACACTGCACCTTTAGTACTTGTCCTAATATACAGGAGACCCAGACATGACTACACAGTGCACCCTTAATACTTGTCCTAATATATAGGGACTCAGACATGGCTACACAGTGCACCCTTAGTACTTGTCCTAAGACATAAGGGGCCCAGACATGGCTACACAGTGCACCCTTAGTACTTGTCCTAATATATAGGGGACCCAGACATGGCTACACAGTGCACCCTTAGTACTTGTCATAATATATAGGAGACCCAATATGGCTACACAGTGCACCCTTAGTACTTGTCCTAATATACAGGAGACCCAGACATGACTACACAGTGCACCCTTAGTACTTGTCCTAATATATAGGTACCCAGATATGGCTACACAGTGCACGCTTAGTACTTGTCCTAATTTATAGGGGGCCAGACATGACTATACAGTGCACCCTTAATACTTTTCCTAATATGCAGGGGAACAAAGATATGGCTACACAGTGCACCCTTAGTACTTGTCCTAATATATAGGGGGCCAGACATGACTATACAGTGCACCCTTAATACTTTTCCTAATATGCAGGGGAACAAAGATATGGCTACACAGTGCACCCTTAGTACTTGTCCTAATATGCAGGGGACCCAGATATGGCTACACAGTGCACCCTTAATACTTGTCCTAATATATAGGAGACCAGATATGGCTACACAGTGCACCCTTAGTACTGGTCCTAATATATAGGAGACCAGATATGGCTACACAGTGCACCCTTAGTACTTGTCCTAATATATAGCAGACCAGATATGGCTACACAGTGCACTGTTAGTACTTGTCCTAATATATAGGGGACCAGATATGGCTACACAGTGCACCCTTAGTACTTGTCCTAATATGCAGGGGACCAAGACATGGCTACACAGTGCACCCTTAGTACTTGTCCTAATATATAGGGACCCAGACATGACTACACAGTGCACCCTTAGTACTTGTCCTAATATGTAGGAGACCAGACATGGCTCCACAGGGCACAGTTAGTACTTGTTCTAATATATAGGGACTCAGACATGGCTACACAGTGCACCCTTAGTACTTGTCCTAATATATAGGGGACCCAGACATGGCTACACAGGGCACCCTTAGTACCTGTCCTAATATATAGGAGACCAGATACGGCTACACAGTGCACCCTTAGTACTTGTCCTAATATATAGGAGACCCAATATGGCTACACAGTGCACCCTTAGTATTTGTCCTAATACACAGGAGACCCAATATGGCTATACAGTGCACACTTAGTACTTGTCCTAATATATAGGGGGCCAGACATGACTACACAGTGCACCCTTAGTAATTGTCTTAATATGCAGGGGACCAAGACATGACTACACAGTGCACCCTTAGTACTTGTCCTAATATGCAGGGGAACAAAGATATGGCTACACAGTGCACCCTTAGTACTTGTCCTAATATGCAGGGGAACAAAGATATGGCTACATAGTGCACCCTTAGTACTTGTCCTAATATGCAGGGGACCAAGACATGACTACACAGTGCACCCTTAGTACTTGTCCTAATATATAGGAGACCAGACATGGCTATACAGTGCACCCTTAGTACTGGTCCTAATATATAGGAGACCAGAGATGACTACACAGTGCACCCTTAGTACTTGTCCTAATATATAGGAGACCCAGACATGGCTACACAGTGCACCCTTAGTACTTGTCCTAATATACAGGAGACCCAGACATGACTACACAGTGCACCCTTAGTACTTGTCCTAATATACAGGGGGCCCAGACATGACTACACAGTGCACCTTTAGTACTTGTCCTAATATGCAGGGGACCCAGACGTGAGTACACAGTGCACCCTTAGTAGTTGTCCTAATATATAGGAGACCAGACATGGCTCCACAGGGCACAGTTAGTACTTGTTCTAATATATAGGGACCCAGACATGACTACACAGTGCACCCTTAGTACTTGTCCTAATATATAGGGACCCAGACATGACTACACAGTGCACCCTTAGTACTTGTCCTAATATATAGGGACCCAGACATGACTACACAGTGCACCCTTAGTACTTGTCCTAATATATAGGAGACCTGATATGGCTACACAGTGCACCCTTAGTACTGGTCCTAATATGCAGGGGACCAAGACATGGCTACACAGTGCACCCTTAGTACTTGTCCTAATATATAGGAGACCCAATATGGCTACACAGTGCACCCTTAGTACTTGTCCTAATATATAGGAGACGAGACATGGCTACACAGTTCACCCTTAGGACTTGTCCTAATATATGTAGGGGACTCAGATATGGCTACACAGTGCACCCTTAGTACTTGGCCTAATATATAAGGGACCAGATATGGCTACACAGTGCACCCTTAGTACTTGTCCTAATATATAGGAGATGAGACATGGCTACACAGTGCACCCATAGTACTTGTCCTAATATGCAGGGGACCCAGACATGACTACACAGTGTAACCTTAGTACTTGTCCTAATATATAGGAGACCCAATATGGCTACACAGTGCACCCTTAGTACTTGTCCTCATATATGTAGGGGACTCAGACATGGCTACACAGTGCACCCTTAGTACTTGTCCTAATATATAGGGACTCAGACATGGCTACACAGTGCACCCTTAGTACTTGTCCTAATATACAGAGGGCCCAGACATGGCTACACAGTGCACCCTTAGTACTTGTCCTAATACATAGGGACCCAGACGTGGCTGCACAGTGCACCCTTAGTACTTGTCCTAATATGCAGGGGACCCAGACATGGCTACATAGTGCACCCTTAGTACTTGTCCTAATATATAGGAGACCAGATATGGCTACATAGTGCACCCTTAGTGCTTGTCCTAATATATAGGGGACCTAGACATGGCTACACAGTGCACCCTAAGTACTTGTCCTAATATATAGAGGACTCAGACATGGCTACACAGTGCACCCTTAGTACTTGTCCTAATATACAGAGGACCCAGACATGGCTACACAGTGCACCCTTAGTACTTGTTCTAATACATAAGGGGCGCAGCCATGGCTACACAATACAGCCTTAGTACTTGTCTTAATATGCAGGGGACCAAGACATGGCTACACAGTGCACCCTTAGTACTTGTTCTAATATGCAGGGGAACAAAGACATGGCTACACAGTGCACCCTTAGCACTTGTTCTAATATATATGGGACCCAGACATGGCTACACAGTGCACCCTTAGTACTTGTCCTAATACATAGGGACCCAGACGTGGCTACACAGTGCAGCCTTAGTACTTGTTCTAATACATAAGGGGCGCAGTATGGCTACACAATACAGCCTTAGTACTTGTCTTAATATGCAGGGGACCAAGACATGGCCACACACTGCACCCTTAGTACTTGTCCTAATATGCAGGGGACCCAGACATGGCTACATAGTGCACTCTTAGTACTTGTCCTAATATATAGGAGACCTGATATGGCTACATAGTGCACCCTCAGTACTTGTCCTAATATATAGGGGACCTAGACATGGCTACACAGTGCACCCTAAGCACTTGTCCTAATATATAGGAGACCAGATATGGCTACACAGTGCACCCTTAGTACTTGTCCTAATATATAGGGGACCCAGACATGGCCACACAGTGCACCCTTAGTACTTGTCCTAATATATAGGAGACCCAGACATGGCTACACAGTGCACCCTTAGTACTTATCCTAATATATAGGAGAGCCAGACATGACTACACAGTGCACCCTTAGTACTTGTCCTAATATATAGGAGACCAGATATGGCTACACAGTGCACCCTTAGTACTTGTCCTAATATATAGGAGACCTGATATGGCTACATAGTGCACCCTTAGTGCTTGTCCTAATATATAGGGGACCTAGACATGGCTACACAGTGCACCCTAAGTACTTGTCCTAATATATAGGAGACCAGATATGGCTACACAGTGCACCCTTAGTACTTGTCCTAATATGCAAGGGAACAAAGACATGGCTACACAGTGCACCCTTAGTACTTGTCCTAATATGCAGGGGACCAGACATGACTACACAGTGCACCCTTACTACTTGTCCTAGTATATAGGGGACCCACACATGGATACACAGTGCACCCTTAGTATTTATCCTAATATATAGGGAACCCAGACATGACTACACAGTACACCCATAGTACTTGTCCTAATATATAGGGAACCCAGACATGACTACACAGTGCACCCTTAGTACTTGTCCTAATATACAGGGGACCCAGACATGGCTACACAGTGCACCCTTAGTGCTTCTCCTAATATATAGGGGACCCAGCCATGGCTACACAGTGCACCCTTAGTACTTGTCCTAATATATAGGGGACCAGACATGGCTACACAGTGCACCCTTAGTGCTTCTCCTAATATACAGAAGACCCAGACATAGCTACACAGTGCACCCTTAGTACTTGTCCTAATATATAGAGACCCAGGCATGACTACATAGTGCACCCTTAGTACTTGTCCTGTATACAGGGACCCAGACAAGACTACACAGTGCACCCTTAATGCTTGTCCTAATATACAGGGACCCAGATATAGCTACACAGTGCACCCTTAGTACTTGTCCTAACATATAGAGGACCCAGACATGACTACACAGGGCACCCTTAGTACTTGTCCTGTATACAGGGACCCAGACATGACTGCACAGTGCACCCTTAGTACTTGTCCTGTATACAGGGACCCAGACATGACTACACAGGGCACCCTTAGTACTTGTCCTAATATATAGGAGACCCAGACATGACTACACAGTGCACCCTTAGTACTTGTCCTAATATACAGGGGACCCAGACATGACTACACAGTGCACCCTTAGTGCTTCTCCTAATATATAGGGGACCCAGACATGGCTACACAGTGCACCCTGAGTACTTGTCCTAATATATAGGGGACCAGACATGGCTACACAGTGCACCCTTAGTACTTGTCCTAATATACAGGAGACCCAGATATGACTACACAGTGCACCCTTAGTACTTGTCCTAATATACAGGGGGCCCAGACATGACTACACAGCACCTTTAGTACTTGTCCTAATATGCACGGGACCCAGACGTGACTACACTGTGCACCCTTAGTACTTGTCATAATATATAGGAGACCCAATATGGCTACACAGTGCACCCTTAGTACTTGTCCTAATATACAGGAGACCCAGACATGACTACACAGTGCACCCTTAGTACTTCTCCTAATATATAGGTACCCAGATATGGCTACACAGTGCACGCTTAGTACTTGTCCTAATATATAGGGGGCCAGACATGACTATACAGAGCACCCTTAATACTTTTCCGAATATGCAGGGGAACAAAGATATGGCTACACAGTGCACCCTTAGTACTTGTCCTAATATATAGGGGGCCAGACATGACTATACAGTGCACCCTTAATACTTTTCCTAATATGCAGGGGAACAAAGATATGGCTACACAGTGCACCCTTAGTACTTGTCCTAATATGCAGGGGACCCAGATATGGCTACACAGTGCACCCTTAATACTTGTCCTAATATATAGGAGACCAGATATGGCTACACAGTGCACCCTTAGTACTGGTCCTAATATATAGGAGACCAGATATGGCTACACAGTGCACCCTTAGTACTCGTCCTAATATATAGGAGACCAGATATGGCTACACAGTGCACCGTTAGTACTTGTCCTAATATATAGGGGACCAGATATGGCTACACAGTGCACCCTTAGTACTTGTCCTAATATGCAGGGGACCAAGACATGGCTACACAGTGCACCCTTAGTACTTGTCCTAATATATAGGGACCCAGACATGACTACACAGAGCACCCTTAGTACTTGTCCTAATATATAGGAGACCAGACATGGCTCCACAGGGCACAGTTAGTACTTGTTCTAATATATAGGGACTCAGACATGGCTACACAGTGCACCCTTAGTACTTGTCCTAATATATAGGGGACCCAGACATGGCTACACAGGGCACCCTTAGTACCTGTCCTAATATATAGGAGACCAGATACGGCTACACAGTGCACCCTTAGTACTTGTCCTAATATATAGGAGACCCAATATGGCTACACAGTGCACCCTTAGTATTTGTCCTAATACACAGGAGACCCAATATGGCTATACAGTACACACTTAGTACTTGTCCTAATATATAGGGGGCCAGACATGACTACACAGTGCACCCTTAGTACTTGTCCTAATATGCAGGGGAACAAAGATATGGCTACACAGTGCACCCTTAGTACTTGTCCTAATATGCAGGGGAACAAAGATATGGCTACATAGTGCACCCTTAGTACTTGTCCTAATATGCAGGGGACCAAGACATGACTACACAGTGCACCCATAGTACTTGTCCTAATATATAGGAGACCAGACATGGCTATACAGTGCACCCTTAGTACTGGTCCTAATATATAGGAGACCAGAGATGACTACACAGTGCACCCTTAGTACTTGTCCTAATATATAGGAGACCCAGACATGGCTACACAGTGCACCCTTAGTACTTGTCCTAATATACAGGAGACCCAGACATGACTACACAGTGCACCCTTAGTACTTGTCCTAATATACAGGGGGCCCAGACATGACTACACAGTGCACCTTTAGTACTTGTCCTAATATGCAGGGGACCCAGACGTGAGTACACAGTGCACCCTTAGTAGTTGTCCTAATATATAGGAGACCAGACATGGCTCCACAGGGCACAGTTAGTACTTGTTCTAATATATAGGGACCCAGACATGACTACACAGTGCACCCTTAGTACTTGTCCTAATATATAGGGACCCAGACATGACTACACAGTGCACCCTTAGTACTTGTCCTAATATATAGGGACCCAGACATGACTACACAGTGCACCCTTAGTACTTGTCCTAATATATAGGAGACCAGATATGGCTACACAGTGCACCCTTAGTACTGGTCCTAATATGCAGGGGACCAAGACATGGCTACACAGTGCACCCTTAGTACTTGTCCTAATATATAGGAGACCCAATATGGCTACACAGTGCACCCTTAGTACTTGTCCTAATATATAGGAGACGAGACATGGCTACACAGTTCACCCTTAGGACTTGTCCTAATATATGTAGGGGACTCAGATATGGCTACACAGTGCACCCTTAGTACTTGGCCTAATATATAAGGGACCAGATATGGCTACACAGTGCACCCTTAGTACTTGTCCTAATATATAGGAGATGAGACATGGCTACACAGTGCACCCATAGTAATTGTCCTAATATGCAGGGGACCCAGACATGACTACACAGTGTAACCTTAGTACTTGTCCTAATATATAGGAGACCCAATATGGCTACACAGTGCACCCTTAGTACTTGTCCTCATATATGTAGGGGACTCAGACATGGCTACACAGTGCACCCTTAGTACTTGTCCTAATATATAGGGACTCAGACATGGCTACACAGTGCACCCTTAGTACTTGTCCTAATATACAGAGGGCCCAGACATGGCTACACAGTGCACCCTTAGTACTTGTCCTAATACATAGGGACCCAGACGTGGCTGCACAGTGCACCCTTAGTACTTGTCCTAATATGCAGGGGACCCAGACATGGCTACATAGTGCACCCTTAGTACTTGTCCTAATATATAGGAGACCAGATATGGCTACATAGTGCACCCTTAGTGCTTGTCCTAATATATAGGGGACCTAGACATGGCTACACAGTGCACCCTAAGTACTTGTCCTAATATATAGAGGACTCAGACATGGCTACACAGTGCACCCTTAGTACTTGTCCTAATATACAGAGGACCCAGACATGGCTACACAGTGCACCCTTAGTACTTGTTCTAATACATAAGGGGCGCAGCCATGGCTACACAATACAGCCTTAGTACTTGTCTTAATATGCAGGGGACCAAGACATGGCTACACAGTGCACCCTTAGTACTTGTCCTAATATGCAGGGGAACAAAGACATGGCTACACAGTGCACCCTTAGTACTTGTTCTAATATATATGGGACCCAGACATGGCTACACAGTGCATCCTTAGTACTTGTCCTAATACATAGGGACCCAGACGTGGCTACACAGTGCAGCCTTAGTACTTGTTCTAATACATAAGGGACGCAGTATGGCTACACAATACAGCCTTAGTACTTGTCTTAATATGCAGGGGACCAAGACATGGCCACACACTGCACCCTTAGTACTTGTCCTAATATGCAGGGGACCCAGACATGGCTACATAGTGCACTCTTAGTACTTGTCCTAATATATAGGAGACCTGATATGGCTACATAGTGCACCCTTAGTGCTTGTCCTAATATATAGGGGACCTAGACATGGCTACACAGTGCACCCTAAGTACTTGTCCTTATATATAGGAGACCAGATATGGCTACACAGTGCACCCTTAGTACTTGTCCTAATATGCAAGGGAACAAAGACATGGCTACACAGTGCACCCTTAGTACTTGTCCTAATATGCAGGGGACCAGACATGACTACACAGTGCACCCTTAGTACTTGTCCTAGTATATAGGGGACCCACACATGGATACACAGTGCACCCTTAGTACTTATCCTAATATATAGGGGACCCAGACATGACTACACAGTACACCCATAGTACTTGTCCTAATATATAGTGAACCCAGACATGACTACACAGTGCACCCTTAGTACTTGTCCTAATATACAGGGGACCCAGACATGGCTACACAGTGCACCCTTAGTGCTTCTCCTAATATATAGGGGACCCAGCCATGGCTACACAGTGCACCCTTAGTACTTGTCCTAATATATAGGGGACCAGACATGGCTACACAGTGCACCCTTAGTGCTTCTCCTAATATACAGAAGACCCAGACATAGCTACACAGTGCACCCTTAGTACTTGTCCTAATATATAGAGACCCAGGCATGACTACATAGTGCACCCTTAGTACTTGTCCTGTATACAGGGACCCAGACAAGACTACACAGTGCACCCTTAATGCTTGTCCTAATATACAGGGACCCAGATATAGCTACACAGTGCACCCTTAGTACTTGTCCTAACATATAGAGGACCCAGACATGACTACACAGGGCACCCTTAGTACTTGTCCTGTATACAGGGACCCAGACATGACTGCACAGTGCACCCTTAGTACTTGTCCTGTATACAGGGACCCAGACATGACTACACAGGGCACCCTTAGTACTTGTCCTAATATATAGGAGACCCAGACATGACTACACAGTGCACCCTTAGTACTTGTCCTAATATACAGGGGACCCAGACATGACTACACAGTGCACCCTTAGTGCTTCTCCTAATATATAGGGGACCCAGACATGGCTACACAGTGCACCCTGAGTACTTGTCCTAATATATAGGGGACCAGACATGGCTACACAGTGCACCCTTAGTACTTGTCCTAATATACAGGAGACCCAGATATGACTACACAGTGCACCCTTAGTACTTGTCCTAATATACAGGGGGCCCAGACATGACTACACAGCACCTTTAGTACTTGTCCTAATATGCACGGGACCCAGACGTGACTACACTGTGCACCCTTAGTACTTGTACTAATATATAGGAGACCAGATATGGCTACACAGTGCACCCTTAGTACTTGTCCTAATATATAGGAGACCAGATATGGCTCCACAGGGCACAGTTAGTACTTGTTCTAATATATAGGGACCCAGATATGACTACACAGTGCACCCTTAGTACTTGTCCTAATATATAGGGGGCCCAGACATGACTACACAGTGCACCCTGAGTACTTGTCCTAATATATAGGGGGCCCAGACATGGCTACACAGTGCACCCTTAGTACTTGTCCTAATATACAGGAGACCCAGACATGATTACACAGTGCACCCTTAGTACTTGTCCTAATGTACAGGGGGCCCAGACATGACTACACAGCACCTTTAGTACTTGTCCTAATATGCAGGGGACCCAGACGTGACTACACTGTGCACCCTTAGTACTTGTCCTAATATATAGGAGACCAGACATGGCTCCACAGGGCACAGTCAGTACTTGTTCTAATATATAGGGACCCATACATGACTACACAGTGCACCTTTAGTACTTGTCCTAATATATAGGGACCCAGACATGACTACACAGTGCACCCTTAGTACTTTTCCTAATATATAGGAGACCCAATATGGCTACAGAGTGCACCCTTAGTACTTGTCCTAATATATAGGGGACCAGACATGGCTGCACAGTGAACCCTTAGTACTTGTCCTAATATACAGGAGACCCAGACATGACTACACAGTGCACCCTTAGTACTTGTCCTAATATATAGGGACCCAGACATGACTATACAGTGCACCTTTAGTACTTGTCCTAATATGCAGGGGACCCAGACGTGACTACACAGTGCACCCTTAGTACTTGCCCTAATATATAGGAGACCAGATATGGCTACACAGTGCACCCTTAGTACTTGTCCTAATACATAGGGACCCAGACGTGGCTACACAGTGCACCCTTAGTACTTGTTCTAATACATAAGGGGCGCAGACATGGCTACACAGTGCGCCCTTAGTACTTGTCCTAATATATAGGGACCCAGACATGACTACACAGTGCACCCTTAGTACTTGTCCTAATATATAGGAGACCAGATATGGGTACACAGCGCACCCTTAGTACTTGTCCTAATATGTAGGAGACCAGACATGGCTACACAGGGCACCCTTAGTACTTGTTCTAATACATAAGGGGCGCAGACATGGCTACACAGTGCACCCTTAGTACTTGTCCTAATATATAGGGGACCCAGACATGGCTACACAGTGCACCCTTAGTACTTGTCCTAATATATAGGGGACCCAGACATGACTACACAGTGCACCATAATGCTTGTCCTAATACACAGGGGACCCAGACATGACTACACAGTACACCCTTAGTACTTGTCCTAATATATAGGGGACCAGACATGGCTACACAGTGCCCCCTTAGTACTTGTCCTAATATACAGGGGGCCCAGACATGGCTACACAGTGCCCCCTTAGTACTTGTCCTAATATACAGGGGACCCAGACATGACTACACAGTGCACCCTTTGTACTTAACCTAATATATAGGGACTCAGACATGGAAACACAGTGCACCCTTAGTACTTGTCCTAATATATAGGAGACCAGACATGACTACACAGTGCACCCTAATGCTTGTCCTAATATGCAGGGGACCAAGACATGGCTACACCGTGCACCCTTAGTACTTGTCCTAATATATAGGAGACCAGACATGGCTACACAGTGCACCCTTAGTACTTGTCCTAATATGCAGGGGACCCAGACATGGCTACACAGTGCACGCTTAGTACTTGTCCTAATATATAGGAAACCAGACATGGCTACACAGTGCAACCTTAGTACTTGTCCTAATATGCTGGGGAACCAGACATGACTACACAGTGCACCCTTAGTACTTGTCCTAATATATAGGAGACCCAATATGGCTACACAGTGCACCCTTAGTACTTGTCCTAATATATAGGAGACCAGATATGGGTACACAGTGCACCCTTAGTACTTGTCCTAATATACAGGAGACCCAGACATGACTACACAGTGCACCCTTAGTACTTGTCCTAATATATAGAGACCCAGACATGACTATACAGTGCACCTTTAGTACTTGTCCTAATATGCAGGGGACCCAGACGTGACTACACAGTGCACCCTTAGTACTTGCCCTGATATATAGGAGACCAGATATGGCTACACAGTGCACCCTTAGTACTTGTCCTAATATATAGGAGACCAGATATGGGTACACAGTGCACCCTTAGTACTTGTCCTAATATATAGGAGACCAGATATGGGTACACAATGCACCCTTAGTACTTGTCCTAATATATAGGGACCCAGACATGACTACAGAGTGCACCCTTAGTACTTGTCCTAATATATAGGGGACCCAGACATGGCTACACAGTGCACCCTTAGTACTTGTCCTAATATATAGGGACCCAGACATGACTACACAGTGCACCCTTAGTACTTGTCCTAATATATAGGGGACCCAGACATGGCTACACAGTACAGCCTTACTACTTGTTCTAATACATAAGGGGCCCAGACATGACTACCCAGCACAGCCTTACTACTTGTCTTAATATTCAGGGGACCAAGACATGACTACACAGGGCACGCTTAGTACTTGTCCTAATATATAGGGGACCAGACATGGCTACACAGTGCACCCTTAGTACTTGTCTTAATATACAGGAGACCCAGACATGACTACACAGTGCACCCTTAGTACTTGTCCTAATATATAGGGACCCAGACATGACTACACAGTGCACCTTTAGTACTTGTCCTAATATGCAGGGGACCCAGACGTGACTACACAGTGCACCCTTAGTACTTGCCCTAATATATAGGAGACCAGATATGGCTACACAGTGCACCCTTAGTACTTGTCCTAATATATAGGAGACCAGATATGGGTACACAGTGCACCCTTAGTACTTGTCCTAATATATAGGAGACCAGATATGGGTACACAGTGCACCCTTAGTACTTGTCCTAATATATAGGAGACCAGATATGGGTACACAGTGCACCCTTAGTACTTGTCCTAATATGTAGGGGACCCAGACATGGCCACACAGTGCACCCTTAGTACTTTTCCTAATATATAGGAGACCAGATATGGGTACACAGTGCACCCATAGTACTTGTCCTAATATATAGGAGACCAGATATGGGTACACAGTGCACCCTTAGTACTTGTCCTAATATATAGGGACCCAGACATGACTACAGAGTGCACCCTTAGGTACTTGTCCTAATATATAGGGGACCCAGACATGGCTACACAGTGCACCCTTAGTACTTGTCCTAATATATAGGGACCCAGACATGACTACACAGTGCACCCTTAGTACTTGTCCTAATATATAGGGGACCCAGACATGGCTACACAGTACAGCCTTACTACTTGTTCTAATACATAAGGGGCCCAGACATGACTACCCAGCACAGCCTTACTACTTGTCTTAATATTCAGGGGACCAAGACATGACTACACAGTGCACCCTTAGTACCTGTCCTAATATATAGGAGACCAGATATGGGTACACAGTGCACCCTTAGTACTTGTCCTAATATATAGTAGACCAGATATGGGTACACAGTGAATCCTTAGTACTTGTCCTAATATACAGGAGACCCAGACATGACTACACAGTGCACCCTTAATACTTGTCCTAATATATAGGGACTCAGACATGGCTACACAGTGCACCCTTAGTACTTGTCCTAAGACATAAAGGGCCCAGACATGGCTACACAGTGCACCCTTAGTACTTGTCATAATATATAGGAGACCCAATATGGCTACACAGTGCACCCTTAGTACTTGTCCTAATATATAGGGACCCAGATATGGCTACACAGTGCACGCTTAGTACTTGTCCTAATATATAGGGGGCCAGACATGACTACACAGTGCACCCTTAGTACTTTTCCTAATATGCAGGGGAACAAAGATATGGCTACACAGTGCACCCTTAGTACTTGTCCTAATATGCAGGGGACCCAGATATGGCTACACAGTGCACCCCTAATACTTGTCCTAATATATAGGAGACCAGATATGGGTACACAGTGCACCCTTAGTACTTGTCCTAATATGCAGGGGACCAGACATGACTACACAGTGCACCCTTAGTACTTGTCCTAATATATAGGAGACCAGATATGGCTACACAGTGCACCCTTAGTACTTGTCCTAATATATAGGGGACCAGATATGGCTACACAGTGCACCCTTAGTACTTGTCCTAATATATAGGAGACCCAGACATGGCTACGCCGTGCACCCTTAGTACTTGTCCTAATATATAGGAGACCAGACATGGCTACACAGTGCACCCTTAGTACTTGTCCTAATATATAGGAGACCAGATATGGCTACACAGTGCACCCTTAGTACTTGTCCTAATATGCAGGGGACCAAGACATGGCTACACAGTGCACCCTTAGTACTTGTCCTAATATATAGGAGACCCAATATGGCTACACAGTGCACCCTTAGTACTTGTCCTAATATATAGGAGACCAGATATGGCTACACAGTGCACCCTTAGTACTGGTCCTAATATGCAGGGGACCCAGACATGGCTACACAGTGCACCCTTAGTACTTATCCTAATATATCGGAGACCCAATATGGCTACACAGTGCACCCTTAGTACTTGGCCTAATATATAAGGGACCAGATATGGCTACACAGTGCACCCTTAGTACTTGTCCTAATATATAGGATACGAGAAATGGCTACACAGTGCACCCTAAGTACTTGTCCTAATATGCAGGGGACCAAGACATGGCTACACAGTGCACCCTTAGTACTTGTCCTAATATATAGGAGACCCAATATGGCTACACAGTGCACCCTTAGGACTTGTCGTAATATATGTAGGGGACTCAGATATGGCTACACAGTGCACCCTTAGTACTTGTCCTAATACATAGGGACCCAGACGTGGCTACATAGTGCACCCTTAGTACTTATTCTAATACATAAGGGGCGCAGACATGGCTACACAATACAGCCTTAGTACTTGTCTTAATATGCAGGGGACCAAGACATGGCTACATAGTGCACTCTTAGTACTTGTCCTAATATATAGGAGACCTGATATGGCTACATAGTGCACCCTTAGTGCTTGTCCTAATATATAGGGGACCTAGACATGGCTACACAGGGCACCGTAAGTACTTGTCCTAATATATAGAAGACTCAGACATGGCTACACAGTGCACCCTTAGTACTTGTCCTAATATACAGAGGACCCAGACATGGCTACACAGTGCACCCTTAGTACTTGTTCTAATACATAAGGGGCGCAGACATGGCTACACAATACAGCCTTAGTACTTGTCTTAATATGCAGGGGACCAAGACATGGCTACACAGTGCACCCTTAGTACTTGTCCTAATATGCAGGGGAACAAAGACATGGCTACACAGTGCACCCTTAGTACTTGTCCTAATATATAGGGGACCCAGATATAGCTACACAGTGCACCCTTAGTACTTGTCCTAATATATAGGAGACCCAGACATGGCTACACAGTGCACCCTTAGTACTTGTCCTAATATATAGGGGACCAGATATGGCTACACAGTGCACCCTTAGTACTTCTCCTAATATACAGGGGGCCCAGACATGGCTACACAGGGCACCCTTAGTACTTATCCTAATATACAGGAGACCCAGACATGACTACACAGTGCACCCTTAGTACTTGTCCTAATATATAGGGGACCCAGACATGGCTACACAGTGCACCCTTAGTACTTGTCCTAATATATAGGGGACCCAGACATGACTACACAGTGCACCATAATGCTTGTCCTAATACACAGGGGACCCAGACATGACTACACAGTACACCCTTAGTACTTGTCCTAATATATAGGGGACCAGACATGGCTACACAGTGCCCCCTTAGTACTTGTCCTAATATACAGGGGGCCCAGACATGGCTACACAGTGCCCCCTTAGTACTTGTCCTAATATACAGGGGACCCAGACATGACTACACAGTGCACCCTTTGTACTTAACCTAATATATAGGGACTCAGACATGGAAACACAGTGCACCCTTAGTACTTGTCCTAATATATAGGAGACCAGACATGACTACACAGTGCACCCTAATGCTTGTCCTAATATGCAGGGGACCAAGACATGGCTACACCGTGCACCCTTAGTACTTGTCCTAATATATAGGAGACCAGACATGGCTACACAGTGCACCCTTAGTACTTGTCCTAATATGCAGGGGACCCAGACATGGCTACACAGTGCACGCTTAGTACTTGTCCTAATATATAGGAAACCAGACATGGCTACACAGTGCAACCTTAGTACTTGTCCTAATATGCTGGGGAACCAGACATGACTACACAGTGCACCCTTAGTACTTGTCCTAATATATAGGAGACCCAATATGGCTACACAGTGCACCCTTAGTACTTGTCCTAATATATAGGAGACCAGATATGGGTACACAGTGCACCCTTAGTACTTGTCCTAATATACAGGAGACCCAGACATGACTACACAGTGCACCCTTAGTACTTGTCCTAATATATAGAGACCCAGACATGACTATACAGTGCACCTTTAGTACTTGTCCTAATATGCAGGGGACCCAGACGTGACTACACAGTGCACCCTTAGTACTTGCCCTGATATATAGGAGACCAGATATGGCTACACAGTGCACCCTTAGTACTTGTCCTAATATATAGGAGACCAGATATGGGTACACAGTGCACCCTTAGTACTTGTCCTAATATATAGGAGACCAGATATGGGTACACAATGCACCCTTAGTACTTGTCCTAATATATAGGGACCCAGACATGACTACAGAGTGCACCCTTAGTACTTGTCCTAATATATAGGGGACCCAGACATGGCTACACAGTGCACCCTTAGTACTTGTCCTAATATATAGGGACCCAGACATGACTACACAGTGCACCCTTAGTACTTGTCCTAATATATAGGGGACCCAGACATGGCTACACAGTACAGCCTTACTACTTGTTCTAATACATAAGGGGCCCAGACATGACTACCCAGCACAGCCTTACTACTTGTCTTAATATTCAGGGGACCAAGACATGACTACACAGGGCACGCTTAGTACTTGTCCTAATATATAGGGGACCAGACATGGCTACACAGTGCACCCTTAGTACTTGTCTTAATATACAGGAGACCCAGACATGACTACACAGTGCACCCTTAGTACTTGTCCTAATATATAGGGACCCAGACATGACTACACAGTGCACCTTTAGTACTTGTCCTAATATGCAGGGGACCCAGACGTGACTACACAGTGCACCCTTAGTACTTGCCCTAATATATAGGAGACCAGATATGGCTACACAGTGCACCCTTAGTACTTGTCCTAATATATAGGAGACCAGATATGGGTACACAGTGCACCCTTAGTACTTGTCCTAATATATAGGAGACCAGATATGGGTACACAGTGCACCCTTAGTACTTGTCCTAATATATAGGAGACCAGATATGGGTACACAGTGCACCCTTAGTACTTGTCCTAATATGTAGGGGACCCAGACATGGCCACACAGTGCACCCTTAGTACTTTTCCTAATATATAGGAGACCAGATATGGGTACACAGTGCACCCATAGTACTTGTCCTAATATATAGGAGACCAGATATGGGTACACAGTGCACCCTTAGTACTTGTCCTAATATATAGGGACCCAGACATGACTACAGAGTGCACCCTTAGGTACTTGTCCTAATATATAGGGGACCCAGACATGGCTACACAGTGCACCCTTAGTACTTGTCCTAATATATAGGGACCCAGACATGACTACACAGTGCACCCTTAGTACTTGTCCTAATATATAGGGGACCCAGACATGGCTACACAGTACAGCCTTACTACTTGTTCTAATACATAAGGGGCCCAGACATGACTACCCAGCACAGCCTTACTACTTGTCTTAATATTCAGGGGACCAAGACATGACTACACAGTGCACCCTTAGTACCTGTCCTAATATATAGGAGACCAGATATGGGTACACAGTGCACCCTTAGTACTTGTCCTAATATATAGTAGACCAGATATGGGTACACAGTGAATCCTTAGTACTTGTCCTAATATACAGGAGACCCAGACATGACTACACAGTGCACCCTTAATACTTGTCCTAATATATAGGGACTCAGACATGGCTACACAGTGCACCCTTAGTACTTGTCCTAAGACATAAAGGGCCCAGACATGGCTACACAGTGCACCCTTAGTACTTGTCATAATATATAGGAGACCCAATATGGCTACACAGTGCACCCTTAGTACTTGTCCTAATATATAGGGACCCAGATATGGCTACACAGTGCACGCTTAGTACTTGTCCTAATATATAGGGGGCCAGACATGACTACACAGTGCACCCTTAGTACTTTTCCTAATATGCAGGGGAACAAAGATATGGCTACACAGTGCACCCTTAGTACTTGTCCTAATATGCAGGGGACCCAGATATGGCTACACAGTGCACCCCTAATACTTGTCCTAATATATAGGAGACCAGATATGGGTACACAGTGCACCCTTAGTACTTGTCCTAATATGCAGGGGACCAGACATGACTACACAGTGCACCCTTAGTACTTGTCCTAATATATAGGAGACCAGATATGGCTACACAGTGCACCCTTAGTACTTGTCCTAATATATAGGGGACCAGATATGGCTACACAGTGCACCCTTAGTACTTGTCCTAATATATAGGAGACCCAGACATGGCTACGCCGTGCACCCTTAGTACTTGTCCTAATATACAGAGGACCCAGACATGGCTACACAGTGCACCCTTAGTACTTGTCCTAATATACAGAGGACCCAGACATGACTACACAGTGCACCCTTAGTACTTGTCCTAATATATAGGAGACCAGACATGGCTACACAGTGCACCCTTAGTACTTGTCCTAATATATAGGAGACCAGATATGGCTACACAGTGCACCCTTAGTACTTGTCCTAATATGCAGGGGACCAAGACATGGCTACACAGTGCACCCTTAGTACTTGTCCTAATATATAGGAGACCCAATATGGCTACACAGTGCACCCTTAGTACTTGTCCTAATATATAGGAGACCAGATATGGCTACACAGTGCACCCTTAGTACTGGTCCTAATATGCAGGGGACCCAGACATGGCTACACAGTGCACCCTTAGTACTTATCCTAATATATCGGAGACCCAATATGGCTACACAGTGCACCCTTAGTACTTGGCCTAATATATAAGGGACCAGATATGGCTACACAGTGCACCCTTAGTACTTGTCCTAATATATAGGATACGAGAAATGGCTACACAGTGCACCCTAAGTACTTGTCCTAATATGCAGGGGACCAAGACATGGCTACACAGTGCACCCTTAGTACTTGTCCTAATATATAGGAGACCCAATATGGCTACACAGTGCACCCTTAGGACTTGTCGTAATATATGTAGGGGACTCAGATATGGCTACACAGTGCACCCTTAGTACTTGTCCTAATACATAGGGACCCAGACGTGGCTACATAGTGCACCCTTAGTACTTATTCTAATACATAAGGGGCGCAGACATGGCTACACAATACAGCCTTAGTACTTGTCTTAATATGCAGGGGACCAAGACATGGCTACATAGTGCACTCTTAGTACTTGTCCTAATATATAGGAGACCTGATATGGCTACATAGTGCACCCTTAGTGCTTGTCCTAATATATAGGGGACCTAGACATGGCTACACAGGGCACCGTAAGTACTTGTCCTAATATATAGAAGACTCAGACATGGCTACACAGTGCACCCTTAGTACTTGTCCTAATATACAGAGGACCCAGACATGGCTACACAGTGCACCCTTAGTACTTGTTCTAATACATAAGGGGCGCAGACATGGCTACACAATACAGCCTTAGTACTTGTCTTAATATGCAGGGGACCAAGACATGGCTACACAGTGCACCCTTAGTACTTGTCCTAATATGCAGGGGAACAAAGACATGGCTACACAGTGCACCCTTAGTACTTGTCCTAATATATAGGGGACCCAGATATAGCTACACAGTGCACCCTTAGTACTTGTCCTAATATATAGGAGACCCAGACATGGCTACACAGTGCACCCTTAGTACTTGTCCTAATATATAGGGGACCAGATATGGCTACACAGTGCACCCTTAGTACTTCTCCTAATATACAGGGGGCCCAGACATGGCTACACAGGGCACCCTTAGTACTTATCCTAATATACAGGAGACCCAGACATGACTACACAGTGCACCCTTAGTACTTGTCCTAATATATAGGAGACCCAGACATGGCTACAGAGTGCACCCTTAGTACTTATCCTAATATATAGGGACTCAGACATGGCTACACAGTGCACCCTTAGTACTTGTCTTAATATGCAGGGGACCAAGACATGGCTACACAGTGCACCCTTAGTACTTGTCCTAATATGCAGGGGAACAAAGACATGGCTACATAGTGCACCCTTAGTACTTGTCCTAATATGCAGGGGACCCAGACATGGCTACACAGTGCACCCTTAGTACTTGTCCTAATATATAGGAGACCAGATATGACTACACAGTGCACCCTTAGTACTTGTCCTAATATATAGGGGACCCAGACATGGCTACACAGTGCACCCTTAGTACTTATCCTAATATATAGGGACTCAGACATGGCTACACAGTGCTCCCTTAGTACTTGTCCTAATACATAGGGATCCAGACGTGGCTACACAGTGCACCCTTAGTACTTCTTCTAATACATAAGGGGCGCAGACATGGCTACACAGTGCACTCTTTGTACTTGTCCTAATATATAGGGGACCCAGACATGGCTACACAGTGCACCCTTAGTACTTGTCCTAATATATAGGGGACCCAGACATGACTACACAGTGCACCCTAATGCTTGTCCTAATACACAGGGGACCCAGACATGACTGCACAGTACACCCTTAGTACTTGTTCTAATATATAGGGGACCAGACATGGCTACACAGTGCCCCCTTAGTACTTGTCCTAATATACAGGGGGCCCAGACATGGCTACACAGGGCACCCTTAGTACTTATCCTAATATACAGGAGACCCAGACATGGCCACACAGTGCACCCTTAGTACTTGTCCTAATATGCAGGGGACCCAGACATGGCTACATAGTGCACTCTTAGTACTTGTCCTAATATATAGGAGACCTGATATGGCTACATAGTGCACCCTTAGTGCTTGTCCTAATATATAGCGGACCTAGACATGGCTACACAGGGCACCCTAAGTACTTGTCCTAATATATAAAGGACTCAGACATGGCTGCACAGTGCACCCTTAGTACATGTCCTAATATACAGAGGACCCAGACATGGCTACACAGTGCACCCTTAGTACTTGTTCTAATACATAAGGGGCGCAGACATGGCTACACAATACAGCCTTAGTACTTGTCTTAATATGCAGGGGACCAAGACATGGCTACACAGTGCACCCTTAGTACTTGTCCTAATACATAGGGACCCAGACGTGGCTACAAAGTGCAGCCTTAGTACTTGTTCTAATACATAAGGGGCGCAGACATGGCTACACAGTGCACCCTTAGTACTTGTCCTAATATATAGGGGACCCAGACATGGCTACACAGTGCACCCTTAGTACTTGTCCTAATATATAGGGGACCCAGACATGGCTACACAGTGCACCCTTAGTACTTGTCCTAATATATAGGGGACCCAGACAAAGCCACACAGTGCACCCTTAGTACTTGTCCTAATATGCAGGGGAACAAAGACATGGCTACACAGTGCACCCTTAGTACTTGTCCTAACATGCAGGGGACCCAGACATGGCTACACAGTGCACCCTTAGTACTTGTCCTAATATATCGGAGACCAGATATGGCTACACAGTGCACCCTTAGTACTTGTCCTAATATATAGGAGACCAGATATGGCTACACAGTGCACCCTTAGTACTTGTCCTAATATACAGAGGACCCAGACATGGCTACACAGTGCACCCTCAGTACTTGTTCTAATACATAAGGGGCGCAGACATGGCTACACAATACAGCCTTAGTACTTGTCCTAATATGCAGGGGAACAAAGACATGGCTACACAGTGCACCCTTAGTACTTGTCCTAACATACAGGAGACCCAGACATGGCTACACAGTGCACCCTTAGTACTTGTCCTAATATATAGGGGACCCAGACATGGCTACACAGTGCACCCTTAGTACTTATCCTAATATATAGGGACTCAGACATGGCTACACAGTGCTCCCTTAGTACTTGTCGTAATACATAGGGATCCAGACGTGGCTACACAGTGCACCCTTAGTACTTGTTCTACTACATAAAGGGCGCAGACATGGCTACACAGTGCACCCTTAGTACTTGTCCTAATATACAGGGGACCCTGACATGGCTACACAGTGCACCCTTAGTACTTGTCCTAATATATAGGGGACCCAGACATGACTACACAGTGCACCCTAATGCTTGTGCTAATACACAGGGGACCCAGACATGACTACACAGTACACCCTTAGTACTTGTCCTAATATATAGGGGACCAGACATGGCTACACAGTGCCCCCTTAGTACTTGTCCTAATATACAGGGGGCCCAGACATGGCTATACAGGGCACCCTTCGTACTTATCCTAATATACAGGAGACCCAGACATGACTACACAGTGCACCCTTAGTACTTGTCCTAATATATAGGAGACCCAGACATGGCTACAGAGTGCACCCTTAGTACTTATCCTAATATATAGGGACTCAGACATGGCTACACAGTGCACCCTTAGTACTTGTCCTAATATATAGGGGACCCAGACATGACTACACAGTGCACCCTAATGCTTGTCCTAATATGCAAGGGACCAAGACATGGCTACACAGTGCACGCTTAGTACTTGTCCTAATATATAGGAGACCAGATATGGCTACACAGTGCACCCTTAGTACTTGTCCTAATATATAGGAGACCAGACATGGCTACACAGTGCACCCTTAGTACTTGTCCTAATATACAGGAGACCCAGACATGACTACACAGTGCACCCTTAGTACTTGTCCTAATATATAAGGGACCCAGACATGACTACACAGTGCACCCTAATGCTTGTCCTAATACACAGGGGACCCAGACATGACTACACAGTGCACCCTTAGTACTTGTCCTAATATATAGGGGACCAGACATGGCTACACAGTACACCCTTAGTACTTGTCCTAATATATAGGGGACCCAGACATGACTACACAGTGCACCCTTAGTACTTGTCCTAATATATAGGGGACCAGACATGGCTACACAGTGCACCCTTAGTACTTGTCCTAATATATAGGGGACCCAGACATGACTACACACTGCACCCTTAGTACTTATCCTAATATATAGGGGACCAGACATGGCTACACAGTACACCCTTAGTACTTGTCCTAATATATAGGGGACCCAGACATGGCCACACAGTGCACCCTTAGTTCTTGTCCTAATATGCAGGGGACCCAGACATGGCTACACAGTGCACCCTTAGTACTTGTCCTAATATATAGGAGACCAGATATGGCTATACAGTGCACCCTTAGTACTTGTCCTAATATATAGGAGACCAGACATGGCTCCACAGGGCACAGTTAGTACTTGTCCTAATATATAGGAGACCAGATATGGGTACACAGTGCACCCTTAGTACTTGTCCTAATATGCAGGGGACCCAGACATGGCTACACAGTGCACCCTTAGTACTTGTCCTAATATATAGGAGACCCAGACATGGCTACACAGTGCACCCTTAGTACTTGTCCTAATATACAGGAGACCCAGACATGACTACACAGTGCACCCTTAGTACTTGTCCTAATATACAGGGGGCCCAGACATGACTACACAGTGCACCCTTAGTACTTGTCCTAATATATCGGAGACCCAATATGGCTACACAGTGCACCCTTAGTACTTGTCCTAATATGCAGGGGACCCAGACATGGCTACACAGTGCACCCTTAGTACTTGTCCTAATATATCGGAGACCCAATATGGCTACACAGTGCACCCTTAGTACTTGGCCTAATATATAAGGGACCAGATATGGCTACACAGTGCACCCTTAGTACTTGTCCGAATATATAGGAGACGAGACATGGCTACACAGTGCACCCTTAGTACTTGTCCTAATATGCAGGGGACCAAGACATAGCTACACAGTGCACCCTTAGTACTTGTCCTAATATGCAGGGGACCCAGACATGGCTACATAGTGCACCCTTAGTACTTGTTCTAATACATAAGGGGCGCAGACATGGCTACACAATACAGCCTTAGTACTTGTCCTAATATGCAGGGGACCCAGACGTGGCTACATAGTGCACCCTTAGTACTTGTCCTAATATATAGGAGACCTGATATGGCTACATAGTGCACCCTTAGTGCTTGTCCTAATATATAGGGGACCTAGACATGGCTACACAGTGCACCCTAAGTACTTGTCCTAATATATAGAGGACTCAGACATGGCTACACAGTGCACCCTTAGTACTTGTCTTAATATGCAGGGGACCAAGACATGGCTTCACAATGCACCCTTAGTACTTGTCCTAATATGCAGGGGAACAAAGACATGGCTACACAGTGCACCCTTAGTACTTGTTCTAATATATAGGGGACCCAGACATAGCTACACAGTGCACCCTTAGTACTTGTCCTAATATGCAGGGGAACAAAGACATGGCTACACAGTGCACCCTTAGTACTTGTCCTAATATATAGGAGACCCAGACATGGCTACACAGTCCACCCTTAGTACTTGTCCCAATATATAGGGGACCCAGACATGGCTACACAGTGCACCCTTAGTACTTGTCCTAATATGTAGGGGACCCAGACATGACTACACAGTGCACCCTAATGCTTGTCCTAATACACAGGGGACCCAGACATGACTACACAGTACACCCTTAGTACTTGTCCTAATATATAGGGGACCAGACATGGCTACACAGTGCACCCTTAGTACTTGTCCTAATATATAGGGGACCCAGACATGACTACACAGTGCACCCTTAGTACTTGTCCTAATATATAGGGGACCAGACATGGCTACACAGTACACCCTTAGTACTTGTCCTAATATATAGGGGACCCAGACATGGCTGCACAGTGCACCCTTAGTACTTGTCCTAATATATAGGGGACCAGACATGGCTACACAGTGCACCCTTAGTACTTGTCCTAATATATAGGGGACCAAACATGGCTACACAGTACACCCTTAGTACTTGTCCTAATATATAGGGGACCAGGCATGGCTACACAGTGCCCCCTTAGTACTTGTCCTAATATACAGGGGGCCCAGACATGACTACACAGTGCACCCTAATGCTTGTCCTAATACACAGGGGACCCAGACATGACTACACAGTACACCCTTAGTACTTGTCCTAATATATAGGGGACCAGACATGGCTACACAGTGCACCCTTAGTACTTGTCCTAATATATAGGGGACCAGACATGGCTACACAGTACACCCTTAGTACTTGTCCTAATATATAGGGGACCCAGACATGGCTGCACAGTGCACCCTTAGTACTTGTCCTAATATATAGGGGACCAGACATGGCTACACAGTGCACCCTTAGTACTTGTCCTAATATATAGGGGACCAAACATGGCTACACAGTACACCCTTAGTACTTGTCCTAATATATAGGGGACCAGGCATGGCTACACAGTGCCCCCTTAGTACTTGTCCTAATATGCAGGGGACCCAGACATGGCTACACAGTTCACCCTTAGTACTTGTCCTAATATATAGGAGACCCAGACATGGCTACACAGTGCACCCTTAGTACTTGTCCTAATATATAGGAGACCCAGACATGACTACACAGTGCACCCTTAGTACTTGTCCTAATATATAGGAGACCCAGACATGACTACACAGTGCACCCTTAGTACTTATCCTAATATATAGGGACTCAGACATGGCTACACAGTGCACCCTTAGTACTTGTCCTAATATGTAGGGGACCCAGACATGACTACACAGTGCACCCTAATGCTTGTCCTAATATGCAGGGGACCAAGACATGGCTACACAGTGCACGCTTAGTACTTGTCCTAATATATAGGAGACCAGATATGGCTACACAGTGCACCCTTAGTACTTGTCCTAATATATAGGGGACCAGACATGGCTACACAGTGCACCCTTAGTACTTGTCCTAATACATAGGGGACCAGACATGGCTACACAGTGCACCCTTAGTACTTGTCCTAATATATAGGGAACCCAGACATGACTACACAGTGCACCCTAATGCTTGTCCTACTACACAGGGGACCCAGACATGACTACACAGTACACCCTTAGTACTTGTCCTAATATATAGGGGACCAGACATGGCTACACAGTGCACCCTTAGTACTTGTCCTAATATATAGGGGACCCAGACATGACTACACAGTGCACCCTTAGTACTTGTCCTAATATATAGGGGACCAGACATGGCTACACAGTACACCCTTAGTACTTGTTCTAATATATAGGGGACCAGACATGGCTACACAGTGCACCCTTAGTACTTGTCCTAATATATAGGGGACCCAGACATGGCCACACAGTGCACCCTTAGTTCTTGTCCTAATATGCAGGGGAACAAAGACATGGCTACACAGTGCACCCTTAGTACTTGTCCTAATATGCAGGGGACCCAGACATGGCTACACAGTGCACCCTTAGTACTTGTCCTAATATATAGGAGACCAGATATGGCTACACAGTGCACCCTTAGTACTTGTCCTAATATATAGAGGACTCAGACATGGCTACACAGTGCACCCTTAGTACTTGTCCTAATATACAGAGGACCCAGACATGGCTACACAGTGCACCCTTAGTACTTGTTCTAATACATAAGGGGCGCAGACATGGCTACACAATACAGCCTTAGTACTTGTCCTAATATGCAGGGGAACAAAGACATGGCTACACAGTGCACCCTTAGTACTTGTCCTAACATACAGGAGACCCAGACATGGCTACACAGTGCACCCTTAGTACTTGTCCTAATATGTAGGGGACCCAGACATGACTACACAGTGCACCCTAATGCTTGTCCTAATACACAGGGGACCCAGACATGACTACACAGTACACCCTTAGTACTTGTCCTAATATATAGGGGACCAGACATGGCTACACAGTGCCCCCTTAGTACTTGTCCTAATATACAGGGGGCCCAGACATGGCTACACAATGCACCCTTAGTACTTATCCTAATATACAGGAGACCCAGACATGACTACACAGTGCACCCTTAGTACTTGTCCTAATATATAGGAGACCCAGACATGGCTACACAGTGCACCCTTAGTACTTGTCCTAATATATAGGGGACCCAGACATGACAACACAGTGCACCCTTAGTACTTGTCCTAATATATAGGGGACCAGACATGGCTACACAGTGCACCCTTAGTACTTGTCCTAATATATAGGGGACCCAGACAAAGCCACACAGTGCACCCTTAGTACTTGTCCTAATATGCAGGGGAACAAGGACATGGCTACACAGTGCACCCTTAGTACTTGTCCTAACATGCAGGGGACCCAGACATGGCTACACAGTGCACCCTTAGTACTTGTCCTAATATATCGGAGACCAGATATGGCTACACAGTGCACCCTTAGTACTTGTCCTAATATATAGGAGACCAGATATGGCTACACAGTGCACCCTTAGTACTTGTCCTAATATACAGAGGACCCAGACATGGCTACACAGTGCACCCTCAGTACTTGTTCTAATACATAAGGGGCGCAGACATGGCTACACAATACAGCCTTAGTACTTGTCCTAATATGCAGGGGAACAAAGACATGGCTACACAGTGCACCCTTAGTACTTGTCCTAACATACAGGAGACCCAGACATGGCTACACAGTGCACCCTTAGTACTTGTCCTAATATATAGGGGACCCAGACATGGCTACACAGTGCACCCTTAGTACTTATCCTAATATATAGGGACTCAGACATGGCTACACAGTGCTCCCTTAGTACTTGTCGTAATACATAGGGATCCAGACGTGGCTACACAGTGCACCCTTAGTACTTGTTCTACTACATAAAGGGCGCAGACATGGCTACACAGTGCACCCTTAGTACTTGTCCTAATATACAGGGGACCCTGACATGGCTACACAGTGCACCCTTAGTACTTGTCCTAATATATAGGGGACCCAGACATGACTACACAGTGCACCCTAATGCTTGTGCTAATACACAGGGGACCCAGACATGACTACACAGTACACCCTTAGTACTTGTCCTAATATATAGGGGACCAGACATGGCTACACAGTGCCCCCTTAGTACTTGTCCTAATATACAGGGGGCCCAGACATGGCTATACAGGGCACCCTTAGTACTTATCCTAATATACAGGAGACCCAGACATGACTACACAGTGCACCCTTAGTACTTGTCCTAATATATAGGAGACCCAGACATGGCTACAGAGTGCACCCTTAGTACTTATCCTAATATATAGGGACTCAGACATGGCTACACAGTGCACCCTTAGTACTTGTCCTAATATATAGGGGACCCAGACATGACTACACAGTGCACCCTAATGCTTGTCCTAATATGCAAGGGACCAAGACATGGCTACACAGTGCACGCTTAGTACTTGTCCTAATATATAGGAGACCAGATATGGCTACACAGTGCACCCTTAGTACTTGTCCTAATATATAGGAGACCAGACATGGCTACACAGTGCACCCTTAGTACTTGTCCTAATATACAGGAGACCCAGACATGACTACACAGTGCACCCTTAGTACTTGTCCTAATATATAAGGGACCCAGACATGACTACACAGTGCACCCTAATGCTTGTCCTAATACACAGGGGACCCAGACATGACTACACAGTGCACCCTTAGTACTTGTCCTAATATATAGGGGACCAGACATGGCTACACAGTAAACCCTTAGTACTTGTCCTAATATATAGGGGACCCAGACATGACTACACAGTGCACCCTTAGTACTTGTCCTAATATATAGGGGACCAGACATGGCTACACAGTGCACCCTTAGTACTTGTCCTAATATATAGGGGACCCAGACATGACTACACACTGCACCCTTAGTACTTATCCTAATATATAGGGGACCAGACATGGCTACACAGTACACCCTTAGTACTTGTCCTAATATATAGGGGACCCAGACATGGCCACACAGTGCACCCTTAGTTCTTGTCCTAATATGCAGGGGAACAAAGACATGGCTACACAGTGCACCCTTAGTACTTGTCCTAATATGCAGGGGACCCAGACATGGCTACACAGTGCACCCTTAGTACTTGTCCTAATATATAGGAGACCAGATATGGCTATACAGTGCACCCTTAGTACTTGTCCTAATATATAGGAGACCAGACATGGCTCAACAGGGCACAGTTAGTACTTGTCCTAATATATAGGAGACCAGATATGGGTACACAGTGCACCCTTAGTACTTGTCCTAATATGCAGGGGACCCAGACATGGCTACACAGTGCACCCTTAGTACTTGTCCTAATATATAGGAGACCCAGACATGGCTACACAGTGCACCCTTAGTACTTGTCCTAATATACAGGAGACCCAGACATGACTACACAGTGCACCCTTAGTACTTGTCCTAATATACAGGGGGCCCAGACATGACTACACAGTGCACCCTTAGTACTTGTCCTAATATATCGGAGACCCAATATGGCTACACAGTGCACCCTTAGTACTTGTCCTAATATGCAGGGGACCCAGACATGGCTACACAGTGCACCCTTAGTACTTGTCCTAATATATCGGAGACCCAATATGGCTACACAGTGCACCCTTAGTACTTGGCCTAATATATAAGGGACCAGATATGGCTACACAGTGCACCCTTAGTACTTGTCCTAATATATAGGAGACGAGACATGGCTACACAGTGCACCCTTAGTACTTGTCCTAATATGCAGGGGACCAAGACATAGCTACACAGTGCACCCTTAGTACTTGTCCTAATATGCAGGGGACCCAGACATGGCTACATAGTGCACCCTTAGTACTTGTTCTAATACATAAGGGGCGCAGACATGGCTACACAATACAGCCTTAGTACTTGTCCTAATATGCAGGGGACCCAGACGTGGCTACATAGTGCACCCTTAGTACTTGTCCTAATATATAGGAGACCTGATATGGCTACATAGTGCACCCTTAGTGCTTGTCCTAATATATAGGGGACCTAGACATGGCTACACAGTGCACCCTAAGTACTTGTCCTAATATATAGAGGACTCAGACATGGCTACACAGTGCACCCTTAGTACTTGTCTTAATATGCAGGGGACCAAGACATGGCTTCACAATGCACCCTTAGTACTTGTCCTAATATGCAGGGGAACAAAGACATGGCTACACAGTGCACCCTTAGTACTTGTTCTAATATATAGGGGACCCAGACATAGCTACACAGTGCACCCTTAGTACTTGTCCTAATATGCAGGGGAACAAAGACATGGCTACACAGTGCACCCTTAGTACTTGTCCTAATATATAGGAGACCCAGACATGGCTACACAGTCCACCCTTAGTACTTGTCCCAATATATAGGGGACCCAGACATGGCTACACAGTGCACCCTTAGTACTTGTCCTAATATGTAGGGGACCCAGACATGACTACACAGTGCACCCTAATGCTTGTCCTAATACACAGGGGACCCAGACATGACTACACAGTACACCCTTAGTACTTGTCCTAATATATAGGGGACCAGACATGGCTACACAGTGCACCCTTAGTACTTGTCCTAATATATAGGGGACCCAGACATGACTACACAGTGCACCCTTAGTACTTGTCCTAATATATAGGGGACCAGACATGGCTACACAGTACACCCTTAGTACTTGTCCTAATATATAGGGGACCAGACATGGCTGCACAGTGCACCCTTAGTACTTGTCCTAATATATAGGGGACCAGACATGGCTACACAGTGCACCCTTAGTACTTGTCCTAATATATAGGGGACCAAACATGGCTACACAGTACACCCTTAGTACTTGTCCTAATATATAGGGGACCAGGCATGGCTACACAGTGCCCCCTTAGTACTTGTCCTAATATACAGGGGGCCCAGACATGACTACACAGTGCACCCTAATGCTTGTCCTAATACACAGGGGACCCAGACATGACTACACAGTACACCCTTAGTACTTGTCCTAATATATAGGGGACCAGACATGGCTACACAGTGCACCCTTAGTACTTGTCCTAATATATAGGGGACCAGACATGGCTACACAGTACACCCTTAGTACTTGTCCTAATATATAGGGGACCCAGACATGGCTGCACAGTGCACCCTTAGTACTTGTCCTAATATATAGGGGACCAGACATGGCTACACAGTGCACCCTTAGTACTTGTCCTAATATATAGGGGACCAAACATGGCTACACAGTACACCCTTAGTACTTGTCCTAATATATAGGGGACCAGGCATGGCTACACAGTGCCCCCTTAGTACTTGTCCTAATATGCAGGGGACCCAGACATGGCTACACAGTTCACCCTTAGTACTTGTCCTAATATATAGGAGACCCAGACATGGCTACACAGTGCACCCTTAGTACTTGTCCTAATATATAGGAGACCCAGACATGACTACACAGTGCACCCTTAGTACTTGTCCTAATATATAGGAGACCCAGACATGACTACACAGTGCACCCTTAGTACTTATCCTAATATATAGGGACTCAGACATGGCTACACAGTGCACCCTTAGTACTTGTCCTAATATGTAGGGGACCCAGACATGACTACACAGTGCACCCTAATGCTTGTCCTAATATGCAGGGGACCAAGACATGGCTACACAGTGCACGCTTAGTACTTGTCCTAATATATAGGAGACCAGATATGGCTACACAGTGCACCCTTAGTACTTGTCCTAATATATAGGGGACCAGACATGGCTACACAGTGCACCCTTAGTACTTGTCCTAATACATAGGGGACCAGACATGGCTACACAGTGCACCCTTAGTACTTGTCCTAATATATAGGGAACCCAGACATGACTACACAGTGCACCCTAATGCTTGTCCTACTACACAGGGGACCCAGACATGACTACACAGTACACCCTTAGTACTTGTCCTAATATATAGGGGACCAGACATGGCTACACAGTGCACCCTTAGTACTTGTCCTAATATATAGGGGACCCAGACATGACTACACAGTGCACCCTTAGTACTTGTCCTAATATATAGGGGACCAGACATGGCTACACAGTACACCCTTAGTACTTGTTCTAATATATAGGGGACCAGACATGGCTACACAGTGCACCCTTAGTACTTGTCCTAATATATAGGGGACCCAGACATGGCCACACAGTGCACCCTTAGTTCTTGTCCTAATATGCAGGGGAACAAAGACATGGCTACACAGTGCACCCTTAGTACTTGTCCTAATATGCAGGGGACCCAGACATGGCTACACAGTGCACCCTTAGTACTTGTCCTAATATATAGGAGACCAGATATGGCTACACAGTGCACCCTTAGTACTTGTCCTAATATATAGAGGACTCAGACATGGCTACACAGTGCACCCTTAGTACTTGTCCTAATATACAGAGGACCCAGACATGGCTACACAGTGCACCCTTAGTACTTGTTCTAATACATAAGGGGCGCAGACATGGCTACACAATACAGCCTTAGTACTTGTCCTAATATGCAGGGGAACAAAGACATGGCTACACAGTGCACCCTTAGTACTTGTCCTAACATACAGGAGACCCAGACATGGCTACACAGTGCACCCTTAGTACTTGTCCTAATATGTAGGGGACCCAGACATGACTACACAGTGCACCCTAATGCTTGTCCTAATACACAGGGGACCCAGACATGACTACACAGTACACCCTTAGTACTTGTCCTAATATATAGGGGACCAGACATGGCTACACAGTGCCCCCTTAGTACTTGTCCTAATATACAGGGGGCCCAGACATGGCTACACAATGCACCCTTAGTACTTATCCTAATATACAGGAGACCCAGACATGACTACACAGTGCACCCTTAGTACTTGTCCTAATATATAGGAGACCCAGACATGGCTACACAGTGCACCCTTAGTACTTGTCCTAATATATAGGAGACCAGACATGGCTACACAGTGCACCCTTAGTACTTGTCCTAATATGTAGGGGACCCAGACATGACTACACAGTGCACCCTAATGCTTGTCCTAATACACAGGGGACCCAGACATGACTACACAGTACACCCTTAGTACTTGTCCTAATATATAGGGGACCAGACATGGCTACACAGTGCACCCTTAGTACTTGTCCTAATATATAGGGGACCCAGACATGGCTACACAGTGCACCCTTAGTACTTGTCCTAATATATAGGGGACCAGACATGGCTACACAGTACACCCTTAGTACTTGTCCTAATATATAGTGGACCCAGACATGGCTACACAGTGCACCCTTAGTACTTGTCCTAATATATAGGGGACCAGACATGGCTACACAGTGCACCCTTAGTACTTGTCCTAATATATAGGGGACCCAGACATGACTACACAGTGCACCCTTAGTTCTTGTCCTAATATATAGGGGACCAGACATGGCTACACAGTACACCCTTAGTACTTATCCTAATATATAGGGGACCAGACATGGCTACACAGTGCACCCTTAGTACTTGTCCTAATATATAGGGGACCCAGACATGGCCACACAGTGCACCCTTAGTACTTGTCCTAATATGCAGGGGAACAAAGACATGCCTACACAGTGCACCCTTAGTACTTGTCCTAATATGCAGGGGACCCAGACATGGCTACACAGTGCACCCTTAGTACCTGTCCTAATATATAGGAGACCAGATATGCCTACACAGTGCACCCTTAGTACTTGTCCTAATATATAGGAGACCAGATATGGCTACACAGTGCACCCTTAGTACTTGTCCTAATATATAGAGGACTCAGACATGGCTACACAGTGCACCCTTAGTACTTGTCCTAATATACAGAGGACCCAGACATGGCTACACAGTGCACCCTTAGTACTTGTTCTAATACATAAGGGGCGCAGACATGGCTACACAATACAGCCTTAGTACTTGTCCTAATATGCAGGGGAACAAAGACATGGCTACACAGTGCACCCTTAGTACTTGTCCTAATATGCAGGGGACCAAGACATGGCTACACAGTGCACCCTTAGTACTTGTCCTAACATACAGGAGACCCAGACATGGCTACACAGTGCACACTTAGTACATGTCCTAATATATAGGGGACCCGGACATAGCTACACAGTGCACCCTTAGTACTTGTCCTAATATATAGGGGACCCAGACATGGCTACACAGTGCACCCTTAGTACTTATCCTAATATATAGGGACTCAGACATGGCTACACAGTGCACCCTTAGTACTTATCCTAATATATAGGGACTCAGACATGACTACACAGTGCACCCTTAGTACTTCTCCTAATATATAAGGGACCAGACATGGCTACACAGTGCACTCTTAGTACTTGTCCTAATATATGTATGGGACTCAGATATGGCTACACAGTGCACCCTTAGTACTTGTTCTAATACATAAGGGGCGCAGACATGGCTACACAGTGCACCCTTAGTACTTGTCCTAATATATAGGGACCCAGACATGACTACACAGTGCACCCTTAGTACTTGTCCTAATATATAGGAGACCAGATATGGGTACACAGTGCAACCTTGGTAATTGTCCTAATATATAGGAGACCAGATATGGGTACAACGCGCACCCTTAGTACTTGTCCTAATATGTAGGAGACCAGACATGGCTACACAGTGCACCCTTAGTACGTGTCCTAATATATAGGGGCCCAGACATGACTACACAGTGAACCATTAGTACTTGTCCTAATATATAGGGGCCCAGACATGGCTACACAGTGCATCGTTAGTACTTGTCCTAATATATAGGGCCCTGGCATGACTACACAGTGCACCGTTAGTACTAGTCCTAGTATAGAGGGGACCGAGACATGACTACACAGTGAACCCTTAGTACTTGTCCTAATATATAGGGACCCAGACATGGCTACACAGTGCACCATTAGTACTTGTCCTAATATATCAGGACCCAGACATGGCTACACAGTGCACCCTTAGTACTTGTCCTAATATATAGAAGACCCAGACATAAGTACACAGTGCACCCTTAGTACTTGTCCTAATATATATGGGGACCAAGACGTGGCTACACAGTGCACCCTTAGTACTTGTCCTAATATATATGGGGACCAAGACATGACTACATAGTGCACCCTTAGTACTTGTCCTAATATACAGGGGACCCAGACATAGCTACACAGTGCACCCTTAGTACTTGTCCTAATATATATGGGACCCAGACATGACTACACAGAGCACCGTTAGTACTTGTCCTAATATGTAGGGGACCCAGACATGACTACACAGTGCACCCTTAGTACTTGTCCTAATATACAGGGGACCAAGACATAGCTGGACACTGCACCCTTAGTACTTGTCCTAATATATATGGGACCCAGACATGACTACAGAGTGCACCCTTAGTACTACTCCTAATATATAGGGGCCCAGACATGACTATACAGTGAACCATTAGTACTAGTCCTAGTATAGAGGGGACCGAGACATGACTACACAGTGAACCCTTAGTACTTGTCCTAATATATAGGGACCCAGACATGACTACACAGTACACCCTTAGTACTTGTCCTAATATATAGGGGCCCAGACATGACTATACAGTACAGCCTTAGTACTTGTCCTTATATATAGGGGCCAGACATGGCTACACAGTGCACCCTTAGAACTTGTCCTAATATATAGGGGCCCAGACATGACTACACAGTACACCCTTAGTACTTGTCCTTATATGTAGGGACCCAGACATGGCTACACAGTGCACTTTTAGTACTTGTCCTAATATATAGGGGCCCAGACATGACTACACAGTGAACCATTAGTACTTGTCCTAATATATAGGGGACCCAGACAGAGCTACACAGTGCACCCTTAGTACTTGTCCTAATATATAGTGGAACCCAGACATGACTACACAGAGCACCCTTAGTACTTGTCCTAATATATAGGGGACCCAGACATGACTACACAGTGCACCGTTAGTACTTGTCCTAATATACAGGGGACCAAGACATTGCTGGACACTGCACCCTTAGTACTTGTCCTAATATATATGGGACCCAGACATGACTACAGAGTGCACCCTTAGTACTTGTCCTAATATATAGGGGCCCAGACATGGCTACACAGGGCACCCTTTGTACTTGTCCTAATATACAGGGGACCCAGACATTACTTCACAGCACACCCTTAGAGCTTGTCCAAATATATAGGAGCCCAGACATGACTATACAGTGCACCCTTAGTACTTGTCCTAATATATAGGGGACCCAGAGATGACTACACAGTGCACCCTTAGTACTTGTCCTAATATATAGGGGACCCAGACATGACTACACAGAACACCCTTAGTACTTGTCCTAATATATAGGGGCACAGACATGACTACATAGTGCACCCTTAGTGCTTGTCCTAATATACAGGGGACCCAGACATAGCTACACAGTGCACCCTAAGTACTTGTCCTAATATATAGGAGACCCAGACATGGCTGCACAGTGCACCCTTAGAACTACTCCTAAATTATAGGGGCCCAGACTTGACTATACAGTACACCCTTAGTACTTGTCCTTATATAAAGGGGCCCAGACATGACTACACAGTGCACCCTTAGTACTTGTCCTAATATATAGGGGCCCAGTCATGACTACACAGTGAACCATTAGTACTTGTCCTAATATATAGGGGCAAGACATGGCTACACAGTGCACCGTTAGTACTAGTCCTAATATATAGGGGCCCAGACATGACTACACAGCGCATCGTTAGTACTAGTCCTAGTATAGAGTGGACCGAGACATGACTACACAGTGAACCCTTAGTACTTGTCCTAATATATAGGGACCCAGACATGGCTTCACAGTGCACCGTTAGTACTTGTCCTAATATATCAGGACCCAGACATGGCTACACACCGCACCCTTAGTACTTGTCCTAATATATAGAGGACCCAGACATGACTACACAGTACACCCTTAGTACTTGTCCTTATATATAGGGGCCAGACATGGCTACACAGTGCACCCTTAGTACTTGTCCTAATATATAGGGGCCCAGACATGACTACACAGTACACCCTTAGTAGTTGTCCTTATATATAGGGACCCAGAAATGGCTACACAGTGCACCCTTAGAAATTGTCCTAATATATAGGGGCCCAGACATGACTACACAGTGAACCATTAGTACTTGTCCTAATATATAGGGGACCCAGACATAGCTACACAGTGCACCCTTAGTACTTGTCCTAATATATATGGGACCCAGACATGACTACACAGAGCACCCTTAGTACTTGTCCTAATATATAGGGGACCCAGACATGACTACACAGTGCAACCTTAGTACTTGTCCTAATATATAGGGGACCCAGACATGACTACACAGTGCACCCTTAGTACTTGTCCTAATATATATGGGACCCAGACATGACTACAGAGTGCACCTTTAGTACTTGTCCTAATATATAGGGGCCCAGACATGGCTACACAGGGCACCCTTTGTACTTGTCCTAATATATAGGGGACCCAGACATTACTTCACAGCACACCCTTAGAGCTTGTCCTAATATATAGGAGCCCAGACATGACTATACAGTGCACCTTTAGTACTTGTCCTAATATATAGGGGACCCAGACATGACTACACAGAGCAACCTTAGTACTTGTCCTAATATATAGTGGCACAGACATGACTACACAGTGCACCCTTAGTGCTTGTCCTAATATATAGGAGACCCAGACATGGCTGCACAGTGCACCCTTAGTACTACTCCTAATATATATAGGGGCCCAGACTTGACTATACAGTACACCCTTAGTACTTGTCCTTATATAAAGGGGCCCAGACATGACTACACAGTGCACCCATAGTACTTGTCCTAATATATAGGGGCCCAGTCATGACTACACAGTGAACCATTAGTACTTGTCCTAATATATAGGGGCAAGACATCGCTACACAGTGCACCGTTAGTACTAGTCCTAATATATAGGGGCCCAGACATGACTACACAGCGCATCGTTAGTACTAGTCCTAGTATAGAGGGGACCGACACATGACTACACAGTGAACCCTTAGTACTTGTCCTTATATATAGGGGCCCAGACATGGCTACACAGTGAACCATTAGTACTTGTCTTAATATATAGGGGCCCAGACATGGCTACACAGTGCATCGTTAGTACTTGTCCTAATATATAGGGCCCAGACATGACTGCACAGTGCACCGTTAGTACTAGTCCTAATATATAGGGGGCCAGACATGACTACACAGCGCATCGTTAGTACTAGTCCTAGTATAGAGGGGACCGAGACATGACTACACAGTGCACCGTAAGTACTTGTCCTAATATATCAGGACCCAGACATAGCTACACAGTGCACCCTTAGTACTTGTCCTATTATATAGGGGCACAGACATGACTACACAGTGCACCCTTAGTGCTTGTCCTAATATACAGGGGACCCAGACATAGCTACACAGTGCACCCTTAGTACTTGTCCTAATATATAGGAGACCCAGACATGGCTGCACAGTGCACCCTTAGTACTACTCCTAATATATAGGGGCCCAGACTTGACTATACAGTGAACCATTAGTACTTGTCCTAATATATAGGGGCAAGACATGGCTACACAGTGCACCGTTAGTACTAGTCCTAATATATAGGGGCCCAGACATGACTACACAGCGCATCGTTATTACTAGTCCTAGTATAGAGGGGACCGAGACATGACTACACAGTGAACCCGTAGTACTTGTCCTAATATATAGGGACCCAGACATGGCTACACAGTGCACCGTTAGTACTTGTCCTAATATATCAGGACCCAGAAATGGCTACACACCGCACCCTTAGTACTTGTCCTAATATATAGAGGACCCAGACATGACTACACAGTACACCCTTAGTACTTGTCCTAATATATAGGGGCCCAGACATGACTATACAGTACAGCCTTAGTACTTGTCCTTTTATATAGGGGCCAGACATGGCTACACAGTGCACCCTTAGTACTTGTCCTAATATATTGGGGCCCAGACATGACTACACAGTACACCCTTAGTACTTGTCCTTATATATAGGGACCCAGACATGGCTACACAGTGCACCCTTAGTACTTGTCCTAATATATAGGGGCCCAGACATGACTACACAGTGAACCATTAGTACTTGTCCTAATATATAGGGGACCCAGACATAGCTACACAGTGCACCCTTAGTACTTGTCCTAATATATACGGGACCCAGACATGACTACACAGAGCACCCTTAGTACTTGTCCTAATATATAGGGGACCCAGACATGACTACACAGTGCACCCTTAGTACTTGTCCTAATATACAGGAGACCAAGACATAGCTGGACACTGCACCCTTAGTACTTGTCCTAATATATATGGGACCCAGACATGACTACAGAGTGCACCTTTAGTACTTGTCCTAATATATAGGGGCCCAGACATGGCTACACAGGGCACCCTTTGTGCTTGTCCTAATATATAGGGGACCCAGACATGACTTCACAGCACACCCTTAGAGCTTGTCCTAATATATAGGAGCCCAGACATGACTATACAGTGCACCTTTAGTACTTGTCCTAATATATAGGGGACCCAGAGATGACTACACAGTGCACCCTTAGTACTTGTCCTAATATATAGGGGACCCGGACATGACTACACAGAGCACCCTTAGTACTTGTCCTAATATATAGGAGCCCAGACATGACTATACAGTGCACCTTTAGTACTTGTCCTAATATATAGGGGACCCAGAGATGACTACACAGTGCACCCTTAGTACTTGTCCTAATATATAGGGGACCCGGACATGACTACACAGAGCACCCTTAGTACTTGTCCTAATATATAGGGGCACAGACATGACTACACAGTGAACCCTTAGTACTTGTCCTAATATATAGGGACCCAGACATGGCTACACAGTGCACCCTTAGTACTTGTCCTAATATATAGGGGACCCGGACATGACTACACAGAGCACCCTTAGTACTTGTCCTAATATATAGGGGCACAGACATGACTACACAGTGCACCCTTAGTGTTTGTCCTAATATACAGGGGACCCAGACATAGCTACACAGTGCACCCTTAGTACTTGTCCTAATATATAGGAGACCCAGACATGGCTGCACAGTGCAAGCTTAGTACTACTCCTAATATATAGGGGCCCAGACATGACCATATAGTACACCCTTAGTACTTGTCCTTATATAAAGGGGCCCAGACATGACTACACAGTGCACCCTTAGTACTTGTCCTAATATATAGGGGCCCAGTCATGACTACACAGTGAACCATTAGTACTTGTCCTAATATATAGGGGAAAGACATGGCTACACAGTGCACCTTTAGTACTAGTCCTAATATATAGGGGCCCAGACATGACTATACAGTACACCCTTAGTACTTGTACTAATATATAGGGGCCCAGACATGGCTACACAGTGCATCGTTAGTACTTGTCTTAATATATAGGGCCCAGACTTGACTGCACAGTGCACCGTTAGTACTAGTCCTAATATATAGGGGGCCAGACATGACTACACAGCGCATCGTTAGTACTAGTCCTAGTATAGAGGGGACCGAGACATGACTACACAGTGAACCCTTAGTACTTGTATATAGGGACCCAGACATGGCTACACAGTGCACCGTTAGTACTTGTCCTAATATATCAGGACCCAGACATGGCTATACACCGCACCCTTAGTACTTGTCCTAATATATAGGGGCCCAGACATGACTATACAGTACACCCTTAGTACTTGTTCTTATATATAGGGGGCCAGACATGGCTACGCAGTGAACCATTAGTACTTGTACTAATATATAGGGGCCCAGACATGGCTACACAGCGCATCGTTAGTACTTGTCCTAATATATAGGGCCCAGACATGACTGCACAGTGCACCGTTAGTACTAGTCCTAATATATAGGGGGCCAGACATGACTGCACAGCGCATCGTTAGTACTAGTCCTAGTATAGAGGGGACCGAGACATGACTACACAGTGAACCCTTAGTACTTGTCCTAATATATAGGGACCCAGACATGGCTACACAGTGCACCATTAGTACTTGTCCTAATATATCAGGACCCAGACCTGGCTACACAGTGCACCCTTAGTACTTGTCCTAATATATAGAGGACCCAGACATGACTACACAGTACACCCTTAGAACTTGTCCTAATATATAGGGGAACCAGACATGGCTACACAGTGCACCCTTAATGCTTGTCCTAATATATATGGGGAGCAAGACATGACTACACAGTGCACCCTTAGGGTTCAGTCAGACGGGCGTTTTTTCGCGCGATTTGCGGATCGCATGATGGATGCGCATCCGCAAATCGCGTGACCGCACCGGCAAATCGCCGGCAAATCGCCCGAAAATCTGCTCCTAGCCGCGTTTCATTAGAAACGGGCCGGAGCTGTCCAGCGCAGTGCATTCAATGGAGACGGCAATACAGCCATCTCCATTGAAAGCAATGCGCTGCGGGCGAGCCCGGGATGAATTGTCGGTAAGGGCTTAAATATATAAGCCCTTACCTGCAATGCATCCTAAAATGTGTAAAAATAAAAAAAAATTGTATACTCACCTTCTGTATACTCCACCTTCAGCCGGAGCTCCGAGCGGCCGTCCTGCAGTGGGTGTGAAGGGGGTGTGAGCCAGACCTGCCCCCTGATTGGCTCAGCGCTGAGCCAATCAGAGGCATGCCTCACTCACGCCCATTCATGAATTCATGAATGGATGTGAGTCAGACCTGCCCCTGATTGGCTCAGCGCTGAGAGGCAGCAGTCACTCACCCATTCATGAATTCATGAATGGGTGTGTGAGTGAAACCGGCCTCTGATTGGTCAGGCTGTGACCAATCATAGGCAGATCATTCAGCAGGCGGGGATTTTAAAGCCCCGCTGGCTGATAGTGCCGAGAAGCAGTTCAGGAGAACTGACAGCGGCCGCGGCTGGACTCCGGCTGCAGCGGAAAGGTGAGTATACAATTTTTTTAAATTTTAACACATTTTAGGATGAATTGCAGGGAAGGGTTTATATATTTAACCCCTTCCCGACAATTCACCCCGCGCACGCCGGCAGCCCATTGCTTTCAATGGAGCGGCTGTATTGCCGCTCCATTGAATTCAATGGGCAAACATCGTTCTTCTCTGTCACAGCTGTTACAGCTGTGGCAGAGAAGAATGATTTGTCTTCTATATGTTCTCAATGGGGTCGGCGCTGCTGCCGCCGGCCCCATTGAGCGCATATACAGAAGAGAACAGGAATCGCAGATCGCAGATAGGTGCGATCTGCGATTTTTTGTTCTATAATTTATCGGACGAGCGCATAAAAAGCGCTCATGTGTCCGATACCATTGCAAAGCAATGGTTTTAAAAAATCGCCGGACGCATGCGCATGCGCAAATCGCGGCTAAAAACGCCCGTCTGACTAAGGCCTCAGTACTTGTCCTAATATACAGGAGAACCAGACATAGCTACACAGTGCACCCTTAGTAATTGTCCTAATATATATGGGACCCAGACATGACTACACAGAGCACCCTTAGTACTTGTCCTAATATATAGGGGACCCAGACATGACTACACAGTGCACCCTTAGTACTTGTCCTAATATATAGGGGACCCAGACATGACTACACAGTGCACCCTTAGTACTTGTCCTAATATACAGGGGACCAAGACATAGCTAGACACTGCACCCTTAGTACTTGTCCCAATATATATGGGACCCAGACATGACTACAGAGTGCACCCTTAGTACTTGTCCTAATATATAGGCGCCCAGACATGACTACACAGGGCACCCTTAGTACTTGTCCTAATATATAGGCGCCCAGACATGACTACACAGTGCTCCCTTAGTACTTGTCCTAATATATAGGAGACCCAGACATGACTACACAGTGCACCCTTAGTACTTGTCCTAATATATAGGGGACCCAGACATGACTACACAGTGCACCCTAAGTACTTGTCCTAATATACAGGGGACCAAGACATAGCTAGACACTGCACCCTTAGTACTTGTCCTAATATATATGAGACCCAGACATGACTACACAGTGCACCCTTAGTACTTGTCCTAATATATAGGGGCCCAGACATGGCTACACAACGCATCGTTAGTACTAGTCCTAATATAGAGGGGACCGAGACATGACTACACAGTGAACCCTTAGTACTTGTCCTAATATATAGGGACCCAGACATGGCTACACAGTGCACCGTTAGTACTTGTCCCAATATATCAGGACCCAGACATGGCTACACAGTGCATCGTTAGTACTTGTCCTAATATATCAGGACCCAGATATGGCTGCACAGTGCACCCTTAGTACTTGTCCTTATATATAGGGGCCCAGACATGGCTACACAGTGCACCCTTAGTACGTGTCCTAATATATAGGGGCCCAGACATGACTACACAGTGAACCATTAGTACTTGTCCTAATATATAGTGGCTCAGACATGGCTACACAGTGCATCGTTAGTACTTGTCCTAATATATAGGGCCCAGACATGACTACACAGTGCACCGTTAGTACTAGTCGTAGTATAGAGGGGACCGAGACATGACTACACAGTGAACCCTTAGTACTTGTCCTAATATATAGGGCCCCAGACATGGCTACACAGTGCACCGTTAGTACTTGTCCTAATATATCAGGCCCAAGACATGGCTACACAGTGCACCGTTAGTACTTGTCCTAATATATCAGGACCCAGACATGACTACACAGTGCACCCTTAGTACTTGTCCTAATATATATGGGGCCCAGACATGACTACACAGCGCATCGTTAGTACTAGTCCTAGTATAGAGGGGACCGAGACATGACTACACAGTGAACCCGTAGTACTTGTCCTAATATATAGGGACCCAGACATGGCTACACAGTGCACCGTTAGTACTTGTCCTAATATATCAGGACCCAGAAATGGCTACACACCGCACCCTTAGTACTTGTCCTAATATATAGAGGACCCAGACATGACTACACAGTACACCCTTAGTACTTGTCCTAATATATAGGGGCCCAGACATGACTATACAGTACAGCCTTAGTACTTGTCCTTTTATATAGGGGCCAGACATGGCTACACAGTGCACCCTTAGTACTTGTCCTAATATATTGGGGCCCAGACATGACTACACAGTACACCCTTAGTACTTGTCCTTATATATAGGGACCCAGACATGGCTACACAGTGCACCCTTAGTACTTGTCCTAATATATAGGGGCCCAGACATGACTACACAGTGAACCATTAGTACTTGTCCTAATATATAGGGGACCCAGACATAGCTACACAGTGCACCCTTAGTACTTGTCCTAATATATACGGGACCCAGACATGACTACACAGAGCACCCTTAGTACTTGTCCTAATATATAGGGGACCCAGACATGACTACACAGTGCACCCTTAGTACTTGTCCTAATATACAGGAGACCAAGACATAGCTGGACACTGCACCCTTAGTACTTGTCCTAATATATATGGGACCCAGACATGACTACAGAGTGCACCTTTAGTACTTGTCCTAATATATAGGGGCCCAGACATGGCTACACAGGGCACCCTTTGTGCTTGTCCTAATATATAGGGGACCCAGACATGACTTCACAGCACACCCTTAGAGCTTGTCCTAATATATAGGAGCCCAGACATGACTATACAGTGCACCTTTAGTACTTGTCCTAATATATAGGGGACCCAGAGATGACTACACAGTGCACCCTTAGTACTTGTCCTAATATATAGGGGACCCGGACATGACTACACAGAGCACCCTTAGTACTTGTCCTAATATATAGGAGCCCAGACATGACTATACAGTGCACCTTTAGTACTTGTCCTAATATATAGGGGACCCAGAGATGACTACACAGTGCACCCTTAGTACTTGTCCTAATATATAGGGGACCCGGACATGACTACACAGAGCACCCTTAGTACTTGTCCTAATATATAGGGGCACAGACATGACTACACAGTGAACCCTTAGTACTTGTCCTAATATATAGGGACCCAGACATGGCTACACAGTGCACCCTTAGTACTTGTCCTAATATATAGGGGACCCGGACATGACTACACAGAGCACCCTTAGTACTTGTCCTAATATATAGGGGCACAGACATGACTACACAGTGCACCCTTAGTGTTTGTCCTAATATACAGGGGACCCAGACATAGCTACAGAGTGCACCCTTAGTACTTGTCCTAATATATAGGAGACCCAGACATGGCTGCACAGTGCAAGCTTAGTACTACTCCTAATATATAGGGGCCCAGACATGACCATATAGTACACCCTTAGTACTTGTCCTTATATAAAGGGGCCCAGACATGACTACACAGTGCACCCTTAGTACTTGTCCTAATATATAGGGGCCCAGTCATGACTACACAGTGAACCATTAGTACTTGTCCTAATATATAGGGGAAAGACATGGCTACACAGTGCACCTTTAGTACTAGTCCTAATATATAGGGGCCCAGACATGACTATACAGTACACCCTTAGTACTTGTACTAATATATAGGGGCCCAGACATGGCTACACAGTGCATCGTTAGTACTTGTCTTAATATATAGGGCCCAGACTTGACTGCACAGTGCACCGTTAGTACTAGTCCTAATATATAGGGGGCCAGACATGACTACACAGCGCATCGTTAGTACTAGTCCTAGTATAGAGGGGACCGAGACATGACTACACAGTGAACCCTTAGTACTTGTATATAGGGACCCAGACATGGCTACACAGTGCACCGTTAGTACTTGTCCTAATATATCAGGACCCAGACATGGCTATACACCGCACCCTTAGTACTTGTCCTAATATATAGGGGCCCAGACATGACTATACAGTACACCCTTAGTACTTGTTCTTATATATAGGGGGCCAGACATGGCTACGCAGTGAACCATTAGTACTTGTACTAATATATAGGGGCCCAGACATGGCTACACAGCGCATCGTTAGTACTTGTCCTAATATATAGGGCCCAGACATGACTGCACAGTGCACCGTTAGTACTAGTCCTAATATATAGGGGGCCAGACATGACTGCACAGCGCATCGTTAGTACTAGTCCTAGTATAGAGGGGACCGAGACATGACTACACAGTGAACCCTTAGTACTTGTCCTAATATATAGGGACCCAGACATGGCTACACAGTGCACCATTAGTACTTGTCCTAATATATCAGGACCCAGACCTGGCTACACAGTGCACCCTTAGTACTTGTCCTAATATATAGAGGACCCAGACATGACTACACAGTACACCCTTAGAACTTGTCCTAATATATAGGGGAACCAGACATGGCTACACAGTGCACCCTTAATGCTTGTCCTAATATATATGGGGAGCAAGACATGACTACACAGTGCACCCTTAGGGTTCAGTCAGACGGGCGTTTTTTCGCGCGATTTGCGGATCGCATGATGGATGCGCATCCGCAAATCGCGTGACCGCACCGGCAAATCGCCGGCAAATCGCCCGAAAATCTGCTCCTAGCCGCGTTTCATTAGAAACGGGCCGGAGCTGTCCAGCGCAGTGCATTCAATGGAGACGGCAATACAGCCATCTCCATTGAAAGCAATGCGCTGCGGGCGAGCCCGGGATGAATTGTCGGTAAGGGCTTAAATATATAAGCCCTTACCTGCAATGCATCCTAAAATGTGTAAAAATAAAAAAAAATTGTATACTCACCTTCTGTATACTCCACCTTCAGCCGGAGCTCCGAGCGGCCGTCCTGCAGTGGGTGTGAAGGGGGTGTGAGCCAGACCTGCCCCCTGATTGGCTCAGCGCTGAGCCAATCAGAGGCATGCCTCACTCACGCCCATTCATGAATTCATGAATGGATGTGAGTCAGACCTGCCCCTGATTGGCTCAGCGCTGAGAGGCAGCAGTCACTCACCCATTCATGAATTCATGAATGGGTGTGTGAGTGAAACCGGCCTCTGATTGGTCAGGCTGTGACCAATCATAGGCAGATCATTCAGCAGGCGGGGATTTTAAAGCCCCGCTGGCTGATAGTGCCGAGAAGCAGTTCAGGAGAACTGACAGCGGCCGCGGCTGGACTCCGGCTGCAGCGGAAAGGTGAGTATACAATTTTTTTAAATTTTAACACATTTTAGGATGAATTGCAGGGAAGGGTTTATATATTTAACCCCTTCCCGACAATTCACCCCGCGCACGCCGGCAGCCCATTGCTTTCAATGGAGCGGCTGTATTGCCGCTCCATTGAATTCAATGGGCAAACATCGTTCTTCTCTGTCACAGCTGTTACAGCTGTGGCAGAGAAGAATGATTTGTCTTCTATATGTTCTCAATGGGGTCGGCGCTGCTGCCGCCGGCCCCATTGAGCGCATATACAGAAGAGAACAGGAATCGCAGATCGCAGATAGGTGCGATCTGCGATTTTTTGTTCTATAATTTATCGGACGAGCGCATAAAAAGCGCTCATGTGTCCGATACCATTGCAAAGCAATGGTTTTAAAAAATCGCCGGACGCATGCGCATGCGCAAATCGCGGCTAAAAACGCCCGTCTGACTAAGGCCTCAGTACTTGTCCTAATATACAGGAGAACCAGACATAGCTACACAGTGCACCCTTAGTAATTGTCCTAATATATATGGGACCCAGACATGACTACACAGAGCACCCTTAGTACTTGTCCTAATATATAGGGGACCCAGACATGACTACACAGTGCACCCTTAGTACTTGTCCTAATATATAGGGGACCCAGACATGACTACACAGAGCACCCTTAGTACTTGTCCTAAAATATAGGGGACCCAGACATGACTACACAGTGCACCCTTAGTACTTGTCCTAATATATAGGGGACCCAGACATGACTACACAGTGCACCCTTAGTACTTGTCCTAATATACAGGGGACCAAGACATAGCTAGACACTGCACCCTTAGTACTTGTCCCAATATATATGGGACCCAGACATGACTACAGAGTGCACCCTTAGTACTTGTCCTAATATATAGGCGCCCAGACATGACTACACAGGGCACCCTTAGTACTTGTCCTAATATATAGGCGCCCAGACATGACTACACAGTGCTCCCTTAGTACTTGTCCTAATATATAGGAGACCCAGACATGACTACACAGTGCACCCTTAGTACTTGTCCTAATATATAGGGGACCCAGACATGACTACACAGTGCACCCTAAGTACTTGTCCTAATATACAGGGGACCAAGACATAGCTAGACACTGCACCCTTAGTACTTGTCCTAATATATATGAGACCCAGACATGACTACACAGTGCACCCTTAGTACTTGTCCTAATATATAGGGGCCCAGACATGGCTACACAACGCATCGTTAGTACTAGTCCTAATATAGAGGGGACCGAGACATGACTACACAGTGAACCCTTAGTACTTGTCCTAATATATAGGGACCCAGACATGGCTACACAGTGCACCGTTAGTACTTGTCCCAATATATCAGGACCCAGACATGGCTACACAGTGCATCGTTAGTACTTGTCCTAATATATCAGGACCCAGATATGGCTGCACAGTGCACCCTTAGTACTTGTCCTTATATATAGGGGCCCAGACATGGCTACACAGTGCACCCTTAGTACGTGTCCTAATATATAGGGGCCCAGACATGACTACACAGTGAACCATTAGTACTTGTCCTAATATATAGTGGCTCAGACATGGCTACACAGTGCACCCTTAGTACGTGTCCTAATATATAGGGCCCAGACATGACTACACAGTGCACCGTTAGTACTAGTCGTAGTATAGAGGGGACCGAGACATGACTACACAGTGAACCCTTAGTACTTGTCCTAATATATAGGGCCCCAGACATGGCTACACAGTGCACCGTTAGTACTTGTCCTAATATATCAGGCCCAAGACATGGCTACACAGTGCACCGTTAGTACTTGTCCTAATATATCAGGACCCAGACATGACTACACAGTGCACCCTTAGTACTTGTCCTAATATATATGGGGCCCAGACATGACTACACAGCGCATCGTTAGTACTAGTCCTAGTATAGAGGGGACCGAGACATGACTACACAGTGAACCCGTAGTACTTGTCCTAATATATAGGGACCCAGACATGGCTACACAGTGCACCGTTAGTACTTGTCCTAATATATCAGGACCCAGAAATGGCTACACACCGCACCCTTAGTACTTGTCCTAATATATAGAGGACCCAGACATGACTACACAGTACACCCTTAGTACTTGTCCTAATATATAGGGGCCCAGACATGACTATACAGTACAGCCTTAGTACTTGTCCTTTTATATAGGGGCCAGACATGGCTACACAGTGCACCCTTAGTACTTGTCCTAATATATTGGGGCCCAGACATGACTACACAGTACACCCTTAGTACTTGTCCTTATATATAGGGACCCAGACATGGCTACACAGTGCACCCTTAGTACTTGTCCTAATATATAGGGGCCCAGACATGACTACACAGTGAACCATTAGTACTTGTCCTAATATATAGGGGACCCAGACATAGCTACACAGTGCACCCTTAGTACTTGTCCTAATATATACGGGACCCAGACATGACTACACAGAGCACCCTTAGTACTTGTCCTAATATATAGGGGACCCAGACATGACTACACAGTGCACCCTTAGTACTTGTCCTAATATACAGGAGACCAAGACATAGCTGGACACTGCACCCTTAGTACTTGTCCTAATATATATGGGACCCAGACATGACTACAGAGTGCACCTTTAGTACTTGTCCTAATATATAGGGGCCCAGACATGGCTACACAGGGCACCCTTTGTGCTTGTCCTAATATATAGGGGACCCAGACATGACTTCACAGCACACCCTTAGAGCTTGTCCTAATATATAGGAGCCCAGACATGACTATACAGTGCACCTTTAGTACTTGTCCTAATATATAGGGGACCCAGAGATGACTACACAGTGCACCCTTAGTACTTGTCCTAATATATAGGGGACCCGGACATGACTACACAGAGCACCCTTAGTACTTGTCCTAATATATAGGAGCCCAGACATGACTATACAGTGCACCTTTAGTACTTGTCCTAATATATAGGGGACCCAGAGATGACTACACAGTGCACCCTTAGTACTTGTCCTAATATATAGGGGACCCGGACATGACTACACAGAGCACCCTTAGTACTTGTCCTAATATATAGGGGCACAGACATGACTACACAGTGAACCCTTAGTACTTGTCCTAATATATAGGGACCCAGACATGGCTACACAGTGCACCCTTAGTACTTGTCCTAATATATAGGGGACCCGGACATGACTACACAGAGCACCCTTAGTACTTGTCCTAATATATAGGGGCACAGACATGACTACACAGTGCACCCTTAGTGTTTGTCCTAATATACAGGGGACCCAGACATAGCTACACAGTGCACCCTTAGTACTTGTCCTAATATATAGGAGACCCAGACATGGCTGCACAGTGCAAGCTTAGTACTACTCCTAATATATAGGGGCCCAGACATGACCATATAGTACACCCTTAGTACTTGTCCTTATATAAAGGGGCCCAGACATGACTACACAGTGCACCCTTAGTACTTGTCCTAATATATAGGGGCCCAGTCATGACTACACAGTGAACCATTAGTACTTGTCCTAATATATAGGGGAAAGACATGGCTACACAGTGCACCTTTAGTACTAGTCCTAATATATAGGGGCCCAGACATGACTATACAGTACACCCTTAGTACTTGTACTAATATATAGGGGCCCAGACATGGCTACACAGTGCATCGTTAGTACTTGTCTTAATATATAGGGCCCAGACTTGACTGCACAGTGCACCGTTAGTACTAGTCCTAATATATAGGGGGCCAGACATGACTACACAGCGCATCGTTAGTACTAGTCCTAGTATAGAGGGGACCGAGACATGACTACACAGTGAACCCTTAGTACTTGTATATAGGGACCCAGACATGGCTACACAGTGCACCGTTAGTACTTGTCCTAATATATCAGGACCCAGACATGGCTATACACCGCACCCTTAGTACTTGTCCTAATATATAGGGGCCCAGACATGACTATACAGTACACCCTTAGTACTTGTTCTTATATATAGGGGGCCAGACATGGCTACGCAGTGAACCATTAGTACTTGTACTAATATATAGGGGCCCAGACATGGCTACACAGCGCATCGTTAGTACTTGTCCTAATATATAGGGCCCAGACATGACTGCACAGTGCACCGTTAGTACTAGTCCTAATATATAGGGGGCCAGACATGACTGCACAGCGCATCGTTAGTACTAGTCCTAGTATAGAGGGGACCGAGACATGACTACACAGTGAACCCTTAGTACTTGTCCTAATATATAGGGACCCAGACATGGCTACACAGTGCACCATTAGTACTTGTCCTAATATATCAGGACCCAGACCTGGCTACACAGTGCACCCTTAGTACTTGTCCTAATATATAGAGGACCCAGACATGACTACACAGTACACCCTTAGAACTTGTCCTAATATATAGGGGAACCAGACATGGCTACACAGTGCACCCTTAATGCTTGTCCTAATATATATGGGGAGCAAGACATGACTACACAGTGCACCCTTAGGGTTCAGTCAGACGGGCGTTTTTTCGCGCGATTTGCGGATCGCATGATGGATGCGCATCCGCAAATCGCGTGACCGCACCGGCAAATCGCCGGCAAATCGCCCGAAAATCTGCTCCTAGCCGCGTTTCATTAGAAACGGGCCGGAGCTGTCCAGCGCAGTGCATTCAATGGAGACGGCAATACAGCCATCTCCATTGAAAGCAATGCGCTGCGGGCGAGCCCGGGATGAATTGTCGGTAAGGGCTTAAATATATAAGCCCTTACCTGCAATGCATCCTAAAATGTGTAAAAATAAAAAAAAATTGTATACTCACCTTCTGTATACTCCACCTTCAGCCGGAGCTCCGAGCGGCCGTCCTGCAGTGGGTGTGAAGGGGGTGTGAGCCAGACCTGCCCCCTGATTGGCTCAGCGCTGAGCCAATCAGAGGCATGCCTCACTCACGCCCATTCATGAATTCATGAATGGATGTGAGTCAGACCTGCCCCTGATTGGCTCAGCGCTGAGAGGCAGCAGTCACTCACCCATTCATGAATTCATGAATGGGTGTGTGAGTGAAACCGGCCTCTGATTGGTCAGGCTGTGACCAATCATAGGCAGATCATTCAGCAGGCGGGGATTTTAAAGCCCCGCTGGCTGATAGTGCCGAGAAGCAGTTCAGGAGAACTGACAGCGGCCGCGGCTGGACTCCGGCTGCAGCGGAAAGGTGAGTATACAATTTTTTTAAATTTTAACACATTTTAGGATGAATTGCAGGGAAGGGTTTATATATTTAACCCCTTCCCGACAATTCACCCCGCGCACGCCGGCAGCCCATTGCTTTCAATGGAGCGGCTGTATTGCCGCTCCATTGAATTCAATGGGCAAACATCGTTCTTCTCTGTCACAGCTGTTACAGCTGTGGCAGAGAAGAATGATTTGTCTTCTATATGTTCTCAATGGGGTCGGCGCTGCTGCCGCCGGCCCCATTGAGCGCATATACAGAAGAGAACAGGAATCGCAGATCGCAGATAGGTGCGATCTGCGATTTTTTGTTCTATAATTTATCGGACGAGCGCATAAAAAGCGCTCATGTGTCCGATACCATTGCAAAGCAATGGTTTTAAAAAATCGCCGGACGCATGCGCATGCGCAAATCGCGGCTAAAAACGCCCGTCTGACTAAGGCCTCAGTACTTGTCCTAATATACAGGAGAACCAGACATAGCTACACAGTGCACCCTTAGTAATTGTCCTAATATATATGGGACCCAGACATGACTACACAGAGCACCCTTAGTACTTGTCCTAATATATAGGGGACCCAGACATGACTACACAGTGCACCCTTAGTACTTGTCCTAATATATAGGGGACCCAGACATGACTACACAGTGCACCCTTAGTACTTGTCCTAATATACAGGGGACCAAGACATAGCTAGACACTGCACCCTTAGTACTTGTCCCAATATATATGGGACCCAGACATGACTACAGAGTGCACCCTTAGTACTTGTCCTAATATATAGGCGCCCAGACATGACTACACAGGGCACCCTTAGTACTTGTCCTAATATATAGGCGCCCAGACATGACTACACAGTGCTCCCTTAGTACTTGTCCTAATATATAGGAGACCCAGACATGACTACACAGTGCACCCTTAGTACTTGTCCTAATATATAGGGGACCCAGACATGACTACACAGTGCACCCTAAGTACTTGTCCTAATATACAGGGGACCAAGACATAGCTAGACACTGCACCCTTAGTACTTGTCCTAATATATATGAGACCCAGACATGACTACACATTGCACCCTTAGTACTTGTCCTAATATATAGGGGCCCAGACATGGCTACACAACGCATCGTTAGTACTAGTCCTAATATAGAGGGGACCGAGACATGACTACACAGTGAACCCTTAGTACTTGTCCTAATATATAGGGACCCAGACATGGCTACACAGTGCACCGTTAGTACTTGTCCCAATATATCAGGACCCAGACATGGCTACACAGTGCATCGTTAGTACTTGTCCTAATATATCAGGACCCAGATATGGCTGCACAGTGCACCCTTAGTACTTGTCCTTATATATAGGGGCCCAGACATGGCTACACAGTGCACCCTTAGTACGTGTCCTAATATATAGGGGCCCAGACATGACTACACAGTGAACCATTAGTACTTGTCCTAATATATAGTGGCTCAGACATGGCTACACAGTGCATCGTTAGTACTTGTCCTAATATATAGGGCCCAGACATGACTACACAGTGCACCGTTAGTACTAGTCGTAGTATAGAGGGGACCGAGACATGACTACACAGTGAACCCTTAGTACTTGTCCTAATATATAGGGCCCCAGACATGGCTACACAGTGCACCGTTAGTACTTGTCCTAATATATCAGGCCCCAGACATGGCTACACAGTGCACCGTTAGTACTTGTCCTAATATATCAGGACCCAGACATGACTACACAGTGCACCCTTAGTACTTGTCCTAATATATATGGGGACCAAGACGTGGCTACACAGTGCACCCTTAGTACTTGTCCTAATATATATGGGGACCAAGACATGACTACATAGTGCACCCTTAGTACTTGTCCTAATATACAGGGGACCCAGACATAGCTACACAGTGCACCCTTAGTACTTGTCCTAATATATAGGGGACCCAGACATTACTTCACAGTGCACTCTTAGTGCTTGTCCTAATATATAGGGGACCCAGACATGACTACACAGTGCACCCTTAGTACTCGTCCTAATATGTATGGGGACCCAGACATGGCTACACAGGGCACCCTTAGTACTAGTCCTAATATATAGGAAACCCAGACATGACTACACAGTGAACCCTTAGTACTTGTCGTAATATATAGGAGACCCAGACATGACTACACAGTGCACCGTTAGTACTTGTCATAATATATAGGAGACCCAGACATGGCTAAGCAGTGCATCGTTAGTACTAGTCCTAATAAATAGGGCACCCACACATGGCTACACAGTACAGCCTTGGTACTTGTCCTATTATAAAGGGGCCCAGACATGGCTACACAGTGCACCCTTAGTACTTGTCCTAATATATAGGGGACCAAGACATGACTATACAGTGCAGCCTTAGTACTTGTCCTAATATATAGGGGACCCAGACATGACTACACAGTGAACCCTTAGTACTTGTCGTAACAACTTCACAGAGGGGGCAGTATAGAGTCACCAAGAAATATAAGCCCAATTCACAGACGTGACTACCACTAAAAACGTATTTTATTAAATGTATTAAAAAACATACAGCACAGCAACCAGGTACCTCCAGACACAGATTCGTTATAGGAGGATAAGGACCTGGAGTTATTTGATACTTGATAAGCGATAAAAAGATGTTTTATGATAACAAACAAAAACACTCTACCCAAGATGGATTCAAAAAAGCAAAGGATGATTCAATATAGGAGCCAAAAGAGCTGGTTTATTCTATGTGTAAACAAGGCAGGGTTACCATTTGGACTCTCACTTGTGATGGAACACTATCACTATCAGTGATCAGGACTCAGGCTCCAACAATTGAGCGTCCTGAATTGTTATGGGTGTTGACAAGACAGGATCACCATCTAGGTATTCACTTATGATGATCAGTCCTTGAGTAAGCCAGTACAAATACTCAGATCAGTACTAGAGTTGGTCAGTACTTATACTCTACGCGTTTCACCATTAATTTGTTGGATCATCAGGAGATACAGTACTTGAGTCATAGGTTCAGAGGTAGAGTATTATTCATAACATTGCATTCCCCCCGAATAGCTAAGGTAACGTGAGATAAAATGCAGGTAGGCTTCGGCCCACACTGCATGCCCAAGTCAGTCTAGGTTTTTTTTTTTTGGGCCTTGTACGTTGAACACCGCGATAGAAACACTTAGTGCACCCATAGTATGCACAGACCCCTGTAATACTCCTGTAGCAAAAGGTATAAGATGCCCCCACTAACAGTTATGTTGCAGAAGTCTAGGGAGACCCTAGTAACACTTCTGTAGTAACGGTATAGACGGACCCCAGTAACATTTCAGTAGCTGCAGTATAGGCAGAGCCCAGTATCAGTTACATTTCAGTAGTAACAGTCTCGACAGGCCCCTGTAACATTTCCGTAACAGCAGTATAGGCAGAGCCCAGTATTAGTGAGATTTCAGTAGTAACAGTATAGACAGATAGACAACACCTATGTGGAAAAGCTAGTATTTTCTAAGCCAAGAGAGGGGCATTTGATTGCAATGAAAAGGATATTCAAGGTGCTGAAAGTCTGCACTCCTCCTCATCTCAAGCTGAAATGTGGAAAGGCTTCATTCATATGTTTTCTGTTGACCATTTGAAAGTGTTAGCAAATAGCAATCCAAGTTTCTGGCTACTACCACGCATCTTTGTTAGGAATTACCAAACATGATCACAAGTAAAGGCCTCATCAGTCAGTCCAAAATCATTCCGGGAGTATGTGATTCTCAGCTGGCCTGCTTCCACCAAGGATCGGTGCCTGCTGCCACTCTGTCCCTTGCCCTGCAGGGATGCTGTGTTCTATAGTCGGCTCTATTCCTACCTCAGCTGTACGCTTATCTTTGTAATTAGCAGTACCAACAAGTTGGAAGCCACCATTGCCCTACCAGTCGGTTGAAAGCTTCAGCTAGGAATAACAGACTAGTACCGCGGTTTTATTTAGTTGGTTTTTGGAATGTGGCCAGGAGTAAGTTGTGGAGTGTGGACCTAGTACCGCGGTTTTATTTAGTTGGTTCTCGGAATGTGGCCAGGAGTAAGTTGGGGAGTGTGGACCTAGTACAGTGGTTTTATTTAGTTGGTTTTCGGAATGTGGCCAGGAGTAAGTTGTGGAGTGTTGGCCTAGTAGCACGGTTTTATTTAGTTCGTTTTAGGAATGTGGCCAGGAGTAAGTTGGGGAGTGTAGACCTAGTACCGCGGTTTTATTTATTTGGTTTTCGGAATGTGGCCAAGAGTAAGTTGTGGAGTGTGGACCTAGTACCGCGGTTTTATTTAGTTGATTTTCAGGAATGTGGCCAGGATTAAGTGGGCCGTGGCGGGGGGGGGGTGGTGGTGGGCTTTCTTATTGTGTCGCTTAAAGGTGAAATTCTTGGACTGCTGCCAGACGGACCACTGCAAAAGCATTTGCCAAAAATGTTTACATTGTTGGAGGAGGAGGAGGGGGATGTTTTTGAGGCAGTACGTGTCCTGTCCACGTGTCCATGGTTATATGCACCTTCCCAGTAACCACGTTGGTGCAAAATTGTCGCGACTGTGGACCTATTAGCGCGGTTTTATTTAGTTGGTTTTCGGAATGTGGGCAGAATTAAGTTGTGGAGTGTGGACCTGGTACCGCGGTTTTATTTAGTTGGTTTTCGGAATGTGGCCAGGATTAAGTCGGCTGTGGCGGGGGGGTGGTGGGGGGCTTTCTTTTTGTGTTGCTTAAAGGTGAAAATCTTGGACCGCCGCCAGACGGACCATTGCAAAAGCATTTGCCAAGAATGTTTTTATTGTTGGAGGAGGAGGAGGGGGATGTTTTTTGGTTTTTTTTCAATTATTTTTTATTGAAATTTTTTTTAATTGTATATGGGGTACAAGTTTTGTATATAGGATAGTATGCAATGTACATATTGATTAGACATTCTTACAGTTGTGTAAAAATAAATCTATAGAAATTCTCATGAACTTATTCTCAGACTATATCCTATTCTTTGCATAAGATAAAGTAAACTAATAAAACATTATTTTAATGGTGCTTTGATTTCCATTTTCAGGTTATAGCTAATTTAGCTGTGAGTAAACAGTGACAGATCCATTTTCTATGTCTTAGTAAAATTAGATTGCTATCAATTAGTAACAAGGCCGTCTTAGGTCTTATGGGTATCTTAAGACCTGTTACTTCAAATATTAGTAGATAAACTGCCTCCCAGAATGGTTGGATCAAAGGACATTCCCAGAAGATATGGAAAATTGTTCCCATCTGTCCACAATCTCTCCAGCATTGACTGTCAACATTGTTGAATCATTTAGCTAATTTAAATGGTGTATAATACCACCTCGTTAGTACCTTTGTGAGGGGGTTAATTCACGTTTATGCCTTTAAATTGATAAGTGTATTTCACAGAATACTTATGTGTTTATAATTTGCGTGTTCTTCTGCTAAAGGTCTAAGCTTATACGTGTAAGGGCCGACGCTTAATAATAGACTACAGCGACTCCATTTTGTATCTCTTTGCTTGTTTTGCTTCAACACATGTATCTGTATTAATTTCACCTTTTACCTAGAAAAATGTTAGATCCAATTATAATAATGACTTTGAATTCTTATCAGCTTTCTTTCTCTCATACCTCCTTTCCCTTGAGAAAGCTGACTCCCTTCCAGTAATAAGCGTCCAGGAATGTTTTGTTTTTGTTACAGGTGTCACCGGACATTGATATATTGTTTATGTAGGAGACTTCTCTAAAAGATGTGTAATGCTAATTAAAATCTGCAGATGCTATGTAACCTTGGGCATGCGCAGTAATCAAATCAATACGTCAGCAAACCTTTTCTATATTATCTGTAATTCTTTGAATAAACTTTCACTTCTTCTTTGGCTAACCGCATACGTGTGGTCACCCATCTAAGTTGTCTCTGAGTACTCAATCCTGAAACCAATTGGGAGGCGGACAGCATTAGCTCAACGGTCTGCTTTAGACCCCCTACATTACTTGGCGCATCAACGTGGGGCAGAATTTAACTCCTTACCTGCAGCCGATATCTGATGACCCTGCCTGCCGACCACCTGGACTGGGGGCCACGGGACCTCAGATCTACAAAACACCGGTGTAAGGTAAGCCATTGACTTACCGTTCTAGATCTGAGTTCCCCTGTCTTCAAAAGTCACGTGTCGACAGAGAGGTTTGTCGCTGCATGCTTATAGGATACTTCTGCCCGTTATTTACGGTGTTCTTGATAACCGTGCTAGACGGAAGAACCCACATGTGTATATTGCCATGCTGTCTGCTGGAAGCATTGAACTGATAGCTTTTTGTTGTACTTTGACTGCCGCACTCATTTTCCTAGCTGTAATTTGTTATAAGATCCGTGTATAGAGGTGAGCCGTGGTCTCCCCTCTCTCCATAAAAAGTCTACTAATAAGGAAGCATACGTGCCCTGTCAGCCACGTACCTGACAGAAGGGACTGTCCTGATCTACCCGAAGGAAGCTCTGTGCATCCTTATGCTGCGTGACTGAGGTAGAAACAGCGGACATCAAGTCCATAGTAAACATTCGTGTCCTGCCAGTCGCGATTTGGCAGAAGGGACTAAAGGTCTTTGTGACAGCTAGATTTACCCAGAGGACGCTTTGTGCATCCTCACTACTCTGTGATTGGGTAAATCAAAAATGGCAAGTCCAATTATTAGTATGGGGTCCAGACAGTCTACGACTTTCTTGACCCCTATTGAGATAATTAGGGAGAGAGAGGGGGAGGACAGTTATAAGCAAGCCCGTAAAGTTTACAAGCTGATAGGGCTTAAAAGAGCAGGAACTTTTAACTATGAGTTTTGGCGGCAGTACGGAATAAAACACATGAAAGCTATCAAAGACGCTGGTCTAGATAAAGGAATAGAGGCCATAATCAAATACAGTAGAAAGGTAAACGTAGAACGGTGGGATTGTGAACCGAGGGATGAGGGCATACTTGTGTATGCATCCCCGGTGCCTAATCCGCCACAAGAGCCCCGAAGAGAAAAACCTTATTGGCATTGTCCCAGGTGCGGACAACAAAACCCTTTACAAAAACAAACAGCTTTAACTATGTGCAGACGGGGAAAGAATGAAACCGTTGAATGCTATTTTGGCAGACTAGAAACAAAGGCTAGAGACATGGGTCTCACCCTCTGTGCAGATGAAGTGTACCACCCAATGATGTGTGAAGCGTTCATGCAAGGTATTGGCCCATCATTGGCAGATAAAATAAAAGCATGCACCCCTGATTGGCGGCAAGCCAAGCCCGGAGACTTGTATAAAAAGGCAGTAGGGTTTGCTATGGATGAGGAGCGCCCCGCAGTGGCGGTTAAATACTATAGCAACCAGGAGGGGAAGGTCCAGCTCCGGGACAGACCCCATAGAGAAAAACGCAAGTGTTATAATTGCGGCAAAGTAGGCCACCTGGCCAGGGATTGCTTTCATAAGTTCCAGCGATCCCGCCCCAGTATCCCTACCGTGGAAACAGAGGAAAGAGGCACTCAGACTTTGGAGCCTGCTTCCATATGAAGTGAGGAAGTGCCCTTCCTTATAGACACTGGGGCTACAAATCCTGTCTCAAAAATTCATGTGAAATAGTAGAAATGTTTAAGGCAAGTTAGAGAAATAACAAAGGACAGACAAAGCAAGTTAGAATTTTGGGAATCTGAGACCCACAAGTCTCAGAAAGATTCGGAGATAAGCCAAAGTTGGGTAACGTAGGTTAGATAGATGGAGTAAGGTACGTGTAGATACGGTAGTTATCAGAGAAAGAGAATTCTTTTATAGTTTGTGTTCCTTTGGGACATAAAGCAAGTTCATGTAGAATCTGTGGATAATTATGTGTCAAATAACCAATATTGTCTGTATGTCTTTATGTTATGTAATCTATACGTTTTGTCCTTTCTTTTATGTGTTTAACTATTCCTCTGCCGTCTGGGTTTGATAGTCAGTGCAGAGAAATATTAGGTTTCTCTTGTTGCTTGGAGCCTGGATATTTCTGGCTGTTTGCCAAAAATATAAGATTGTTCTATTCCAGAGAGAGATGAAAAATTCAAAGTCAGAGAAGAAAGACAGACGTTGAATGTATTGTGTGAATTGTATGGTTTTGGAAATGGAAGATTAGAGAGAGATAATGGGTTAATGTGTGCTTCTTGTGAAAAGCCGCAGCTGCAAGCCCCCCCCCCCCTTGTCTTTGAAAGGGGGGTATAGTGAGAGTTTACAGAACACTGGAATGCGCGCCTCTCAAGGCCAAAAATTAGAGCAGAGCACACTGGACGAGTAACCCTGCTTGCTTGAATAGAATAAAACCCGTAATGAATCCAGTGAATATTAGTTTTGCTGTTCTTTGTGTAAATGTCAGTTCTGTAACTGGTCGGACGTGTGTATAATTGCTGAATGTGTGTTCCTTTTATGGGAAATATTAGTGTGGTATACTTCTCTGGTATTACAGACAGTTAAAGTTTGACTGATTCCAGGGAGGGGTGGCAGTGATTGAATGCATTTGTTTGCAAGATGAGGACAGTTGTATCATACGCGTTACGTCCTGTGTGAACTCTTACTAATATTTGAATGAGACTTGACTGCATGAACGGATGAGAGTTAATGTGTGATGTAGGCGCTGTGTGCTGATAATTTGGAAGCCTGCCAACAAGTCATAATTATACTGTTTCTGAGAATGCTCTATAGAAGAAACGTACGGACGGCCATACCTGTACTTACACCTGCTGCCAAACTCCGCACCTTTCTGGGCCTTGTTTTCATACTGCCGCCCATTGGTCCACTCTGTTTCCGCTCTTGTACAACTACTCTATGACTGTCTTTCAATCATTCTCTTCTCTCTCTCTCCACTGAAGCTCATTTCTCACCCTTTTTTTTCTTTTATACTTTATCCTTTATTCTTTTCTGTACTGAATTTTCTGGCCACGTGACAGTATTGACACAAAAGTCCAGGGGACAACCACGGCCACCTGGATGCTACTAAGCTGTATCCAGTGGCTCGAGGAGCTCCCTCATGTGTTTGTGCGGTGGCAGCAGTACAGGCAATGGTTAACAAATCTTCGGAGTTGGTATTGAACCAACTCCCCCTAGTGGTCCTCACCCCCCCATGACACCTGGAGCATATACACGCAAGTGCAACCCAAGCACTTATTTCTGGCCCATCAAATCCAGCTACAATGTGCTCTTGTCATTCTTCTACTACCTTGAACTCGGTTACCCTTCGAATTAAGTACCCTAGTTCAAAAGGGGGGGAGAGAAGATATAGGTGATCTAGGTATTGCAGTTCAGCTATTTTTAAATTTTTAAATTTTTTTTCTTTTTCTTTTTACAACAAGGTTATGATCTATTTGAAATAGAATACCAGCCTGATTGTCTAGCGGTAATCGGTACAAGGGGCTTCAGAAGTGCCAATTCAGCTGGCAGAAACTGAACCGCTTGAGGTAATGTTTAAAGGGTCACGATACCTCACGCGCTTCCTTATGCTGGAAGGTCCTGAAAGCATATTGAGAATTGCGTGATGGGACCCTTGGGAGGTTGTATCAAACTTCACCTGTCCGGTGAGGCTCGTATACACCCCGGGTCTGAAAGTCACCCGACCTTATGTCGGATGGCAGCAGACCAAGCGCCACCTCTACCCGTCCTCACTCTTACGTACGCAGAGGACCAAGCTCTTAGCCCCCTTGGTCCGTCAGTACCCCCTGGCACATGTCCAGGAAGATGCAATTGCAGACACTGTCTCTTCTTTATGTTAACTTAAAGCCCTTAAGAAATGTGTCTTCCCAGCCAATACTCCTTTTGTTCCCCGTTAAAGAGAAAGAGTTAAAAGGGCCAGTCAGACTGTCAGTATTTGTTTGCATTTATTTTCAGAGGAAAGCAGTACTGTTGGACAGTGCTGCCACAAGGGGCACAGAATAGCCCAAAACCAGTTCACCAGATGCATTAGACGCCTGGCCAATTCCCGAGGGCACCACCCTCTTGTAATATGTTGATGATTTACTTTTTTTATGTACTCCTGACCCAAATAGTTACCTCAATGCATCCCTAAGCCTTTTGTGTTTCCTCCATCAAGAATAGAAAAGCTGTAAGTTTACTAATGGAAGCCATCATGTTGCCAGAACAGGTGGCCATAATAAATGTTAACTGAAAGCCCTTGTTAATAATGCATATTCTGAGTTGTTTTTGTAGATGGTACCAGGGTAATTGACGACTCCACGCTGGATATGCAGTGGTCACGCGACAAGATGTCCTAAAAACAGAATGCCTCCGCATGTCCCAGGACAGGAAGCGGAATTACAGGCCCTCGCTGAGGCGTGTGGAGTGGTAGAAGGTAAGACGGCAAACATTTACACTGACTCCCAGTATGCATTTGGCATAGCTCATGACTACGGCCTAACATGGAAGGCCAGACAGCTTGTTAAGAATGGTGCAGCGGTGACAAAGTGGAAAACTCACACCAATCCCTACAGCAGAGAAACAAGAGGCAACGCCATCACAGATCACACAGCAAAGGCAGCGGCCCTTAAGCCGTGGAAGAAAAGAAGAAAAGAAGAATTTAACAATGACTTTGGACTTTGATATAAACCTTGGACTTTGAATTACTTTGATACAAACTTTGGACTTTGATATGCTAAAGACTTTACAGTTACAAGGCAGCAATGAAGAAAAAGACAAATGGACTAAATATGGAAGCAGCAGAAATGGGACGGTGAATGGCGAACAGTCAACAGAACTTGCCCACCACGGTCCCTGTGTCCCATGATGGCCCAGCGAATGCACGGAAAGACACACCTACCGGGGGTCCAGAAGTCCGCCTTGAGGTCGTGTCCTCTGGTCTGCTTCGTCGCCTCCGGTGCCGTCCGGCATGGCGTGCCCACAAGGGTCTTTCTGACTTTATTCCTGATAATGTTGCCTCCTGTGGCTAGAAACGCACTGACGCCGAAATCTGCGATCTGCACGGAACCGTCTTCACCCAGGAGGATGTTTCCAGCCTTAACATCCCTGAGGATCTGGCTGTTCTTATGCAGGTACTCCAGGCCTTCTAGCACCTCCTTCAGCATGGGGGCGATGCTTGCCTCATCCAGCACCCCGTTCAAAGCAGCAATGATGTCGATGCTTGAACAAGGATGGGTGGCTCCTGGGTTTCCTGTAGTTGCTGCATCATCACTTGTCCAATTTTGCATGATCTTTGCCGTAAGCAACAGGGCAGAAGTAAATTTGCCACATAACACTTGCCTAGACCACTCTACCCATTTCAGGGGTTGCAATTTGACTACACTCAGCTCCCACTTGTTGGGAAGTATGAATACGTGCTTGTTGTTGTTGATGTCTTTCCAGGTCGGAGACCTACCCTGTTACCAAGGTAAATAAGCAGGTAATCGGACAGAAGCTGATGAATGAGGTAATCCGCAGATACGAGGTACCGGAAGTGATTGACTCAAACAAAGGTACACACTTCACACCTGCAGAGTTTAGACAAAGTTAAAAGACTAAATGGTACGCTTAAGTTAAAAGAAGTGTTGTTTGGCTTTATGCCAAGATTGGGGCTGTATCATCCACAGGTCCTGCAGCAGGGCTATGACATAGTAGCCGGATGTGTAAAGCACCTGTGTGACCAACTAATGGTAACCCAGAATCTAGTCTTTTTCTCCCATTCCAGGCCCAGACAACCTAGAGGGATCTCATTCCCTACTACCTGGAAATTGGGTGGTCGTAAAGAGGCTTGTCCGGAAATCTCTAGAGCCCAGACTCGAGGGGCCCTATCGAGTCCTGCTGACCGCACCTACTGTGGTAAAGGTTGAAGGAGTTGTTGTTTGGTTTGGGACTAATGGACTTTTCATGCCTTACCTTTCCCCCCCCCCCCATGAGAAGGAAAATGAAGGACATTTTGTTTATTGATGGACTTTTGGACTCCTCACTCCATGCTTCGCCCTTGTGAGAGGGTGCAAAGGGACAATGCCCAGAACCACCTTGTTAGACACCACCAAGTACTGTTGGACTTGTACACACACCTGGTGCCACTGGTTTTCCTTTCCTGGCTGTTCCTGTTCCGTCAAAAGAACTGTTTGCATGGACAAATGAAAACTCAGAAGCCAGAGATAGCTGGTGGGGTAACACATTTAGTTCTTTGAACCCTGCCAATTGGTTTTCTGGTTTAGGAGGTTGGTTTATGGGGATCCTACAAAGTATATTACAAGTTGTGATGATTTTATTATGCATTTATAGAGCAATTAAGGTTATAATTTCATGTATTTCGAAATGTACTGAAAAAGCTTTCTTTTCGCCGATATGAATCACGTGTTTATGGACTAGGAGTCATACTTGTCTTGACTCCATGTCCAAAACGGGGGAATGTGAGGGGTTAATTCACGTTTATGCCTTTAAATTGATAAGTGTATTTCACAGAATACTTATGTGTTTATAATTTGCGTGTTCTTCTGCTAAAGGTCTAAGCTTATACGTGTAAGGGCCGACGCTTAATAATAGACTACAGCGACTCCATTTTGTATCTCTTTGCTTGTTTTGCTTCAACACATGTATCTGTATTAATTTCACCTTTTACCTAGAAAAATGTTAGATCCAATTATAATAATGACTTTGAATTCTTATCAGCTTTCTCTCTCTCATACCTCCTTTCCCTTGAGAAAGCTGACTCCCTTCCAGTAATAAGCGTCCAGGAATGTTTTGTTTTTGTTACAGGTGTCACCGGACAGTGATATATTGTTTATGTAGGAGACTTCTCTAAAAGATGTGTAATGCTAATTAAAATCTGCAGATGCTATGTAACCTTGGGCATGCGCAGTAATCAAATCAATACGTCAGCAAACCTTTTCTATATTATCTGTAATTCTTTGAATAAACTTTCACTTCTTCTTTGGCTAACCGCATACGTGTGGTCACCCATCTAAGTTGTCTCTGAGTACTCAATCCTGAAACCAATTGGGAGGCGGACAACATTAGCTCAACGGTCTGCTTTAGACCCCCTACACCTTATAATGAGTTTACATAAGGTTTGCAATTAAAATAGATTTGTTTGCCCACTCAAAAGAAGATAGCCATTTTTCTTTTGTAATAACCTCATTTAGATCTTTCTCCCAGTTGAGCAGATGGACCTTTTTTATTTTCCCCATGTCTCCCGAGAATGCATTGTAACTAGAGATGAGTGAACGTACTCGTCCGAGCTTGATACTTGTTCGAGTATTAGCGTGTTCGAGATGCTCGTTATTCGTAACGAGTACCACGCGATGTTCGGGTTACTTTCACTTTCATCTCTGAGACGTTAGCGCGCTTTGCTGGCCAATAGAAAGACAGGGAAGGCATTACAACTTCCCCCTGCGACGTTCAAGCCCTATACCACACCCTGCAGTGAGTGGCTGGTGAGATCAGGTGTCACCCGAGTATATAAATCGGCCCCTCCCGCGGCTCGGCACAGATTTATTCTGACATACTTTAGGGAAAGTGCTATCTTGGTGGAGCTGCGATAGGGAGAGCGTTAGGAGTATTTTAGGCTTCAAGAACCCCAACGGTCCTTCTTAGGGCCACATCTAACCGTGTGCAGTACTGTGGAGGCTGCTTTTTGCAGTGTTGCACTTTTTTTTTTTTTGGTATATCGGCCGTGCAGAGCATTGCGCCCTGCAGTAATTAGATATAGTGCAGGGCCAGTAGTGGTGAGGCAGGGACAGAAGACATATATTGTGAGGCAGGGACAGAACACATATATTGTGAGGCAGGGACAGAAGACATATTGATTGAATATAGGCAGTGGGTCTTTGCAAAAACAATTGGGGAAAAAATCTATTTGGGCTGCCTGTGACTGTCCTCAGTGTTCTGGGTCTGTGCTGGGTGTAGTAGTCCTCCTCATTCATACGCAGCCAGCTGAGTGTTACAGCAGGCTTGCGCAAAATTATTTCCTGGCTCTGTCTGGGCTGTTAAATCACCGCTGTATTGCAGTTCACAGTGCAACGTTCTGCAGTTATTTGACATACTCCAGGGCCAGAAGTGGTGACGCAGAGAGAGAAAAGATATATTGATTGAATATAGGCAGTGGGCCTTTGCAAAAACAATTGGGGAAAAAAATCTATTTGGGCTGGCTGTGACTGTCCTCAGTGTTCTGGGTCTGTGCTGGGTGTAGGAGTCCTCCCCATTCATACGCAGCCAGCTAAGTGTTACAGCAGGCTTGCGCAAAATTATTTCCTGGCTGGGAAATCAAATCACTGGTAATACAGCATGCTGAGGGGTAGGGGTAGGCCTAGAGGACATGGACGCGGCCGAGGACGCGGAGGCCCAAGTGAGGGTGTGGGCACAGGCCGAACTCCTGATCCAGGTGTATCGCAGCCGACTGCTGTGGGAATAGGAGAGAGGCACGTTTCTGGCGTCCCCACATTCATCGCACAATTAATGGGTCCACGCGGTAGACCTTTATTAGAAAATGAGCAGTGTGAGCAGGTCCTGTCGTGGATGGCAGAAAGTGAATCCAGCAATCTATCGTCCACCCACAGTTCTGCGCCGTCCACTGCTGCAACTCAGAATCCTCTGGCTGCTGCTCCTCCTTCCTCCCAGCCTCCTCACTCCATTACAATGACACATTCTGAGGAGCGGGCAGACTCCCAGGAACTGTTCTCGGGCCCCTGCTCAGATTGGGCAGCAATCGTTCCTCTCCGACCAGAGGAGTTTATCGTGACTGATGCCCAACCTTTGGAAAAGTTCACGGGGTCCGGGGGATGAGGCTGGGGACTTCCGGCAACTGTCTCAAGACCTTTCAGTGGGTGAGGAGGCCGATGACGATGAGACACAGTTGTCTATCAGTGAGGTAGTAGTAAGGGCAGTAAGTCCGAGGGAGGAGCGCACAGAGGATTCGGAGGAAGAGCAGCAGGACGATGAGGTGACTGACCCCACCTGGTTTGCTACGCCTACTGAGGACAGGTCTTCAGAGGGGGAGGCAAGGGCAGCAGCAGGGCAGGTTGCAAGAGGCAGTGCGGTGTCCAGGGGTACAGGCAGGGCCAGACCGAAAAATCCACAAACAGTTTCCCAAAGCGCCCCCTCGCGCCATGCCACCCTGCAGAGGCCAAGGTGCTCAAAGGTCTGGCAGTTTTTCACTGAGAGTGCAGACGACCGACGAACAGTGGTGTGCAACCTTTGTCGCGCCAAGATCAGCAGGGGAGCCACCACCACCAGCCTCACAACCACCAGCATGCGCAGACATATGATGGCCAAGCACCCCACAAGGTGGGACGAAGGCCGTTCACCGCCTCCGGTTTGCACCGCTGCCTCTCCCCCTGTGCCCCAACCTGCCACTAAGATCCAACCCCCCTCTCAGGGCACAGGCACTACCGTCTCCTGGCCTGCACCCACACCCTCACCTCCGCTGTCCTCGGCCCCATCCACCAATGTGTCAGGCACTACCGTCTCCTGGCCTGCACCCACACCCTCACCTCCGCTGTCCTCGGCCCCATCCACCAATGTCTCTCAGCGCACCGTCCGGCCGTCGCTAGCGCAAGTGTTTGAGCGCAAGCGCAAGTACGCCGCCACGCACCCGCACGCTCAAGCGTTAAATGTGCACATTGCCAAATTTATCAGCCTGGAGATGCTGCCGTATAGGGTTGTGGAAACGGAGTCTTTCAAAAATATGATGGCGGCGGCAGCCCCGCGCTACTTAGTTCCCAGTCGCCACTACTTTTCCCGATGTGCTGTCCCAGCCCTGCACGACCACGTCTCCCGCAACATTGTACGCGCCCTCACCAACGCGGTTACTGCCAAGGTCCACTTAACAACGGACACGTGGACAAGCACAGGCGGGCAGGGCCACTATATCTCCCTGACGGCACATTGGGTGAATTTAGTGGAGGCTGGGACAGAGTCAGAGCCTGGGACCGCTCACGTCCTACCCACCTCCAGAATTGCGGGCCCCAGCTCGGTGCTGGTATCTGCGGCGGTGTATGCTTCCTCCACTAAACAACCCTCCTCCTCCTCCAACGCAATCTCTGTCTCACAATCAAGATGTGTCAGCAGCAGCAGCAGCACGTCGCCGGCAGTCGGTGTCGCGCGGCGTGGCAGCACAGCGGTGGGCAAGCGTCAGCAGGCTGTGCTGAAACTACTCAGCTTAGGAGATAAGAGGCACACGGCCCACGAACTGCTGCAGGGTCTGACAGAGCAGACCGACCGCTGGCTTGCGCCGCTGAGCCTCCAACCGGGCATGGTCGTGTGTGACAACGGCCGTAACCTGGTGGCGGCTCTGCAGCTCGGCAGCCTCACGCACGTGCCATGCCTGGCCCACGTCTTTAATTTGGTGGTTCAGCGCTTTCTGAAAAGCTACCCATGCTTGACAGACCTGCTCGGAAAGGTGCGCCGGCTCTGCGCACGTTTCTGCAAATCCCACACGGACGCTGCCACCCTGCGCACCCTGCAACATCGGTTTAATCTGCCAGTGCACCGACTGCTGTGCGACGTGCCCACACGGTGGAACTCTACGCTCCACATGTTGGCCAGGCTCTATGAGCAGCGTAGAGCTATAGTGGAATACTAACTCCAACATGGGCGGCGCAGTGGGAGTCAGCCTCCTCAATTCTTTTCAGAAGAGTGGGCCTGGTTGGCAGACATCTGCCAGGTCCTTGGAAAGTTTTAGGAGTCTACCCAGGTGGTGAGCGGCGATGCTGCAATCATTAGCGTCACCATTCCTCTGCTATGCCTCTTGAGAAGTTCCCTGCAAAGCATAAAGGCAGACGCTTTGCGCTCGGTAACAGAGCCAGGGGAAGACAGTATGTCGCTGGATAGTCAGAGCACCCTCCTGTCTATATCTCAGCGCGGTGAGGAGGAGGAGGAGCATGAGGAGGATGAGGTGGAGGGGGAAGAGACAGCTTGGCCCACTGCTGAGGGTACACATGCTGCTTGCCTGTCATCCTTTCAGCGTGTATGGCCTGAGGAGGAGGAGGAGGAGGATCCTGAAAGTGATCTTCCTAGTGAGGACAGCCATGTGTTACGTACAGGTACCCTGGCACACATGGCTGACTTCATGTTAGGATGCCTTTCTCGTGACCCTCGCGTTACACGCATTCTGGCCACTACGGATTACTGGGTGTACACACTGCTCGACCCACGGTATAAGGAGAACCTTTCCACTCTCATACCCGAAGAGGAAAGGGGTTCGAGAGTGATGCTATACCACAGGACCCTGGCGGACAAACTGATGGTAAAATTCCCATCCGACAGCGCTAGTGGCCGAAGGCGCAGTTCCGAGGGCCAGGTAGCAGGGGAGGCGCGGAGATCAGGCAGCATGTACAGCACAGGCAGGGGAACACTCTCTAAGGCCCTGGACAGCTTTATGGCTCCCCAGCAAGACTGTGTCACCGCTCCCCAGTCAAGGCTGAGTCGGCGGGAGCACTGTAAAAGGATGGTGAGGGAGTACGTAGCCGATCGCACGACCGTCCTCCGTGACGCCTCTGCCCCCTACAACTACTGGGTGTCGAAGCTGGACACGTGGCCTGAACTCGCGCTGTATGCCCTGGAGGTGCTTGCTTGTCCTGCGGCTAGCGTCTTGTCAGAGAGGGTGTTTAGTGCGGCTGGGGGAATCATCACAGATAAGCGTACCCGCCTGTCAACCGACAGTGCCGACAGGCTTACACTCATCAAGATGAACAAAGCCTGGATTTCCCCAGACTTCTCTTCTCCACCAGCGGACAGCAGCGATACCTAAGCAATACGTAGGCTGCACCCGCGGATGGAAGCATCGTTCTCTATCCCCATCAAAAACGGGCACCTTTTTGCTTCATCAATCTGTGTATAATATTCCTCCTCCTCCTCCTGCTCCTCCTCCTGAAACCTCACATAATCACGCCGAACGGGCAATTTTTCTTAGGCCCACAAGGCTCAGTCATATAATTTTTGTAAACAATTTTTATACGTTTCAATGCTCTTTAAAGCGTTGAAACTTTCACCTCAACCAATTTTTATTTTAACTGGGCTGCCTCCAGGCCTAGTTACCAATTAAGCCACATTAACCAAAGCGATTAATGGATTTCACCTGCCCTCTTGGTTGGGCATGGGCAATTTTTCTGAGGTACATTAGTACTGTTGGTGCACCAATTTTTGGGGGCCCTCGCCTACAGTGTAATCAAATTAATTTTTAGCCCACCTGCATTACTGCTGACGTTACATCAGCTGTGTTGGGCACTGCAATGGGATATATTTATGTACCGCCGGTGGCTTCCTGCCACCCGCCCATGCTGTCGGTCCACAGGTAGTTGTAACTGCATGTGTCCACTTCTAAAGAACCCCAGTCTGACTGGGGCATGCAGTGTGGGCCGAAGCCCACCTGCATTAAGCACGACATTACATCAGCTGTGTTGGGCACTGCAATGGGATATATTTAGGTAGCGCCGGTGGGTTCCAGGGAGCCACCCATGCCGTGGGTCCACAGGGAGTTGTAACTGCATGTGTCCACTTCTAAAGAACCCCAGTCTGACTGGGGCATGCAGTGTGGACCGAAGCCCACCTGCATTAAGCACAACATTACCTCAGCTGTGATGGGCAATGCAATGGGATATATTTATGTACCGCCGGTGGCTTCCTGGCACCCACCCATGCTGTCGGTCCACAGGGAGTTGTAACTGCATGTGTCCACTTCTAAAGAACCCCAGTCTGACTGGGGCATGCAGTGTGGGCCGACGCCCACCTGCATTAAGTACGACATTACATCAGCTGTGTTGGGCACTGCAATGGGATATATTTAGGTAGCGCCGGTGGGTTCCAGGGAGCCACCCATGCCGTGGGTCCACAGGGAGTTGTAACTGCATGTGTCCACTTCTAAAGAACCCCAGTCTGACTGGGGCATGCAGTGTGGGCCGAAGCCTACCTGCATTAAGCACGACATTACCTCAGCTGTGATGGGCAATGCAATGGGATATATTTATGTACCGCCGGTGGCTTCCTGGCACCCACCCATGCTGTCGGTCCACAGGGAGTTGTAACTGCATGTGTCCACTTCTAAAGAACCCCAGTCTGACTGGGGCATGCAGTGTGGGCCGAAGCCCACCTGCATTAAGCACGACATTACATCAGCTGTGTTGGGCACTGCAATGGGATATATTTAGGTAGCGCCGGTGGGTTCCAGGGAGCCACCCATGCTGTGGGTCCACACGGAATTCCCATTGCGGAGTTGTACCTGCCTGTGACTATTTATAAAAAACCGCGGTCTGACTGGGGCATGCAGACACCTTGACAGAATGAATAGTGTGTGGCACATAGGTTCCCCATTGCTATGCCCACGTGTGCAGCTCCAGATGGAGGTGGCACAGGATTGGATTTCTCATTGCTTCTGTACAGCATTGTGGGCTATCGCCCCGCCCCTTTTAAAGAGGGTCGCTGCCTAGCCGTGCCAACCCTCTGCAGTGCGTGCCTGCGGTTCCTCCTCATGGCAGATGCACTTATAAATAGACATGAGTGTGGCGTGGCATGAGGGCAGCTGAAGGCTGCGCAGGGACAATTTGGTATGCGCTGTGGACACTGGGTCGTGCAGGGGGGGGGTTGGGCAGCATGTAACCCAGGAGAAGTGGCAGCGGAGTGTCATGCAGGCAGTGATTGTGCTTTGTTGGAGGTAGTGTGGTGCTTAGCTAAGGTATGCATTGCTAATGAGGGCTTTTCAGAAGTAAAAATTGTTGGGAGGGGGGGGGCCCACTCTTGCCGGTATTGTGGCTTAATAGTGGGACCTGTGAACTTGAGATGCAGCCCAACATGTAGCCCCCCGCCTGCCCTATCCGTTGCTGTGTCGTTCCCATCACTTTCTTGAATTGCCCCGATTTTCACAAATGGAAACCTTAGCGAGCATCGGCGATATACAAAAATGCTCGGGTCGCCCATTGACTTCAATGGGGTTCGTTACTCGAAACGAACCCTCGAGCATCGCGAAAAGTTCGTCTCGAGTAACGAGCACCTGAGCATTTTGGCGCTCGCTCATGTCTAATTGTAACATTTGCGTGTTATAGCTTTTTGGGTTGTAGGGTTTTTGGTTAAAAAGGAGATCAATTTATTTGGAAACGTACACTCCAAAATTTGAGATTTGTTTAAGAAGGATTGTATCTGATACCATAGGTAGAAATCATTTTGGGAGAGATGGAATGTCTCTATAAGAGCTTGGAAAGGGATAAGCTTGTTATCAACTGTTAACCCTTTCCAATCCAATTTGTATGCTGGTTTTCCTGGGGGGCTTACTCTTTTTCTGCCGTTATACAATGGCGCTATCTGCTGGCTAAAGCCAGTACTGCATGAGGTGCCCGTTGGATAGGCTCCAACAGCAGAGAGGCTGGCAATATACAGTAAAAGAACCCAGACACACGTCTTCCTACATCGGAGCTGTACAGCCTTAAATCCTAATGTCTTCAGAGGTCAGACAGTGGATTGGAGAGGGTTAAGTCAGAAATCCATTTAATCCCAAGTCTGGACCAATTTTTTATAGGCAAATTAGGGATAAAATACGAGAGTATCTCTAAAGGAAGTGTTAAGGATTTTCTTTCCGGATTATCTTTATATTTGTAAGCCAAAAGATTCCAGGCTTGAAGAGATGTCAGGATGGGAGGTGACAGGTTATGCATGTCCAAGCACATAGGGAGGTTTGGGTATAAAATGCTGAGAATTGAGGCCTTGAGGAGGGAGTCTAAAGGTCTGTCATCATTTAGTTGTTTTTCCATAAAGCTCCATGGTGGTTTCTGTGATTTTTCTAACCATAGTGTTGATTGGTTTACATTTATTGCTTGATAATAAGACCACAGGTTGGGTATTCCCAAGCCCCCTTGTCTACGATGAAGATAAAGAATGTTTGCTGCAACTCTGGGTCTCTTTCCTCCCCACACAAAACGGTAGCATTTGTTTTTGGAATTCATCTATGACTTTGTGCGGAGTTGGGCAAGACAGGGTGGAGGGGGATGTTTTTGAGGCAGTACATGTCCTGTCCTCGTGTCCGTGGTTATATGCACCTTTCCAGTAACCGCGTTGGTGCAAAATTGTCGCGACAGTGGACCTAGTAGCGCGGCCTCGCCGCCCTCATGTCTTTGGAAAGCCTCCGTTTCCACAAGCCTGTAACATTGCAGTAGCAGCAGTAAAGGCAGAGCACAGAATTAGTAACATTTCAGTGGCTAGAGTATAGACAGACCCCAGTAACATTTCCGTTGCAGCTGTAAAGGCAGAGAAGCACATTAACATTTCCATTGCAGCGGTATAGGGAGAGCACAGTATTTGTAACATTTCAGTAGTAGCAGTATAGACAGGCCCCAGTAACGTTTCCGTAGCAGTAGTATGGGCAGAGCCCTGTATTAGTAAAATTTCAGTAGTAGCAGTATAGACAGCCCCCAGTAACATTTCCGTAGCAGCAGTATGGCCAGAGCCCAGTATTAGTAACATTTCAGTAGTAGCAGTATAGACAGGCCCCAGTAACATTTCCATTGCAGCAGTATAAGGAAGTTTACAGTCTTTCTAACATTTCAGTAGTAGCAGTATAGACAGGCCCCAGTAACATTTCCGTTGCAGCAGTATGAGCAGAGCCCAGTATTAGTAACATTTCAGTAGTAGCAGTATAGACAGGCCCCAGTAAAATTTACGTTGCAGCAGTATAAGAAAGTTTACAGTCTTTGTAACATTTCAGTAGTAGCAGTATAGACAGGCCCCAGTAACATTTCCGTATCAGCAGTATGGGCAGAGCCCAGTATTAGTAACATTTCAGTAGTAGCAGTATAGACAGGCCCCAGTAACATTTCCATAGCAGCTGTATAGGCAGAGCAGCACATTAACATTTCCGTTGCAGCGATATAGGGAGAGCACAGTATTTGTAACATTTCAGTAGTAGCAGTATAAACAGGCCCCAGTAATGTTTCCTTAGCAGCAGTATGGGCAGAGCCCTGTATTAGTAACATTTCAGTAGTAGCAGTACAGACAGCCCCCAGTAACATTTCCGTATCAGCAGTATGGCCAAAGCCAGTATTAGTAACATTTCAGTAGTAGCAGTATAGACAGGCCCCAGTAACATTACCGTTGCAGCAGTATAAGGAAGTTTACCGTCTTTGTAACATTTCAGTAGTAGCAGTAAAGACAGGCCCCAGTAACATTTCCGTATCAGCAGTATGGGCAGAGCCCAGTATTAGTAACATTTCAGTAGTAGCAGTATAGACAGGCCCCAGTAACATTTCCATAGCAGCTGTATAGGCAGAGCAGCACTTTAACATTTCCGTTGCAGCGGTATAGGGAGAGAACAGTATTTGTAACATTTCAGTAGTAGCAGTATAAACAGGCCCCAGTAACGTTTCCTTAGCAGCAGTATGGGCAGAGCCCTGTATTAGTAACATTTCAGTAGTAGCAGTACAGACAGCCCCCAGTAACATTTCCGTAGCAGCAGTATGGCCAAAGCCAGTATTAGTAACATTTCAGTAGTAGCAGTATAGACAGGCCCCAGTAACATTTCCGTTGCAGCAGTATAAGGAAGTTTACAGTCTTTGTAACATTTCAGTAGTAGCAGTATAGACAGGCCCCAGTAACATTTCCGTATCAGCAGTATGGGCAGAGCCCAGTATTAGTAACATTTCAGTAGTAGAAGTATAGACAGGCCCCAGTAACATTTCCATAGCAGCTGTATAGGCAGAGCAGCACTTTAACATTTCCGTTGCAGTGGTATAGGGAGAGCACAGTATTTGTAACATTTCAGTAGTAGCAGTATAGACAGGCCCCAGTAACATTTCCGTATCAGCAGTATGAGCAGAGCCCTGTATTAGTAACATTTCAGTAGTAGCAGTATAGACAGCCCCCAGTAACATTTCCGTATCAGCAGTATGAGCAGACCCAGTATTAGTAACATTTCAGTAGTAGCAGTATAGACAGGCCCCAGTAACATTTCCGTAGCAGCAGTATGGCTAAAGCCAGTATTAGTAACATTTCAGTAGTAGCAGTATAGACAGGCCCCAGTAACATTTCCGTTGCAGCAGTATAAGGAAGTTTACAGTCTTTGTAACATTTCAGTAGTAGCAGTATAGACAGGCCCCAGTAACATCTCCGTATCAGCAGTATGGGCAGAGCCCAGTATTAGTAACATTTCAGTAGTAGAAGTATAGACAGGCCCCAGTAACATTTCCATAGCAGCTGTATAGGCAGAGCAGCACATTAACATTTCCGTTGCAGCGGTATAGGGAGAGCACAGTATTTGTAACATTTCAGTAGTAGCAGTATAGACAGGCCCCAGTAACATTTCCGTATCAGCAGTATGGGCAGAGCCCAGTATTAGTAACATTTCAGTAGTAGCAGTATAGACAGGCCCCAGTAACATTTCCATAGCAGCTGTATAGGCATAGCAGCACATTAACATTTCCGTTGCAGCGGTATAGGGAGAGCACAGTATTTGTAACATTTCAGTAGTAGCAGTATAGACAGGCCCCAGTAACATTTCCTTAGCAGCAGTATGGGCAGAGCCCTGTACTAGTAAAATTTCAGTAGTAGCAGTATAGACAGCCCCCAGTAACATTTCCCTAGCAGCAGTATGGCCAGAGCCAGTATTAGTAACATTTCAGTAGTAGCAGTATAGACAGGCCCCAGTAACATTTACGTTGCAGCAGTATAAGGAAGTTTACAGTCTTTTATAACATTTCAGTAGTAGCAGTATAGACAGGCCCCAGTAACATTTCCGTAGCAGCAGTATGGCCAGAGCCCAGAATTAGAAACATTTCAGTAGTAGCAGTATAGACAAGCCCCAGTAACATTTCCATTGCAGCAGTATAAGGAAGTTTACAGTCTTTGTAACATTTCAGTACTAGCAGTATAGACAGGTCCCAGTAACATTTCCATATCAGCAGTATGGGCAGAGCCAAGTATTAGTAACATTTCAGTAGTAGCAGTATAGACAGGCCCCAGTAACATTTCCGTTGCAGCAGTATAAGGAAGTTTACAGTCTTTGTAACATTTCAGTAGTAGCAGTATAGACAGGCCCCAGTAACATTTCCGTATCAGCAGTATGGGCAGAGCCAAGTATTAGTAACATTTCAGTAGTAGCAGTATAGACAGGCCCCAGTAACATTTCCATTGCAGCAGTATAAGGAAGTTTACAGTCTGTAACATTTCAGTAGTAGCAGTATAGACATGCCCCAGTAACATTTCCGTATCAGCAGTATGAGCAGACCCAGTATTAGTAACATTTCAGTAGTAGCAGTATAGACAGGCCCCAGTAACATTTCCGTAGCAGCAGTATGGCTAAAGCCAGTATTAGTAACATTTCAGTAGTAGCAGTACAGACAGGCCCCAGTAACATTTCCGTTGCAGCAGTATAAGGAAGTTTACAGTCTTTGTAACATTTCAGTAGTAGCAGTATAGACAGGCCCCAGTAACATCTCCGTATCAGCAGTATGGGCAGAGCCCAGTATTAGTAACATTTCAGTAGTAGAAGTATAGACAGGCCCCAGTAACATTTCCATAGCAGCTATATAGGCAGAGCAGCACATTAACATTTCCGTTGCAGCGGTATAGGGAGAGCACAGTATTTGTAACATTTCAGTAGTAACAGTATAGACAGGGCCCAGTAATGTTTCCTTAGCAGCAGTATGGGCAGAGCCCTGTATTAGTAACATTTCAGTAGTAGCAGTACAGACAGCCCCCAGTAACATTTCCGTAGCAGCAGTATGGCCAGAGCCAGTATTAGTAACATTTCAGTAGTAGCAGTATAGACAGGCCCCAGTAACATTTCCATAGCAGCTATATAGGCAGAGCAGCACATTAACATTTCCGTTGCAGCGATATAGGGAGAGCACAGTATTTGTAACATTTCAGTAGTAGCAGTATAAACAGGCCCCAGTAACGTTTCCTTAGCAGCAGTATGGGCAGAGCCCTGTATTAGTAACATTTCAGTAGTAGCAGTACAGACAGCCCCCAGTAACATTTCCGTAGCAGCAGTATGGCCAGAGCCAGTATTAGTAACATTTCAGTAGTAGCAGTATAGACAGGCCCCAGTAACATTTCCGTTGCAGCAGTATAAGGAAGTTTACAGTCTTTGTAACATTTCAGTAGTAGCAGTATAGACAGGCCCCAGTAACATTTCCGTATCAGCAGTATGGGCAGAGCCCAGTATTAGTAACATTTCAGTAGTAGAAGTATAGACAGGCCCCAGTAACATTTCCATAGCAGCTGTATAGGCAGAGCAGCACATTAACATTTCCGTTGCAGCGGTATAGGGAGAGCACAGTATTTGTAACATTTCAGTAGTAGCAGTATAGACAGGCCCCAGTAACGTTTCCTTAGCAGTAGTATGGCCAGAGCCAGTATTAGTAACATTTCAGGAGTAGCAGTATAGACAGCCCCCAGTAACATTTCCGTAGCAGCAGTATGGCCAGAGCCCAGTATTAGTAACATTTCCGTTGCAGCAGTATAAGGAGGTTTACAGTCTTTGTAACATTTCAGTAGTAGCAGTATAGACAGGCCCTCAGTAACATTTCCATATCAGCAGTATGGGCAGAGCCCACTATTAGTAACATTTCAGTAGTAGCAGTATAGACAGCCCCAGTAACATTTCCGTTGCAGCAGTATAGGGAGATTACAGTCTTTGTAACATTTCAGTAGTAGCAGTACAGACGGACCCCAGTAACATTTCCGTAGCAACTGTATAGGCAAAGCAGCACATTAACATTTCTGTTGCAGCAGTATAGGGAGAGCACAGTATTTGTAACATTTTAGTAGTAGCAGTATAGACAGACCCCAGTAACATTTCCGTTGCAGCAGTATAGGCAGAGGCCAGTATTAGTTACAGTAGTAACAGTATACACAAACCAAGGTAACATTTCAGGAGCAGAATTATGGGCAGACCGAAGTAACATTTCTGTTGCAGAAGTATAGTCAGACCCCTCTAGCATTACTGTGGCAGAAGTATAGGTAGGCAGAACAGAGTTACATTTATGTAGCAAAAGTATAGGCCAACCCCAAACACATTGGTGTACCATGAGTGCAGGCGAAGCCCATAAAAATTACTTGGATTACATTGTAGGCGAGGGCCCAAAATATTGGTGTACCAATAGTACAAATGTACCCCAGAAAAATTGCCCATGTCCAACCCAGAGGGCAGGTGAAACCCATTAATCGCTTCGCTTACTGTGGCTTAATTTGTAACTAGGCCTGGAGGCAGCCCAGTTAAAATAAAAATTGGTTCAGGTGGAAGTTTCAATGCTTTAATGAGAATTGAAACATATAAATATTGTTTACAAAAGTTATATGAGCCTTTTGGGCCACCGGAAAATTGCCAGTTCGGGGTGATTACGTGAGGATTCAGGAGGAGGAGCAGGAGGAGGACAAATATCGTACACAGATTGATAAAGGTAAAGGTCCCTGTTTTTTTTTACGGTGATAGAGAACAATGCTTCCATCTGCAGTTGCAGCTTTGACACCCAGTAGTTGTACAGAGCAGAGGCGTCACGAAGGACGGTCGTACGATCAGCTACGTACTCCCTCACTATCCTTTTACAGTGCTCCCTCCGACTCAGCCTTGACTGGGGAGTGGTGACACATCTTGCTGGGGAGCCCTAAAGCTGGCAAAGGCCTTGGAGAGTGTTCCCCTGCCTGCGCTGAACATGCTGCCTAATCTCCGCTCCTCCCCTGCTACCTGGCCCTCGAAACTGTGCCTTCTGCCACTAGCGCTGTCGGATGGGAAGTTTACCATCAGTTTGTCCACCAGGGCCCTGTGGTATTGCATCACTCTCGAACCCTTTTCCTCTTCGGGAATGAGTGTGGAAAGGTTCTCCTTATACCGTGGGTCGAGCAGTGTGTACACACAGTAATCCGTAGTCGTCAGAATGCATCTAACGCGAGGGTCACGAGAAAGGCATCCTAACATGAAGTCAGCCATGTGTGCCAGGGTACCTGTATGCAACACATGGCTGTCCTCATTAGGAAGATCACTTTCAGGATCCTCCTCCTCCTCCACAGGCCATACACGCTGAACGGATGACAGGCAAGCAGCATGGGTACCCTCTGCAGTGGGCCCAGCTGTCTCTTCTCCCTCCTGCTCCTCCCCCTCCTCCTCCTCCTCAACCTGCTGAGATATAGACATGAGGGTGCTCTGACTATCCAGCGACATACTGTCTTCCCCTGCCTCCGTTTCCGAGCGCAAAGCGTCTGCCTTTATGCTTTGCAGGGAACTTCTCAAGAGGCATAGCAGAGGAATGGTGACGCTAATGATTGCAGCATCGCCGCTCACCATCTGGGTAGACTCCTCAAAGTTTCCAAGGACCTGGCAGATGTCTGAAAACCAGGCCCACTCCTCTGTAAAGAATTGAGGAGGCTGACTCCCACTGCGCCGCCCATGTTGGAGTTGGTATTCCACTATAGCTCTACGCTGCTCATACAGCCTGGCCAACATGTAGAGCGTAGAGTTCCACCGTGTGGGCACGTCGCAAAGCAGTCGGTGCACTGGCAGATTTAACCGATGTTGCAGGGTCCGCAGGGTGGCAGCGTCCATGTTGGACTTGTGGAAATGTGGGCTGACCCGGCGCACCTTGCCGAGGAGGTCTGACAAGTGTGGGTAGCTTTTCAGAAACCGCTGAACCACCAAATTAAATACGTGGGCCAGACATGGCACGTGCGTGAGGCTGCCGAGCTGCAGAGCCGCCACTAGATTACGGCCGTTGTCACACACGACCATGCCCGGTTGGAGGCTCAGCGGCGAAAGCTCTGTCAGACCGTGCAACAGTTCGTGGGCCATGTGCCTCTTCTCTCCTAAGCTGAGTAGTTTCAGCACGGCCTGCTGACGCTTGCCCACCGCTGTGCTGCCATGCCGCATGACACAGACTGTTGGCGACGTGCTGCTGCTGACACATCTGGATTGCGAGGCAGAGGTTGCGTAGGAGGAGGAGGAAGGGGAGGAGGAAGGTTTAGTGGAGGAGGCATACACCGCCGCAGATACCAGCACCGAGCTGGGGCCCGCAATTCTGGGGGTGGGTAGGACGTGAGCGGTCCCAGGCTCTGACTTGGTCCCAGCCTCCACTATATTCACCCAATGTGCCGTCAGCGAGATATAGTGGCCCTGCCCGCCAGTGCTTGTCCACGTGTCCGTTGTTAAGTGGACCTTGCCAGTAACCGCGTTGGTGAGGGCGCGTACAATGTTGCGGGAGATGTGGTTGTGCAGGGCTGGGATGGCACACCGGGAAAAATAGTGGCGACTGGGAATCGAGTAGCGCGGGGCCGCCGCCACCATCATGTTTTTGAAAGCCTCCGTTTCCACAAGCCTGTACAGGAGCATCTCCAGGCTGATCAATTTGGCTATGTGGACATTTAAAGTTTGAGCGTGCGGGTGCGTGGCGGCGTATTTGCGCTTTCGCTCCAATGATTCTCTTAGTCACAGCTGGACGCTGCGCTGAGAGACATTGCTGGATGGGGCCGAGGACAGCGGAGGTGAGGGTGTTGGTCCAGGCCAGGAGACACTCGTGCCTGTGTCCTGAGAGGTGGTTGGATCTCAGTGGCAGGTTGGGGCACAGGGGGAGAGGCAGTGGTGCAGGCCAGAGGCAGTGAACGGCCTTCGTCCCACCTTGTGGGGTGCTTGGCCATCATATGCCTGCGCATGCTGATGGTGGTGAATCCCTGGCTGATCTTGGCGCAACAAAGCTTGCACACCAGTGTTCGTCTGTCGTCCGCGTTCCGTGAAAAACTGCCACACCTTTGAGCACCTTGGTCTCTGCACGGTGGCTTGGCGCGAGGGGGTCCTTTGGGAAACAGCTGGGGGATTATTCGCTCTGGCCCTGCCTCTACCCCTGGCCACCCCACTGCTTCTTCCAACCTGTCCTGCGGCTGCAATTGCCTCCCCCTCTGAAGACCTCTCCTCAGTTGGCTTATCACACCAGGTGGGGTCAGTCACCTCATCGTCCAGCGGCTCTTCCTCCGAATCCTCTGTGTGCTCCTCCCTCGGACTTACTGCCCTTACTACTGCCTCACTGATAGACAACTGTGTCTCATCCCCATCGTCCTCCTCACCCACTGAAAGCTCTTGAGACAGTTGCTGGAAGTCCCCAGCCTCATCCCCCGGACCCCAAGAACTTTCCAAAGGTTTGGCATCGGTCACGACAAACTCCTCAGGTGGGAGAGGAATCATTGTTCCCCAATCTGGGCAGGGGCCCGAGAACAGTTCCTGGGAGTCTGCCTGCTTCTCAGAATGTGTCATTTTCATGGAGTGAGGAGGCTGGGAGGAAGGAGGAGCAGCAGCGAGAGGATTCAGAGTTGCAGCAGTGGACGGCGTAGAAGACTGGGTGGTCGATTGATTGCTGGATGCACTTTCTGCCATCCACGACAGGACCCACTCACACTGCTCGTTTTTTAATAAAGGTCTACGACGTGGACCCAAAAATTGTGATATGAAGCTGGGGACCCCAGAAACTTTCCTCTCACCTGGACCAGGAACTGGGCCTATGCCCACACTCTCACGTGGAACTCCGCATCCTCGACCGCGTCCACGTCCTCTACCCCTACCCCTCAGCATGGTGCATTAAGAATCGAGCAGACACTGAGCGGTGTAAACATTTTTGTGAATTATTGCCGCGCAGTTGGTGGCTGCCAGCGGTTATATAATGCAAAATTTTAGCCAGAGATAAATTATCAGGAAGGATGCAAGCAGGACTAGCTGTGCAATATGCAATTGTGATGCACCTGAAGTCCCACAGGCCACTCAGTCAAATGCACTGGGTCACCGGTAGCCGTAAAAAGGATTTCTTTATTTATTATATATTTTTTCTATGCAATGCAGGCTATGCAGTGTGTATTGGACTTTCACTCTATGTGTGTCTGACACCATACACTGTGAAGGCAGCTGAGGGCTAACACAGAGCACTGTAAAAAATTTGTGGTTTCTTGGCGTGCACTTGGAGGCAGACAGCGCTTACGTTACGCTAACTGCACCCAGAAAAATATTTAAATGAAGGCTGCACGAAGGCCTTGCTGTAAAATACTGAGGTACTACAACCCCAAGCAACCACGGAGTTAAATGCACACGGTCACAGGTAGCCCTAAGAAGGACCATTGGGGTTTTGTAGACAGGATTCTACACTACCACTGTCCCTGCCTGACCAATACTGCCCCTATACTACGTAGTGCAGACTGCAGCCTGAGAACGCTATAGCCTGCACGGCCGATACACAAAAAAAAAAGGGCAAAACTGCTCACAGCAGCCACAACAGTAATGCACTAGGTGAGCTGTGGCCCTAAGAAGGACCGTTGTGGTTCTTATAGACACTAACACTCTCCCTATAGCAGTGGCTCTGCTAAACTCCCTCCCCCTTCCATCCCTTGCCAGCTGTTGGCAAAGGGAGGGGGCGGAATGGGAGATTAGCACATTAGATCCTGCCCCCTCCCTTTGCCAACAGCCGTCAAGGGGCAAAAAGGGGGAGGAATTTTAGCGGAGCTAAACTCTCTTCCCCACCTGGCGGTATTCTGGGTGCAGCATATACTCACCACACCTAGGCAGTCTGAACGGGCGCATAAACAGGAGATGCAGCCGTGAAGTGGTCACAGCTGCCTCCCTTCCATACGATTTTTGGCTACGCTGCAGTCGTGAGCGAACATCGCAGTGCCCGTGTGGAGGAACCCTAAGAGAGGCAGAAGAGTGAGACTTCAGGGGAAAAAAGAGAGTGAAAATCGGACTATGAGCAGTGGAAAACAATCTTTTAATTTTTTAACCATTCTTTAGTTGATGTACCTGTGTGCTTTGGGTCATTGTCTTGTTGCATGTTCCCACTTCTCTTCAGATTGAGGTCATGGACTATGGATCTTAAAGTTACTTTACATGGGATGACTGTCAGGTGCATGAGTGCCAAACAATCATCCCAAGACTTATCGCTCCTGCTTTCTTACAGGACTGATAGTCATTCAGTGAATAGAGGCAGAACATTGATCACCCTGACTGTCAAAAAGTTTTTTCTAATATCTAATCTGTGTTTTATCCCATTGCTTCTAGTCTTTCCTTGTGCAAATAGGAATAGGTCTGATCCCTCTGCACTGTGACAGCCCTTCAGATATTTGTAGACATCCTTTGCTATGCATGTCATTGTCTCCACTGTTCTCTAGTATGCTAGACTAGCTGGGTTCAGTATTTTAAAAATTAGCAATAGAGATAAGCGAGCACCAAAATGCTCGGGTGCTCATTACTCAAGCTGAGCTTTTTGTAATGCCCGAGAGCTCGTTTCGAGTAACGAACCCCATTGAAGTCAATGGAAGACTCGAGCATTTTTCAAGGTGACTCATGCTCTGCATTGTTTTCAATGGAGCCGCGGGCACCTTAAATGTTTTTCATGAAAGGGCTTTACATATAAGCCCTTCCCTGAAAAACAATAATTTTAGTGTAATAAAAAAAATAAATAAACTTACCTCTCCGCCGCTGCCGTGTCCCCCGCGGAGATGAAGAACACATCTGCCACATGCGGCAGATGTTTCCTTCATCCCCGCTAGTAAAAAGAATTCCCTGCTGCTACATATGCCACAACTGTGACTGATGCAGCAGAGGAATTCTTCAATTCCCTACTGCAGCTGTCACACATGACAGCTGCGGTAGAGGATCCTGCTGCTCCCTGTCATTGGATTTCAGAAAAGGGCTTTAAACATAAGCCCTTCCCTGAAAAACAATAATTTTAGTGTAAAAAAAAAAAATTACCTGTTCGCCGCTTATGAAGCCCTTTCCTGAAAAGTCATTGACGGGGATGCCCTGGCTCAGCGGCGACTTCTGCCGCTGTCCCCAGCTGTATAGTTCTCAGCTAGTAGCATGCGGAGATTTAAAATCCCTGCCTGCTGGTATCTCTGGTAGCCAATCATAATCAGAGCTACCAGCAGGCGGGGATTTTAAATCACCGGCTGCTGATAGCTCAGAACTACAGAGCCGGGGACAGCGCCAGAAGTTGCGGCTGAGCCCCAGCAGCTGAAGGGAGGTGAGTATTGATTTTTTTTTTATACACTTTTTTAAATGGCTTTTCAGGGAAGGGCTTATGAAGCCCTTCCCTGAAAAGCCATTGACGAGATGTCGGCAGCAGGATTGTCTATCGCAGTGACAGCTGCAGTTGAGAATTGAATAATTCCTCTGCTGCATCTGCCACAGATGTGGCAGATGTAGCAGCAGGGAATTCTTTTAACTAGTGGGGATGAAGGAAACATCTGCTGCATGCGGCAGATGTGTTTTTCATGCCCACGGGGGTCACAGCAGTGGTGCAGAGGTAAGTTTGTTTTTTTTTGCACTAAAATGTTTCTTTTTCAGGGAAGAGCTTATATGTAAAACCCTTCCCTGAAAAAGAATGCAGAGGGCCGGCAGAGCATTGTTTTCAATGGAGCCACCGGCAGCAGCCGCGGCTCCATTGGCAACAAGCACGCAGCTGTGTTTATGCATGTTTTTGCTCGTACCTAGGTGTGCCCGTATGTACGCACCTAAGTGCACACAAAAACACACTTCTATTTGGAACAATGCATTCCCTATGGTGTTTGCACATGTCCGTACTTTGCAGGTGCGTGTCTGCAAAGATAGGACATGCGTGCACCATACTGAATGCACGCATTGTCTTCAATGGAGCCGCGGCTGCTGCCGGCAGCTCCATTGAAAACAATGATCTACCGATTCCCTGCATTCTTTTTCAGGGAAGAGCTTTACATATAAGCTCTTCCCTGAAAAAGAAAAATTTTAGTGTAAAAATAAAAAAAATGCAGCCATTCTCTTCAATGGAGCCGGTGCTGCTGCCGGTGGTTCCATTGGAGACAACGGTCTGCTGGCACCACTGAACTGTTTTTCAGGGATGAGCTTTCCATATAAGCTCTTCCCTGAAAAAGAAAAATTTTAGTGTAAAAAAAAAATATTAGTTACCTGTCCGCCGCTCCTGTGTCCCTTGCACGGATGAAGAATACATCTGCCACATGCGACAGATGTTTTCTTCATCCCCACTAGTTAAAAGAATTCCCTGCTGCTACATCTGCCACATCTGTGGCAGATGCAGCAGAGGAATTCTTCAATTCTCTACCGCAGCTGTCACACATGTCTGCTGCGGTAGAGGATTCTGCTGCCAGCAATTGATTTCAGGGAAGGGCTTTAAATATAAGCCCTTTCCTGAAAATCAAGTGAAAGTGGTTTAAAAAACAAAAAAATAGATACTCACCTTGCTTCTCCTCCTGTCCCCTGCACTGTGGTGCTGATCTATCAGCAGTCAGGGATTTTAAATCCCCGCCTGCTGAAAGAGCTGAATATGCTTGGCTGATGTGCTCAGCCAATCACAGGCAGCTCTCCCTGAATGCACCCTGGGTCCTACAGAATGGCGGCCTAGAGAACCAAGTCGCCCTAACAGCTAAGACAATGTAAGGAGTAGACATGCCGCGTCACACTGGGCTCTCCCGCACCAGTCCACTGATTTGAAACCTGCCTTGAAAGTAAAGAAGAGGCAGGTTACGAAGGTCAGTCAGGGCTGGCATATGGTTAGTGATGGTGCAGGCTTCAGTGAGATTCACTGTAGTACAGGGCTGGGAATTCTATAGTGCCCTGAAATCTATGTAGCTAAAACCCTCCTGAGCTGTTTTGGAGCATCCATTGCTGTCTTCTGCAAACATTCTAGAAAAAAAATAACACACTTTGTACACTTTTTCTTCTGGGAAAGTATCAAATTTAGAAATGCTCGTGCCAAATCAATTAATTTCTAGCATAAGTATTTCTTACTTTGCAACCTTTTTTCACAGCTACCTACAACTTTAGCAATGTACAGTATACCCCTTTTGGGAGTCAGTGACAGACATGTTTAGGCATAAAATAAAAGTCTTTTCTCACACGCAGTTCCTGCACTCGAGAAATACGGCTGTGAGAACTAAGCCATTGAAATCAATGACTTCGTTTCGTTCCGTTTTGCATGTGTGATTTTCACACCACAACGCTGGACAAAATCACTGTCACCTGTTTAAGCCCTAACGCACCATGTTTTAAACTTTTCTTTTTCCTCATTACTGTACTTCAAGGCGGCTCTCAATTTTTGAATACCATTGGTGCGCAAGAGGTCAATGAAGCGATTAACCCTTGACAACCTCACTGAACAGCAAAGTCTGCAACAGTTTCCATGGGGCAAGATGAAAAATAGCTTTTGACTCATGGGGGTCTTTGCTTTAGTTTGGATCAGCACTATAGTATATTATGGTCAGTTTATGTCTCTTTTCAGTCTTACAAACTATATACTATATAACAGTAATATTACTTACTAGGTGTTTAGTTGATATCATAACTAGAGGATGCACATAGGGACAATAAAAAATTTTTTTTGAGCCAATTAAAAAACTGCCCCCTTGGTTTGTTTATTAAAGGGCTTATTCACATGGCCGTTGGCATTTTTATGTGCGCCTGCCTAACACAGCCAAATTTGAAATGCGGATTCCGCGATTGTCGCTTGCGTGGATTCCCGCAGCAAAACACAGGCATTGAAAGCCATGTGGTTCCGATTTTCTTTTCCCTCACACTCATGCATACGTATTGTGTATTCTGCAAGCAGAAGAAAAATCGCAGCATGCTCTCTGCACAGACAGCCTCTATTAAAGTCAATGGAGGTGTTCGACCCGCAGCCCATGCAATTAATCCGCTAAGCGATTGCCCAAGAAATACAAACAACCCCCCCCCCCCTGTACTACGCATGACCGCCTCCAAGCCTAGGAGGCCATATGCAGTACAGGTTAGTTCCGCACGCAGGGTCAACGGCCGGGCTCACAGCATGCGGAATCTGAATGGTTGTGTGAGCCGGGCCTTAGGTTTTCAGTTATAATTTGGTTTCTCTTCTCAGTCTTTGGAGCAGAGAAATGGAATTAAAACGGAAATGAACTGATCTGTTTTTTCAACTATTGATATTAATGGGGTTTTTAAAAACTGAAAGCAAAAAATAGCTGCTATTTGCGTCTGTTCCTTTTTTAAATGCAACAAATAGAGCAGTGTTATCTGCTCTGTTTAAAAAACAGAGCCCTAATGTAATGGAAGCAAACAAAAGCTTTCAGTTTTCTTTCCATTTTTAAAAGCCCTATTAAAATGGTGGAAAAAAATGAATCAGTTTCTGTTTTAATTCCGCTTCTATGCTCCAAAAAAAATGGAGTAGAGGAATGAAATTATAACTAAAGCCCTAAAGCAGATGTGAAATATATGAGGCTGGGGCGGCAGTTGTCAGTCAATTAGATCGCTGGTGTAGATAGATATTGCATGTAAATATTCTCCATTTGAAAGAACTGTGATTGTTTTTTATATTGATGGCTGCTATGGGAGGCTTTGGACCATGGTATGAAGAAATGTATAGGTTCCAGATCCAGCGCTCTATTCGGATACTGTGAGCTGAAAACTTGGTATGGAATTTGTGAACTTTCGTTTGGACCATGGCACCATGAATAATAACTAGAGATGAGCGAGCATACTCGGCCACGCCCCTTTTTCGCCCGAGCACCGCGATTTTCGAGTACTTACGTACTCGGGCGAAAAGATTCGGGGGGCGCCGTGGGTGACTGGGGGGTTGCAGCGGGGAGTGAGGGGGAGAGGGAGGGCACCCCCCTGTTCCCCGCTACTAACCCCCGCGCCGCCATGCCTCCCCCCGCTCCCCGGCGCCCCCCGAATCTTTTCACCCGAGTACGGAAGTACTCGAAAATCGCGGTGCTCGATCGAGTAATTACTCGAAACGAGTATACTCGCTCATCTCTAATAATAACGTTAAAGGAGAATCATACTTTTACACAGTAAATTTACAAAATATGCAGAAATATTCACTTTACTTACATCTTTTAATCACTTTTTATTTTAAAAAAACATGATGTATTTCACTAGGGTCAACCTCACAGTACAATGAGAAATATTTGGTAGGGTTCAGACATAAGGTTATGTTGTGCTAAAAGGCTATGTCCACCTTGGCAAACAATGTTTTTCTACAGCTCCTATGTAGACCTATGCTTCCCCTTTGTAACAAACAACAAATACAACCTACGTTGTCTGATGTTTCTGTTGATGCCATACATCCTTATATATGTCCGCTACATCTTGGTAAAGTACATTCAGTAGATAATCATGACAAAAGGGACAGAAAAAATGTATGACAACTGGATCAGACTACACAGAGCATATCTGTAGTCTGTTACCATAGAGACACATAGAACTATATAGGAGCTGCAGAAACAAAATGGTAGGAAATGTTTAAATGAGTTTTCCAGGGAGAATACTACTGCTGACCTGTCCTTTTAATAGGTCATCAATAGTTGATCTGCTGGGGTCTGCCGCTTGGGACCCCGACCGTTCAGCTAAGCGGGCGCATGCTGTCAGCGTCGCAAATACACAGAGGTCAGAGTGGAAGTCTCCGTGCCAACCTCAGTCTAGTGGCCGGCGCTCGTAACTGCAGGCATGGCTCTCATTGAAATCAATGTGAGCTGTGACTGCAGTTACAAGTGCCAGCCACTACACAGAGGTCGGCTCAGAGACTTCCGCTCCGATCTCTGTATTTGCAGCATGTGCCCACTTAGCAGATCGGTCGGGGCCCCAAGCTACGGACCCCAGCTGATCAACTATTGATGACCGATCATCACCGATCATCAGTAGTATTCTTCCTGGAAGACCCCTTTAAATTTATGCAAAGTTCCTTTGCTTTTAGTTTCAGGTGTATTAGAACACTTAAAAAAAGAATTTAGACTGAGGCCAGCCCCAGGAACTATGGCTTGTTGTATATTTTCAATTAAAGCCGTTAAAATGCAGAGCCATCCATATAATACTTGAATAATCTGGAACAACTCCAGTAGAGAAAACCATATGCCTAGAAAGAGTAAAAAGGGCGTAACGAAAGGGGTACTCGTAATGAGACAGCCAATTAAGGTCTTGCTCACCTAGCCCCGTTTTGGTGTGTTTTGCTGGTGACTTCTTATTTTGCCCCTCCCTTCCTCAAAAAGAAAAATCGGCTCCTAAATGTATGCTCACTTGAGGTAGATCTGTTGCAGAACATTTTCTGCAGTAAAAATGTATTCCGCAGGTGAATTTGGTTTCTAAAAGCCCCATGCACATACTGCAGGAACAATCAAACCAAATTACATGGATTTTTGTGCAGAGATTTTCTACTATAGCTTTGCCTTAGCTTATTTCTCCTTACATAGGGAGTCTGATTGAGACTGAATGACAGTGCTCAGAGGTGGGGCGACTCCATACTAAGGACCTACCTGCCCTTCATGCACTACCATACAGGCCCCATGCATTGGGCTCTGCATAAAACTTATGGTTTTAATTGTGGACATGGTTCCCTAAATTTCAAAAAAGGAGAAACTAAATATAAACCAGCGAACTATGATAATCATCTTCAATGAGTAATGTATCACACAGGCAAAAAGTGGGGAAAAGCCCCCTGCATCCTAACACAGATATAAAGCACAACTTTATTTAAAAATCCTTATTCTTTTTAGTCTCATTCAGTCTACTTTTTTGTCTGATGAACTAGTAGCTTCCTCTATGCTGCTGTTGGTGCCCTGGTTTCCGGCTATGAAGGGTTCTAAATTCTTGTCTTCCTCTTCCTCTTTCTGCAGTACATGCAAGTAATATTTCTGGTGGTCAAGGTAGGTTGTAAACAATTTTGAATATTCTGGATGACTCAGGAAAAAGTTTTTAAACTCCTCTACAAGAAATAGAAATAGAATTAAAATAAGCCATGAAGAATTTTGGTGCACAACCATAAACATATTATTGCAGCATCTCATGTACATGAGGCAGACAAACATGGTATTCCATAGAAGACAGAGCTAAAAAATACACTGATTTTTACCCGTGGCTACTGCTTTTCAGCATACCTGTACTACCTTTATTTTTTATAATAAAGTTACATATTTTGCCTACTGTACTTCTAGTATTTCTAGATTTGTAGGTTGGTGCATATATAGTTAATGAAGTTGTCCAGTTGTAAACTATTGTTGGCCTATCCTTACGATAGGCCATCAATAGTAGATTAATGGGTGTCTGACGCCCAGGATCCTTGTCCATCAGCTGTTTGCCAAGCCAGTGCACTAATGCAATGAGCAGAATTCTGCAGCAATCAGACAGCTCCTTTCCCACTGTAGTGGTGAGGCTTGGTATTGCAGCCAAGGTTCCCATTAAAGTAATTAGAAACATTTTCTGTAATACCAAGCTGGTCCACTACAGTGAAACTGAAGCTATCTGCTTATTTTAGAAATCAGCTCAGTACTTGAACAAAGCAGCCCCGCAAAGAGTGATTGGTGGAATACAATGCAGCGGAACCCCACCAATCTGCTATTGGATAAAGATAGGCCATCAATAGTTTCCAGTTGGACAACACCATTAATCTGACATTAATTTATGACAGCAGTAAATTTAAAAGACTTGGTTTGGTTGAAGGCATACAGTGTATAAGGGGGTTGTCTGGTTTAGAAAACTGGCTCATAGTTCAACCCCTTAGTGTTAAAGCCCGTTTGTGCCTTAATGATCAGGCCAAATGTTGGAAATCTGACGTGTCACTTTAACATAGAAAAACTCCGAAAAGGTTTTGCATATCCAAGTAATTCTGACATTGTTTTTTAGCAACATATTGTACTTCATTTAGGTAAAAACAGACCAATAGAATTTGTGTATATTTATTAAAAGCACCACAATTGGGAAGATTTTGAGAAAATTGTCAGTTTAACATTTTCAAATGCAATATGTCAAATATGTGCAAACATACTGTACACTTTTTTGCTAAGATATATATTTTCATCTGTTTACTTTATTCTGGAAGCACATTGGAAAAACCTTTGTTTTTTTTAACCATTTAGGAGACATACAAAATTTAACATTTTGAGAATCATTTTGTTTTCCTACACCAAGCCAAGATTGCAAAGGCTCATAGGTGTCCGAATGACAGATACCCTCACACTTGACCCCATATATTCACCGAAGGGTGTTTTGAGTATTTTGACCCCACAGTTTCTTTTCAGGAGTCAATGCAATTTAGAGGAGAAAAAAACAACAATTTTATATTTTTGAAAATATGTCATTTTAAAGACAGTTTTTTTTTCTATAGTGCACATGAAAATGAGGATTTGTACCCCAAAATGGATACCCCTGTTTGTCCTGTGTTCAAAAACATACCCATTGTGGCCCTAATCTTATATATGTATGCACAATGGGGCCCAAAACGAAAGAAACAGCTGGTGGCTTTCAGAACAGAAATTTTGCTTGAAAGTGTTTAAGGCCCCATTGCCCATTTGTAGAGCCCTATAGTGGCCAAAATGATGGAGAAACCCCACAAATTACCCCATTTTGAAAACCGACGCACATGTGCAGAAGACTGTGTCAGGTCCTGGAAGGACTCTCAGCTCTTCCTATGGATCCAATCCGTGTGGGGACATGAAACTTTAACCTTCTCCAACTTTTCTTTTACTTTTATGCGATCGCCATTATTGCATAATCACAATCGTGTGACCCATCACAACTACAGGCTATCAGCAACCTCCGGCAACCTTTAGCAGGGAGCTGTCACCCACACAGACCCCGGGGCCTTAATATCCAGGGCAAGCATGTTTTTACAGCCCTGGGGATTAAAGCCCGGAAACCCAGGATGTAAAAACACATATGAGTGGTCACTAAGGGGTTAATGGGGGTCTGTTAGCTCTCCTGACTTGTTCATTTTAGTTAATACTTTTATTCTCCATGAAACATCTTAGAACATAGTTTCTTAGAACATTGTGTTGTGCTGTTCCTCTGTTATTCCTCTTGTGAAACGGGTGTGTCTCTACACCAGGGTTCCCCAACTCCAGTCCTCAGGGACCGCTAACAGGTCATATTTTCAGGATTTCCTCAGTGATGCACAGGTGATGTAATTATTGTTGGTGCCTCAGACATTGGCACAGGTGTTCTTTCTATAGGATATCCTGAAAACATGACCTGTTTGTGGTCCCTGAGGACTGGAGTTGGGGACCGTTGCTCTACACAACCTGACTCTGTCAAGCACTGATTGGATAGTGTGAGAATGTCTAGGGACACGACCCCCAACTAGTAACACCAAGTGGTCAAGCTATTCATACCATAGAAGTGGAAGGAACAATAGAGGAATAGTACAACAAAGAGCTATAAGTAAAGCTGCTCCAAGGTCGCGACAATAATGGGGAATACAATTATTTACCAAAACGGGTATGTCGGGCCTCTTGACAGGTCCTCTTTAAAGCCAGACAAATGGGGCAATCTTGCAATATATGGGCATCCATTTGAATACTTCCCATGTCTACCACACCTCCAAAATAAGGGATTTTAAAGCTCTCACCATTTAACACTCCAAATAAAATGTTTTTCATAGATACATTTGAAGGTCTATAAAAGTAAAGAACTGGCATACTAAGTAGAGAGGGACATGAAATTACAAGACACTGAACTCCTCCATTAGTAAGTATATAATAATCACATGTGTTAGGCTGGGTTATATCCCCTGGGGAGAGAATTGTGTGGGGAATGGTTTTGCAGAGGGAGGCATTTGATTAATGAAAATATATGTATTGTCCTTGCCATATATTCCTCTTCTTTTATACACATTTGGAAAATGTGTATGATCTGTATGACCTCTAATGCTTTGTATGTAAGTGGGATGTGAAAAGGTAACGCAGACTGGATAGTCAAATGTCATTGGTGATAGAATTAGAGATGAGCGAGCATACTCGATAAGGCAAACTACTCGAGTGAGTAGGGCCTTATTCGAGTACCTGCCCGCTCGTCTCTAAAGATTTGGGTGCCGGCGGGGAGCTGCGGGGAAGAGCGGGGAGGAAGAGGGGGGAGATCTCTCTCCCCCTCTCCCCCCCCCTCCCCCCTGCTCACCGCCGTAACTCACCTGTCACCCGCGCCGGCAGCCGAATCTTTAGAGAAGAGCGGGCAGGTACTTGCATAAGGCACTACTCGCTCGAGTAGTTTGCCTTATCGAGTATGCTCGCTCATCTCTAGATAAAATGCTTTTGTAGAAATGATGTTGTTGAATGGAGCATAGTTAGAGGAGTGATGTTAATGCTAAAAGTGAAGAAACTAATGCAAACACTAATGTATATGAAGAAAAGTGATACTAATGTTATATTTAATGGGAAAAATATGGTTTATTACACAGATGTTAGTGTTTAGTAAAGGAAATACTCAGGTTTATCATAGCAAATACTGTGTTGTTTATTACATAACTACAGAGGTATATTGGATATTGTAATTGTGTATTATACAACTGTTTGATGTAATTGCTGACATGAGAGTTCGGCTGATGATTACTGCCTGACTGATGATGAGTATTGTTTGTGACCATGCAGTTAGAAAGTGTGATAGTCTCTGTCATAGCCTCCATGGACGTCATAGGATTAGTTTGTATCCCAGTCATTTTTTTGGTGTTTCTCCCCGGGTATCGTGCTGCGCAGAGTCTGTGTGTTGGATGGATGAATAGTGGATCAAGTCTGATTCTGTGGGAAGGTGCCTGTTGGGTTATGATAGGCAGGGTGTGGTGCACAGCTGAGGGTTGCGTTTTCTGTGCTGATGAAGTGCGCAAGAGAATTGTGAGGTTCAAACAGAAGTTGATGCAACCTATAGTCATTAGTCACAAGTGAAGTTCTGTGACGCCTGCTGTGGGGAAGAGGCTGGGTGAAGGTAAACAGGGTATTAGTGTAGTATGTCTACACCGGAAGTGTGGGCATGACAAGGCTGAGCTACAGGTAATGCCCAGGTCACGCCCACAGCTCCCAATTAGCTGTGGCATACACACCTTCACCGAGCTGCCAAAAGCTCGGTGCATCATAGAGACGCTGTTAAAGGGGTTGTCCCGCGAACCAAAGTGGGGGTATACACTTCTGTATGGCCATATTAATGCACTTTGTAATGTACATTGTGCATTAATTATAAGCCATACAGAAGTTATTCACTTACCTGTTCCGTTGCTAGCGTCCTCGTCTCCATGGTGCCGTCTAATTTTCAGCGTCTAATCGCCGGATCAGACGCGCTTGCGCAGTCCGGTCTTCTTCTTTTCTGAATGGGGCCGCTCGTGCCGGAGAGCGGCTCCTTGTAGCTCCGCCCTGTCACGTGCCGATTCCAGCCAATCAGGAGGCTGGAATCGGCAATGGACCGCACAGAAGCCCTGCGGTCCACCGAGGGTGAAGATCCCGGCGGCCATCTTCACCAGGTAAGTAAGAAGTCACCGGAGCGCGGGGATTCAGGTAAGCACTCTCCGGTTTTCTTTTTTAACCCCTGCATCGGGTTTGTCTCGCGCCGAACGGGGGGGGGGGGGGGGGGGGCTTTTGGGAAAAAAAAAAACCGTTTCAGCGCGGGACAACCCCTTTAAGGGTTTTCTTAGAGGGAGGCAGCTCCCTCTGTTTTTGTCATCGGACAACCCGATGGGTTGTTATGGCAACAGGATTCCAGATACAGGCGTCCTGTTCTGCTATCAGCCCCCACAGTGACGAGCTCTGGCAGCGGGAGCCAGCTGTCAGTGATAGCTAGCCTCCTGCTGCATCAGCTGCAGGGTGCATTAGAGCAGTGACTCCCATTATTAACCCCAGGTTGAAGGTGTATGTGTGCCACAGCCAATCGGGAGCTGTGGGCGTGACCTAGCCGTTACCTGCAGCTCAGCCCGGTCACGCCCACACTTCTGATGAAGACATACTACACTAATACTGGTAAACAATGTGAGTGAGAAAATTTACTAGAACCTCTTGTCCTGAGGAAGAGAATGCATAGACAGTTTGGACCATGGTACCGTAGCTCTGAACTGGGACTTGTTGGTTTGAGCAGTCCATGAGAGATAGACTAGCATCATAAAGACTGCAAGTAGACCAGTAACTTGACTGTTTTAGGCCGCCTGCAGATGGGTGGGTCGGATCCGGCTGCGAGGTTTCTCGCCGCGGGATCCGACCCGAGCGCCTGCAGAGAGCGGCGCGTACTCACCTGCGCCCGCGGCTCCAGCTGTTTGATGTGCCGGCTTGCTGGGCAGCCGGTGCATGCGCAGACCAGAGCCGGTGGCCGGACAGTGACGTTTCTGCTCTACGAGCCCCGCACAGAAATAAAGCATGCCGCGGTTTGTTTGCCGCGCGGCCAAACTGCGGCCGTCTGCATAGGATTGCGTTTGTCATCGTACCCCTAGATAAATTCATTAAGGGGTCTACTTTTCAAAATGGGGTCACTTGTGGGCGTTCTCCATCGTTTTGGTCACTCAATGGCTCTACAAGTGTGCAATAGGGCCTAAATCTCCTTCAAGCAAAATTTCTGTTTTGAAAGCCACCGGTTGCTCCTTTCATTTTGGGCCCCATTGTGCATACAGGCGTAATACTAGGGCCACAATGGGTATGTTTCTGAGCACGGGATAAACAGGCTTATCCATTCTGGGGCGCAAATCCTCATTTTCATGTGTACTATAGAAATAATTCCTGCCTTTAAAATGACATATTTGCAAAAATATGAAATTTTAGTTTTTCTCTTCTAAATTGCATTGACTCCTAAAAAAAAACTGTTTGGTTTAAACACTCATAACACCCCTTAGTGAATACGTTAAGGGGTGTAGTTTTAAAAATGGGGTCATTTGTGGGGGTATCTATCATTTTGACTTCTATGAGCCTTTCCAATCTTGGCTTGGTGTAGAAAAACAAACTGTTCCTCAAAATGCTGAAAAGTAATATTAAATTTGTACGTCTCCTAAATGGTTAAAAAAAAAACGAAAGTTTTTCCAATGTGCGCCCAAAATAAAGTAAACGGATGGAAATATATATCTTAGCAAAAATTTCTATATTATGTTTACACATATTTGAGATATTGCAGTTGGAAATGTGAAAAAATGACTATTTTTAAAAATTTTTCCCAATTTTGGCGCTTTTAATAAATAAATACAAATTCTATCGGTCTTTTTTTCCACCTAAATGAAGTACAACATGTGGCGAAAAAACAATGTCAGAATCGCTTGGATATGCAAAACCTTTCTGGTGTTTTTCCATGCTAAATTGACACGTGTCAGATTTGCAAAATTTGGCCTGGTCATTAAGGCGAAAACAGGCTTGGTCACTAAGGGGTTGATTCCACAAAGACTGGCTAGCAAATACAGCATTAAAAAGATTTCTAAGCCTGTGTAGTTGAGTGTTCCGAATTATATTGACAAAGGATTTAAAACTGTATTACAACATTTGAAAACATATGCTACTTAAAGGGGGTGTCCAATTGTAAGCTATTGAAGGTCTATCCTCAGGAAACGCCATCAATAGCAGATCCGTGGGTGTCTGCCACCTGGGACTACCTCTCATCATCTGTTCTCTGGTCCACTGCTCTCATGCACTGAGCCAATTTTTGCAGGAAGCAGACAGCCCCTTTTCCACTGCAGTAGCCAGGGAACGAAGCAGTCTGCTTCCTGGTAATATCAGCTCAGTGTACAAACTCACCAGCCCAGAGAACAGCATATTGGTGAGAATCCCATGCAGCAGGCCCATTCCAGTCTACTATTGATAACCATCTTGAGGACAGACCATCAGAAGCCTACCACTGGACCAACCCTTAAAGGGTCTGTATGTTTATTGTGTACAACTTAAAGTAAACATTGTTATAGTTTGCTGCAAAATGTGCTTCATCTCTCAAGACTTCTGCACAGTGGGACAACTCCCCTCACATGCTTATACTACTGTCCGGTCTTCCATTCTTCACAGACATGGCCAGTAGGAGGGATTCCTCCTTATTAATGACAGATCCCCTTTGAATGTGTCATTTTGTGATGATAATGTATTAGTTCTGGTCTTTCTTACCATAACAGAGTTTTCCTGACTCATCAGCATCCATATCCTGGAAAAGTTTGGAAACATCAAGGTCTGGAACGCCAAGTGAAGATCTTAACAGGGAACTGAATTCATTTTCTGTGATGCTGCCATCGCCATCAATATCAAATAACTAGGGTAAAGCAAAACATTATAATGGCATGTGATATATGTTGTAATTACTTCAGACTCAGCTGTATGTGATTATTATACCTGTACAGAGACAGAGAAAAGTAATAAGGGCTAATGCCCACGGAACTCCGCAACGTTGCCCTGCAGCTATAAGGTTCTATTGAACCTAATAGCTTAATGTTCATGCAGCGGAGTTTTAAATGCCACAGGAATATGCGTGGCCAGCTTCCATTGTAGACAACGTGGCCTTGCCCACTGTAAATACGTGGCCCTGCCCACTGTAAATACATGGCCCCGCCCACCGCTGGCCACGTCATCTGACACTGCCGGCACGTCATGCACTGTACTGTGAATGCCTGCTGGCCCTCCACGTGTACAGAGGATCCGGAGCGGTAAGTATGGAGGTTTTGTGGTGGGGTGCAGGGGGCGTGGCGGACTGCGCTGTGATATTCCGCTGGCGGAGTCAGTCACGGCCGTGGGCATGAGCCCTAAGGCTGGGTTCCCACACGGCGTATTCCTGGCGGAAATATCGCAGTTTGGCCACAGCGAAAAACCGCGAGATTTCCGCCTGCAAAGCGCTACTTCAAAACCCGCGGCACTTAGAGGAGAGCGCGGCCGCAATGAAAAAAATAAAAGAATGGACATGCTGTGGCCAGTGAATCTGCGCCACAGCACTTGCTTCTGCCAACTTTGCTGCAATGAATTTGCCTTCCCATGTGGACAAGATTTCTGAAAAATCTTGTCCACATGGCTGGCTAATCCCGGGATTACCGTCCGCAAGTGGATTCGCCTCGGCCTAAGAGAAAAAAACAACTGCAGGACTCATGATCTACAAGCCTATAGCAAGTGCTTTACACAAATAAACTGGATCCAGGGTTTGAGCAAACGTCTGATCAACCACATGTACAAGGGTGGACAAAAATATGGAAACACTGAACGAAATGCATAGGATTTTAATCATTAGCACTGAGCTGCCCTATCGGCCCCTGCTTGGTGGAGAGCTTTCCACTAAATTTGTGTTTACTTTACCTCTTGCCCTGCTCTGGGTGGTTTTGGGAGCCAGCTGGTAACAGAAGCTGAGTGGCTCAAACTCCTGATTAAGGGAACCTTGTTGCTCAGGCAGATGTTCACTTTTGCCCAGCAGCATATATGTCCTATTACCTCCACTTAAAATTGGTCTCTATATGTCTTATTGAAATATGGATTATAATCCTAAACATGCATTTTGTACGGTGTTTCCATATTTTTGTCCACCCCCCCGTATGTCTTATGTAAGCACAGCAGTAATACTCATATGACTTACAAATGTTTTACAGAATGTCATTTATCTAAGAACTACCAGTTTTGTTCTATAAGCGTTAACAGGTCCATTAATGATACTTTTTTCTGCAATTTCGCCATTTGTAAGGCTATTAAAACAGACAGATATGGCCCAATTGCTATATTTTATGCAATTTTTCTAATACATTTTGATTTGTTTTCTGCGTGTTTTCTAACGCAATCCTATGGCAGCTTCCACGGGCGGAAATTCTGCCGGAAATCCCGCCGTGGAATTTCCGCCCATGTGCAGGGGGACTAAGGCATTTTTTTACATGCATAATAATATATATTGTTTGTAGTACGGTATGCATTGCAGAATATCGTTTGTACTTATACTTGCAGAACCTTGCATAAGCTGAGGCTATGCTTAAATATAAGGGTTAAATTGTACAGATAAGAGGTGATTTTGGTTACCAAGCAGATAGATCTTCAGCAAGTTTTGCAGAGTGCATCAGTTTTTGCAAAGCTAAATTCTAGCAGTTTTGCAAGGCATCACAATCCCCGGGAATGTGGGAGGAGCCAGACGCCAGGCACCAGGCAGAGTAGAGTTGCTTGTGGGATGGGGGAGAGAGAAGAACAACCTGGCAGGTGAGTGCAAAGACCAGAGACCCAGAATCTTCACCCGCCCTGCCATGTTTTCTTTGTGCGCAATATGCAATCAATAGAACCCCTTGATTTCAATGGGTTCGTTCACATGCGCAATCTTGCGCGCAAATTTTCAAACAAAATCCGCTGCATGCTCTATCTTCCTGTGGATTTGCACAGGCAAATAGCAGATATAGAACTATTAGACTTAATTACCCATTTCAATGAAGAGGAGTATGGTTGCAGGTTCGTTTTGCTGTGCAAATGCACACAATTTGCGCACACAAAAAGTACAGTAGGACATGCATTTGCGCATGCAAATATGCAGCATAAATTCTGCAAATATGTGGCGTAAATGTGCACATAACTGCACTCATGCCCATGTGATAACTTTAATAAGCTTAGTCCTCGTGGCTCTGAATCTATCGCCTTTGATGTGTTAAGCCTCTGTCTGCTGGAGAGTCATGTGTGCTGGCATCAGAAATGGTGGCAGCAAGAATCTTGGGGTGTGTTGAGGGGCATTTTATGCTCAGTTTGCTTCCTGAGTGTAAGGTGCATGCAAAATTAAATGATAGATCAGCCTCTTGCAGTCACATCCAAGTCCTGAGATTGCAGAATGTGTACAGGACATAAGGCTAGCAAGGATTAGACAAAAAGGCCATTTTAATTCAGATCAGCACCACTCTTGTCTATTTTGCAGTGCATTCCTATTCAAGTTCATGGGCCTAATCTACAGTATCAGTCATAGTGGAAGGTCATAGACAAAAAATGGGCTGGGTTTTTTTTTGGGGGGGGGGGGGAGAGACACAGCATCTTTTCTAACCCTGGATAATCATTCTAAGATCTGTGTTCCTTATGATTTTGCAAAGAAATGCAAACAAATCTAACAGGTGGCATTGCTACCTTTCAAGGTAAGTGCATGACTACTATAAAGTCTGGTGTTTATCAGTAGCATTAGGTTATAAGGCAGGGGTGTAGAATCTGTGGCCCAGGATGGCTATTAATGTGGCCCAACACAAAGGGGAGGCTGCATCTGCAGGAGGCGAGGCCGCAGGCAGTACCTGGCACTGGCATTTGCTGTGATTGAGTTACTCCAGGTCCAGTGTGATTCTCCTTGTCCTCCCAAGTCCTGACTGCTGCCAATCCAGTAACAAGGTGAGGACGAGAGACGTGGTCTCATAGTGGACGGCCAACGCTGTGTCCCCTGTTGTCAGAATGGCTGTAAACTGCATGCGAGTCTGCACAGGCTTCTGTGTCTAGGCTTGCATGCATGGCCTTGCAGCAGTGGGGGTTATTTGCAGGATGATTGGGGTTGTGTGAAGGTTGATGGAAGCTGTATGGAGTACTGTGGAGGACTATGGGAGTTATGTGGAGGATGATGGGGGTTGTTAGGAGGACTGTGGATTAGGATTATTAGGGGAGGTTTGTTTTTGCTCATCTGTGGTGGCAGATATCCCTATAGTTATGCACATATCTGTTTTGTTTGCTTATAAGGCCTCCTTCCCACGAACGTATTTCCGCTGCGTAATTCGCGGCAAAAATCCGCTGCGTTGCCCACAGCTATTAGGTTCTATTGAACCTAATGGCTCAGGGCACACGGTGCGGAATTCCACCGCGGAATTCCGCACCGTGAAATCTCCCGTTCTCACCCGCGGCATGCTCTATTTGCCGCGGGTGTACGCGCTGACGGCTTCCATTGCAGTCAATGGAAGCCGTCCGTTCACGCTATCTCCTGCTGTAACACAGCGGAGGATAGCGTGAAAACGCTTTCCCGCCTACCACCGCCGCGTCATGTGACGCGGTGGGCGTGTCATGTGATGCGGTGGCGGTGGGCGGGGAAGCGTCATGCGGGAGCGAAGAGATCGGATCCGCTGGCAAGTATGGGGTCTCTGGGGGGCACCGTGACAGGCTTCGCCGCGGAATATTCCGCGGCGGAGCCCGTCACGCTCGTGTGCAGCCGGCCTTAGATTTTGTTAGTGATTGTTTATTTACCACTCAGTCCAAGACAACTCCTCTTCTCTGCCCCAGAGATGCCAAAAGGTTTGACAATCCTGTTAATAAGTTTTGTTATGTGGTAATGTAATATTGCAGGCTGGCGAGACCCTGCTGTAAGTGAAAAGGAAGTTGAATTTGTTGCCCGGTGGGGTATATAAATAAGATGTACATCACAGCATGGGGAGTTTCTTTGGGTGAAGCTTTTAGCGAAGTACAAAGTAATGTACATGGAGGACAAGACACACTGCTGCCTGTGGTTGACCGGCGTGAAGTCCAGCAGACCTCTTTATGGGTAGCTGAGAAGAGTCCAGGACTTAGCGACTTGGCGTTGCCCGGCGAGGTATATCAGTGGGGCGGACGTCACAGCATGGGGTACTGAGTTTCTAGGAGTGAAGCTTTTCCCGCAAAGTATGCAGTAGTGTAAATAGAGAAGACGCACTGCTGTTTGCAGTAGTCCGGCGTGAAGTCCAGCAGACCTGACCTCTTTATGTGTTGCTTAGCAGAGTCATGACTTAGCCTGGTTGCACATGAGCGAGCCGGAGTCGGCTGTGGGCACCCTGTTCCCAGCTGGCATCTACAGGTACCCATCATTACTTCTCTTCTGTACTGCGGATTCTGCTGTGGGCACCCTGTTCCCAGCCGGCATCTGCGGGTACCCATCATTCCTTCTTCTCTTCTGTACTGTGGATTCTGCTGTGGGCAACCTATACCCGACTGGCATCCACGTGTACCTCATTTCTTCTTTTCTGTACTGCGAATTCCGCTGCGGGCACCCTGTTCCCAGCCGGCATCCACACGTACCTCTCGTTTCTTCTCTTCTGTACTGTGGATTCCACTGTGGGCACCCTGTTCCCGGCCAGCGTTCACACGTACCTCTTATTTCTTCTTCTCTTCTGTACTGCGGATGGCCCGCATGGCTCACCGTCTTCAATGGAAGCCATCTCAAATAGAGAATGCTGCGATTTTTCCTCCACGAGCAGAAAATCACAATTGATTTCCGCTCGTGTGCAGGAAAAACCGCTTTTCCATAACATGCTATGGAAGTGATTTGCTGCAGATGCCCGCTCCGGATTCCGCAATTCAAATACAGTTGTGCAGCCGGCCTTATTTAGTGTACCAGGTGATTGTAATTTCATCCCGCTTGTGCCCCTCATCCTACCGAGGTAGATAAAAGCGTTTCCCTGGCTGTCAGCCTGACCGAAACGTGATTTCCTGCCTGCAGCAATTAAAGCTTGCGCAGTGAAGCCCCTGCCACCTGCAGGTATGTTCTATCAACATCTGGAATATTCCTACTTCTGGACCCGGTTCCATCCGCCACCTAGTCTGCATGGTCAGACCCCCATTACACTCCAATGGGGCCTGTGCATAGGATGGGCGTACCCATGAGTTACATATAGACACTTTCAGCCGTGTGCCTTATGTAAGGCTGTCCGTCCTGCCTTGTCCACCACAGTCTAGGATTCTTTTTGCACTATGGAATTTATGCCCGCCTGATACTTCAGTGCGCGACTCGGTATGTCTCTAATGCTTGAAGAAAAGGAAATGCACATTACCTAGAAGGAAAAAAACCTACCTGCCTGAATGCCTAAAGCAATGTGTGAAGGTTGATTTTTGAAGTATCTACATATAGTGTCGGGTTATGGTTTGGGTTGGCAGGTTTTTTATTTTAACCCAATAGTAACTTTGGGTTTTCTTTGTAGATTTTAGATGTGTTTACTAATTTTTATAGAAAAAAAATTTGCACACAATTTTCCTTTATGAGGTCATAAAAAGCTTTGTTGTACATTAGGAACTCCAAAGAGAGGGCAAAATAGCCCTCTGTGGTGACATTGATAACAAGTAGAACTGTTCTGGGCCTGCTAAAACCCTTACAGACTAAGAACATCATCTGATCCAATAGAGGCAATGTATGGTCATGGACAGCTTTGCTTCCTTCTAATGTACACAAAAGAGTTCTCATTCACCGACAGCAAACTAATATCTTGTAAATGGTGAGAAATTACATTATAAAGTTTTAACTTGTATTTAAATAGAAAAATTTCCCCCGCGCTCATGGGTTCCAGCAGAGATGAAGGACACAGTGTCCATAAATAACTTTAAATAATTTATTGGTTCCTTTGCTACGCGTTTCTGCAGGCTTACCCGCTCTCTTCAGGCATAACATTACACAACACAGTACACTTTTTTATATACACTGCTAAAGCACACGGAAGTGCTCAGACGCCGGCTTTTGGAGCCGCCCTCTGCTTCATGTGGGATAACACGTCATTAATCAGTAACCCTTTGCATACTATTGGGTTTCTCCATTTATAAAAAGCAGCAGAAAAAAACTTGCTATTTAAAAGTCCGTTCGACTTGCTTATACTATTCGTTATCTATTACGTTCCACAAATTTAAAAACATAAATTATCTATATCCATAAATAACTACTACAATTTTATTCTAAAATTAGAGATATTACTTTAAACGAATTAGCAATAAATCACATTTTCCCAATTCTTTTGTTATATAAATTCTATGACACCATCATTCATTTTTTCTCTCTCACAAATGGACCCCATCTATTATAAAAGACACATTTTTTATATATAAAAATTATCTAAATAATTCATAAATGAATTCTAAAATTATCATTTTCTTAAAAAATTCCGTTCTAAAAAATTCCATTTCTATTATACTTATATTTCTATTAATTATGTCCTCTATTTATTATATTTCTATGTATATCAACTTATGTTTTATCATAACATTAACCCTTTATGATTAACTCTTTGTACCTCTCATCATCTCTCATTCTGTTTAATCCCTTTAAATCAGATTTTTTTCAGATTTTTTCTCAGATTTTTTTAGATTTTTTCTAACACTTCGTTGAGCCCTGTTGGTTGCAGGGTTTGGAGTTTGTATATCCAAAACATTTCTTTACGTTTTAGCTCATTCATTGATTTGTTTGTTATCTGCTCTATTGGTGTAATTTTCAGTGTTCTCGATTGGCATTTGTGTTGTTCAGCAAAATGCCTAGATACACTGTGTTTTGTGTATCCTCGTTTGATGTTATATTTATGATTAGCCAATCTGGCACGGATGGCATTTTTTGTTCTTCCGATGTATTTTAACCCGCATTCACATTCTAGCAAATATACAATGTATGTGCTATCACAGCTTAGTCTATTTTTATACTGCACTATAATGTCTTTATCTTCTATTTTTAGTTTAAAACTATCTCTCTTTTGTTGTATATGCATGCAACATTTGCATCTGGTTTTATTACATCTAAAAACTCCTTTCTCTGATCTATTTTTCGTAAGGGAACTTTTTTTATTTCTATTTTTATCTTTCAATTCTGCCTTCGAGGGTGCGATGATGTTCTGTAATGTTTTATTTTTCCTGAAAATTAATCTGGGTTCAACTTCTAAAACGGGTTTTAAAACAGGATCGTTAAGCAAAATGGGCCAATGTTTTTTTTAAAATACATTTTATACTGTTCGACTGGTTGTTATACTTGGTTATAAAGGATGTTTTTTTATATGCATTGTTCTGTTTTTGTTTTTCTTTTACCGGGGATTTTTTTATATTATTTTCTCTTTCTATCATTACTTTGTTTTGGGCTGCGTTAATAAGTGACTTAGGATAGTGTTTTTCTAAAAATTTTTTCTTTAAAATATCGGACTGTTGAACATAATCTTCTGTTTTTGTACAATTTCTACTTTTTTAAAATGCGTGACAGTGTAAATTTCGTTGTTTTCTGAATGAAGTTCAAGATCTAAAAATATTAGTTTCTTTTTATCTATATTAATAGTAAATTTTAAATTATGATCATTGCAATTCAATTGATTTGTAAATTCTTCCAATTCATTCGTTTCTCCGTCCCATATGATTATAATATCGTCTATGTATCTTTTAAATAAAACTATCCTATCATCTAAAATATTATTTTCTTCGAAAGCCCCGACATACAAATTTGCATACGTCGGGGCGAATTTACAACCCATTGCCGTCCCCCGCTGCTGTTTAAAAATTCTGTTGTTGTATGTAAAATAATTGTTTTCTAAAATGAATAGAATGGATTCTATTATGAATTGTGTTTGGGCTTTGGGCATTAAGGGATCTTTCTCTAAATATTGTTGAACAGATTGGATGCCTTTATTGTGCGGGATGCAAGAATAAAGTCCTTCAACGTCTAGTGAACACCAGACATATGTATTTTTCCACTGAATATCTTGGATAATTTCTCTTAAATGACCAGAGTCTTTCAAATAAGATGGAAGGCTCTGCACGTGTTTTTGCAACTGTTTGTCTATATATTCAGCTAAACGGCTGGTAATGGATTGTATCCCCGCAATGATAGGTCTCCCGGGGGGATCTATACTATTTTTGTGCACTTTGGGTAAATGGTGAAAGTATGGAATCTCTGGTTGGATTTGCATTATATATTTGCCCTCTATCTTGGTGACTCCTAGATTGTCAATACCTTTTTGTACTAGCGTGTTTAATGCCTTTTGTATACTATCTGTGGGATCTGTTTTTAATTCACTATATTGTTCTTTATCTTCTAAAATCGTTAAACTGACTTTATTGTATCTTATTAAATCCATAAGCACAATCCCCCCTCCCTTATCTGCTTTTTTTTATTACTAATTCTTTATCATTTTTAAATCGTTTTATTGTATTTATCTGAGCCCTAGTTAGATTATTTTTTGTATTTTGTTTTTTAATATCCCTTTCTAAATCAGTAAATTCTTTTAAAACATTATTGTAAAAGATTTCTATATGGGGGCCTTTGCTTTCTATAGGGTAAAAATTATTAGTAGGTTTTAGGTCCGTTGGAATGGGTTCGTCTAGATTAAATTCAACAATTTTTTCTTCTAAAACGCTGTCTTTATTCATAATGAAGTACCTATTTAGGGTTAATTTTCTAATGAATTGATGGAGATCTATGAATATATCAAACAAGTTTAAATTATTACTAGGACAAAAGGATAGTCCTTTGGCTAATAATTCTACATCGTTTTTGTATAATTTTTGACTAGAAATATTGAATATACCATATGTTCGGGCTTGTTTATTCGTTATTTCTTCATTTTTGTTATCGTGGGTTTTCTTCTCTCTTTTTGTTCTACTCTTTCTGCCCCCTCTTTTACCTCTCCTCCTTTTATTGGATTTTTTGCTATTGATGGGGTTTTTGGAGTTTGCGTCTTGGTGAAAAATTGATTTATTTTTGATCTCGTGATGGGTGGGGTGTTTTTTATTATTATAGAGCTTTTTTTCTTTACTGTTGTTTTTTCTTTCATAACTAACGATGTTGTTATTGAAGGGGGACCTATTTCTAAAAAAGGTTTAGAGGTGGAAGGACTATGTTTATCTTCTAGAAATCTACCTGATGGTTTATCCTTTACTATACTGTTGTTTATTAGCTCAAAATTAGGAGGGGAATCACATTGGAAGCTGCTCTCGAGCAGTTCTACTATATTGGTTTGAGATGTATGCATTGAGGATGCCTGGCTTCTAGCATTATCTTCTATACAGTCTAATGTGTTATTTTCGAAATTTACTTCTCTATTTATGTTATCTTGTGAATGGGGTGTGTGTTCATTTACTTTTTTGTTTGAATTAGATGTTTTTTCTGCATATATATGTTTCTTTTTGATATTTTTTGTATATTTATTCTCATTATCTCTATTGTTCCTATTGGAAAACACTAATGTGTTCCCTACCCACATTTTTTTCGTGGAAATGTAATTATAAACTGAATTATCTCTATGTGGTAAAATTAATTCTTTATGTGCCGATTTTTCTACCTGTTTCTCTTTACCATTATCACAAAAATCTCTATACAATTTCTTTATTTTTCTACTTAAAATGTTAATCTCTATATAATTAGTAATCAGTAAATTCATATCTATATAATTACGTGGACAGAATGTGTTCCAATATAACAATTTGTGAATTGCTTGAATACACAGATCATCTCGCTTTTTGATGATTTTATCCAGCATTTCGTTAGACCATTGTTCTAACATTTTAACCCAACTTTCTGAAAATTCAGAATCATCTGGAAAAGCTGATCTGATTTTCAGTCTTAATCCTCTTGGTGCCATTTTATTATCTCTGTATATGCATAGGAATACACGATCCATTGTGTGTCTCCATATGTCATTTATACAGGATTTAATCGTGTGTATAGTACATACTGTTGGAAGTTCCTCTGGAGTGTAGTTTTCCTCCGGCCATAAATGGGTTAATAATAGCCCCTCTTCATCGAATTTGTTGCCCGGTGGGGTATATAAATAAGATGTACATCACAGCATGGGGAGTTTCTTTCGGTGAAGCTTTTAGCGAAGTACAAAGTAATGTACATGGAGGACAAGACACACTGCTGCCTGTGGTTGACCGCCGTGAAGTCCAGCAGACCTCTTTACATGTAGCTGAGAAGAGTCCAGGACTTAAGAGACTTGGCGTTGCCCGGCGAGGTATATCAGTGGGGCGGACGTCACAGCATGGGGTACTGAGTTTCTAGGAGTGAAGCTTTTCGCAAAGTATGCAGTAGTGTAAATAGAGAAGACGCACTGCTGTTTGCAGTAGTCCGGCGTGAAGTCCAGCAGACCTGACCTCTTTATGTGTCGCTTCGCAGAGTCATGACTTAGCCTGGTTGCACACGAGCGGGTCAGATTCTGCTGCGGGCACCCTGTTCCCAGCTGGCATTTAACCCTTTTCAATCCAATTTTGTATCCTGGTTTTCCTAGGTTGCTTACTCTTTTTCTGCCGTTATATAAACGGCGCTATCTGCTGGCTAAAGCTAGTACTGAATTAGTTGACATGTTGGATAGGCTCCGACAGCAGAAAGGGCTGGCAATATACAGTAAGACAACCCCGACTGACGTCTTTCAACATCGGAGCTGTATAGCCTTAAATCATAATGTCTTCAGATGTCAGACAGTGGATTGGAAAGGGTTAAAGGTACCCATCATTCCTTCTTCTCTTCTGTACTGCAGATTCTGCTGTGGGCAACCTTTACCCATCTGGCATCCACGCATACGTCTCATTTCTTCTTCTCTTCTGTACCTCGGATTCCGCTGCGGGCACCTTGTTCCCAGCCGGCATCTGCGGGTACCCATCATTCCTTCTTTTCTTCTGTACTGTGGATTTTGCTGCGGGCACCCTGTTCCTGGCTGGCACCCACACACAAGTCTCTTTTTTTTCTTGTCTTCTGTACAGCAGATTCCGCTGCGAGCATCCTGTTCCCGGCCAGTATTCACGGGTATCTCTCATTTCTTCTCTTCTGTAGTGCGAATTCCGCTGCCGAGACCCTGTTCCCAGCTGGCATCCACACGTACCTCATTTCTTCTCTTCTGCAGTTCGGATTCCTCTGTGGGCACACTGTTCCCAGCTGGCATCCACGCGTACCTCATTTCTTCTCTTCTGTACTGCGGATTCCACTGCGGGCACCCTGTTCCCGGCCAGCGTTCACACGTACCTCTCATTTCTTCTTCTCTTCTGTACAGCGGATGGCCTGCATGGCTCGCCGTCTTCAATGGAAGCCGTTCGCGCAGAATCTGTTTAAAAATAGAGAATGTTGCAAATTTTCCACCGCAAGCGGAAACAAATCACGATTGATTTCCGCTCGTGTGCAGAAAAAGCGCTTTTCCATAACATGCTATGGAAGTGATTTGCTGCAGATGCCTGCTCCGGATTCCGCGATTCAAATACGGTTGTGCAGCCGGCCTTATTAAGTGTACCAGGTGATTGTATCTTCATCCTACCGAGGTAGATGAAAGCGTTTCCCTGGCTGTCAGCCTGACCGAAACGTGATTACCTGCCTGCAGCAATTAAAGTTTGCTCAGTGAGCCCCTGCCATCTGCAGGTATGTTTTATCCACCTCTAGAATATTCCTACTTCTGGACCCGGTTCCATCCACTACCCAGTCTACATGGTCAGACCCCCATTACACTCCTACAGGGCCTGTGCATAGGATGGACGTACCCATGAGTTACATACAGACACTGTCAGCCGTGTGCCTTATGTAAGGGTGTCAGTCCTACCTTGTGCACCACAGTCTAGGATTCTTTTTGCACTATGGAATTTATGCCCGCCTGATACTTCAGTGCGCGACTCGGTATGTCTCTAATGCTTGAAGAAAAGGAAATGCACATTACCTAGAAGGAAAAAAACCTACCTGCCTGAAGGCCTAAAGCAATGTGTGAAGGTTGCCCAGACAACAGATGGAAGGTCCAGATTAAACAGGTATTACCACATTAGAAACAAAGGTCACCCAAACCTTCAGGTTATCATTAGGTATATTATATGGAAAAAGCAGCCGGACTCTCCATTAATAGAAAGCTATATCGCTCTAAATAAAACTAAAAGTCCAATGGATTAAAGCAAGGTGATTGGGTAAAAAGGCTAAACATGGACTTTTTAATAGACATGAAACCGTAGCCATGAAATATACAGAAAATACTCCAACACACAGATTAGCCAGAAGAGAAATACAGCTGCAGAATCCAACTAGTCTGCCCCGTTTTCCCCATCAGTCCTGTGATTTGGTTTCTGTCCTTTTTGATGGGTTTGTCATTGATGTTTTTACACCCTTGGTAAAGTGCTTATCACATGGGGAGGAAGCTGTTTTTTTCAGTGTAAAACAATTTTCTCTGATCTTCTAAAGTTACCTTGTGCCCCCCCTTATTTGTGGTTTACCAGCTGTAGAAAGAGAACCAACTATCATTCAATCCCTTCAAGGGTTTGGTTGGAGCCTTCCCGTATGTCCTACGGGACATCATAAAATGGGGACCTTCCACTTGTGACAGCCCTCACTAATGGGCCAAAGCAGAGCGGTACGAACTACGCTGGTCGTAATACTACAGAAGGACCTATATGGCTGGCTAAAACTTCCCCTAGAGATAACTGTGGATCACTGGGGGTTTCAGAAGGCAAACCGGATCACTGCGCCATTTTCATTTTAAAGGATGTTGTCACGGCAACACAACCTGTTTAATGTAATTAAAGGTTTCAGTCCTGTCCCCTCTGTCTACAGTATATTTAGTTCCTCAAACTAAGGGCTTATTCACACAAGCACATTTGCGCAGTGTATGCAACACGCAGTGAATAGAACCCATTGATTTTAATGGGTTCGCTCACAAGTGTATTTTGCGTGCGCATTTCATTTTCCCCCTAAAAAAATATACAGCATGTTCTATTTTCATGTGTATTATTCAATGTGCGCATTGGTTTCAATGTGTTTTTCTCTCAGCGATGCTGCGAGATTGAGAAATCTTTGGACAATTCCTCACATGGAATCACCAATTAGTTTCTATGAGATCGTTAAAAAATGGTCTTACACTCACATGCCATGTGGTGTGAATGAGAATGCAATGTGATCTGTTGGGTTTTTGGACTTTTGCTAGTGACGATTGGGTTAGAAGAGGAAGAGTTCCTATTTTTGTTGAGTACGAGTACTTTCTCTCCCTTCAGTCAATTGTTTCTAATGTTTTTGTTATCAGTGTCCATCCATCCTTGTGTTAGCATTCAACACTGGCTCGGACTACAATATTTTAATGAGATTTAGGGTGCCTGTCCACGGGCGTGATTTGCCGGTGAATCACGTCCTCTGAAGCTTTCCATAGCCACTGCTATGGAAAGCGCCGGCCCCCTGTCCACGAGCGGAGAATCATTGCGATTCTCTGCTCGCGGCGGGCAATTCGTAGCATGCTGTGAATTGGCTCGATTCTCCGCAGTCAGCCTATCTATCAGATAGGGCTGACCGGCGGAGATTCGGCAGCAGCCCCTGCTCTCGGGCGGCGGCTCCCGCGGCAGGGCTTCGCCACAGGATACCGCAACACCGTGGACAATTTAGATTTGTATATATGAATAGTTTTTTTCTCAGTGATAGAAAAAAAAAACAGCGTGCCAATGCATTATTGCTGCCACATGGATATGCAGATACCGGCTGGTGATCGGCCCATACAGCTTTATTTATACTACACTATTTGGAAGAACATGGACAATTGTACAGAACAAACACTTTTTCCTCGTGTCACCCCAATTTTCTTATAGATTGTAAGTCTTGAGAGCAGTGCCCTCAGTCATTATTCAATTTTGATTTAGTTTTACAGCTTGTGAAGTGCTGCAGTAGAAGTTGGCGCTATATAAATTATTATTAATAAAAAAACATGGAAATTGCTTTGTGAAAGTAGAAAATAGCTGAACTGAAGCAACCAATGCCAGGCGGCTTCTGCCAAGCAAAATAAAAGTCATGGGATGTACTAAACAGGCCTAGTAATGAGAGCATAGTTTTACCTTTCTTTGTCTTAGTAATACATTATCCGCAATACTTTGCGTAGGTAATAGAGATGAGCGAGCACCAAAATGCTCGGGTGCTCGTTACTCGGGACGAACGTTTCGCGATGCTCGAGGGTTCGTTTCGAGTAACGAACCCCATTGAAGTCAATGGGCGACCCGAGCATTTTTGTATATCGCCGATGCTCGCTAAGGTTTTCATTCATCCAGAAATGTGTTACAATAAAAATATATACCGGCGTATAAGGCGACAGGGCGTATAAGACGACCCCCCAACTGTCACCTTATACGCCGGGAATACAGCGGAGCAAAGAATAAAAATCATTACTCACTTCACCGGTGCTTCTGCGGTGCTGCTGCAGGCTGTCGCTCCCTCCTGGTCCCCGGCAGAGCATTGCTTTCTGGACGCAGTGGTTGAAATCCCCGCCTCCAGAAACACACGTGCCTTCAGCCAATCACAGCCATTCAATGACATCATCATTGTCATCAGAGAAGAATGATTTGTCTTCTATATGTTCTCAATGGGGTCGGCGCTGCTGCCGCCGGCCCCAGTAAGCGCATATAGAGAAGAGAACAGGAATCGCAGATCGCACATAGGTGCGATCTGCGATTTCTATGGCCTAAGAAGGACCGTTGGGGTTCTTGAAGCCTAAAATAACTCCTAACGGTCTCCCTATAGCAGCAGCACTTTCCCTGATTTATGTCAGAAGGCATCTGTGGCGAGCCGCGGGAGGGCAGATTTTAATACTCGGGTGACACCTAATCTCGCCAGCCACTCACTGCAGGGGGGTGGTATAGGGCTTGAACGTTGCAGGGGGAAGTTGTAATGCCTTCCCTGTCTTTCTATTGGCCAGAAAAGCGCGCAACTTTCTCAGGGAAGAAAATGAAAGTAACCCGAACACCGCGTGGTACTCGTTACGAGTAACGAGCATCTTGAACACCCTAATACTCGAACGAGTATCAAGCTCGGACGAGTATGCTCGCTCATCTCTAGTAGGTAACTAATTAATGGCTATATTCTTCTTGCCATATAAATTATAGTAAAAAGACTCTTATTGTAATTGCCTCACAGAATAACATTTTTGCCTTCTTCTCTGACATTACAAACACTCCATGATAATTGGTCATACTAGATTGACTTTTTATATCTTTACATTAGTGATGATGCAACTGTATAAAACAGAATATGTACCGTGTTTCCCCCAAAATAAGACACTGTCTTTTATATAATTTTTGCCCCAAAAGACACACTATTTCCAGGGGGTGTCTTATAATACTCACCTAGTAGATTGTGTTCGGGTCCCTCACGCTGGTCTCTGGCCCTGCTGCAGGCCTCCGTGGACTCCTGGACACTGATAGAGCATTACTTCCTGGTAGCGGAGCTTAAATACCCCGCCTCTAGCAAGCAATTGCTCTAATTGGTTCATCGAGCACCACGTCGGCCAATCAGAGCTGGCACTTGATTATAGCCAATCACAGCCATTCATTGAATGACATCATTGAATGGCTGTGATTGGTTAATCGAACGCCGGCTCTGATTGCTTGATGCGGTGCTCAATGAACCAATCAGAGCAATCACTGGCTGGAGGCGGAGTATTCAAGCCCTGCTACCAGGAAGAAATGCTCTGGCGGCGTTCAGGACTACACGAAAGCCTGCAACAGCGCTGCAGCCCAGCAAGAGGGACCCAAATGCCGTCTACTAGGTGAATATTGCTTTTTTTCCCCCCATGTATTGTAGCTAGGATTAATTTTCGAGGAAGGGATTATACTTCAAACAACCCCCTTGCCTCCCAAAAATTAAATCTGGGTAGGGTTTATTATTGGGGTAGGTCTTCTTTTCAGGGAAACGCGGTAGGTATTACTGATGACCCTGATGTATACTTAGACCCACTCATCCCTGCTAAAATAACAAAGGCAATGTTGTTCTTAGGCCTCGTTCACACGAGCGTGGTTTTAGTGCAGATAAGGCGCGTAAAAAAATTGCGACTAACTGCTCAAAAAATAGCGTGAACGGGCGATTTCCAGCTATCAAGTCTCCAGCTTAATTAGCAGTGAAATTGCCCATTCACACGATTGGAGCTGCGTGTTGCGTGTTATCCAGCTGCCACAGGAGTCTATGGAAACTCCCATACATCACGCACCAAAGATAGGTCAAGTCCTATCTTTTCACGCACTACAGACCTTAGATGCGTGTATTGCAACGGTGCATCTCCTATTTTTAAAGGTTTGTTGCGTGTCTAGATTTCCTTCAGCTAAACGCTTCTATAGGAAACCATTGATTCTATTACCGTATATACCGGCGTATAAGACGACTTTTGAACCCCGAAAAATCTGCTCTGCAGTCGGGGGTCGTCTTATACGCCGGTAATTCAAAAAAAAAAAAAGTGCAAAAAAAAAAAATTCATTACTCACCTCCCCCGGCGTTCTGTCGCGCTCCGGCAGGATGTCGCTCGCTCCGGCAGGCTGTCGCTCGCTCCTCGTCCCCGGCGCAGCATAGCTTTCTGAATGCGGGGCTTGAAATCCCCGCTTCCAGAAAGCTAATACACACGCCGGCAGCCATGACAGCATTGAATGGCTGTGATTGGCTGAAGGCGCACGTGTTAGCAATCACACCCATTCAATGATGTCATTGAATAGTGTGATTGGCTGTAGCCACGTGTGCTTTAGCCAATCACAGCCATTCAATGATGTCATGGCTGCCGGCGTGTGTATTAGCTTTCTGGAAGCGGGGATTTCAAGCCCCGCATTCAGAAAGCTATGCTGCGCCGGGACGAGGAGCGAGCGACAGCCTGCCGGAGCGAGCGACATCCTGCCGGAGCGCGACAGAACGCCGGGGCAGGTGAGTGATGAATTTTTTTTTTTTTCTCCACTGAATACCGGCGTATAAGGTGACAGTTGGGGGGTCGTCTTATACGCCCCGTCGCCTTATACGCCGGTATATACGGTACATGAGGTTTTTTTTCCACGCGCCTATTCTGCACTAAAACCACGCTCGTGTGAACAAGGCCTGAATCTATGTAGATTCTTAGTAGTTTTTTTCCAGAGCTGTCATCGCGCTATTAGGGCTAATTCACATGGGCATATGCGTACAACACTGTAAGTATACTCCAAAATTGTACGCCCATACACTCTGCTGGCAGAGATTGTGTAGGGCTGCGATTGGCACTGCGCATGCCCGGGAATCTGATGTCACGGACATGTACAGTGTGGTTTTTATTTTTCCTTTTGAAATACCCGCCCTGTTCTGTATTGACAGCGTTTCATATGCACCCAATTCAAGGACTGCGTTTGATACGCGGAGAAATAGAACAAGTTGCAATTTCTCCTGCGTGTCAATACGCAGTGACCACACGCAGGTGTGAATGGAAGAGTGAAAGTCCATAGATTTTTATTGCCTCCGTTCACCGTGTGTTACATACAGGAAATATGCGTGCGTAATACACAGTGACAATACACCCGTGTGAATGAGCCCTAAGTGTGATAAGAAAGATACAACCACAGTCGACCATTTTAAATGCTTTGGAGACGGGTCCCTGTGTTACTCAAGTCACTGGCCGCATACAAACCACTGTCCTGCTCCATCTCCCCTCTCCACTACACTTTTTTAAAGGTTATTTTCACATGGGCGATAAAATTGCGCGATGCGAGTGAAAACGCAGAATTAGGAAACCCATGCTTTTCAATGGTTTCATTCACATCTGCGATGTTTTCTCTCATGCGATGTTGCAAGATTTAGAATTTGCTGCCTGCCCTATCTTTTTTTTCCCAATGGAGCTTTCGTTTTATCGCATTGCAACATACGAACTTGTGATTTTTGTGTGATGCAATACGTTTTTAACATTAGACACTTCTGTTGTCTACCGCAAGAGAAAATTGCAAGCGGCAGCGATGCAATGTGAGATTATTTGTCAGGAAAAGCATCGCTGATGCTTAATCATCTCATGGGCACGTATGCAATATTGCCGCGATATTTTCGTGGCGATATCTCACTCGCCCGTGTGGAACTAGCCCGAGGGGGTTTTCCCTCCAAGTTACCCTTTTAGAAGTGTGATTCTCACCTCCTTTTATGATGTTTCCTGTGATGGGTTTATGACTTTATGGGGTTAGTCAAACGAGCGTATGCGTATACACGTTCGCCTGTACGCAACGTATATTTGCATGAATGAATTTTTGACACAATGGACTCCCGACTGTTATTGGCATTTTTAAAGATATTCACCCCGGACACTGCAGCACGCATGTAAAAAACACGCTGAAGCAATTGCTGGCAACATTTGGAAGAAATGCTCGGAATGGTAATGAAATGCCTAATTAGGGCGAGCTGTCTTTTCCAAGCGTTGTACGCAGGGTAACTGCCCCCCCCCCCCCTTTTCCATCTATGGCAGCTTGCTGTGTTACACAGCGAAAGTATAAAATATACGGCCGTGAAAGATGGAGGACGTCTTATTTTTTCTCACGTAAATATTTTGCGCGGAAAAAAAGACGTTCCTCTGAACGCAAATGCATTGCTTACTCGCGTTATTTGTGCGACTTTTGTGTGCGGAAATGCCTTTGCAAATACAGTCATTTGAAGGAGGCCTCAAAAGGGAGGGAAGTCATTTTGGTAGCGCACAGGAAGGAGAAGTTGCACTATCTTTGGGCAAAAGTAGACAAAAAGAGTGAGACATGGTGGACATGCTGTACGCCTCTCCTCTGGAAGACATTACCCATACCCAGCGACAACGGTTATTCTCAAAAGGGCTGGTGGTAAACTAAATATCGCTGAGCCAGCTATAAGAAAGGAAGGTTTGGAGAACCGGAATTCCTGTATCGAGCCTCAGGCATCCTAAGGTCGGTCTCACATGACCGGATTTAGATTGCGGAATCCGCAATACTCACCCACGCAGATGATCCTGCAGTATTCCGCATCCATTAACAAGAATAGAGCAGTAGCATGTCCATTCACATGAGCGTAAATAAAATCGAAGTACGATCCATTCTTGTGTGAATTCCACACGGATGGCTTCCATTGAAGTCAATGGAAGACGTCCGACCCACAGCCCATCCGAATAGATATTGCGAATAGGTCACTGGTACCCGCGTCATCGCCTAGTGACGGCGCGGGAAGAACAAACATTTGAAAAAAAAATTGTGCTGCACATGACCGACGGCAGCTCGCGGCAGCCACCTGCAGTACAGATAAACGACGATAAGAGAAGGTATGTGCGGATGCTGGCTGCGGTCAGGGCCGGATTCCGCAGCAGGCACCTGCATGCGAAATCTGACCCATCCGTGTGGGACCGGCCAAAATAGAGTGACTTTCCTTACTTCTGAGTTTTGGGTTTGGGAGATTCGGATTCCCCAGAAAGGATGGAGACGCGGATGTCAAGCCAAGGCTGAGTCTGAACAAACACTACTCCAACTGGGCAACCCTCCTCCCAGGGACTGTGCCCATCCTGAACCAATGCCTGGCCCACCACAACACTCTCATAGTCACATTTTATGCTTACTGAGTACATAAGACGATGACCCCTATCCTCTGATGAAGGAAAGCCCAAGAATGCAAATGAATTCAAGAGTTTTCCAAATATTTCATTGAAGGGCAAAAAGACTCAGACTGTGGTGAAAGTAGAAGATTCTTCAATAATATCTTTTCTAGCTTTAATACATTATTTAAAGTACTGAAAAATAGAAATCATTTTTACCGTTGCAGATAAAATAACGTACCTTAAATGCCATTTGGATAGTATGCTCAGAATTGGCAGGATGGCAGAGGATTGCTATGCCGATCACATACTCTCTGAAGTCTATGGTGCCATCTTTGTTCTGTAACAGAGAAAAGAAGAAATGAAATACAGTTGAGTTAACCCCGTAAAGGACGCAGCCTTGTTCGATACTTAAAGACACAACGGTTCTTTGGGATTTTCTATTTTAAAAGCCATATTTTTTTTCTTCTGTCGGCATATAGCAGTATGAGGGCTTTTACAGACTAGCGTTTTTTTTTCTCCAAATGTCAATGGGACTTTCTAATGTTAAAATCACAATCGCACAAAAATCGCAACAACGCAAACTTGCGATTTTAACATTGGAAACTCCCATTGATATTTGGAAAAAAAATGCAGCGAAATTGCAGTGAGAAAAAGAAACCGCTAGTGGGTAAAAGCCCTGAGGGCCTGTTTATTGTATGGCAAGCTGTAGTTTTTTTTTTATTGGTACCATTTTGGGGTACTTACGTATTCTATAATTTATTAATTTTTTTGGTAGGGGATAGAGTAAAAGAACACATCAGCCTTTTTTATGGCATTCACTATCTAGTATAAATTAGGCCATTTTCACATGGCCAAGAGAATCAAGCAAAGACTTGTGCAGTGCGAGGCGCAAAAATATGAACCCCATTCTTTTGAATGGGGTCATAACCAAAAGCGATTTTATCGTGCATCGCATTGCACCGCGATGAGATCCCGGGAAACAAATCGCGGCACGTCCTATCTTTGGGCGTGCCCTCTCATCACATGGGGCCGGCGGCAGCAACACACCACATACTAGGTGCACGCAGGGCGATGTGAGGTCTCCCCATTAAGAACAATGGTAGACACTCCGCAATCCATCGCCGCGGTCTTGATATAAAAACGCTTCAAATCTGCGAAAAAGTCGCATGTTGGCGAGTGCGATATTGGACCATGATTCACAGCCCAATATCACACTCGCCCGTGTGAAGTTAGCCTAACACAGCTTTTTTTTCTGCAGGTCGATACAATTACCACAATATCAAAATTATAATTTTTTTAGGGTTTTTCACAATGAAAACCTTTTCCCCATGGATGGAGCTTTAAGGACGTAACGATTTTTGGCTGATTTTCACCTCCATTCTTCAAAAGCCGTAGCTTTTTATTTTTTCGGCGACGCGGCCGTATAAGGGCTTGTTCTTCGCGTGGCGCACTTTAGTTTTTATTAGTGCCATTTTTTTCGGTACATAGACTATATTGTAAGGCTTAAGGGACAGTTAGGAGGGAAAGCCTCATGGGATCTGGGAGCTTTATGTACATGATGGATGGATGATATGTCACCCTCCATGGAGGAGGTTTTCTGGTTAACCAAGATATGTTACAAAGGTCATTACTGGGTCAGATGAGATGGAAGAGAGTGAGTTCTGCCCAGTGATGGACTGGTTGGCAGCGGCAGATGATTGGCTGAAGAAAAATGGCGGGAAATGGCTGTGGTTGTCAGGCAGAATCAGGTGGCCTGACCGTGGCTGGTGATTGGCCCAGAGGAACAAACAGAGGAGCAGCAGTGAGATATGGAGGTGCAGAGATGTGGGGCCATGATCTGGAAAGGAAGCAGCACCCAAGTAACAGTTCCCTGTTTGGATGGGGAGGAATAGTTTCACAGATGTCTGGAATTCCCTGCGCTTCAGCTTAGGACTTGTCAGCAGCGCCGGCCAGGAGGAGCAGAACAGGCAGAGGACATTGTGTGAACGCTTGTATCTGAGGAGGACTTGTCAGTAGAATACCACCAGCGAAACGAATGTGGAAGGAGAGAGACATCTTTTACCTTCATCCGATCGGAGGCAACTGAGACATAGCAGCAGGAACAGTGCCCACTAGATGCCAACACCAGCGGGAACAGTGCCCACCAGATGACAACACCAGCGGGAACAGTGCCCACCAGATGACAACACCAGCGGGAACAGTGCCCACCAGATGCCAACACCAGCGGGAACAGTGCCCACCAGATGACAACACCAGCGGGAACAGTGCCCACTAGATGCCAACACCAGCGGGAACAGTGCCCACTAGATGCCAACACCAGCGGGAACAGTGCCCACCAGATGACAACACCAGCGGGAACAGTGCCCACCAGATGACAACACCAGCGGGAACAGTGCCCACTAGATGACAAACCAAGTCCTGTGCTGCTGCAGGCACAGCGTACAGGTGAAGCTCTACAAGTTGGTGAGATCTCTGGTACCCAGGTGGTATACCTGGTACGTGTGCATATAAGGACTTGTTTAACCAGTTGGGGGGCGATCCGCTCGCCGCTTTTTGTGTTTGTTTTTTTGTGGGCCAGAACCAGGAGTGGCACGGGGTCCGTCCCCTCTGAGGTAGCCACGGCACGAGGGTCCGTCCCCTCTGAGGTAGCCACGGCACGAGGGTCCGTCCCCTCTGAGGTAGCCACGGCACGAGGGTCCGTCCCCTCTGAGGTAACCACGGCACGAGGGTCCGTCCCCTCTGAGGTAGCCACGGCACGAGGGTCCATCCCCTCTGAGGTAGCCACGGCACGGTGGTCCGTCCCCTCTGAGGTAACCATGGCACGGGGGTCCGTCCCCTCTGAGGTAACCACGGCACGGGGGTCCGTCCCCTCTGAGGTAACCACGGCACGGGGGTCCGTCCCCTCTGAGGTAACCACGGCACGGGGGTCCGTCCCCTCTGAGGTAACCACGGCACGGGGGTCCGTCCCCTCTGAGGTAACCACGGCACGGGGGTCCGTTCCCTCTGAGGTAACCACGGCACGGGGGTCCGTTCCCTCTGAGGTAACCACGGCACGGGGGTCCGTTCCCTCTGAGGTAACCACGGCACGGGGGTCCGTTCCCTCTGAGGTAACCACGGCACGGGGGTCCGTTCCCTCTGAGGTAACCACGGCACGGGGGTCCCTCACCTCTGAGGTAACCACGGCACGGGGGTCCCTCACCTCTGAGGTAACCACGGCAAGGGGGTCCCTCACCTCTGAGGTAACCACGGCACGGGGGTCCCTCACCTCTGAGGTAACCACGGCACGGGGGTCCCTCACCTCTGTGGTAACCACGGCACGGGGGTCCCTCACCTCTGAGGTAACCACGGCACGGGGGTCCCTCACCTCTGAGGTAACCACGGCACGGGGGTCCCTCACCTCTGAGGTAGCCACGGCACGGGGGTCCCTCACCTCTGAGGTAGCCACGGCACGGGGGTCCCTCACCTCTGAGGTAGCCACGGCACGGGGGTCCCTCACCTCTGAGGTAGCCACGGCACGGGGGTCCCTCACCTCTGAGGTAACCACGGCACGGGGGTCCCTCACCTCTGAGGTAACCACGGCACGGGGGTCCCTCACCTCTGAGGTAACCACGGCACGGGGGTCCCTCACCTCTGAGGTAACCACGGCACGGGGTCTGTCACCCTCTGAGGTAACCACGGCACGGGGTCTGTCACCCTCTGAGGTAACCACGGCACGGGGTCTGTCACCCTCTGAGGTAACCACGGCACGGGGTCTGTCACCCTCTGAGGTAACCACGGCACGGGGGTCCCTCACCTCTGAGGTAGCCACGGCACGGGGTCTGTGGTTGAGGCGGCTGCTACTGTTAATCAGATCGGTTTTATAATTACTTGTTATTTTATAACTGTTACTTTCATATAAAGAATCAGAATAGAATGATGATAACCAGAGGAAGCAAACATTTTTTATAAATCGGGGCACCGCAGTATCTGGGATGCGAGAAGGGGGGTGGGTTTTACATTTAATGGGAATCAAAGTAAAGGGAGCGGTGTGGGTACCGACATGAGGGCTCATATGGTGCCGCTCTCATCCACAGATTGTTGTTTTAGTCAGAAATCAGTACAAATTCCTTGCATCCAGGAAATAGAGAATGTCCTGCAAAAAGGCAAGACTCCAATCAGGCTCTCATGTTGGAAGTAGGCCCGGCTCATTTAAGAAGGCTCTCAGTACATCTTAGGCAGGGGTCACGCGGGACGTATTCCCAGCGGAAACCTCGTGGATTGGCCGCAGCGAAAAACTGCAAGATTTCCGCTGGGAAAGTGCTGCTTCAAGACCCGCGGCACTTAGCCGCATGCTTTTCCGTTATAGAGGAGAGCGCAGCTGCAACAGAAAAAAATATTGACATGCTGCGCCCGGGAAATCTGCGCCGCAGCGCCAGCTTCTGCCGGCTTTGCCGCAACTGATTGGCTCTCCCGTGTGGACAAGATTTTTGACAAATCTCGTCCACATGGCTGGCTAATACCAGGATTAGCGGCCGCAGGCGGACTTGCCACAGAAAAATTCTGGACAAAATTTCCGCGCCAAATCAGTCCTTTGTGAACCTAGCCTTATATGTGCATGAGTGCAAGGGACTCGGCTGTGAAGGGGTTTGATGAGTTAATTTATTTCCTATCCTGAGGTAGTTCCGTTGATCAGGACATAGATGAGGGCAGAGCTGCATGTCATTCCCGGGACGCAGCATGTCAATTTTTTGTCTTCCATTGTGACCCCGCTCCTCTATGGAAAAGCTGGTCGCAACAGAAAAGCGTGCGGCGAAGCTGCTCCAAAACCCGCGGCTTAGTGCAGCGGGTTTTGGAGCTATGCTTATCCAGCAGAAATGTCATGTTTTTTCAATACAGCAAAACCGAGAAATTTCTGCCGGGAATACGTCCCGTGTGACCCCAGCCTTACAGAGTGCGATAGCGCGGGATCTCTTCCAATCTCACGCTATCCTCACGGTGTAACTGTACGCCCTGTGGAGCTAAGTACCATGTCGTGGCAAGGGGTTAATCACTTTTATTACATCTTTTTGGGGGGCAAAATAAACAAAAACATTTTTGACTCCATCTTTTTTTCGTTCCTTTACAAAAAAAAAGGGAAAGCACACAAAATACTTGTTTTACATGGATTTAAATTTTTATTTTGCTTCTTTTCTAGGTAGGGTACTTTAACCTATGATTCAATGATTGCTCAGATTATAGGAAAAAAAAGATAACACGCTATGACGACCCATCGGCCCTCTGCAACCGGATGGTAGAGGGCCAATGACATTAAAGAGGGAGCTCACTTCTTTTGTTGGTAGCTTACATTGCGGCCTGTAAAGGGTTAACAGTAGTGATGAGCGAGCATACTCGCTAAGGTCAATTGCTCGAGCGAGCATTGCCCTAAGTGAGTACCTGCCCGCTCGAGACAAAAGGTTCGGGTGCCAGCGGCGGGCAGGGAGCTGCGGGGGAGAGCGGGGAGGAATGGAGGGAAGATCTCTCTCTCCCTCTCTTCCCCCCGCTTCCCCCTGCTGACTGCCGCTACTCACCGCTCCCCCGCGCTGGCACCCGAACCTTGTGTCTCGAGCGGGCAGGTACTTGCTAAGGGCAATGCTCACTCGAGCAATTGCCGTTAGCGAGTATGCTTGCTTATCTCTAGTTAACAGCTGAAATCAAAGTTCTCTGTAATTCCTATGATAGAGGTATTTCCGCTATCCGTTACTGCCCTGCAGTTGGCGCTGACTCAGTCCTGAGCTCTCGCCATCTCATTATGGTACACGTACGGCATTTCGTGCGAACCCCATCCCTACCGTGACATACATATATATATATCATGGGGTGGGAAGGGGTTAAATGAAACGGTTTGACATTTTCAACACTTCACATCCATGTTTACTATTGTAAAAGGGTGTTCTGGTTTCAGAAAATGAATGCTATTCTTTGCATAGTGAAAAGTTGTGCAACTTCACAATATACTTTCTGTATCAGATCTTCAGAGATTTTAAGAACTCAGCTTGCTGTCATTTTAATAAGAAACATTCCAGGTCATGTGATGAACGTCCGTACAGTTACGTGTCTTGTATCTGCCATACACTTGTGTGCCCACCACCACATAACCAGATTTTTACCCCCTAAAAAAGTTTCAATTGAGTGACAGCAAGCAGAGATCTTGACATATGTGAGAAACAGAAAAAAATATTGGAAAATTGCATAACTCTTTTGTTATACAGAAAATAACCTTTATTTTCTGAAGCCGGACTACCCCTTCAGTGTGACAGGGTTCAAGAAATCAAACGTTATCCTTGTGTTGTTACAGAGCCGCTTGGTGTGTAGAGACATAGGAAGCATGCTGGGCAATATAGTTGGCGAGGCAATGTATGGCACCCTTAGGCCCCTTTCACACTGGTGATAGCACTATTGGCGCTACAAAATCGCGTGTACATTTTTTTCTAGAGAGAAATCCCGCATTGAATTGCCGCTGCGTGCGATAAAATGACGCAACGTTTTATCGCAAAAGTCAATGGGACTAATGTTAAAATCGCATCGCAACACGATAAAACGCAGGCTCACTGGCTCACTGGTTTCAAAATCTGCTTTTTTACTAATGCATCATGCGAAAATCGTGCGATTTTTGCGGTGTTATACGAGAACATCGGAGACTAATTAGGCTGCCCAGCCGGCTCAATACCATCACGGGTGTATCCCGCGCCAATGTGAACTGGAAAGGCAATGTGGAAAGTACATTAGAATGTGCACATTTTCGCACAACAGCCCACATCGTTTACGGATCGTATTTGTGCACGCATTAGCGCCGTGTATTGGTGGAACTAATTATGCTTCCCCCCCCCCATCTGCAAAAAAATTCACACTTATTGAAATGTCTAATTAGGCCGCCTTCACACGACCGTATGCATTCTTACGTTCGCCCGTACGCACCGTATTATCGCAGATTTGCCACGATTGAGACTCGGACGTTATTTGCGTATTTCATGCCATTCACACAACAGTACCGGATAGGAGCGCGGTTACACTCGCGAGAGGATGTGGTAGCACTCTATTCAGAGCGCAATGACGTCAAGCTCTCGCAGGCGTGAACACGTTATGTGACGGAGCCCTCGGGGCGCACACAAGTGTCTGTAAAAACGTCTTTTATCAAGTGTTTTGCTTGTAGAGCTGCGTTTTTATGCATTTTGTTTTTGTGCGCGTTTGCCCGCGTTTTTACGACGCATTTTGTACAGTAACAATAGGATGTTGTCGCCACGTTTTTTACGCCCCCTATTCATTTCAAAGGGCGATTTAGTGGGTGAAATATGTGCCGAAACGCCGAAAATGGGACACGCTGCGTGTAAAATATGGTGCAAAAACGCTAATGTGAGGCCCCATGAAATATGTAGAGCTTCAGTGCAGAGTAGTACGCGGGCATGAAAAACGTGCGTAATACATGGTATAAAACCGCTTGTGAGGGAGCGGCCCTAACACTGCTTCTCCCCTGTTGTCAGACAATGGCCGCCGATCGCCATAATCAGTGGAATAGAAGGGTCTGTATAACAAGATGGCGTCTGCCGGCCTTCTGTACTGTAAACTATTAAGAACTACAGAGCGATTCACTCGCTAGGAAACCCGAATGTTCCTCAGTAACTTCTCCATTTTTGTCTGGCTCCTCATGAGGAAGATGCCGATGCCTGAGCGGCCCGCAGGCTGTTGCCCCCGGCAACCAATCACAGAGCAGCTTTCGCTTTCCCTCAGCTCTGGTTTAGGACAGTTTTTGTTTTAGCCCCCTTCATAAATCTCCCGCCATGTCTGTCAGACCATCAACTCTCAGCAACGTGCGCCATTCCCCTGACGTCGTGACACGACCGCTAGACAGGTGTGCGCCACAGACATGTACTCCGGTGAGCGTCTCGTGGCAAACGGCTTCATTTAATCAGTGTCAGAATATATCTATGAAGGCTGCGGGACGCGCAAAACTTGTGTGAATATGAATTATGTATTATGTCCATACACACGAGCGATGCTGTGAGGGGGAAAAACAAAACAAAAACGCAGCAGGTCGTATTTTTTTCCCGCGTTCCTCAGTCCGCCTCGCCCATTGATTTCAATGGGACCTTAAATACGTTGCATGGCTCTCGTGCGATGCGATGATTCCCACTGAAATCAACCAGAAACACTTCTGATCCGCTCTTATGTGTGAGACTCGCACCAGAGGATCGGAATTTCACAGAAGCAATATGAAGCGTTTTTGGCTGAAAGTCGCCTCGCAGCCGCGGAGTAAAAAGTTGATAAGCGTGATATCGGGCCAAAAATTGCGCCCGCCTGTGTGTAACTAGCCTCAGAGACGTGATATGGCGGGAGGCTGCCGCCATCACTGGTGTCACACTAGCAGATGGCCGGCTATATGCAGATTCACATACAAAAGGTCATGGATGCTGCAGGCGCCATTTTCTGCACTCTTCAGAGGGAATGAGGCAAAAGAGTACAAAGTTAGGGCTTAAGCAGACAAGCGGATGCACAAATATGCTCACCGCAATGGAGGGTGTTGGTGCATGAACACGTTAGAAGTCTTGTTTACTGTTCAAACCCGTGTAATCGCGTGCGTTAAAAAAAAAAAAGAAAGGGGGCAAGGCCTATCTTTTCTCGCACGCGAGAAACACGGTCGTCAGAATTAAACCATTAAGATCAATAACTATGCTTCATCATGTTGTGCGTGCGCAAAAAGCTCCACAACCGCGTTCATCTGTTTACGGGCTTATTCAGACAACCTTTAGCGCTGTTAGAAAAGAAAAAAAAACAAGAACCGTGACCCGCGAAGCGCTGGATTCCAAGGTGTTCGGTCTGACGAACAATTTTTTGACGCTTAAAATATTGCGCCTTGAAAAATAGGACATACGCGCCCGTTTTTAGTCGTGCATTTTATATGTCACGTGAAAAGACAGGTCTTCAGGGAGTTACTGGCGTACAACGCAGGGAAAAGAAGGAGGCTCACCCCAACTAGGCGTTCATCGACCTTCTGAGGATTCTACAGCGATCGCTGGTTTCATCGCTTCTGCGTGCTTTTTTTACATTCAAACGGCAGCGAATACAGATCAGGACTTGATTCATTCATCTGGGGCGACCGTTAAACACATACGGTCGTGTGAAGGTGGTCTTAGGGCTTCTTTACACTGGCAATTTCGGCAAAATCGCGTCTTTTTTCCCACAATTTGAGCGTCAGTGCTGCTTTCTCTCACAAAAAGATCAATGTCGCTTGAGATTTTCTCGTGTGATTTTTTTTTTTCTTCACGCAATTTTGTAGTAATTTTTGCGTAAAACTCAATAAGACTTTGTAATGTTAAAAATGCATTGCACGGTCGTGCTTTGCGATGCGATGCGGTAAAAGGGAGCCAGTATAGGGAAAAAACGCAAAACGCAGAAAGATAGGGCATCCCGTGATTTTTTTTTTTCACGCAACATCGCATGAGTAAAAACATTGCAGATGTGAAGGAAAGCATTAAAAATCATAATTCTGCATTTTTACTAGCTCCTGCATGGCGCAAAAATTGCATGATTTTATCACGTGTGGGTTTTGCAGGAAGGGAATCGGCCTGTATATGATCTGATTTATAAGTCCGGCGCACACGACCGTAAACGTAAAACGCTGCACGTTACCGCTGTGGAGCCGGCCTATCGCTGCGTATGGCAGCGGTTTTGCACTGCGCATGACGATGTATCTCGCTCACACTGTCGTGCGCAGACTTCCTGGTTTTGTTTAATTTTCAAGCTCTGTCGCTTTGCAATGGCGCGTATAAATGCCGCACATGTGCCGTGTAATTGTGTATTTATAGCGTAAATTATGTGGCCATAGAGAACAATGGGCTTCATGACACAGTAAAGGCTACGGCCTCTTTCACATGCGGACCTACGCGTGCAAAAATCACCGCAGAAAAATCACGCGACTATTAGGAGGAATGGTTTCCTACGGGATCGTTCAGATGTTTTTTGCGCATGTAACATTTCTTTATCTGAACGTTCGCATAGAAAACCGTCGGTTCCAATAGCTGCAGGTTTTTTTACGTGCGTGATTTTTGCACACGTAGGTCCTCGTGTGAATGAGCCCTTAACCGGGCCCTTTTGTTTTTTGCTCCCCCGTTCTAATAAATCATAACTTGTATTTCTCCGTCGCCGTCGCTGTCTGAGGGCTCGTTTTTTGCAGGCTGAAAAAAAATTGTAAGTGGAAAAAAAATGAAATTCCGCCATCTTTTGGTGCGTCTTGTTTCTACGGTGTACACACTGCAACGGAAATGACATGATAGCTTTAATCTATGGGTCAGTACGAATACTATGTTACCAAATTTATGTAGTTTTTTTTCTTTTTTCGCCGTACTACTTTTATTTTTTCCAAGATATTTAATTTTTTTTAATTATCTTCTGCCGCCATTTTCTGACGGCCATAACTTCTTTATTTTTTCGTTGACGCAGCTGTGTGAGGGCTCTGTTTTTGCAGGATATCCTGTAGTTTTCCGTTGGTACCATTCTGGAGCACATGTGACTTTTTCATCCCTTTTTATTACATTTTTTTCTTAAAGACGGGGTGTCCAAAAAGCAAAATTCTGGTGTTTTTTTTTCTTTCCTGATGACGTTCACTGTGCGGGGTAAATAATGTGCTACTTTGATAGGTTGGTCATTTACGGAAGCACAGTTTTTTTTTTCTATTTAATAATTAAAATAACCTTTTATTTTTTTATATAATTAGTAAGACTTTTTAAAACTTATTTTCACTTTTTTTTGTCCCAGAGTGAACATGAGCGTGTGATGCTCTGATCGCTCTTGCAATATGATGAAATGCCATAGCGTTACATCATACTGTGAATTAACAGGCAGTCTACCAAGCCACCCCACGAGAATGCCTGGATAAGCATTCTGCTTTGACAGTCCTGGGGCCTTTCAGAAGGCCCCTGGCTGCCATGACACCCGCACGGCTCCCTGTGATCTCCATAGGTTCATTCTCATAAGCGTGTTTCTCACCTCATCTTTCTGCATGACAGGGAAGGGTTGTGACCCGGCGGCCGTCGCAGGGAGAAGATGACCGCCGGCCCTTATTAAGCTTTACATCGCCACTGTATGCCACGGAGAGGGGTGAACGCGCGTATGAACTGGCATCGTGAGTGCAACCCGATTACTGTAAACCTTGTTTATGCACAAATACGCTCCACTGCGACAATCGTCTTGTCGCGTACATTCGTCTGCCGAAGCCCTAGGGCCTCTTTCACACGGCGATTTAGCACGCTGTTTTCTGTGCAGAAAAGCGGTCACAGAAACCGCAATGATTTTTACGTGCATTTGCGCTCCTGATATTCCATTAGAGTCTAGGGGGTAAGCAAATGCACTCTCATATGCATAAAATTGCACCGACAGCTCCTTCACACGAATGTACTTTAGTCCCCTTATAATCACAACCGTATAAAGGGAAAAAACAAAACCGCGGATCTCTATGGGATTTCAGTGGTTTTGTTTTCAGCACCTCCTTTCCTGCCTGTGATTTGTACGCATGATTTGCCCGTGCCGCCGAGCGTAGTTTCGCCTGTGCCAGCCTTAGGCCTTATTCACAGGACGCCTTTTACATCAGTATTTTGTGAGCCAAACCAGGAACGGCCCAAAATACGGAAGAAATGAAAATCTTCCCAATTAGACTTTCTCTCCACTTCTGGTTTTGGCTCACAAAATACTGATAAAAATCCGCCCGTGTGAATAAGCCCCCAATTCTGTGTGCATGAAAAGAAAAATTGTGTCTCACTGGCTTGGCAAGTGATTTATATGCGATGCGTTTTTTCCGTCATATTGGAGCGATATATGATTTTTTTTCACTCGCGTGAAAGTAGCGTGCACGGTATATACAAAATAGCTGGAAAATCGCAGCTTTAGGCCTCTTTCACACAAGCGTTGCATTTATACGCAAAAGCATCGCGTGGAAGAATTGCGGCAGCGCAGCATTACTGCAATCTAATCCCTTTTGGAATTAGCGCTGTCTCGTCCATTCACAGGGCTGCATCGCGTAAATGGACTCCGCTGCCGCGCTCGGCAGAATGGCTTCTATTAAGCCTTAATAGCTAAATAGAAACCAGCCGTCTTCTGCAACAAGCGGCGGTAAACTCCTTCCCCCTCTCTGCGATTTTCGTCAAAAGATAGGTCATGGCCCATATTTTGATGCTGTGCGGGAGGGGGAGGAGGGGAGGTAATAATCGCCCGTGTGAATGAATGCATTGCAGTCCAATGCTTCACATGGCGGCGATTTGTGGGCGACGTTTATCTGCGAGAAAACATTTGTATGAAAGCAGCTTTATGAGTGCGATATCAGTCCGATTTTCTCGTAGCGATATTGCGCTTGCCCGCGTATGTGTATTCGCATCTGCAGATATTTTGCTGGCTTTTGTGCATTCAGAAAAATACCCACCGCTGCTCCCAGCTATTGAAATTAGTCTAACGAGTTCTGGATGCGTTCCTTTCCTGCGCAATTACGCAGCGTATCACGCACCTCCTGGCATATCACATGCATATTTGTGCATCTCCATTTACTTCTATGGGGACTTTTGGTGTGCAAAAATGCCGCAAAATAGAGTATGTTGCATATTTTTTTGCGTGAATTGTGAAAACGCGCATTTGTGAACAAACCCATTGAAATCTACAGGGTTCTATTCGCTGCGTAAATGCGCACGCAAACACAACCATGTGAAGCCAGGAGTTCCTGCACATGGACATTTACACGCGTGTGTTAGCATGCGCAAAATTTCTGAGCACAATACGCAGAGAATAAAACCCATTGATTTCAATGGATTGGTTTTCATTTCCTTTTTTTTTTTTGCCCAAATGCGAAAAAACCGCTGCATGCTCTACTTTTGTGTGCATTTAAAGTCTATAGGGAGTGCGCAAATGTGCGTGCAATACGCTGTTCAATTCCATGAGAAAAATAACACACCTGGAACTCACTAGGGTAAATAACCATTTAAGTCGGGGAGGGCTCGTTTGCAGCACGCAAATGAATAGGCCCCATGAAGCAGAAATGACAGTAAAATACACGTAAAAAAAAAATCGTTCACTGCGTGCAAAAACGCATACGCCCATGTAAAGCCCTTAGCACTCCTTCACACGCGCGTGACGCAATCACGCGAGTGTGTGACGCATTTGCACTCTAAAATGGAGCGCAATCACTTCGTCTTGTGACCGTTCCTGCGCAGGTAAGTGTCCTTTTCTGCACTGCCGGCCCTGTTCACACCTGAGAGGGACACAACCAGCGGTGAAAATTGACCAGTGGTTGCAGTTCCCACGGCCGATTCTCTGCGCGCAAAAGCACTCGTGTGAAAGAGGCCTCACTGATCTCTAAGGGCTCATGTCCACGGGCAAAATAAGAATTAAAATCCGCAGCGGATTTTAACTCTTCTCCCGCCCGCGGATCCGCACCCCATAGGGATGCATTGACCACCCGCGGGGTAGATAAATACCCGCGGATCGTCAATAAAAGTGATTTTAAAAAAAATGGAGCATGAAAAAATCTGGACCATGCTCCATTTTCATGCGGGTCTTCTATTGAAGCCTATGGAAGCCGTCCGGATCCGCGGGAGACAAAATTCGGAATTTACTCACACCCTCCGTTTCTTCTCTTCGCGGCGGCGCCATCTTCTCTCCGTCGCGGCCGGATCTTTTTTCTTCGGGACGGCGCATGCGCGGGGCACGTCACCGACGTCATCATGCGCATCCGCCGAGCCGAAGAAAGAAGATCCGGCCGCGACGCAGAGAAGATGACACCGCGGCGAAGAGAAGAAACGGAGCGGATGGGAGGTGAGTTAATTCTCATTTATTCTTATTTTCAGCCCTCATGTCCGCGGGGCAGGAGGGACCCGCTGCAGATTCTACATGGAGAATCCGTAGCGGGCCTGATTTTCCCCGTGGACATGAGGCCTAAGGCTTTATTCACACGAACGAGAAACTTGTGCAATTTCTGTGTGATGCAATGCGCACAAAACACGCACGGATGTGAAGTCCATTCTTTTGAATGGGGTCATACACATGAGCGATGTTTTCCCGCATCGCGGCACGTCCTATCTTTGGGTGAGCTCTCGCATCGCATCTCCCATCTACCTCACTGAAAGGAATCCCCGCAGGGATGAAGGGAATCCCTGCAGCTGGGGACGACCTTCATCGGCAAAGGAAGGGGGAAAGAGATTAACATCCCCGTAGGGACTCCCTTTATCCCCACAGGGATGTTAAACACCGTCCCCCCTCCCTTTGCCGGTTGGCTCGCATAGTCTCCCATAAAAGTCTATGTGCCGTCAAAATTAGAACATTTTCAATGTTTTCACTCATTCGATGTTGCAAGAAAAAAAAATAGCGGCGTGTTCTATCTTTCTGCGCTTTGTTTATCTCCTATGGCGCCTCCTTTTTATTACATTGCAAAGCACCAACTTGTGATTTCCATGCGATGACTTTTTAACATTAGAAAGTCCAATTGACTCATAAATCGCGAACGGCAGCCATGTTTTTGGAAAAAACAGCAGCGTTGATGCTCAAAAAAATTGCGGGGAAAAAAGTAGCGATTTTGCCACGATATCGCGATCGCCAGTGTGCAGGAGCCCTTAGGGAGCTTTCACATGAGGGGGGAAGCTAGTCGCACCACAAAACCATCATCAGACTTCTCGCGATTATTTTCAAACTCCTGCACTCGGACGCGGAGTTTGAAAACCCAACGAATGGGAAGAAATTCCCCTCGTTCAGGCGCACCGCAGCTCCGTACTGCCGAGTGTAGTTGTGCCCGCACTCATCTGGAACCGCCCTCACTCTGTATTTGGTCTTTCTTGTGGTTTTCTTTGCAGGTGTATAAAACTACAATTTTTCACACACACACAAAAAAAAAAAAAGCGCAAAAATCTCACACAGATTCACTGAATTTAATTGATTTGAATGAACAATTTCGATCAGTAATACAGACCATAACGGGACGTACTGCGATTTTTTTTATTTTTTTCACGCATGTAAAATACACGTGTGAAAAACACAAGTCTGATTGCCCTAATACAAATCAATGGCGTTTATGCTATCCGTATAAGGGCGCCCACCCACTGGCGTTTTTTTTCACTGCGAAATTCGCAGGTTTTTTTTTTCTGCAGGGGGTCTATGGGACTTGTAATGTAAAAATCGCGATCGCGCAAAATCGCGATTTACCGCGATATCGCGATCGCGATTTTAGCTTTGCATGTCCCATAGCCCAAAGACCCCTGCAGAAAAAAAAAAACGCTGCGAATTTCGCAGTAAAAAAACGCTAGTGGGTGGGCACCCTTAAGCGCGTAATCTGGAGCGCAAATACACCCGTGTGAATGAGGCCTGAGTCTAAGGGTGGCTTCACACGGGCGTATGCGTTTTTGCTAGCACAAGGCATTTGTGAGCATGTTTGCACGCACAGAGCATCTTCACATGGGCACAAGACACACGCCCGCCCTGATTTAAATGCGCATTCTTTCACGGATCCCATTGTACATTTGTCCACCCGGCATAGACTTCTGCTCACGCCAAAAAGGATAATGTGTACGAACCCATGCGTCTCTGCATTTTGCACATGTACATTTTATCCACACGTGTTAATACGTCCGTGTGCCGGATCACTAAGACACTACGCCTGCTGTGATTGACTAGTGCTGCCCACATGAGCGGCTCTGGCCAGTGAGATCTGCATGCACACAGTATGCATCAGGTAGTCGAAAAAGCGGTCCAGCCATCATTGTTTGTCCAGTACCAGAGGATGTGCTTTAAGGGGTTGTACCAAGATATAAAGAGATCAAAAGTTACCCAGAAGATGGGGAGTAACTCTCTGATCAGTGGGGTGCAACCACTGGGGTTCCCACGAGTCCTGAGTATGGCTGTCCTGACAGTCCCCACAGAAATGGAGGACATGCATGCATTCCATTCATTTCAATGACAACACCGAAATTACCGAATACAAGGACAATGTCTGTCTATACAGGGGGACTGGAGCATTATATCAGGAAAAATGAGCTTCGGCCATTAAACAGATATAATATGATCATGATCAGTGTGGAGTTTTGCACAAGACTGAAGTTTTATTATTGGGGTTATTTAGTTTAGCAAAAAAGACGGTTGGGGGGGGGGGCGACCTAATAATTATGTATAAATATATCGGGGGACAATACCGAAATCGCTCCCATCATCTGTTTATACCCAGGACTGTGCCAACAGAGCGCCCTCTACGTCTAGAGGAAAGAAGGTTTCTACACAGACATAGAAGGGGGTTCTTTACTGTAAGAGCAGTGAGACTATGGAACTCTCTGCCTGAACATGATAAGAGTACAAGTGAGGCCTGGACGCCTTTCTTGGGTGTTACAATATAATATGTTATAGTCACTGATTACTTCAGAAGGGTCGGTGACCCGGGGATTATTCTGATTGCCAGATTGGAGTTGGGAAGGAATATTTTTCCTAAAATGAGTATAATTGGCTTCGGCCTCATTAGGTTTTTCTCCTTCCTCTGGATCAACATTGCAGGATAGCAGGCTGAACTAGATGGACACAAGTCATTTTTCAGCCTAACACTATATGCTACCAAGTTCCCAAAAGTTACACGTCTCAAGTTGTGACATCTTATAGTAAGCCTTATAATATAAGACTTACCCGGTCAAACAGTGCGAACAGCTCTCTTAGTAGTTCCGACACCGGCAGCTTGAGATGATTGGCAAACTCTTCTATTCCAATCCTTCCTCCCTTTGACAAGTCGGCAATAGATGCGTACACTTCCAGCTGTTTCTCAAAATTGTTCCATTTTAGGCTGAAAACAAATTGTTGAAAGTAAGTAATACAGTAACAAATATAAGTAAGGTAAACGTATTGGGGCACAATCATTTGGGATAGTTTTGGCGCAGAGATTAGCGCTAGCGTGTGTGCTTGTCAAGAATCTGGCACTAGTTTTTGCTTAATGTTAAATATTCTTTAGGACTCACATAGGCGCAGCGATCTACAGCCGCAGTGAGGCTGAAAAAAAACCGCGTAATCATGCGATATTTCCGCTGTGCTCACAGCGGAAGTATCACGTGATGCATGGCTTCCATTGACTGCAATGGACGCCGGCTGCGCGTTTTTCCGCAATTAGAACATGCCACGATTTCTTTCATGCTGTGTGAACATTTAAAGGCAGTAAGCTATTGGGTTCATGAAACGCGGCAGAAATCCATCCGTGGGCATTAGCCCCAAGTAGGTAATTCCTGCCTTGACTCCTCTTTTAGGTCCATTGACTTACTTGCCAAAATATATATTCACCTCAATTCACAGCTCATCTAGGCTACAAAATCAGCGTGTATACCAGAACTATCCCTCCGACTATAAAAGTCTGTGTATACCAGAACTATCCCTCCGACTATAAAAGTCAGTGTGTATACCAGAACTATCCCTCCGACTATAAAAGTCAGTGTGTATACCAGAACTATCCCTCCGACTATAAAAGTCAGTGTGTATACCAGAACTATCCCTCCGACTATAAAAGTCAGCGTGTATACCAGAACTATCCCTCCGACTATAAAAGTCAGCGTGTATACCAGAACTATCCCCCGACTATAAAAGTCAGCGTGTATACCAGAACTATCCCTCCGACTATAAAAGTCAGTGTGTATACCAGAACTATCCCTCCGAGTATAAAAGTCAGTGTGTATACCAGAACTATCCCTCCGAGTATAAAAGTCAGTGTGTATACCAGAACTATCCCCCGACTATAAAAATCAGCGTGTATACCAGAACTATCCCTCCGACTATAAAAGTCAGCGTGTATACCAGAACTATCCCTCCGACTATAAAAGTCAGTGTGTATACCAGAACTATCCCTCCGACTATAAAAGTCAGTGTGTATACCAGAACTATCCCTCCGAGTATAAAAGTCAGTGTGTATACCAGAACTATCCCCCGACTATAAAAATCAGCGTGTATACCAGAACTATCCCTCCGACTATAAAAGTCAGCGTGTATACCAGAACTATCCCTCCGACTATAAAAGTCAGTGTGTATACCAGAACTATCCCTCCGACTATAAAAGTCAGTGTGTATACCAGAACTATCCCTCCGACTATAAAAGTCAGTGTGTATACCAGAACTATCCCTCCGACTATAAAAGTCAGTGTGTATACCAGAACTATCCCCCGACTATAAAAGTCAGTGTGTATACCAGAACTATCCCTCTGAGTATAAAAGTCAGCGTGTATACCAGAACTATCCCCCGACTATAAAAGCTAACAACACACGGACGAGTGCGATATCGGGCCGTGAATCACTCGCTCACCGCGGATGTGAGGCATTTTTATCTCAAAACCGCCTGGCATCACTTCGGGGAAGTAGCCGTGCCGGAGGATAGCTAATAGCCGTGGCAGAGGATCGCAGAGTTTCTCTCATTGTTTTCAATGGGAGACCTCGCATTGCATCGTGTGCGCCTAGCATGTGGTGCGATGCTGCCGCCGGCCCCATCGGGGCTGCTATGTAAGTTTATGCAGCAAGATAGAACATGCTGCAGTTGGTTACCTGCAGTGCATTGTGGTGCCATGCGGGAAAACATCCTTCATGTGTAGGACTCAATTCAAAAGAACGGGATTTATATTTGTGCGTCTCGCATGATTTTCTCGCCAGTGTGAAGGCGGTCTAAAGCAAAGAGCTTATTCAAAGATTTGGGAAGTTTTTGCCCATGACAAACCTATTGTTCTCTTATCTTAACACAACAAATCCATTAGAATCAATTCCAAGTGTCAGTAAACCACCCTGATAATGCAACGTGATGACGGTGTGCCGCGCTAAGAGTCAAGCTTAAGACCAAGGCATCTGTACACTGAAAAGAAAAGTCAAGCGGCACAAAAAAAAACTTTTTCAGAAACATGTGGCTTTGTTTAAACTTCCATGTTATTTTTTTGCATTAGACTTCCTACACAAGGACGAGTGAGACGTCGGGCCATGAAGCTGCCCGATACCGCGCTCATGAGGCATTCCTCAGGCATAAATACATTGGTGAAGTTCCGATCCTCTTGCACGAATTTCAGGTGCGATAGAGGATCGGAAGCGTTTTCCATTGATTTAAATGGCAACCTTGCATCGCACTCGCATGCACATTGCATGTAATGCAAGAGCAATGCGAGGCATTAAAGCTGTGACGATGCATTCTGAGGAGTGTGAGGAGTTAGAGCATGCCACGATTTGTTTCCCACACTGCAATTCATATTCGTGTGAGATTTGTATGTCTCGCAGTGCACAGATGTCGTGCAATTTTGTTGGCCACACATATGGACTATTTATGGATGATTACTGGGGGCTGGGTGACTGATGACAGCATGAAGTATTGCTAGCGCATGAACAAAAAAAATATATATAAGCCTTTCATTGCCCAAATACGTTGCGCAGGAGCATGCATATTTGCGCTTGCGCTCGCCTGCAGAAGCCTTTAACAAAAATCAATCAGCAACACACCTCCATGCATCAATAGGTGGCGACAATGATGAAAGTGTGTTTGGGTCGAATGGTAGTATTAAGGATTACTCATCTCCCATACAATCTGCATTGGCCTGTGTAAAGACTATTTAAATGAGCGCAGATCTTGATGACCTGCGCTCATCATCTAGCTCAAATTGAGTCAAGTAATGAGAACTCAAATTCAACTTATATCCAAAAAAAATGGAACAACTGCTTCTCACTCTAACTTCCGGCTGATTTTTGTGAACTCCACAAGCCCAGCCTCCATGGGTAAAGTCAGGTCTCTAGCTGTTAGCATTAGTCTGCAGTCTTCATAGGTATGATCAGTGAATGGTATTCCAAGTTGTCGTAGATTTCCTTTGCGGAATCACGGCTTACTCAATTTGGAATGTTTACAGCCCTCCATATTAATTCTGAATTGATAATGCGCATAAGAAGTTCCCACACTGACACGAGGTTCAGCATGCATAGCTTCCTCAATTCTAACCTTAATGATCGGCGTGTAGCCTATTTTAAGAGTTTAACAAATCCGCCCATCTGGGCAGGTCAAAGATTACATGCATACAACGTATTGTTTAATTATTGGATAAGCATCTTGCAATTCTTCCATCCTCCGGTCATCTGTGATTGGCCATCAGGTGGTGGATGAAATGAGTGGGTTGTCTTGGAGCCACGTGGGGTTCCTTCGATATGATTGGATGTTACATCATGAACTATAAATTGCACAAACCTCCCATGTTATTTGCATACGTTTCCAGTAAAATTGCTTGGGTAATTTCTGCGGTAGCTGCGGTTGTCCATGTCTGAGTTAACTGTCCTCCAAAATTGCGAAACAGATGGAAAATGTAACGTGTTCATACTATATATTATCTTGTCAGCGTTTTGAGTACAGAAGTTTCATGTCAGCAGAGTTATAAAACAGATACTTTCATATGTAGGAAGTACTTATTGCACAACTGTAAGAACATTATATTTGTAGCAAGACAGAAATATGTATACAGAATGTTAAATTGACAACTGTCTACTGCCAAGGCCCACCGATCCAAAATATAGGAATACTGGACTTCCACCTGCAAAAGACAGTAAACCATTGTTAATGGTAGGAGCTGCTAAGGAAGGCTCCAAATCCACATCCAATACACAAAAATAAAGCTGTGTACTCCCATTCTAACACTTTTTATTTTTATTTTTAGGTGACTTGGACATTTTCGCTCCTAAGATCTGCGTTCAACCAACAGACTGGCCTAATGTCACACGATGTCAATAGTAAGTAGCTTGTGCCTCTTACAACTAGGAAGTAGCTTGCTTTCTCCCGCGGGGTTTTGAACGATAATCGTTCCATGTAAAAGCAAGCAGAAAATGAACGACTGGATCAGAATCGTCTAGTTGTTCACTGATGAGGGGAGAGGACAGAATATGGGGGATGTAATGAGGGGAGAGGACAGTATATGGGGGATGTGATGAGGGGGAGAAAACAGTATTTGGGGGATGTGATGAAGGGGAGAGGACAGTATATGGGGGCTGTGATGATGGGAGAGGACAGTATATGGGAGATGTGATGAGGCTGTCAAGCAGCCTAGCAGTGGTGTAAATTCACCACTTCCAGTGGCGTCAAGGTAAATCATTACCAGACAGTATATGCAGGATGTGATAAAGGGAGAGAGGACAACATGGGGTCTGTGATTGGGGGGAGAGGACAGTATATGTGAAATGTGATGAGAAAGGAGAAGACAGTATATGATAATTGTGATGTATAGGGGATATGATGAGCGAATAGGATAGTATACGGGGGATATGATAAGGGGAGGGGACAGCATATAGGGGATGTGATAAGGGGAGAGAGGATACTATATGGTGGATGTGATGAAGGAAAAGTTTAGTATGTGGGGATGTCATGAGAAAGAAAGTAAAGTATATGGGGGATGTGATAAGGGGAGCGAGGACAGTATAAGGGATATTATAAGTGGAGAGGACAGTATATGGGGGATGTGATAAAGGGAGAGAGGACAGTATAAGGGATATTATGAGTGGAGAGGACAGTATATGGGGGATGTGATGAAGGAAGAGGACAGTATATGGGGGATGTGATGAGGCAGGACAGTATATGGGGGGATGTGATGAGGGAGGACAGTATATGGGGGGGATGTGATGAGGGAGGACAGTATATGGGGGATGTGATGAGGGAGAGGAAGGTATATGAGCGATGTGATGAGGGGAGAGGACAGTATATGGGGGATGTGATGAGGGGAGAGGACGGTATATGGGGGATGTGATGAGGGGAGAGGACGGTATATGGGGAATGTGATGAGGGGAGAGGAGAGTATATGGGGGATGTGATGTGGGGAGAGGACAGTATATGGGGGATGTGATAAGGGGGAGAGGACAGTATATGGGGGATGTGATGAGGGGGAGAGGACAGTATTTGGGGGATGTGATGAGGGGGAGAGGACAGTATATGGGGGCTGTGATGAGGGGAGACGACAGTATATGGGAGATGTGATGAGGCTGTCAAGCAGCCTAGCAGTGGTGTACATCCACCACTTCCAGTGGCTCAAAGTAAATCAGTACCAGAAAGTATATGCAGGATGTGATAAGGGGAGAGAGGACAACATGGGGTCTGTAATTGAGGGGAGAGGACAGTATATGCGAAATGTGATGAGAAAGGAAAAGACAGTATATGATAATTGTGATTTATAAGGGATATGATGAGGGGAGAGGATAGTATATGGGGGATGTGATAAGGGGAAGGGACAGTATATAGGGGATGTGATAAGGGGAGAGAGCATACTATATGGGGGATGTGATGAAGGAAGAGGTTAGTATGTGGGGACGTGATAAGAAAGAAAGTAAAGTATATGGGGGATGTGATAAGGGGAGAGAGGACAGTATAGGGGATATTATGAATGGAGATTATGGTATATGGCGGATGTGATAAGGTGAGAGAGAACAGTATATGGGGGTTGTGATAAGGGTAGGAGAGGACAGTGTATGGGGGATGTGATTAGGGGGGTGGGGACAGTAGTTGGGGGATGTGATGAGGGGGAGGACGGTCTATGGAGGATGTTATGAGGGAGAGGACAGCATATGGGGGATGGGATGAGGGGAGGGAACAGTATATGGGGGATGTGATGAGGGGAGGGTACAGTATATGGGGGATGTGATGAGGGGAGAGGACAGCATATGGGGGATGTGATGAGGGGGAGAGGACAGTATATGAGGAATGTGATGAGAGTGAGGACAGATTATGGGGAATGTGATAAGGGGGGAGAGGACAGTATATGGGGTCTCTAATGAGCGGAGATGACAGTACATGGGGGCTATGATAAGGAGGGAGAGGACAGTATATGAGGGCTATGATGAAGAGGGAGAGGGCAGTATATGAAGGATGTTATGAGGGGGAGACAGAACAATATATGGGGGTTGTTATGAGAGGGGGGCAGTATATTGGGGATGTGCTGAGGGGAGGGGACAGTATATGGGGGATGTGATTCGGGAGGGAACAGTATATGGGGGATGTTATGAGGGGAGAGGACCGTATATGGGGATGTGATGAGGGGAGAGGACAGTATATGGGGGATGTGGTGAGGGGGAGCGGACAGTATTTGAAGGATGTGATGAGGGGAAAGGACAGTATATAGGGGGTGTGATGAGGGGAGAGCACAGTATATGGGGAATGTGATGAGGGGAGAGGACAGTATATGGGGGATGTGATGAGGGGAGAGGACAGTATATGGGGGATGCGATGAGGGGGAGAGGACAGTATTTGAAGGATGTGATGAGGGAAGAGTACAGTATATGGGGGATGTGATGAGGGGAGAGGAAGGTATATGGGGGATGGGATGAGGGGGAGAGGACAGTATTTGAAGGATGTGATGAGGGGAGAGGACAGTATATAGGGGGGTTCATGAGGGGAGAGGACAGTATATGGGGGATGGGATGAAGGGAAAGGACAGTATATGGGGGATGGGATGAGGGGAGAGGACAGTATATGGGGGATGTGATGAGGGGAGAGGACAGTATATGGGGGATGTGATGAGGGGGAGAGGACAGTATTTGAATGATGTGATGAGGGGAGAGGACAGTATATGGGAGATGTGATGAGGGGGAGAGGACAGTATATGGGGTATGTGATGAGGGGAAGAGGACAGTATATGGGGGATGTGATGAGGGAGAGGACACTATATGGGGGATGTGATGAGGAGAGGGCAGCATATGCGGGATGTGATGAGGGGAAGAGGACAGTATATGGGGGGATGTGATTGGGGGAATGGGACAGTATATGGCGGATGTGTTGAGGAGAGGACAGTATATGGGGGACTTGATCAGGGAGAGCACAGTATATGGGGGATGTGATGAGGAGAGGGCAGCATATGCGGGATGTGATGAGGGGAAGAAGACAATATATGGGGGGATGGGATGAGGGAGAGGGCAATATATGGGGATGTGATGAGAGAGAGGACAGTATATGGGGTATGTGATGAGGGGAGAGGACAGGTTATGGGGGATGTGATGAGGGGAGAGGACAGTATATGGGGGATGTGATGAGGGAGAGGACAGTATATGAGGGATGTGATGAGGAGGAGAGGACAGTATTTGGGGGATGTGATGAGGGGGAGAGGACAGTATATGCGGGCTGTGATGAGGGGAGAGGACAGTATATGGGGAATGTGATGAAGGAAGAGGACAGTATATTGGGGATGGGATAAGGTGAGAGGACATTATATGGGGGATGTGATGAGGAGCAGCAGACAGTACATGGGGGATGTGATGAGTCTTAAAGAGGTGGCCTCTGCAGTAATAGTGTCCCCCCACAGTGGCCTCTGCAGTAATAGTGACCCCCCCACAGTGGCTTCTGCAGTAATAGTGACCCCCCATAGTGGCTTCTGCAGTAATAGTGACCCCCCCCCCACAGTGGCCCCAGTAGTAAGTGTTCCCCACAGTAGCCCCAGTAGTAAGTGTTCCCCACAGTGGCCCCAAGTAGTAAGTGTTCCCCCAAAAGGACCCCCACAGTGGCCTCTGCAGGAATAGTGTTCCCCCAAAGGGACCCCCACAGTGGCCTCTGCAGTAATAGTGTTCCCCCAAAGGGACCCCCACAGTGGCTTCTGTAGTAATAGTGACCCCCCACAGTGGCCTCTGCAGTAATAGTGACCCCCCACAGTGGCCTCTGCAGTAATAGTGACCCCCCACAGTGGCCTTTGCAGTAATAGTGACCCCCCGCAGTGGCCTCTGCAGTAATAGTGACCCCCCCACAGTGGCCTCTGCAGTAATAGTGACCCCCCCCACAGTGGCCTCTGCAGTAATAGTGTCCCCCCACAGTGGCCTCTACAGTAATAGTGACCCCCCCACAGTGGCTTCTGCAGTAATAGTGACCCCCCCCACAGTGGCTTCTGTAGTAATAGTGACCCCTCCATAGTGGCTTCTGCAGTAATAGTGACCCCCCCCCCACAGTGGCCCCAGTAGTAGGTGTTCCCCACAGTTGCCCCAGTAGTAAGTGTTCCCCACAGTGGCCCCAAGTAGTAAGTGTTCCCCACAGTGGCCCCAAGTAGTAAGTGTTCCCCACAGTGGCCCCAAGTAGTAAGTGTTCCCCACAGTGGCCGCAGTAGTAAGTGTTCCCCACAGTGGCCGCAGTAGTAAGTGTTCCCCACAGTGGCCGCAGTAGTAAGTGTTCCCCACAGTGGCCGCAGTAGTAAGTGTTCCCCACAGTGGCCCCAGTAGTAAGTGTTCCCCACAGTGGCCCCAGTAGTAAGTGTTCCCCACAGTGGCCCCAGTAGTAAGTGTTCCCCACAGTGGCCCCAGTAGTAAGTGTTCCCCACAGTGGCCCCAGTAGTAAGTGTTCCCCACAGTGGCCCCAGTAGTAAGTGTTCCCCACAGTGGCCCCAGTAGTAAGTGTTCCCCACAGTGGCCCCAGTAGTAAGTGTTCCCCACAGTGGCCCCAGTAGTAAGTGTTCCCCACAGTGGCCCCAGTAGTAAGTGTTCCCCACAGTGGCCCCAGTAGTAAGTGTTCCCCACAGTGGCCCCAGTAGTAAGTGTTCCCCACAGTGGCCCCAGTAGTAAGTGTTCCCCACAGTGGCCCCAGTAGTAAGTGTTCCCCACAGTGGCCCCAGTAGTCCGTGTTCTCCACAGTGGCCCCAGTAGTCCGTGTTCTCCACAGTAACATAGTATGTAAGGCTGAGTGAAGACAATGTCCATCTAGTCCAGCCTGTCTATCCTACTGTGTTGATCCAGAGGAAGGCAAAAACCCCCAAGGCCAGAAGCCAATTAGCCCTTTTGGGGAAAAAATTCCTTCCCGACTCCCTAATGGCAATCAGACTGTTCCCTGGATCAACCCCTAAGGCCTCATGTCCACGGGGAAAATCAGGCCCTCTACGGATTCTCCATGTAGAATCCGTAGCGGGTCCCTCCTGCCCCGCGGACATGAGGGCTGAAAATAAGAATAAATCAGAATAAACTCACCTCCCATCCGCTCCGTTTCTTCTCTTCGCTGCGGCGTCATCTTCTCTCGTCGCGGCCGGATCTTCTTTCTTCGGCTCGGCGGATGTGCATGATAACGTCGGTGACGTGCCCCGCGCATGCGCCGTCCCGAAGAAAAAAGATCCGGCCGCGACGGAGAGAAGATGGCGCCGCCGCGAAGAGAAGAAACGGAGCGTGTGAGTAAATTCCGAATTTTGTCTCCCGCGGATCCGGACGGCTTCCATAGGCTTCAATAGAAGCCCGCGGGAGCCGTCCCCGCGGGAGACCCGCATGAAAATGGAGCATGGTCCAGATTTTTTCATGCTCCATTTTTTTTAAAATCACTTTTATTGACGATCCGCGGGTATTTATCTACCCGCGGGTGGTCAATGAATCCCTATGCGATGCGGATCCGCGCGCGGGAGAAGAGTTAAAATCCGCTGCGGATTTTAATTCTTATTTTCCCCGTGGACATGAGGCCTAATAGTTCCTACCTGCCTGTATACCCGGATTGACACTTAACCTAATATTTATATCCTGTAATATCCTTCTTCTCCAGAAAGACATCAAGTCCCCTTTTAAACTCCTCTATGGATTTTGCCATCACCACTTCCTCCGGTAGAGAGTTCCACAGTCTAACTGCTCTTACAGTAAAGAATCCCCTTCTATGTTGGTGATGAAACCTACTTTCCTCTAATCGTAGCGGATGTCCTCTTGTTACTGTCGTGGTCCTGGGTGTAAACAGATTGCGGGAGAGATCCATGTGTTGTCCCCTCATGTACTTATACATGGTTATTTGGTCGCCTCTTAACCTTCTTTTTTCTAGAGTAAATAGTCCCAATTTGGATAGCCTCTCTGGGTATTCCAGTCCCGTCATTCCATGTATTAGTTTAGTTGCCCTTCTTTGAACCCCCTCAAGCACTGTGACATCTTTCCTGAGCGCCGTTGACCAGAATTGTACGCAGTATTCCATGTGAGGCCTGACAAGTGCCTTATATAATGGAAGGATAATGTTCTCGTCCTTCGCCCCTATACCTCTTTTAATGCACCCCAAGACTTTATTTGCCTTTGCAGCAGCTGACTGGCATTGGTTACTCCAGTTTAGTCTATTATCCACTAATACCCCCAGATCCTTTTCCATATCACTTTTCCCTAGTGGTACCCCATTAAGTGAATATTTGTGACATCCGTTTCTCCTGCCCATGTGCATAGTCTTACATTTTTCAACATTGAACTTCATTTGCCATTTTTCTGCCCAAGCCCCTAGCTTATCCAGGTCCATTTGTAGCCGCACATTGTCCTCCGTTGCATTAATTATGTTGTATAATTTTGTGTCATCTGCAAATATTGATATTTTGCTGTGCAGCCCCTCTATCAGGTCATTGATAAATATGTTGAACAGAGTGGGGACTAATACTGAACCCTGTGGCACCCCGCTAGCGACTGTGGTCCAATCAAAGTACGCACCATTTATTACCACCCTCTGCTTTCTATCATTGAGCCAATTTTTTACCCACTTACACACGTTTTCGCCTAGTCCGAGCTGCCTCATTTTGTATATTAGCCTATTATGTGGCACGGTGTCAAAGGCTTTAGAGAAGTCCAGATATACAAAATCAATAGATTCTCCCTGGTACAGCTAAGAGCTTACTTCATCGTAGAAACTGATCAGATTTGTCTGACATGAGCGACCCTTCATGAATCCATGCTGGTGAGGAGTTATTCCCTTATTCTCCTTGAGGTACTCATCGATGGCGTCTCTCAGAATCCCCTAGAAAATTTTTCCCATTACTGAAGTGAGACTTACTGGCCTGTAGTTACCAGGCTCACTTTTGCTCCCTTTTTTGTAAATTGGAACCACGTTGGCAATGCGCCAATCCAATGGTACTACACCGGTCTTGATACTGTCTAGAAATATTAGGTATAGTGGCCTAGCTATCTCGTCACTTAGTTCCCTTAGTATCCTTGGGTGTAATCCATCTGGGCCCGGCGATTTATCAATTTTAGTTTTCTTTAGCCGCTTCCGCACCTCCTCCTGCGTTAGGTATGAGATCTTTTGTGAGGGGTTCATTTTATTCCCCTGCATCTCGTGTGGCATTTCCTTTTCTTTTGTGAATACACTTGAGAAGAAACTGTTTAGTAGATTTGCTTTCCCTTCGTCATCATCAATGATTTCTCCTGCATTGTTTTTTAAAGGGCCAGCGCTCTCCCTGCAAATCCTTTTGCTGTTAATGTAGTTGAAAAATAGCTTCGGGTTGTTTTTGCTCTCTTTGGCGATCCGTCTTTCTGCTTCCTCCTTGGCAGTTTTGATCGTATCTTTGCATATTTTGTTTTTTTCCCTGTATGTTTTTAGCTCTTCTTCGCTGCCTTGTTGCTTTAGTAGTTTGAACGCTTTCTTTTTTTCGTTTATTGCCCCGCTTACCGTCTTGTCGAGCCACATTGGTTTCCTCTTAGTTGAGTTTCTTTTATTTTTAAAGGGAATGAACTGTTCACATGAGGCGATTAGGATTCTTTTGAACTTTTCCCATTTGTCCTCCGTACTGATATTTTTGAGGATGTTGTCCCAATTAATGTTACCGATAGTTCTAAGCTCATCAAATTTTGCTTTACTAAAGTTTAGTTTCTTTGTCACTCCCTGATAAGGCTTCCTATTGATTGACAGCTGGAAGTTGATTATATTGTGGTCACTGTTCCCCAAGTGCCCCTCAACCTGCACCCCCTTTATACGGTCCGGTTTGTTGGTTAGTACTAGGTCCAGAATGGCCCTCCTTCTTGTTGGTTCCTGCACAAGTTGGTTCAGGTAATTGTCTTTAATTACTCTCAAGAATTTATCACCCCTGTGAGATTTGCAGGTTTCGTTCTCCCATGTTATATCTGGATAATTAAAGTCCCCCATGATAATTACTTTGTTTCGCTTTGACACCTCTTCTATCTGCCTTAGTAGTAAGTTTTCAGTTTCTTCTGTTGCTTTTGGTGCTCTATAGAAGACCCCTATCAGGATTTTGTTATTTTTTCCTCCCTGTATTTCTACCCACAGAGATTCCACCTGTTCGTCTCCTACCCCTATATCCTCCCGTAGCCTCGGCTTCAAGTTCGATTTGACGTACAGACATACCCCTCCCCCTTTCTGGTTCCTTCAGTGTCTTCTGAAGAGATTGTACCCCTGCAAATTCACCGCCCAATCGCACTTATCATCAAGCCATGTTTCCGTAATTCCGACTATATCATAGTTTTCATCAGTCATTCTCGCTTCAAGCTCACCCACTTTACCAATCAGACTTCTTGCATTCGTGGTCATACAATTTATATCATTTTTTTTGTTTTTTAAATTTGTTTTGTTGCTATTCGTACTTATGGCTGATCTATCAATTCTATCTGTACTAACCCCACCCCCTGCTCGACCCCCCCCATTCCCTTTGCTTGGACCCGGATCGCTAGTTACACTGGCTACCCCACTATTTCTCATTTTACCCCCCCCCCCCCAGTCCCTAGTTTAAACACTCCTCCAGCCTTCTAGCCATCTTATCCCCCAGCACAGCTGCACCCTCCCCATTAAGATGCAGCCCGTCCCTACGGTAGAGCCTGTAGCCGACAGCCCAGTTCTCCAGGAACACAAATCCCTCCTTCTTACACCAACTCCGGAGCCACTTGTTTACCTCCCTAAGATCCTGCTGCCTTTCTAGTGTGGCTTTAGGTACAGGTAGTATTTCCGAGAAAAGTACCCTGGAGGTCCTCGCCCTAAGCTTGGACCCGAAGTCCCTGAAATCATTTTTGAGGGCCCTCCATTGACCTCTAACTTGTTCATTGGTGCCAACGTGCACCATGACCGCTGGATCCTCACCAGCCCCTCCCAGTAATCTGTCAATCCGATCCGCGATGTGTCGAACTCGAGCGCCAGGAAGACAACACACCGTTCGACGATCCCGGTCTTTATGGCAGATTGCCCTCTCTGTCCCCCTAATAATTGAGTCCCCCACCACTAGAACCTGTCTAGCCTGCCCTGCGCTCCCCATCCCCGTCTCACTGGAGCAGTCATCCCCCTGGCGTTCAGAGGGCATGTCGTGCTGCAGCGGTGCTGGCTCTGTAATGGCATCGCCCTCATCTGCCAACGTTGCAGACATGTTGGGTTGTGCCAGTTCAGGACCAGCCTCCCTGGATCTATTCCCTCTACGCCTCCTTCTATCTGACACCCAGCTGACTGCCTGCTCCCCCTGCACTTCCGTACTACCATCCGCCCCCGCCTCTACCCCAGCGAGTGTCTGCTCAGTGAGCACCAAACTCCTTTCCATGATGTCAATGGCTCTCAGTGTTGCCAGTTGCCCATTTAGATCCAGAATTTGGGCTTCTAAATGTGCGACGTGCACGCATCTTGCGCAACAGTATGCCCCCCTCGATCGGCTGATCAAGGACCGCATACATTGCACAAGTAGCACACTGGATGACATTGCCAGACATGGAGCTCATCCTAATGGGGATCTACAATTTACTTGTGGAAGTAGTGAAGATAGACTTGATCACACTCCGCTCACACGCTGCTACAACCGCTCACACGCTGCTGCAACCGCTCAACTGCTGACCCGCTGCTGCAACCGCTGACCCGCTGCTGCAACCGCTGACCCGTTGCTGCAACCGCTGACCCGCTGCTGCAACCCCTCACCCGCTGCTGCAACCGCTCACCCGCTGCTGCAACCGCTCACCCGCTGCTGCAACCGCTCACACGCTGCTGCCTCTGTGCAACTACTCACGCTGCCGCTCTCACGCAACCTCTTACCCGCTGAGACTTATGCACAACCGGTCACAATTTTTTTTTTTTTTTTTACCCCCCTCACAAACACTTAGACCCCCAGACACACACACAGAAGACACAAATAACCAGATACACAGAAGACACACACTTAGCTCACAAACACACACAGAAGATATTTATCAGCTCCTCCACTCCTCCTGGTGACGTCACCCGCTGTCCCGGCGGCCGCTCACTCTGCCCTCCTGTCTCAGCTGCTCCGTTCTGGTCCCCTCCGCTGCTGCTGGCGCTGGACTCCTGGTGGCCTCTTGGCGCCGGCTACTGCGCTCCGGTCTTCTCCTTGCTGCCCCCGCACCTGCTTCGGCGCTGGTATCGGCTGCTGAGCTGCTCCGCTGTCCCCTTCAGCCCCCCGCTCGTGCCTCCGTCTCGTGCCGCTGCTCCTGGCGTCAGCCCCAGTAGTACGTGTTCCCCACAGTGGCCCCAGTAGTACGTGTTCCCCACAGTGGCCCCAGTAGTACGTGTTCCCCACAGTGGCCCCAGTAGTACGTGTTCCCCACAGTGGCCCCAGTAGTACGTGTTCCCCACAGTGGCCCCAGTAGTAAGTGTTCCCCACAGTGGCCCCAGTAGTAAGTGTTCCCCACAGTGGCCCCAGTAGTAAGTGTTCCCCACAGTGGCCCCAGTAGTAAGTGTTCCCCACAGTGGCCCCAGTAGTAAGTGTTCCCCACAGTGGCCCCAGTAGTAAGTGTGCCCCACAGTGGCCCCAGTAGTAAGTGTGCCCCACAGTGGCCCCAGTAGTAAGTGTTCCCCACAGTGGCCCCAGTAGTAATAGTGTTCCCCACAGTGGCCCCAGTAGTAATAGTGTTCCCCACAGTGGCCCCAGTAGTAATAGTGTTCCCCACAGTGGCCCCAGTAGTAATAGTGTTCCCCACAGTGGCCTCAGTAGTAATAGTGTTCCCCACAGTGGCCTCAGTAGTAATAGTGTTCCCCACAGTGGCCTCAGTAGTAATAGTGTTCCCCACAGTGGCCCCAGTAGTAATAGTGTTCCCCACAGTGGCCCCAGTAGTAATAGTGTTCCCCACAGTGGCCCCAGTAGTAATAGTGTTCCCCACAGTGGCCCCAGTAGTAATAGTGTTCCCCACAGTGGCCCCAGTAGTAATAGTGTTCCCCGCAGTGGCCCCAGTAGTAATAGTGTTCCCCGCAGTGGCCTCTGCAGTAATAGTGTTCCCCGCAGTGGCCTCTGCAGTAATAGTGTTCCCCGCAGTGGCCTCTGCAGTAATAGTGTTCCCCGCAGTGGCCTCTGCAGTAATAGTGTTCCCCGCAGTGGCCTCTGCAGTAATAGTGTTCCCCGCAGTGGCCTCTGCAGTAATAGTATTCCCCGCAGTGGCCTCTGCAGTAATAGTGTTCCCCGCAGTGGCCTCTGCAGTAATAGTGTTCCCCGCAGTGGCCTCTGCAGTAATAGTGTTCCCCGCAGTGGCCTCTGCAGTAATAGTGTTCCCCGCAGTGGCCTCTGCAGTAATAGTGTTCCCCGCAGTGGCCTCTGCAGTAATAGTGTTCCCCGCAGTGGCCTCTGCAGTAATAGTGTTCCCCGCAGTGGCCTCTGCAGTAATAGTGTTCCCCGCAGTGGCCTCTGCAGTAATAGTGTTCCCCGCAGTGGCCTCTGCAGTAATAGTGTTCCCCGCAGTGGCCTCTGCAGTAATAGTGTTCCCCGCAGTGGCCTCTGCAGTAATAGTGTTCCCCACCGTGGCCTCTGCAGTAATAGTGTTCCCCACAGTGGCCTCTGCAGTAATGGTGTTCCCCCAAAGGGACCCCCACAGTGGCCTCTGCAGTAAGTGTTCCCCCCACAGTGGTCTCTGCAGTTTAGTGACCCCCCACAGTGGCCTCTGCAGTTTAGTGACCCCCCACAGTGGCCTCTGCAGTTTAGTGACCCCCCACAGTGGCCTCTGCAGTAATAGTGACCCCCCCCCCCCCACAGTGGCCTCTGCAGTAATAGTGTTCCCCACAGTGGCCTCTGCAGTAATAGTGTTCCCCACAGTGGCCTCTGCAGTAATAGTGTTCCCCACAGTGGCCTCTGCAGTAATAGTGTTCCCCACCGTGGCCTCTGCAGTAATAGTGTTCCCCACAGTGGCCTCTGCAGTAATGGTGTTCCCCCAAAGGGACCCCCACAGTGGCCTCTGCAGTAAGTGTTCCCCCCACAGTGGTCTCTGCAGTTTAGTGACCCCCCACAGTGGCCTCTGCAGTTTAGTGACCCCCCACAGTGGCCTCTGCAGTAATAGTGCCCCCCCCCCACAGTGGCCTCTGCAGTAATAGTGACCCCCCCACAGTGGCCTCTGCAGTAATAGTGACCCCCCCCCACAGTGGCCTCTGCTGTAATAGTGACCCCCCCCCCCACAGTGGCCTCTGCAGTAATAGTGACCCCCCCCCCCCACAGTGGCCTCTGCAGTAATAGTGACCCCCCCCCCCACATTGCCTCTGCAGTAATAGTGACCCCCCCCCCCCCCCACAGTGGCCTCTGCAGTAATAGTGACCCCCCCCCCACAGTGGCCTCTGCAGTAATAGTGACCCCCCCCCCCCACAGTGGCCTCTGCAGTAATAGTGACCCCCCCCACAGTGGCCTCTGCAGTAATAGTGACCCCCCACACAGTGGCCTCTGCAGTAACTGCGACCCCCACAATTGCCCAAGTAGTAATAGTGCCCCCCAACCCCCCATAGCGGCCCCAGTGGTAATAGTGAATTAAGATGAGTCAGCACGATGAACAATAAAATGTCTATGTGCACACGAGCGTGTAGACCATTTTTGTAAATAGTATATAAGACGGGCTGAGAGTATATGGGCAGCAGGCTCGCCTATGGATCTGATGAGATGCCTGGGACCTTTACCCTGATTTGACGTGACTCCTGCCTCGATAGAAATCCAGGGCTTCATTTACAATGGGCTCTGGGTCTCTAGAGCGATGGCAGTTTTTGGGGACCGCTATAGACCAGAAATGGAAGGGACCTTTTTATTTGTTTTTAATACTTCTGTCTGCTTTATTGTCCTTTCTCTTGTGTCAGTGGGTCCCAAAATCAATCCTTCCACTATAAGGGGGTATTGCAGGCTAATGCTGAGGATGTGATGTCCTCGGGATGGGTTGTCAGTGGTTGACCAGCTGGGGTCCGCCACTTTGATTCGCCGCCGATCAGCTGATTGTCCGGCTTGTCAGTGCAGCAGGCTGGACATTGTCATTGGTGGTCTGGGTCAGGAGTGTGGTGGGTGGCTTTATTCCCATTGAGATCAGTGGGAGTGATGCTTTCAATTACACTTCCGGATTCTCATTGCAGTCAGAGCCAAAGGTAAAATGGGAGGCATCGCTCCTGTTGGTTTTGGTGAGGGGGGAAGCCATCTATTGCATTTCTAGCCTTGACTACCAATGACTATATCCAGCCCCGCTGTACTGACAGTGAGCCAGAGGATAAACTAATGTAGCGGGGATCCTGAGCGGCGGATCCCCGCTGGTTGACTGTTGGTGCTCTATCCTGGGGATAGGTCATCAATGGGAAAAGCACGGAATAACCCTTTAATTGCCAACATATTCCTTACATATACTTTTGATGTATATATTCTATATATATTGATATTTTATCAATTGCAGCTTGAACAAGGTAGTAAATGGTTGGCTATCTATCAGTTCCATGGAAATAGAGCCGTGCTCACACATTAGCAGTATAACTCCATTCACAAGGGGGCTAGGGTACTGCCATTCTCGTGATCACTGGAGGTCCCGGTGGTCGGTCTCCCAGCCTCGTACATTTATCTCCTAGTTTTCCTGGTGGTTTAGGGTAGAAGAACGGGTTCAAATGTATTTCACTTCACACTGTGAGGTGCCCCTAAGTGGTTTAGGGAGTTTTGACCAAAGTGATTATATGTTGCACAGGGCTTCTGTGGGTTCAGCTATTTCCAGTTCAGCAACAGAACTACCCTGCACTTCTTTTAATGTTTTTATGGGTTCAGGTGAGAAATGTTAAGATAAGGTAACTTTTAAAAAGGTTGAAATGCTTTAGTATGGAAAACTAATTTGAACTAAACGTCTTATATATATAATGTTTATGGCCATCTCTACCACCCCAGCTGAGGCCATGCGGACACACAACTGGGTACATAGAAGTGTCGGACAAAGCCTAAGGCCTCATGTCCACTTGAAAAATACAATCCGCGCAGAATCTGCCGCGGATTTGCTTTAAGTGGTATTTTTTTTGCATGCAGATATCCGCACACATTGCTATCAATGTGATAGCAATGTTGCCGATCCGCGCGGAATGCGCGGCAGAATCGAGCATGCCGCTTTTTTTCTCCCGCGCATGAAAAATGCAATTCTTTTAAAATGCCATCCGCAGGTGCAAAATTCAATTTAACGGACCGTGGATGGCCAATGATTCCCTATGGGCAAAATCCGCTGCGGATTCCGCAATTCCATTTAGCTAGTGGACATGAGGCCTTAGAGCTCTCCTTACTGCTACACATGAAGTTCAGTTCTGGTCCCAGGGCCTTAAAGGGGTTCTACCAAGATTATAACTTATCCCCTATACACAGGATGAGGGAATAAGTGTTTAATCAGTGAAGGTCCAGTTGCTAGTACACCTACCAATGAGAAGAATTGGGGTCCTTTGTTTTTCATGGATGAATGGAGTGGCGGTCAAGCATACACATTGCTTCTTCTACATCCCTATGGAACTGCCAGAGATAGCGAGCATGCGTGCTGGGGAAGAGCTGTATCATGGGATTGATTGGCTAGTGGGAGTGGCCTAATTTAGGGATGTGGATACTATTGGGGATTATAGGACAATCAGGCCTCTATGAAGCAACATGCTCTACGGGGGCTCCTGTGAAGTAAGCAGGAACAGAGTAGAGGAGAACAAACAGTCTTTCTCGTATTATAAGCTTGCAACGTTTAAGCTTTTCTTTAGGTTTCTGTACCACTTGTTGGCGGTTGCATTTAGTAAAGTTGCGTTGTTTACACTAAATGTGGTTGCAGTTGTTTTCTTAATGGGGAACCACTTGGGATTCACCACCCTACATGTTACTAATCAGTGTATCGCTTCACATCAGGAAGGAGGACATGATGGGTTGGTTGTCTGGTTATGCCCAGGATCTGTGATCATCTCAAGTGTCTCTGATCCTGGGTTTACACATACAATATCTTCCCTTGGGCTTGCCGTACAGGCTGCACTGCAGTTTGTGGCTTACGTGTTAATATTCATATCTTTGTGGAAACCAGAGCTGTAATTGCCTTCACATGGGGCAAATATTCAGTTTGTTGCACTTGCCCTGCATTTACATACCTTACCAAGGCCTCCCCCTGGCACCTGGGGCACGTGCTCCCTCTCATCCCTCATTTACATACCTCACCAAGGCTTCCCCCGGCACCTGGGGCACGTGCTCCCTCTCATCCGTCATTTACATACCTCATCAAGGCCCCCCTGGCACCTGGGGCACATGCCCTTTCTCATCCCTCATTTACATACCTCACCAAGGCCCCCCCCCCCTGGCACCTGGGGCACATGCCCCCTCTGATCCCTCCCTGACCTCCGTCTAGCTACAACTTTGCTGCAAACAACCATTTTCTCACCCATATGTATTTGGATTCAATTCCATAAATTTAAGAAATGGTTTATTTAGAAAGTATTGTCTAAAATCAGCCTTCACCAGAAATTAGACACCAGAAAATAAATTCTCGCATGCTCCAAAATAAAAACTTAAGAGAAGTATCAATTATAAAAGACTTTATTTATTTAAGGTTTTCAACATTTTAGTGTTATGGCTTCCCTAAGGCTGCAGATCCAGAAGAAAGCGAAAAATCCCTCGACACTTTTAGCCAATTTGTGTCACAGGGGAAAAATTCCTTCTTGACCCCGGGAAAAGGCGATCAGTCCTAGAACCCTGGATCAGAGCCGCTGATGATAGTGTGATGGTGGTGGGCATTGTACATGTAGAGCTGGGGGGGGGCGCTGTGTGGGTGTCCAAATGAAGTTGCTGGCTGGGTGTACAGCTAGTAGACGCTGTGTGGCGGGGTGCATGGTGACGGCGCTGTATGGCGGGGTTCAGGGTGAGGGTGTTGTGTGGCGGGGTGCAGGGTGAGGGCGCTGTACGGCAGGGTACAGGGTGGGACGCTGTGTGACTGCACCCCCCTTATAGTCCGAGGGAAGAATCATTTGCTGTTTCAGTGGATAAATGAGCGATCCTGGTTGTCAGGTCATGGTCACATGATCAGTACTTCCAGAATTACAGCCTTCATTCATTCAGAATTGTTGTCGCAGCAAATGAAGGATAATGCTTGCTTCATCGCAGCATCTCTCTGTAGAGCTGGGGGGCGCTGTGCGGCTGCGTGCAGGGTGAGGGCGCTGTGCGGCTGCGTGCAGGGTGAGGGCGCTGTGCGGCTGTGTGCAGGGTGAGGGCGCTGTGCGGCTGTGTGCAGGGTGAGGGCGCTGTGCGGCTGCGTGCAGGGTGAGGGCGCTGTGCGGCTGCCTGTTGGGTGAGGGCGCTGTGTGGCGGGGCGCAGGGTGGGACGCTGTGTGACTGCACCCGTCCAAGGGAAGAATCATTTGCTGTTCCAGTGGATGAATGAGCGATCCTGGTTGTCAGGTCATGGTCACATGATCAGTACTTCCAGAATTACAGCCTTCATTCATTCAGAATTGTTGTCACAGCAAATGGAGGATAATGCTTGCTTCATTGCAGCATCTCTCTGTAGAGCTGGGGGGCGCTGTGTGGCTGCGTGCTGGGTGAATGCGCTGTGCGGCTGCCTGTTGGGTGAGGGCGCTGTGTGGCGGGGCGCAGGGTGGGACGCTGTGTGACTGCACCCGTCCAAGGGAAGAATCATTTGCTGTTCCAGTGGATGAATGAGCGATCCTGGTTGTCAGGTCATGGTCACATGATCAGTACTTCCAGAATTACAGCCTTCATTCATTCAGAATTGTTGTCACAGCAAATGGAGGATAATGCTTGCTTTATTGCAGCATCTCTCTGTAGAGCTGGGGGGCGCTGTGTGGCTGCGTGCAGGGTGAATGCGCTGTGCGGCTGCCTGTTGGGTGAGGGCGCTGTGTGGCGGGGCGCAGTGTGGGACGCTGTGTGACTGCACCCGTCCAAGGGAAGAATCATTTGCTGTTCCAGTGGATGAATGAGCGATCCTGGTTGTCAGGTCATGGTCACATGATCAGTACTTCCAGAATTACAGCCTTCATTCATTCAGAATTGTTGTCACAGCAAATGGAGGATAATGCTTGCTTCATTGCAGCATCTCTCTGTAGAGCTGGGGGGCGCTGTTTGGCTGCGTGCAGGGTGAATGCGCTGTGCGGCTGCCTGTTGGGTGAGGGCGCTGTGTGGCGGGGCGCAGGGTGGGACGCTGTGTGACTGCACCCGTCCAAGGGAAGAATCATTTGCTGTTCCAGTGGATGAATGAGCGATCCTGGTTGTCAGGTCATGGTCACATGATCAGTACTTCCAGAATTACAGCCTTCATTCATTCAGAATTGTTGTCACAGCAAATGGAGGATAATGCTTGCTTCATTGCAGCATCTCTCTGTAGAGCTGGGGGGCGCTGTGTGGCTGCGTGCAGGGTGAATGCGCTGTGCGGCTGCCTGTTTGGTGAGGGCGCTGTGTGGCGGGGCGCAGGGTGGGACGCTGTGTGACTGCACCCGTCCAAGGGAAGAATCATTTGCTGTTCCAGTGGATGAATGAGCGATTCTGGTTGTCAGGTCATGGTCACATGATCAGTACTTCCAGAATTACAGCCTTCATTCATTCAGAATTGTTGTCACAGCAAATGGAGGATAATGCTTGCTTCATTGCAGCATCTCTCTGTAGAGCTGGGGGGCGCTGTGTGGCTGCGTGCAGGGTGAATGCGCTGTGCGACTGCCTGTTGGGTGAGGGCGCTGTGTGGCAGGGCGCAGGGTGGGACGCTGTGTGACTGCACCCATCCAAGGGAAGAATCATTTGCTGTTCCAGTGGATGAATGAGCGATCCTGGTTGTCAGGTCATGGTCACATGATCAGTACTTCCAGAATTACAGCCTTCATTCATTCAGAATTGTTGTCACAGCAAATGGAGGATAATGCTTGCTTCATTGCAGCATCTCTCTGTAGAGCTGGGGGGCGCTGTGTGGCTGCGTGCAGGGTGAATGCGCTGTGTGGCGGGGCGCAGGGTGGGACGCTGTGTGACTGCACCCATCTAAGGGAAGAATCATTTGCTGTTCCAGTGGATGAATGAGCGATCCTGGTTGTCAGGTCATGGTCACATGATCAGTACTTCCAGAATTACAGCCTTCATTCATTCAGAATTGTTGTCACAGCAAATGGAGGATAATGCTTGCTTCATTGCAGCATCTCTCTGTAGAGCTGGGGGGCGCTGTGTGGCTGCGTGCAGGGTGAATGCGCTGTGCGGCTGCCTGTTGGGTGAGGGCGCTGTGTGGCGGGGCGCAGGGTGGGACGCTGTGTGACTGCACCCGTCCAAGGGAAGAATCATTTGCTGTTCCAGTGGATGAATGAGCGATTCTGGTTGTCAGGTCATGGTCACATGATCAGTACTTCCAGAATTACAGCCTTCATTCATTCAGAATTGTTGTCACAGCAAATGGAGGATAATGCTTGCTTCATTGCAGCATCTCTCTGTAGAGCTGGGGGGCGCTGTGTGGCTGCGTGCAGGGTGAATGCGCTGTGCGACTGCCTGTTGGGTGAGGGCGCTGTGTGGCAGGGCGCAGGGTGGGACGCTGTGTGACTGCACCCATCCAAGGGAAGAATCATTTGCTGTTCCAGTGGATGAATGAGCGATCCTGGTTGTCAGGTCATGGTCACATGATCAGTACTTCCAGAATTACAGCCTTCATTCATTCAGAATTGTTGTCACAGCAAATGGAGGATAATGCTTGCTTCATTGCAGCATCTCTCTGTAGAGCTGGGGGGCGCTGTGTGGCTGCGTGCAGGGTGAATGCGCTGTGTGGCGGGGCGCAGGGTGGGACGCTGTGTGACTGCACCCATCTAAGGGAAGAATCATTTGCTGTTCCAGTGGATGAATGAGCGATCCTGGTTGTCAGGTCATGGTCACATGATCAGTACTTCCAGAATTACAGCCTTCATTCATTCAGAATTGTTGTCACAGCAAATGGAGGATAATGCTTGCTTCATTGCAGCATCTCTCTGTAGAGCTGGGGGGCGCTGTGTGGCTGCGTGCAGGGTGAATGCGCTGTGCGGCTGCCTGTTGGGTGAGGGCGCTGTGTGGCGGGGCGCAGGGTGGGACGCTGTGTGACTGCACCCGTCCAAGGGAAGAATCATTTGCTGTTCCAGTGGATGAATGAGCGATCCTGGTTGTCAGGTCATGGTCACATGATCAGTACTTCCAGAATTACAGCCTTCATTCATTCAGAATTGTTGTCACAGCAAATGGAGGATAATGCTTGCTTTATTGCAGCATCTCTCTGTAGAGCTGGGGGGCACTGTGTGGCTGCGTGCAGGGTGAATGCGCTGTGCGGCTGTCTGTTGGGTGAGGGCGCTGTGTGGCGGGGCGCAGGGTGGGACGCTGTGTGACTGCACCCGTCCAAGGGAAGAATCATTTGCTGTTCCAGTGGATGAATGAGCGATCCTGGTTGTCAGGTCATGGTCACATGATCAGTACTTCCAGAATTACAGCCTTCATTCATTCAGAATTGTTGTCACAGCAAATGGAGGATAATGCTTGCTTCATTGCAGCATCTCTCTGTAGAGCTAGGGGGCGCTGTGTGGCTGCGTGCAGGGTGAATGCGCTGTGCGACTGCCTGTTGGGTGAGTGCGCTGTGTGGCGGGGCGCAGGGTGGGACGCTGTGTGACTGCACCCATCCAAGGGAAGAATCATTTGCTGTTCCAGTGGATGAATGAGCGATCCTGGTTGTCAGGTCATGGTCACATGATCAGTACTTCCAGAATTACAGCCTTCATTCATTCAGAATTGTTGTCACAGCAAATGGAGGATAATGCTTGCTTCATTGCAGCATCTCTCTGTAGAGCTGGGGGGCGCTGTGTGGCTGCGTGCAGGGTGAATGCGCTGTGCGGCTGCCTGTTGGGTGAGGGCGCTGTGTGGCGGGGCGCAGGGTGGGACGCTGTGTGACTGCACCCGTCCAAGAGAAGAATCATTTGCTGTTCCAGTGGATGAATGAGCGATCCTGGTTGTCAGGTCATGGTCACATGATCAGTACTTCCAGAATTACAGCCTTCATTCATTCAGAATTGTTGTCACAGCAAATGGAGGATAATGCTTGCTTCATTGCAGCATCTCTCTGTAGAGCTGGGAGGCGCTGTGTGGCTGCGTGCAGGGTGAATGCGCTGTGTGGCGGGGCGCAGGGTGGGACGCTGTGTGACTGCACCCGTCCAAGGGAAGAATCATTTGCTGTTCCAGTGGATGAATGAGCGATCCTGGTTGTCAGGTCATGGTCACATGATCAGTACTTCCAGAATTACAGCCTTCATTCATTCAGAATTGTTGTCACAGCAAATAGAGGATAATGCTTGCTTCATTGCAGCATCTCTCCTTAGAACTGGGGGGCGCTGTGTGGCTGCGTGCAGGGTGAATGCGCTGTGCGGCTGCCTGTTGGGTGAGGGCGCTGTGTGGCGGGGCGCAGGGTGGGACGCTGTGTGACTGCACCCGTCCAAGGGAAGAATCATTTGCTGTTCCAGTGGATGAATGAGCGATCCTGGTTGTCAGGTCATGGTCACATGATCAGTACTTCCAGAATTACAGCCTTCATTCATTCAGAATTGTAGTCACAGCAAATGGAGGATAATGCTTGCTTCATTGCAGCATCTCTCTGTAGAGCTGGGGGGCGCTGTGTGGCTGCGTGCAGGGTGAATGCGCTGTGTGGCGGGGCGCAGGGTGGGACGCTGTGTGACTGCACCCATCTAAGGGAAGAATCATTTGCTGTTCCAGTGGATGAATGAGCGATCCTGGTTGTCAGGTCATGGTCACATGATCAGTACTTCCAGAATTACAGCCTTCATTCATTCAGAATTGTTGTCACAGCAAATGGAGGATAATGCTTGCTTTATTGCAGCATCTCTCTGTAGAGCTGGGGGGCGCTGTGTGGCTGCATGCAGGGTGAATGCACTGTGCGGCTGCCTGCAGGGTGAGGGCGCTGTGTGGCGGGGCGCAGGGGGGGACGCTGTGTGACTGCACCCGTCCAAGGGAAGAATCATTTGCTGTTCCAGTGGATGAATGAGCGATCCTGGTTGTCAGGTCATGGTCACATGATCAGTACTTCCAGAATTACAGCCTTCATTCATTCAGAATTGTTGTCACAGCAAATAGAGGATAATGCTTGCTTCATTGCAGCATCTCTCCTTAGAACTGGGGGGCGCTGTGTGGCTGCGTGCAGGGTGAATGCGCTGTGCGGCTGCCTGTTGGGTGAGGGCGCTGTGTGGCGGGGCGCAGGGTGGGACGCTGTGTGACTGCACCCGTCCAAGGGAAGAATCATTTGCTGTTCCAGTGGATGAATGAGCGATCCTGGTTGTCAGGTCATGGTCACATGATCAGTACTTCCAGAATTACAGCCTTCATTCATTCAGAATTGTTGTCACAGCAAATGGAGGATAATGCTTGCTTCATTGCAGCATCTCTCTGTAGAGCTGGGGGGCACTGTGTGGCTGCGTGCAGGGTGAATGCGCTGTGCGACTGCCTGTTGGGTGAGGGCGCTGTGTGGCAGGGCGCAGGGTGGGACGCTGTGTGACTGCACCCATCCAAGGGAAGAATCATTTGCTGTTCCAGTGGATGAATGAGCGATCCTGGTTGTCAGGTCATGGTCACATGATCAGTACTTCCAGAATTACAGCCTTCATTCATTCAGAATTGTAGTCACAGCAAATGGAGGATAATGCTTGCTTCATTGCAGCATCTCTCTGTAGAGCTGGGGGGCGCTGTGTGGCTGCGTGCAGGGTGAATGCGCTGTGTGGCGGGGCGCAGGGTGGGACGCTGTGTGACTGCACCCATCTAAGGGAAGAATCATTTGCTGTTCCAGTGGATGAATGAGCGATCCTGGTTGTCAGGTCATGGTCACATGATCAGTACTTCCAGAATTACAGCCTTCATTCATTCAGAATTGTTGTCACAGCAAATGGAGGATAATGCTTGCTTTATTGCAGCATCTCTCTGTAGAGCTGGGGGGCACTGTGTGGCTGCGTGCAGGGTGAATGCGCTGTGCGGCTGTCTGTTGGGTGAGGGCGCTGTGTGGCGGGGCGCAGGGTGGGACGCTGTGTGACTGCACCCGTCCAAGGGAAGAATCATTTGCTGTTCCAGTGGATGAATGAGCGATCCTGGTTGTCAGGTCATGGTCACATGATCAGTACTTCCAGAATTACAGCCTTCATTCATTCAGAATTGTTGTCACAGCAAATGGAGGATAATGCTTGCTTCATTGCAGCATCTCTCTGTAGAGCTAGGGGGCGCTGTGTGGCTGCGTGCAGGGTGAATGCGCTGTGCGACTGCCTGTTGGGTGAGTGCGCTGTGTGGCGGGGCGCAGGGTGGGACGCTGTGTGACTGCACCCATCCAAGGGAAGAATCATTTGCTGTTCCAGTGGATGAATTAGCGATCCTGGTTGTCAGGTCATGGTCACATGATCAGTACTTCCAGAATTACAGCCTTCATTCATTCAGAATTGTTGTCACAGCAAATGGAGGATAATGCTTGCTTCATTGCAGCATCTCTCTGTAGAGCTGGGGGGCGCTGTGTGGCTGCGTGCAGGGTGAATGCGCTGTGCGGCTGCCTGTTGGGTGAGGGCGCTGTGTGGCGGGGCGCAGGGTGGGACGCTGTGTGACTGCACCCGTCCAAGAGAAGAATCATTTGCTGTTCCAGTGGATGAATGAGCGATCCTGGTTGTCAGGTCATGGTCACATGATCAGTACTTCCAGAGTTACAGCCTTCATTCATTCAGAATTGTTGTCACAGCAAATGGAGGATAATGCTTGCTTCATTGCAGCATCTCTCTGTAGAGCTGGGAGGCGCTGTGTGGCTGCGTGCAGGGTGAATGCGCTGTGTGGCGGGGCGCAGGGTGGGACGCTGTGTGACTGCACCCGTCCAAGGGAAGAATCATTTGCTGTTCCAGTGGATGAATGAGCGATCCTGGTTGTCAGGTCATGGTCACATGATCAGTACTTCCAGAATTACAGCCTTCATTCATTCAGAATTGTTGTCACAGCAAATGGAGGATAATGCTTGCTTTATTGCAGCATCTCTCTGTAGAGCTGGGGGGCGCTGTGTGGCTGCATGCAGGGTGAATGCACTGTGCGGCTGCCTGCAGGGTGAGGGCGCTGTGTGGCGGGGCGCAGGGGGGGACGCTGTGTGACTGCACCCGTCCAAGGGAAGAATCATTTGCTGTTCCAGTGGATGAATGAGCGATCCTGGTTGTCAGGTCATGGTCACATGATCAGTACTTCCAGAATTACAGCCTTCATTCATTCAGAATTGTTGTCACAGCAAATGGAGGATAATGCTTGCTTCATTGCAGCATCTCTCCTTAGAGCCGGGGGGCGCTGTGTGGCTGTGTGCAGGGTGAATGCGCTGTGCGGCTGCCTGTTGGGTGAGGGCGCCGTGTGGGGGGGGCGCAGTGTGGGACGCTGTGTGACTGCACCCGTCCAAGGGAAGAATCATTTGCTGTTCCAGTGGATGAATGAGCGATCCTGGTTGTCAGGTCATGGTCACATGATTAGTACTTCCAGAATTACAGCCTTCATTCATTCAGAATTGTTGTCACAGCAAATGGGGGATAATGCTTGCTTCATTGCAGCATCTCTCTGTAGAGCTGGGGGGCGCTGTGTGGCTGCGTGCAGGGTGAATGCGCTGTGCGGCTGCCTGTTGGGTGAGGGCGCTGTGTGGCGGGGCGCAGGGTGGGACGCTGTGTGACTGCACCCGTCCAAGGGAAGAATCATTTGCTGTTCCAGTGGATGAATGAGCGATCCTGGTTGTCTGGTCATGGTCACATGATCAGTACTTCCAGAATTACAGCCTTCATTCATTCAGAATTGTTGTCACAGCAAATGGAGGATAATGCTTGCTTCATTGCAGCATCTCTCTGTAGAGCTGGGGGGCGCTGTGTGGCTGCGTGCAGGGTGAATGCGCTGTGCGGCTGCCTGTTGGGTGAGGGCGCTGTGTGGCGGGGCGCAGGGTGGGACGCTGTGTGACTGCACCCGTCCAAGGGAAGAATCATTTGCTGTTCCAGTGGATGAATGAGCGATCCTGGTTGTCAGGTCATGGTCACATGATCAGTACTTCCAGAATTACAGCCTTCATTCATTCAGAATTGTTGTCACAGCAAATGGAGGATAATGCTTGCTTCATTGCAGCATCTCTCTGTAGAGCTGGGGGGCGCTGTGTGGCTGCATGCAGGGTGAATGCGCTGTGTGGCGGGGCGCAGGGTGGGACGCTGTGTGACTGCACCCGTCCAAGGGAAGAATCATTTGCTGTTCCAGTGGATGAATGAGCGATCCTGGTTGTCAGGTCATGGTCACATGATCAGTACTTCCAGAATTACAGCCTTCATTCATTCAGAATTGTTGTCACAGCAAATGGAGGATAATGCTTGCTTCATTGCAGCATCTCTCCTTAGAGCCGGGGGGCGCTGTGTGGCTGCGTGCAGGGTGAATGCGCTGTGCGGCTGCCTGTTGGGTGAGGGCGCTGTGTGGCGGGGCGCAGGGTGGGACGCTGTGTGACTGCACCCGTCCAAGGGAAGAATCATTTGCTGTTCCAGTGGATAAATGAGCGATCCTGGTTGTCAGGTCATGGTCACATGATCAGTACTTCCAGAATTACAGCCTTCATTCATTCAGAATTGTCACAGCAAATGGAGGATAATGCTTGCTTTATTGCAGCATCTCTCTGTAGAGCTGGGGGGGCGCTGTGTGGCCGCGTGCGGGGTGAGTGCGCTGTGCGGCTGCGTGCGGGGTGAGTGCGCTGTGCGGCTGCGTGCGGGGTGAGGGCGATGTGCGGGGTGAGGGCGCTGTGCGGCTGCGTGCGGGGTGAGGGCGCTGTGCGGCTGCGTGCGGGGTGAGGGCGCTGTGCGGCTGCGTGCGGGGTGAGGGCGCTGTGCGACTGCGTGCGGGGTGAGGGCGCTGTGCGGCTCCCTGCGGGGTGAGGGCGCTGTGCGGCTGCCTGCGGGGTGAGGGCGCTGTGCGGCTGCCTGCGGGGTGAGGGCGCTGTGCGGCTGCCTGCGGGGTGAGGGCGCTGTGCGGCTGCCTGCGGGGTGAGGGCGCTGTGCGGCTCCCTGCGGGGTGAGGGCGCTGTGCGGCTCCCTGCGGGGTGAGGGCGCTGTGCGGCTCCCTGCGGGGTGAGGGCGCTGTGAGGCTGCCTGCAGGGTGAGGGCGCTGTGTGGTGGCGCGCAGGCTGGGCATGGGCTGGGCTACTCACAGATCGTCCATGCTTGGCGGGTTGGTAGCGTGTGGTGTTGGGTAGTTCCTCAGTATCTTCCTTAATCTTTCACTGGATGCCATGAACTCGGGTCTTGCTTCCCGTCCGTCTAGGTTGGCCCGTTCCTCACGCACATTGCCTGGTAGCCAGCAGCTCTGCGACTTCCGGAAAGTGATGGTGTTACCTGCGCTGGATCCTCTCTCTTCGTCCTCGCCTCGTGATCAGAGCTCCAGGCTTTGCACGCTGCAGGGTTAGCTTGGAATGCGGTGATGTCAGAATGTTTAGAATTCTCTCATCCTATGATGTCACAATAAGTGCTCCACAGGCCGCCATCTTGTTATATCGCAAATGATGATGAAAGCGGTCGCATCACTACATGCAAAGTGGATGGGACCATAAAGGTCGCATATAAATTATGCACAACATTAACCCCTTAATGCTCCATGATGTACTGTTAAGTCATGGAAGTTCGGGCTTTGTATGGAATGGGTTCTGGGCCGATCCTACTCTATACAATGCTGTCTGGTATAGCTGACACCCGCCTGCAACATATTAACCCTTTAAATGCTCCGATCGAAGTTTGGAGGTCCCTAACGGTTACAATGGCAGCTGGGGGCCTTCTGCACACTCTCAGGGCTTCCATTGCAGATTGCCTATGAAGCCATGCCTGTGATCTGTTCTCTGCCTGATCTTAAAAGGGGTTGTCCCAAGTTTGCATTCATTATAATGTTGCTTCCATCAAAAAGGCTCTTAGAGAATCATTATATTGTGCATGAGACCTAAGGTGAAATGCAAGTGCCTGTAGCGCCAAATGGTGAGGGATAGAGGAATACAATGCTTTGACCTCGCAAGTTACCCAGGTTTTATCTGCCCCCCATTTGTGTCCTGCTAATATTTGAATGACACTATTGCTATTAGGAATATATCCGGGGATTTGAACTACCACAGCAATTGGGTACATAGAAAATTACAGCCTGAGTCTCTCACATAGGGATCCTCGTCCCGAAACTATTGGGCGCATGGGAGGTGGAAATACATTTTTGTGAGACTTGGGAATCCCATAAAAATTTGCAAGAATAGGATTTTTGGGAACTAGATAAGCCATTTCTTTGTCACTTAATACCCCCATTGAGCCCCCTCTGGTAATCAAATCAGACAATGAATGGGTGAATGTTACGGTGGGATCAATCTCTAATTTTCTATAAGTTTTATCATCATTGAGTATTTTTTCAACACATAAACTGTATAATGCATTATCCATTATGGCAATGGTGCCCCCTTTGTCCGATTGCTGAATTATTAAATCAGTATCGTTAATGAGATTCTGTAAGTCACGTCTCTGGGACACTGAGATGTTGACATTTTAATATTTGGATGCATCTTTCTTTTGACTGATCTATATAGGTCATTAAGATCTCTTTCCATACTGTTTTGAAAATCATCCAGCCATCTAGTTCTGAGATGTTTGGGGTAAAAAGAGGGATTGGGAATCCTCATATCTGATGGCATTGGAATTGAATCTGGTGCCATATCAGTGTCCATCTGTTCTTTTTCTAGTTGTTCTAAATCCCAGAGAAAGGCAATGTCCCTTGTTGTTAGGTCTCCATGTTTGTCGTCTTGTTTTGCAGACTCCTAAGAAGCTGTTCTGTTTGCCCCATTGATTCTGGTTTGTTCGCAGAAATACTTCTTTACAATGAGGTCCCGAACAAATTTGTTTAGGTCCAGCATAGTATTGAAAGGGTCAAACGTGCAGTCAGGTACAAAATTCCTACCCTTATTGATAATTTCCAATTGCTGGTTAGAGAGAATACGGGGTGTGAAAAAAATTATATTGTCCGCTAATTCCGAATGGTTGGTCTGCGGCTGGGGTATCTCCTTCTTGGCATATGGCCCCCTCTCGGTGCCTCGTTTTTTGACAGTCTCCCCATAGTCTGCATTCTTTGTGTTGGTTCTTCAAATACCTGAGGGTCACCACTGGAGACATCTGATGATACATGGGATGTGTCCCCTTCCCACTCTGAGGAGGAGAATGTGACACTATTCAAATTGCCTGTATGACTTCTTATTGATTGTTTCTTGAGAATTGATTTGGGTTTTTGAATCCTTTTGGAACTCCAGTTGCAAACTTTGTCATCTTGGTAATCGCGTCTGTCTCTTTCCAGTTTGGTTTTTTTTATGTGAATTATCTTTTCTTCCATTTTATGTAGTTCCATATCCTCTTTTTGTATTAGATTATCCCATTCTGTGGAATTCTAAGTTGCTCTCAATTTATGTTCAATGTCTTGTATGTCTTTCTGCAATTTATTTAATTTTAATTGCTCATTATCAACTATCAATCTCATCAGAGCAATCGGAGAGGATATCATTCCAACTGGACAGAAAATCATCATCATAAATTGTTGTTGGTATTTTTTCAAACGCAATCCTCTTGGGATCATTGTAAGATCCAAATATTTATTCAGGGAGTGTTGGTCCCACCAAGTCTGTAATTCTGATTTCTTATATTTGGTTAATGATTGGATTAACCCCTTTGTGTCAGGATGCATACTTTGTATATTGTCCTGAAACAGACTGGATAATTTTTGCATCCTGGCCCGGACAACTGTTTCTTGTTCAGCCATCATACTTTGTTGAAAACACCAATAAAAATTAACATAGGTACATTAGAGTCCCATAAAACGTACTAATAATAGATGGTATACCTTAGTGGCTAAATTTTCATTTACAAATAGTGTGAGGATCGTGAGCAAATGTCCAAAAATAATGGAGATACTGCACTTATAAATATGGGTAGAATTTACCTCAATCCTTGTATACTTGCATTTGGTGCTGTGCATAGTCTCCTCAGAACAAGTTATTCATAGCAACACCGGCCGGGTCATTCCAAAGAAAAAGACACTTGAAAATAGTGTGCTGTGCTGTCAGCTTGCTCACTTCATATGTCTCACGATCCACTGCTTGCTCAAGCGGTTTCACCTGCCCCCGGTCCTGGGCTTAAACAGCAGAAAATTCCATGCAGGAAAAAGTGTCATCCACGCTTGCTTGCAGAATAAAATGTATAATCTTCCTTTATTTAGACATATTTAAAATTTGACAGGTATACACATCTCTGGACCAGACGCGTATGGGGATGGGATGAGGTGAGAGGACATTATATGGGGGATGTGATGAGGAGCAGCAGACAGTACATGGGGGATGTGATGAGTCTTAAAGAGGATCTGCAGCACCTGAAGTAAGGAATGTCTTCTCATTCACTGCCTGACTGACATGAGGCTCTTCTTAAGGAGAGTATATAGTAGATAGGTTGTTGAATCGTATATATTGTATATCATACATGTGACTATATATATGTGTGATCAAGGAGACGTACTGTCAGATGATGGGTTCTTCTTCCCCCTTTCGTTTACTTCCTTTCCTTAATTTATTCTGAATACTTGTAAATTTCAGCTTTTTCTTCCCCAACGGAGGACACGGCCCAGGTACGATCCTGTCCTATAACAGAGCTAACAGTGCGGTTGCTATACTTTGCATCAGCAGGAACCCCTAAACATTCATTCATCCATGGCTAATATGAGATCAGAGGTGGGCAAGAAATATAATGTCACTCGCAGTCACCAATAAGATGGTGGATCAGTGATTTGCAGCCGACGGCTCTCCAGCTGTTCTGTGACCGCAGTGTGATGGGAGTTACATATCACAGACCACTTTATGTAGTAGTACAAGTATTTTGTTAGTGTTTTATATAATTGAAGCTTAATTTATATAAAACCCTAACAATATACTTGCACTACTACAACCGATCAGCTGTTCAGCGGTCGGTGCACACCTGCACTTATATAACTTCTGCAGGAAGCACGCAGCTCTGTTCCCGCACTGGTGAGGCTTGGTATTACAGGCCATTCACTTCAATGGGAAGTTACCCTGCAATATGAAACCGGACCACTGCTGTGGGAACAGAGCTGTCTGCTTCTTGTAGAGATTAGCTAGTGTGCAAGTGCAGCGGCCCAGCGAACAGCAGAGTGTTGGGGGTCCTGGAAAGCAGACCCCACTGATCTCCTATTGATCATCTATTCTAAGGACAGGTCATCAATGGTTTATAACTGGACAACCCCTTTGTCTTCTCTTATTTCTCTCCAGATTGAGGCCAATAAAGAGCAGATTTCATAAAGAAGAAGCTGAATGAAGAGAAGAAAGAAGCTAAAGAAAACAACCCGGAGAAGCTGGTGTAGTATGTAGGATGCCCTAAATGTCATCTTAATAGGACTAGCATTGTGGTGTGCACCATGTAAATGAGCGTGCAGCTATTGCTGGGGGACTTTTTCCTTCCAGATCCCCCTGTGTATTAATCCTTCGGATTCCATATATCAGCTACCACTATGGTCAGTTCATATGAGGTGTAATGACGATGTGATGCTGGCAGGAAAATTCATCAAAACTGGTGCAGGTGAAAAATGGTCAGTGGAAATCTATTTGCTTTGGGTAACTGTGCCAGTTTTCCTTGCACAAAGTTCATTGAAATTCTCCCTTTGCGAGTAGACTACTGTAGGTGAAGTGATATTCTGAGATGTTCCCCATAACTTCTGACAGCACCTAATAATATAACAGGGGGGTCTACTGAATGAGCAGCTGTATAGGAGGTAATTTACTTAGACAGCCTGTTCGCTCCATATCGCTGCTGAAGACTTAAAGGGATTGTACCAAGATATAACGTTATCCCCTATCCCCCACTGATCACAAGAACGGGGGTCCTAATGGTCTCCCCACAAGAATGGAGCAGAGATAACGCATGCCTACTGCCACTCAAATCAATTAAATGACAGCACTGGAGATTGCTGGGAGTTTGTACAATTTCAGCATTGTGATTGAATGAATAGAGCGATGGTCACATGCGCATTCTCCTCTCCATTTATCTAGGCACTTTCAGGAACTCTTTTCTCGGGATTGGTGGGAGTCCCAGCGTTTGGATCACCACTGATCATAAGGTTATTCCCTATCTGGTGGATACGGGATAATTTTAGTTCTTGGTACAATTCCTTTAAACAAAGGTTTTAAACTCCTCCTTTCTGCTGGAATCAACTCCTGGGTTTGGCTCAAAGAACTGCAGTGGAGTTATTCCAAAAAGCGCTGTGTGGGAAACCACCTTTAGCGTAAGGCCAGACGTAGAATACGCATCTACCGCCGCAGAATTGTGTGCGGTAAATCAGCGATGTGTCACAGTACAAGCAATGCAGATGCGACTTCACGTAACCTTCGCACCACTTGGGGCAGATTTTGCCACTGCAAAAAATTAGTGTCAGATCTGTAACGTACGGCTTTACCGTAACAGTCACTTGGGGAACTCTTTCTATGGATGTGGTATATGATGTCTTCCTTTTGTCTTAGACTTGTGGAAAGCAAGAAGAAAACTGTCATAAGAACAGAAGAACGGCTACTGAACTTGGAGGTGCAGGAGACTGACTGAGAAGACAAGAAACAGATGGCCTTGAGTTCCTTCAAGCTGAACTATCTGGATTCCCGGATTTCGGTGGCTGGTGAGTTCTTTAATTTCTTGTGGAAAGTTTGCATATTCTTCATGTCTGCAAATCAATTATGTGCATTGCATGTCTTTATAACAAAGTCTATCGCTGGTCTCACACCTTAGATAGCAGTCGGCCAAATGGTTATTTGGGTGACAGCTATTCCTTTTGACACAGTTGGAACATCCCTGTACACATGAAATGGTAATCTGGTCCTACCAAAATCAGTGTGTTCAGCTGCTGTTGATCTAATGTGTATGGGCGCATTTTAAAGGGAACCTGTCACCACCTGAGAGCACCATAAACTAAGCTCTACTGCTCATAGGGCAGGTTCTGAGGGGCCCAGGAATTTTATTATGATTACCCGTCTCTCTGTTCCCGCGCGGTCACCCACGGAGGTTGGCACAGCCTGCAGACATGAGTCCACTTGCGCATGCTTCCACATGTGATGGCGTGGGAATGAGCCGGGTGAGCTTAAAAACTACATCCCCGGACTCCTTGGAACCTGCCCTAAATGGAAAACTTACTTAGATGGGAGCTCTCATGTCCTTGAGACCTCCCCAAATGGAATTCAGGCCGGGTAAGTTTATCCAAAACAGTTGTCGTCCAAAAAGGGGGGATTTTAATTGACCAAATAGCAATAAATACAGGTAGGTAGACAAACCACTGGGCACAGGTAATAAAACAGATGGTGCAACGTGTTCAGGACGGTATGTGGCCTTTTATAAAGCATAGTAAGCAGGGTATCAGGACTTCCTTTTATACTAGGTGGTATTCCCTTCATAGAGGAGCAGTGTACTGGCGCTGTTCTCACTGTAAGGCCCACATCGATGACATCACGCGTCGTAACGCTGGCGTCCGTCACTGCCAGCTTTATAGTAACGTGGTGTCTCCCCGAGCTCGCTCGCCCGGGTTCTATCACGGCACATAGTTGTGATGTAACTAGTGATATTAGCTATGTGAAACGTTATCCCGAACGGGCGCTGCATTCCAGCGCCCGTTCCACTGGACATTGGATAGCCTCCCTGGAGTGTCATGTGCTCCAAAGGCTGCGTTCCAGCAGGGTGTGTATATCTCTTAGCTAGGTAGCCATCCTGAGAGTGAAAAAATGTAGTGTTGTTGTTTGTACAGCATTAATGATTAAAGCAGTGTGTTTAATATGGTCCATCCCTGGTCTAATGTATATAAGGTTGTTAAAATGTTGCGGATTTGGGAAACATTAAATATAAATAGTTGTGGGGCGGAGCCTGGACGCCAAGCGCAATGGCTGCCTGAAAGCAGCGCTCCCATCAACGGGCACCCACAGCTCCTCAGAGCAACCACCAGCCGAAAAAGAGATGGGCAAGACAGGCAAGGAAAGGAGCACTGACCTGCAGGGCACCCCTCGCCCGACCAAAACGCAGGCTGACATGCAGGGTTTCTTCAGAGACCGTCCCGCTCGCTCCCCGCGGCCCCCCAGCTAAGATGGCGTCGGCTCGAGCGCTCGTCCCCGCTCTCTGCCAGGAGGAAGAAGAGGAGCAGCTTTCGGAGGAGGAAGATGGTAAGTCTGTCTCCAGGGGCTTTATGAAGAACCTGATTGCACAAGCCCTGCGCCCCATTGCCTTGGACTTAGCAGAGATAAAGGAGGAATTTAAACAGCTGGGGCACAGGGTTGAAGAGCTTGAGTCCTCTGCTGCGGCCATATCCTCCCACTCCCGAACAAGTCTTAAAGGAGCAGCACCTGTATTTAAATAGAGCTCTTCTGCTCCAGGAAGACTTAGAAAACAGGAACAGGCGCAATAACCTTCGCTTTAAAGGTATTCCCGAATCATATGCTAATGAATGCCTTGATAAAGTCGCCAAAGTTATTTTTGCCACCTTGCTGGGGGAGGGGAGATCGCCTAACATCTGCATTGAAAGGATCCATCGGGCCCTTAGACCACCGCCGGACCCCACCGAACCGCCCAGGGATGTGATTTGTAAGCTATTAGCGTTCCCCGATGCAGTTGCGGTTCTAAGATCAGCCAGAACCTACAAAGACCTGAGGTTTGAGGGGGCGCCTGTCTCGATCTTCTAGGACTTAGCGCCCTCTATCCTAGCAAAGCGCCGTGCCCTGCGACCATTGCTGGAAGTCCTGAAAGCCCGAGAGATCCGTTATGTATGGCTGTTCCCATTTGGCATCAGTGCGACCATCAAGGGCAAAAGGGTTAACATACGTACCCAAGAAGAGATGCGTGAGCTGTGGAACCTCCTGGAAATAGATCCAATAGAACTCTCCAACTGGCAACCTCTTCCGGAACTCCCTCAGTTCTCGCTTCTGGAGAACCCAGGGGACTGGCTGGTAGCGGGCAGCGCAAAATCCCCGAAAGGGAAGAAGAAGAAGCCCAAGCAGGACTCGTGAAGTTCCTCATCCGCGGTAAGAATTTTCCTGCGGTGCCTCCAGATGTTGCATCTAACCGATGGGTGCCTCCCTCGGGTTTCCTAACCGTGAGTGGATCCGGGGTGACTCCCCTCTGACAAGCTGTTCGTATCAGTTCTCGCCTGCTAACCTTCGGCTCCTTCTGCGGGTCGTATTACGGATCCGGAGATGGGAGGCGCTTCGGACTGTCTTGGAGCGTTTTCGGAGAAGCGGGAAGCTCGGGCGTTTTCCCGTCACCTGACTCCTCGGGCCCGGGTCTTGAACTCCTGATAACATACGACTCAGGCCGGTGAATACGACGAGTGCCTTGAGCTGACTATCTTCAGTTGAATGTTTACCATCGTTAATGCAAGTATTTAGGGCTTTGTGCCTCTTGTTTTTCCTCTTACTTTCTCCTTTTCCGTCTGTTCTCATGTCCTAATCTCTGTTTCCCTTTTCAGAGGGCTAATGGGTGCCTGTATTGTCCAGGCCTTAACTAAATCTCTGACCTCCCCACAGGGCCTTTTGCTCTGTGGGATATCAGCAGACTGCCCCAAGGGTGAGCCGGGGGTAGGGAGTCAACGGACCCCCCCTGAGGCTCATTCAAATAGGAATCTCTCTGCCAGCAGAAGCTCTGCTGCAGCGACTTTTCTTGTTTATTTGCTTAACAGTTCTACGTCTATCCCCACCTACTTGTATCCTTCTTCCCTGCTTGTCTTATCCTCCCCTCCTCCCACGCCTTACCCCCCACTACTAAGTTTGGGTACCGCGAGAGAGAGCCCCAACGGAGACTCCTCTCTCTTCGCAAATACCATATCTGCATTGTTTACTCATTTGTGCTTTTTCTCATATTTAGTACAGAGTTTTCACGATGATTGGACTGCGTCTCACTTCCTTCAACGCCAGAGGACTTAACTCGCCCTCAAAACGCCACAGCCTTGAGCTGCTACTGAGGAGGTATGACACAAAAATTCTCTTCCTCCAGGAGACCCACTATAAAGGAGACAAATCCTTTTCCCTCCCAGGGAGATCTTTCCCTAGGGCATTTCACTGCACTCATCCCTCGTCGGCCTCGAAGGGGGTCTCTATTTTCCCTCATAGAACAATTAATTTTGTTGAGGAGGCTCAATTTCGGGACGACGAGGGCAGAGTCCTGTTCATTAAGGGCATCCTGAAAAACACAAAACTAACCCTAGCTAATTTGTATACTCCAAACACAGAACAGATTCCATGGCTGCTCAAGCAGCTGGAGATTCTAAAAAACTTCAGTGAGGGTCCGATAATTTTAGCGGGTGACCTTAACGTTACTCTCAACCCCACCTTAGACTCTTCCTCGGGCCGCTCACACATATCCCAAGGTAAATTGAAAAAATTAGGCAAACGGCTTCAGGAACTGGGTTTGATAGACACTTGGCGCACCCTACACCCTACCACGAAAGATTTTTCCTTTTTTTCCTCGGTGCACTCCACATTCCAAAGGCTGGATTATGTCCTGGTCTCCTCCTCCTTACTTCCATCCCTGACCGGTTCGAATATTGACACAAGGACAATTTCCGATCACGCCCCGGTGCATACTTCGTTACGCCTCCCTCAACCAGGTGCTAGGGAATGGAGATGGTCACTAAATACCTCCCTCCTAGATCAAATAGAGGATAGAGAGTACCTAACAAAACTTCTAGAAGAATTTTTTCGTATCAATTTAACGGAGGGGTCAGAGTCTCCCCTGGTCTGGGAAGCCCACAAAGCTTATATGCGAGGCCTATTTATAGCCCTGGGCTCACGTATTAAGAAAAGGAATCAAAAAGCTATTGATGAGAAGCTTTCGCAGATAGCCAGACTGGAATTAACTGTGAAACTCTCCCAGGCGAAACAAAATATGTCTGAGCTTGCGGCGGCAAGGGCTGACCTAATACTTTTGCTTAAAGGGGTTGTCCCGCGCCGAAACGGGTTTTTTTTTTTCAATAGCTCCCCCCGTTCGGCGCGAGACAAACCCGATGCAGGGGTTTAAAAAAAACAAAAACGCATAGTACTTACCCGAATCCCCGCGCTCCGGTGACTTCTTACTTACCTTGCGAAGATGGCCGCCGGGATCTTCACCCACGGTGGACCGCAGGTCTTCTCCTATGGTGCACCGTGGGACAATGGTGGGACCTCTCCAAGCTAAGGGACAATGAACTACTCACCAAATTAGTGATAGGTTATAGCAACCTCCCCCTGTCCGAGGTCATATGGCTGCCCACTAGCGCCCACTATCGGGCTAAAACGTTCAACCCCCTCCTTAGAGGGCCGTGCGAGGTGTGGGACAAGTTCAGAACGACGCTTGCGCCGACTCCTTCGCCTGTCTCTCCTCTAAACGTTATGCCTAGAATAATGAACCCGCAAAGAAACCGACCTTTAGCTCCAGTGTGGAGGAGACTAGGGACACTCTCCATCTCCAACTTACAAAATCTTTCGCACCTGACCCCCCGACGATCCCCCAAAAACGACTTCCTACGGAGTCCTTCTCCTTCTTGGAGGTGGCCCAATTATCGGGTGTCTTTAAGGAATTTCTCAGCGAGCACAAGTCGACCAGGCCGCTCACTATATTTGAGAGGTCCTGGTCGGATAACAAGGCTTCTCATAAAAAGATCTCCTTTATACGCAAATCCTTTATTTCTCCCTATCAGTCCTATAAACCGGCCTTTCTCACGTCGTGGGAGAAGGAGCTGGGTATTCGGCTCTCAGAGGAGGAGACCAGGACGATTCTTGATACATCCTTCGGCCTCACTCCTTGTGTATTAGCCCAAGAGGCTCACTATAAATTATTAGTCAGGTGGTACCGTACGCCACAATGGCTTTTTGATCACAAGCTCTCCCCCCACGAATCCTGTTGGAGATGCAAGAGCGAAGCTGGCTCATATGTGCATATCTGGTGGGACTGCCCGGTGATAGTCCCCTTCTGGACGGGTGTAGGGAAAGTCATTGAGAAAATTGCGCCAGATGTCCGTCTCACACCAGACATAGTCTTTCTGTGGAGACCGAGTAAACATTTCCATCCGAAAAAGAATAAACTGATAGCCTTGCTAATAGACACAGCCAAATCCCTGATTCCCCGCTTGTGGCTCCAGAGTACGGCTCCATTGCTGGGTCTCTGGAGGGAGAGAGTCGACAATTTATATTCCTCGGAGGAACTGCACAGCTGGTCAAATAACACTTATGATAAATTTATTGTGACGTGGGCTCCTTGGCGTGAAGTGAGATCCGTGGCGTCCTGGGAGGAGTGAGACATGGTCCGTCTAAAATTCCCGCTTTGGTAGGCCTCTATTCATCTTCCCTCCCCCTCTTCCCCCCCCCCCCTTCTTGTGAGTTTTAGTGTATGTCCTCTTCTTTTTTCGTTTCTATTTAGTGCAGACAGGATAAGGTGATTGTCATGTGCAACCCGATGCGAGTTGATAAAGTTTCTCAGTGGAATGTCGTTACTCATTGGGAATTGTAACTCTGGAATGTCTGCCATTTTAGATGTTGATGTTTGATAACCCTGTTTTTTTTTTTCCTTTCTGTGAAAAATACAATAAAAATTGGATTTAAAAAAAAAATATATATATATATAAATAGTTGTAACATATAGTATTTTTGAATATGAAAACTACACATAACTAATTACATATATTATTACATATATTATAAAGCAAATACAAGCTAATACAAGCAGCTGCAGCACTACTGCAGGCAATCAATATATTATTATGCCATGGCTGCGACGATACAATCAAATACAAGCGGCTGCAGCACTACTGCAGGCAATTCATATCTAAATATAAGCGGCATTGTGAGATTTGCTGACTCCTAAACTCGTGAGGTTCTTAGCACACATTTTGATCAAAACATGTGAGCCCATCTGCCAAGTCAAGGCGACCTCTTGTAGATGGGACCTACACTACACTAACCTCTCTTTAGGCCTATTGGGCTAACCCCTTCAAGTTCTCACTGTAGGAGCAGGGGAAAACATTCAAGGAGGGACAAATGGAAGCATCTAACTGATGCTTGGGGTCTAAGTTGCAAGACATTTTTCCATCTATCTAGATGTCTGGGGGTTTGTTTTTTGCAGGACAATTTTTTAATTCGTTTACCATATAATGTACGGGAAAACTGTACAATGTACATCAAACATGAGCTCAATGTATTCTGTAGGTCGGTACGATTGTGATACCAAATTTAAGTAGCTCTTTGTTGGGCGACGTTTAAAATATGAAATATCTTTTTAATTAAAGGGGTTGTCCAGCCACACAGGGTAAAAATTTTTATAATGCTGCTGCTTTCCTTTCAGTAAGGATAGTAACACACAGCATGCAGGGGCTCAAACCGGACGGCAGATCAGCTGGAATGTCAGTTTCTTACCTTAGAATCTGATCTTCACTGCAGCTTTCAAAGATGGCGCCTCTGTGCTGCCTTCTCACATGCTCTGCGCTCTCCCTCTTCTGTGTGCGGGCTCCCGATGGCAGTAAGAGGCATGAAAAGGCAGGATTTCATGGCCTCCCTCAGCTCACGTCCTAGCCCCGCCCACGAGACGCCCACATCTATTGAACTGCTCTACAGTCTCTCCCCGCCCAGGCCCCGCCCCTGCTGCATACTATAATCAGAGGGGGTGTGGCCAGGGGAGACTGCGTTATACACTCATGTCAGGATAAATTCCTGGCATGAGTGTAAACAGCAGCACAGTGTATAGTGAATGGAGAGGGGCTGGGGAGAGCCCAGAGAGAACTCTCCTGCAGCCCCCCACTGCAAGGCTACCTTCTGCCCCCCCCACCCTGCTAAAGTGAAACAAAACATTTCCCCACACACACATGCCCTCATAGTGCCCCTCCCACAGCGACCCCCCCCCCTCACAATGACCCCCCCCACACAGTGCACTCTCCCACAGTGCCCCCCTAATGATCCCCCACAGTGCCACAAACAGTGCCCTCTACAGTACCCCCTACACATGCCCCCCAGTGTCACCCCTACAGTGCCCTCCAAAGTAGCCCCCCTCATTCCCCCCAACCACAGCATTCTCCACAGTCCCCCCTCAACAGTGCCCCCCCAGTATTCCCCCCCCCACAGTGCCCTCCGCAGTACCCCCCACACATGCCACCCCCCCAGAGTCCCCCCCCACTGCACTCCAAAGTAGCCCCCCTCCACATGCCCCCCATCCACAGCGTCCCTATACAGTGCCCCCCCTGTGACCTCCCCCACAGAGTCCCCCTTTACAGTGCCCACACACAAGTACACTAACACCCCCCCCCTCCCCCCTCCCCCCAGGACTTCTGACAGCCGGGTCTCCTGACATTGCGCGCACACACACACACACACACACACACACATCACTGCACACACACATATCACTGCACCCCCCCCCCTCCCCCCTCCCCCCGGGACTTCTGACAGCCGGGTCTCCGGACTTCTGACAGCCACTTGCACACATCCATCCATCCATCCATCCCCCCCCCCCCCCACGAGAGCCCGCCCCTCCACTCATTCTTACCTTGGAGTTGAAGAGCCAGCAGCCACGCCTCCCTTGCAGGCAGAACTGAGCTTCCCAGGCTGAAGTTCTTCTGCACATGCGCAGAGCTGTGCTGGAGAGGAGCGTCCCCGGTCGTCCCGACAAGAAGAGGACAAGAGACTTGTCGGAACCAGGAACCATGGCAACCGAGGAGCAACACAGGGGGGGGCAACCCTAAAGGTAACTGAATAACTTCTGTTTGCCTAATTTACAATGCACAATGTATATTACAAAGTGCATTGTATTGGGCAAACAGAAGTACTAAGACCTAATGTTTATGGCCGGACAACCCCTTTAAGAATTATTTTCGGTTACCGTGAGTTTTTTTTATTTTTCCGTTGATACAGCTGTGTGGCGGCTTGTTTATTGTGCATGACTGACGGTTTCTAGTTCTATTATTTTGGGGTACATACGACTTTTTGACCGTTTTTAGTTACATTTTTTCTAGGTAAACCAAAAAGTGGAATTCTGGTTTTGTATACTATTTTTTTTGGACGATGTTCACCGATATTTTAATAGATCAGACTTACAGGCGCAGCATTACCAAATGTGTTTTTTCTTTTATGCCCCTTTCAGAATTAAATCGTTTACAGCTGCTATTATTGTTATCTTCAATCACAGCTGTTGTGGCTGGAGGTGAGATGTCATAGACAGCAGACCCCCTCCATGTATGGAGCAGGCTCCGCTCCCGGGCCCACTCCATACAAACCATGCGCACATCTGCTTGGCATGTGAAAAAAAAAAATCCGGCCTCCTCCACCCCTTAATAGCCGGCCATCACTCACCTCATTTCCCCATCGCTCATTACAATACTGTGATGGGCGGGAGGAAATGCAATTACCAGTAAATGTAAAATAATCATAGACATGTGCTGCAATGTCATTACCAAAAAAAAAAAAAAAATCCGGCCTCTTTCCACCCCTTAATAGCCGGCCATCGCGCACCAATGTGTTTCCCCTTCACCCGTGGCAGCACCATCAGCTGCTGCTGTCATTGGTTCGGGGAAATCCATCTACTGGTAAGAAAACAAAAATATTTTTGTTAAGGTCTTTAGTATAGCGCACATGTCTATGATTCTATGGGCGCAGATGTTGTGGCGCCTGTACTTACCGCCAGCTGGGTGGTACTGCTGGCACACTCCTAGGCGGTCCCTCGGCGTTCTTTCTCCTGGTGCTCTCACGGGGGCTCAGTAGGGCTGCTCGCTCCGGTGGTCTTAGAGCTGGTGTCTAAGAGGGTCTTCAAGTTGGAGAATGAAAACCCTCTGAACATGGCCTGGTCTTTAGGTGACGGGCGGAAGTCCTTGGCCTCTGCTGCTTCCACGGCGTCCAGATGGAATGGCTCTAGATGTTCAGGCTTAGATGACTGCAAGAAAAAGGAGAAACAATTCTGATTATGGTGAGAAGAGTTTTCCAATGTGAGACAGTTATGACGTATCTACGGTTCTGGCTGTACTAGAGAGAAAGAATAGCGGGGGGGGGGGGAGGTCACTGAGGTCAGATCCCCAACAATTAGGCTAATATGGCATATTCTGTGAATACACCATATATGCTGTAGACAGGGATAGCATTTTGAGGCTTTGATTTCTTGAAACTCCGGACCTGTGCCTGCAATACCAGGCACAGCCATTAAATGATATATGGCACTGTGCCTGGTATACAAGGAAGATCCCGCAGTGCTCACCTCCCACTGATCTGATATTGATAGCCTATCCTAAGAATAAGTCATCAATATTTAATGTGGCTTTCCAATCATGAACTATTGATGGTCCATCCTCTGGATAGACACTCAGTAGTAGATCGGGAATGGCGCCCTCACCATTCAGGATTTTTTACAACTTTTGTTCATTTACTTACCTCAAGGATGTGCGGTGGGGGCACCCTCAGGGATTCCACAGAGATCCAGTCGATTTGCTGGAAAAACCGGTGTTTTCGGATGTCTCTGTTAACTCCTAGACGCTTGGCCGGGTTTCTCTTCAGGAGCTGAAATGAGAAATGTAGTTGTGGTTACTGACTATAATTACAAGAATCTGACTAGAAAAGACAATAAAAGCATCACAAATAATTTTTACAACATTAGCAACTCAAAAAAGTAAAAGGGACCTGCTTACCTGTAAGATGATGTTCTTCGCTCCGGAGGTGGACTCATTGAAGAGTTTGTGATGATACTTGCGCTCACCAGTAATCATTTGATTGGTTTTCATTTGGAGTCATCATCAATCGACGGCGGCGTTATATTCCTCTCTGGCGTCCATCTGCCATAAACAGAAAACAGTTAGCTGGTAAATAAGTTCTACATCATTGATAACTTCGACCGTAATAGAAAGCCATTACATGGGATCTGTGTACTGCTCTAGGCGAGCGCTGAGACCGCAGTCCTCTATACCATCCCTGGACTGCTGTCTCCACGATCCATGACCCAAGAACATTAATACATTTATGTTAAGTAATGGTATGAAGAGTCTGATCCTCTCACCTCAGGAGCAACATAGCCTTCGGTTCCAGCATAATCGTTGGCCGTTCGGTCTCCGTACATGTTCTCTAAGGCCAGACCGAAATCGGTGATCTTTACATGGCCCGTCTCAGCCACCAGGATATTCTCGGGCTTCAGGTCTCTATGGATGATTCCCATGGTGTGGAGGTGCTGGATGCCGCACACCATCTCCGCAGCGTAGAATCTGGCGCTGTTGACATCAAGCGGTCCCTTTGACTGGAGGAGTTGGTCCAGGTCCCCGCAGCTTAGGTACTCCAATCCAAGCAGAACGTGCATCTGTAATGTAGAAGAGACATATAAGGAGGTTGGTTAATATGAAGTTATACTACAAAGTCCACATCTACGGTGAACATAGCAGTGGAGTTTGGAGATGTGTGATAACAACTATACCTTGGTCTGAAATGCAAATTCTGCATGGACGAGGAAGCGACTCCCAGACGTCAGCTGCAACACACGGTGCTCCACCATCACATCTGCCAGCTCCACTTCCGCTAGCAGGGCTCTCTTCCTGATCACTTTCACTGCATACCGCTGGCAGGTAACGGTGTCTTCTGCCAGCACGACTTCCCCATAGGCTCCCCGGCCGAGCACGTGATGGAATCGCAGTCTCCTTCGGATGGTCCTAGAGGTGGTGCTTCCTGATTCTATTCTGAGTCTATTACTCCGGTCATGTGACCTATATGTCTATACATAGGGTCATGTGACCCACCACCTATACGCCCCGTAATACGTGCCCTAGCACGTCTGGTCATCCTACTTTTTTACGGCGCTTTTAAATAACTGCATTCCTATTTTTAAGTACGGGACGGCGCTTTCTACAAGCCGCGCCCCTACCTCAATCACGTGACGACCACGTCACCGCGATCATGAGTATCCGCGCTACTTTTTAGATCACCCATATCGTACATTTACTTACACACATGATAAGTATAGCCCCATAGGGCACAAAAAATACGCCTTGTTGTTACTATTTGGAGACACAACACGGTAACCCCGCCCCCTCTCTGATGACGCTCTACCCGTCATCACGTCACAACCATGTGACCCATCACGTTGTCATGTGACCTCCCAATCATGGCGGCCGCCACATAGCAGTATGGGCAGGTACTTTTTACATTTATCTTACAGGCATATATATATATATATAATATGGTGATGTTGCTATGTATATCTTATGTCATTTTTTGTGCTTGATAAAGTCTTGCTAGACGAAACGCGTTGCACTTAGGACCTGTGTGTCCCAATAAAGAATCCTTTTTTGTTATTACTTTTCTGTGGATTCTTTTGGCCATTACAGTCCCCTGTAAGCAGTACTATTGCAGTTAGGCCTGTTTGCGGCCTTCCTGACTATTTTTTTCTGCCTGGAGTTTGCCTTACTATACTGCTCTCAGAGACAAAGTCTACGCATATAATTCCAAGATTATTTACACCGGCCTGTGTCTGCAGTGAATTTGACGCTCAGCGTACGGCCAACACAGATACTTATAGAGAGAAAGTGATTTACACAGTATATAGCCTGTCTTCTTTAAAAAAAAAAAAACACGCCAAAAAGCTCCTTCGTTGGGCTACCTCTGACCGTCTGCATTTTACTGGGTGCCTGGTGGGAGTTTTGGTGCATCACTATTGCATTGCTGGGCCTGTTTGCGGCCTTCCTTCCATTTTTTTCTGCCTGGAGTTAGCGTTACGATTCCGCTCTCTGCGTGAAAGTGTTTGCATATAATTCCATAATTATTTACAGCGGTCTGTGTCTGCTCTATTCGTAATCCACCATGCTGAGGGGTAGGGGTCGAGGATGTGGATTCCTCTCGCTAAGAAACCTGAATGTTCCTCAGTAACTTCTCCATTTTTGTCTGGTTCTTCATGAGGAAGATGCCGATGCCTGAGGCGGCCCGCAGGCTGTTGCCCCCGGCAACCAATCACAGAGCAGCTTTCGCTTTCCCTCAGCTCTGGTTTGGAACAGTTTTTGTTTTAGTCCCCTTCATAAATCTCCCGCCATGTTCGTCAGACCATCAACTCTCAGCAACCTAGGCCGTTCCCGTGACGTCGTGACACGACCGCTAGACAGGTGTGCGCCACAGACATGTACTCCGGTGAGCGTCTCGTGGCAAACGGCTTCATTTAATCAACGTCAGAGAATATATCTATGAAGGATGCAAGACGCGCAAAACTCGTGTGACTATGAACTATATATTATATCCATACACACGAGCGATGCTGTGAGGGGGAAAATAAAAAACGCAGCAGGTTTTTTTTTTCCCGCGTTCCTCAGTACGCCTCGCCCATTGATTTCAATGGGACCTTAAATACGTTGCATGGCTCTCGTGCGATGCGATGATTCCTATTGAAATCAATGAGAAACACTTCTGATCCGCTATCGCGCTATGAAGCGGTTTGCCTAAAAGTCGCCTCGCAGTCGCGGAGTAAAAAGTTGATAAGCGTGATATCGAGCCAAAAATTGCGCCCGCCTGTGTGTAACTAGCCTCAGAGACGTGATATGGCGGGAGGCTGCTGCCATCACTGGTGTCACACTAGCAGATGGCTGGCTATATGCAGATTCACATACAAAAGGTCATGGATGCTGCAGGCGCCATTTTCTGCACTCTTCAGAGGGAATGAGGCAAAAGAGTACAAAGTTAGGGCTTAAGCAGACAAGCGGATGCACAAATATGCTCACCGCAATGGAGGGTGTTGGTGCATGAACACGTTAGAAGTCTTGTTTACTGTTTAAACCCGTGTAATCGCGTGCGTTAAATAAAAAAAAAAAGGGGCAAGGCCTATCTTTTCTCGCACGCGAGAAACACGGTCGTCAGAATTAAACCATTAAGATCAATAACTATGCTTCATCATGTTGTGCGTGCGCAAAAAGCTCCACAACCGCGTTCATCTGTTTACGGGCTTATTCAGACAACCTTTAGCGCTGTTAGAAAAGAAAAAAAAACAAGAACCGTGACCCGCGAAGCGCTGGATTCCAAGGTGTTCGGTCTGACGAACAATTTTTTTGACGCTTAAAATATTGCGCCTTGAAAAATAGGACATACGCGACCGTTTTCAGTCGTGCATTTTATATGTCGCGTGAAAAGACAGGTCTTCAGGGAGTTACTGGCGTACAACGCAGGGAAAAGAAGGAGGCTCACCCCAACTAGGCGTTTATCGACTTTCTGAGGATTTTACAGCGATTGATTGTTTCATCGTTCTGCGTGGTTTTTTTACATTCAAACTGCAGCGAATATAGATCAGGAGTTGATTCATTCATCTCGGGTGAACGTTACGATACATACGGTCGTGTGGAGGTGGTCTTAGGGCTTCTTTACACTGGCTATTGCGGCAAAATAGTGTCTTTCTCGTCCATATCATTGGGGGCCACAGCCTAGACCATGGGATATAGCCACTGCCCTAGGAGGCGACACTAAGCAAAAAAGTGTTAGCGCCTCCCCTCTGGCTATATCCCCCCTGCAGGCACTCAACTAATTAGTCTTTAGCTTAGTGTCTGCTAGGAGGCAGACGTGGCTATTCGCGGGAATCCGGGGAGTCGGGGCTTTTCCCTGGCTCTACTTGCCTCCGGGGGAAAAGCAGGCAGGGGGTGTCTCCTCCACTACTGCGGCGTCTCACCCAGGGAAGAAAAAGGGGCCCGACCATGCAATGCGCATCTGAGTCGGTTACCCGCCAGCCATAGGGCTCACCCTCCCTGGAGTGCGCACTGTCTGACGGTGACGCATAGGGGGCAGCCCTGCTGGAGCGGTCGATGCACGGACAGGCTGTGGCCCCCGGACAAGACACCTCGTTTGGGACTCCGTACAAACAGCGGCGGCGGCAACGTCCGGGCAATGCAGGGTACCTTTGGGAGCACCAGGACGACAGCGGCAGCAGCAGCAGCAGCTCTCCCGGGCAGGGGCAGAAGCAAGGCAGGTTACAGAACACTGGGACGCCGGCCGGCAAGCCACTTCCGGGCGCTGCGCTCCGGGGGGCGGGGCGCCGTCGGCAAGGCCGGAAAACGTCACTTCCGGGTCGCGGGCGGGCGGGCTTCCGGGGCAGGCCACGCCCCCTCCGACCGCGGCAAGTTTAAAAAGAGCAGGCAGACAGGGGACTGACCGCTCTCAGCAGCTGGACACCTAGTTCTGCCTGCACTTCGGAGCCCAGCATTGCACAGCTCTCTGAGCATACAGAGGCACACAGGCATTCAGCCATCCAGACCTGCAGTCTTCCCTTCGGCTACGGAGAAAGCACCCGGACAGCAGCAGCACCTCCTGTCTCGGGCACCAGTAGCGATAACAACGCCGCAGCAGTCCCTGCCACAACACCTGCCGGGTCACCAACGCTGCTAGATCTTGTGGTGGACCCGCGTCGACTTCCGACAGCATCCAAGCGTCAGGACCAGAGACTCCAGCTGGACCGGGGGAACTGCAGAAACAGCTGCTAGACCGGATAAGCCCTGCCCAAGGCAGCACTTCGCGGTGTTTCCCCTCGCCCTCCCTATCCCCCCTGCAGGCATTACTGCAACAGTACGTAGCTTCCCCGCTACCTGGAAGTTTGTTCCCCTTGCCATGTCTGACCCTAGATCAGAGGGTTCCAGCCCGGCCAAAGGGAGGGTGAAGCATTGCGCTTGCTCTACTTGCAGCGTTAAGTTTGCTTGCGGTCAAGCCGACCCCCGCTGCGCTAGATGTGCCACGGCACGCGCAACTCCAGGGACCCCGGTGCCCCCCGCCGCCCCTGTGGAGCCAGGGTCCGAACCCCAGTGGGCAAGGTCCCTGGCCGCTGCCGTTTCTGGCTTGGCCACATCCTCTGCGGCCCAGCTCAGACGCGTCCTCCTCGGAATACGTACGAGGGAGGGCACGCAAAAGAAGGAGGTCCCGCAGCAGCGAGGACACTCCCCGTAGATCGCGCCACACCAGGAGGTCGTCTAGATCCTCCAAGTCCAGACGATCCAGGGACTCGCATGGCTCTCATGAGTCCAGGGAGTCCGTGCATACGTACCACAGATCAAGGCATTCTTCACGGTCCCGTTATTCTGCGAGATCGGCCCGGGCTCACCATGAGTCCCCTCGAGCGTCTTGCTCACGGGCGTCCCATGACACGGCCCAAACGGCAGGCGAGAGCAGTGGGTCGGAAGACTACGACCACTCTGCGGGCTCGTCGGTTTCGGAGCTAGACGAGGAGCAAGTGTCGCGCCTAGCCAGTCTAATGGACAGCCTGGTAATATCCTTAAGAGAAACCCTCCAGGTTACGGAGGAAACAGTAGAGACGGCACCTTCCACGGTGTCGTTTAGACGGCAGAGGAGATCACGACAGGTCTTTCCAGACCATCCGGATTTTTCAGAAGTCCTTAACAAGGAATGGCAGAACCCGGACAAAAGATTTAGGCAACCCGGGAAAACTTGGGAAATTACGTACCCATTCCCAGGGGGTTTGAAAAAGGGTTGGGCGGTACCTCCGGTAGTCGACCCACCAGTGTCACGGCTAGCTAGAAGCACAGCGTTGCCAACAGCCGAAGTAGCAACGCTGGCTAACCCGCAAGACAGGAAGCTGGATACTTTGGCAAAAACAGTGTTTTCAGCCACAGGCACGGCCTTGCAGCCGATTTTTGCGGCTGCATGGGTCAGTAAGGCGTCTATAGCCTGGGCCAAACAACTACGAAGAGACATTATAGCAGGCGCTCCACCAAGTGAGTTGCTCGAGCTGACAGACAATGTCATACAGGCATACAAGTTTGTATGCACAGCAGAACTTGACGCAGCCAAGTTTGTGGCCCGGGCGTCTGCTGCATCGGTCGCGGCAAGGAGAACTCTCTGGCTGAAGAGCTGGTCAGCGGATACAGTGTCCAAGATGGCTCTAACAAAGTTGCCATTCGAAGGAAACAGGCTATTTGGGCCTAAACTGGATGACATGATAAAGGATGCCACAGGCGGCAAGAGCACGTCATTACCTGAAATGCCGGCAAGAAAGGAGAAGGTCCCTTTAAAAAGGAAACCGTTTTTTAGATCCTTTCGGCGTTTTTTGTCCCGCCCAGGGTCGGGGCAGTGGTCCCAGTCTACGAGAACCCCGACAGAGTCAAAGAGGGGCCCCTCTTTCAAAACAAAACAAACGTGGCGATCCCGACCCGGAACATCTAAAACGGCGGGATCAAAGAGTGTGGCGTGAGACGCTGCCCCCACCCAGTGTCACCAGGGTGGGGGGCAGGCTCTCCCAATTTCGGGAGACATGGGGGAGGCGCATGAACGACAAGTGGGTACAGGAGATTGTGACATCCGGGTACGCAATCGAATTCACGACTCTCCCACGGAATTTGTTCTGTAGGTCCAGAGTGCCTACCACCCCGGAAGGGGTAGCCAACCTACAGCAGGCAGTGCAGAATCTGCTGGCACAAGGGATTGTGAAACCGGTGCCAGGGGCTCAGGAGAGGCAAGGGTTCTACTCAAACCTTTTTCTGGTACCCAAAAAGGACGGCAGAGTGAGGTCGGTTCTGGATTTAAGAAGGTTGAATCGATTCGTCAGAACAAAACATTTCCGGATGGAGTCAATCAAGTCCGTGATAACCTCCATGCAGCCGGGGGAATTCCTGTCCTCAATAGATATCAAGGACGCCTATCTCCATATCCCGATTCGGGAAACACATCAAAAATTTCTTCGTTTCGAAACACAGGGAAGGCATTTTCAATTTACGGCCCTACCATTCGGCCTGTCCACCTCGCCAAGAGTTTTTACGAAGGTACTAGCAGCAGTGATGGCGCTAGTCCATGCGGAAGGTATATCGACCATTCCATACCTGGACGATATACTAATAAAAGCACCATCGTGGGACCACAACATCAGGAGCTTACGCGTCACGATAAAAACTCTAGAAGAATTCGGCTGGATAGTGAACCGCGAAAAGTCATGGCTTATACCGACACAACGCTTGGAGTTTTTGGGCATGATATTCAACACCAGCCAGCATCGGGTCCTGCTACCTCAGGCAAAGGCAGACAAGCTCCGGCAGGGTGTCCGGTCCCTAATGCATGGGAAACCACTAACCATCAGACACTGCATGGCTACCTTGGGCCAGATGGTGGCAGCATTCGAGGAGATTCCCTTCGCCCAGTTCCGGTGAAGGAGGCTACAACACCTGATATTGTCGCGCTGGAATGGGTCCCGGCTGACCCTGGAACAGCGGATCCAGATAACCCCTCAAGTCCAAGGGCCGCTGAAGTGGTGGCTGAAACCTGGCAGGCTTCAGGCGGGACGGCCTTTGGGCCCAAGGCGATGGACAGTAGTGACGACGGACGCCAGCCTTTCGGGTTGGGGCGGAATACTGAGGGACCAGTCTGTTCAAGGAGTTTGGTCTCAAAGAGAAACAAGGCTACACATAAACATCCTAGAATTACGGGCCATCTACCTGACTCTCCGACACTTCGGGCCCAGTCTCAAGAGAAAAAGTGTACGCATCCAGACGGACAACACCACAGCGGTGGCCTATGTCAACCGGCAAGGGGGTACACGGAGCGCGTCGGTAATGAGCGAGGTAGCAGGCATACTAACATGAGCGGAGAAGCATCTGAGCTCAATATCCGCGGTCTACATCCCCGGAGTAGAAAACTGGGTGGCGGATTACCTAAGCCGGGAAAGAGTAGATCCCGGCGAATGGGGTCTGCATCCAGAAGTCTTTCAGACGATATGCCGGAAATGGGGCACACCAAACGTGGACCTCATGGCGTCCCGGCTAAACTACAAAGTACAGCCATTTGTGTTCCGAGCGCGGGATCCACAGGCAGCGGCAACGGATGCGCTGACCATTCCGTGGGGGGAGTACAAACTTCTATACGTATTCCCACCAATCCCGCTCATACCGAGGATCCTAGGGAAAATCAAGCAGGAAGGGCGACCAGCGATATTAGTAGCGCCAAACCGGCCAAGAAGAAGCTGGTACGCGACCATCATAGAAATGCTGTTCGACACACCGTGGCATCTTCCGGAGCGAAGAGACCTGCTATCCCAGGGACCTTTCGTTCACCCGGATTCCAAGTCTCTACATTTGACGGCCTGGCCGTTGAGACCGAGGTGTTGAGAAGAAAAGGTTATTCGGAGAATGTTATTCAGACAATGATACGAGCCAGGAAACCAGCCTCATCTGCAGTTTATTATAGCGTCTGGAAGCGCTTCTTCATCTGGTGTGAGGAGGGGCGGTTACAACCGATGCAATTTTCGGTGGCCAGAATTCTTGCATTCCTACAATCAGGCCTCGAAGTAGGATTAAGGGTAGGCTCGCTGAGGGGACAGGTGTCAGCATTAACGGTACTGTTCCAAAGATCAATCGCAAATAGGATGGCTGTACGTACATTCCTGCAAGGAGTCGCCCATACAACACCCCCGTTTAAACCTCCGGTCCAAACTTGGGAACTTAATCTCGTGTTGGACACTATTACAGACCAGCCTTTTGAGCCGCTGAAGGAAATCTCGATGCGGCTACTGACCTGGAAGGTGGCATTCCTCGTCGCTATCACGTCGATCCGTAGGGTCTCAGAACTAGCGGCTTTGTCTATACAGACGCCATATATGACCTTCCACCAGGACAAAGCGGTACTAAGACCATCACCCGAGTTTCTACCAAAAGTAGTCTCGCAGTTTCATATTAATGAAGAAATTGTCTTGCCTTCTTTTTGTCCAAATCCAGTACACAAAAAGGAAAAAATGCTGCACCACCTGGACGTAGTAAGGGCGCTGGAAACCTATGTGAAAAGAACAAAGGAATTTCGTAAGACCAACTCCCTGTTTGTTATTCCGGAGGGGACCCGAAGGGGCTTGGCAGCCTCAAAAGTCACCCTATCGAAATGGATAAGGTCCCTGATAACAGAAGCGTATCGCGCCTCGGGACGCTCGCCACCATTTCGGGTTACGGCCCACTCCACACGGGCGGTAGGGGCTTCCTGGGCAGTCCACCACGGAGCCTCAGCCCTTCAGGTGTGTAAGGCAGCCACCTGGACTTCCTTACATGCATTCTCAAAATTTTATAAGGTCCACATAGCTGCATCATCTGACGCCGCTCTTGGACGGAAGATCTTGCAGGCGGCGGTCGTTTAACCGCACAGCCGAACTGTGAATGCCCACCCAATATATTTTTTCGGGACTGCTTGTGGACGTCCCATGGTCTAGGCTGTGGCCCCCAATGATACGGACGAGAAACGGATATTTTTGGTATAACTTACCATAAAATCTCTTTCTCGTCGCGTTCATTGGGGGCCACAGCACCCACCCCTTATTACTTAGGCGGTTGCTGGAACTTTCTGTTCTTCGGTCATTCTTTTGGCAAAAAAAAATAAAAATAATTTTTTTTTACGCCAAAGATATGTGTTCTGTTATTTATAAAACATAATATGTATAATTTTACTCCCACTGGCTTCCTACTGCTTGCAGACAGACTAATTAGCTGAGTGCCTGCAGGGGGGATATAGCCAGAGGGGAGGGGCTAACACTTTTTTGCTTAGTGTCGCCTCCTAGGGCAGTGGCTATATCCCATGGTCTAGGCTGTGGCCCCCAATGAACGCGACGAGAAAGAGATTTTACGGTAAGTTATACCAAAAATATCTGTTTTTTCCCACAATTTTTGAGCGTCATTTTTTTTTTCTTCACGAAATTTTGTAGTAATTTTTGCGTAAAAGTCAATAAGACTTTGTAATGTTAAAAATGCATTGCACGATTGTGCTTCGCGATGCGATAAAAGGGAGGCTATATAGGGAAAAAATGCAAAAAGATAGGGCATCGCGTTATTTATTTTTTTTGTCACGCAACATCGCATGAATAAAAACATTGCCAATGTGAAGGTAAACATTAAAAATCATAATTCTGCATTTTTACTAGCTCCCACACGGCGCAAACATTGCATGATTTTATCACAAATGTATAGCCGGCCTTAGCCCTAAATAAGAAACGTTTGGGTTTCACAGGAAGGGAATCAGCCTGTATATAAACTGATGTACCAGTCCGGCTCACACGACCGTAAGCGTAAAACGCTGCGCGTTACCGCTGTGGAGCCGGCCTATCGCTGCGTATGGCAGCGGTTTTGGACTGCGCATGACAATGTATCTCGCTCACACTGTCGTGCGCAGCCTTCCTGGTTTTGTTTAACTTTCAAGCTGTCGCTTTGCAGTGGCGCGTACAAATGCCGCACATGCGCCGTGTAATTGTGTATGTATAGCATTAATTATGCGCCCATAGAGAACAATGGGCTTCATCATGCGATAAAGGCTACGGCCTCTTTCACATGCGGACCTACGCGTGCAAAAATCACCGCAGAAAAATCACGCGACTATTAGGAGGAATGGTTTCCTACGGGATCGTTCAGATGTTTTTTGCGCATCTAAAATTCCTTCATCTGAACGTTCGCATAGAAAACCGTCGGTTCCAATAGCTGCAGGTTTTTTACGCGCATGATTTTTGCACACGTAGGTCCTCGTGTGAATGAGCCCTTAACCGGGCCCTTTTTTTTTCCAGGCCCTTTTGTTTTTTGCTCCCCCGTTTTAATAAATCATAACTTGTATTTCTCCATCGCCGTCGCTGTCTGAGGCCTTGTTTTTTGCAGGCCGAAAAAAAATTGTAAGTGGAAAAAAAAAGAAGAAATTCTGCCATATTTGGGTGCATCTTGTTTCTACGGTGTACACACTGCAACGGAAATGACATGATAGCTTTAATCCATGGGTCAGTGTGATTACTACGATACCAAATCAAGTAGTTTACTATTTTTATTTATTTTTTGCTGTACTACTTTTATTTTTTTCCCCAAAATATTTAATTTTTTAAAATGATCTTCTGCCGCCATAACGTCTTTATTTTTTCGTTGACGTAGCTGTGTGAGGGCTCAGTTTTTGCGGGATGTCCTGTAGTTTTCCGTTGGTACCATTCTGGAGCATTACATTTTTTTCTTAAAGACGGGGTGTCCAAAAAGTAAAATTCTGGTGTTTTTTTTTTTTGATGACGTTCACTGTGCAGGGTAAGTAATGTGTTACTTTGACAGATTGGTCTTTTACGGAAGCAGTGATGCCAAATATGTATTTTTGTTTTATTAATTAGAGTCTTTTACTATAAATATGGCAAAATGTTTTGTTTTTTTTATAATTAGTAAGACTTTTTTAAACTTATTTTCACTTTTTTTTGTCCCAGAGTGAACATGAGCGTGTGATGCTTTGATCGCTCTTGCAATATGATCATCATAGTAACATAGTATGTAAGGCTGAATGAAGACAATGTCCATCTAGTCCAGCCTGTCTATCCTCCTGTGTTGATCCAGAGGAAGGCAAAAAACCCTAAGGCCAGAAGCCAATTAGCCCTTTTGGGGAAAAAATTCCTTCCCGACTCCCTAATGGCAGAAATGATGAAATGCCATAGCGTTACATCATACTGTGAATTGACAGGCAGTCTACCAAGCCACCCCACGAGAATGCCTGGATAGGCATTCTGCTTTGACAGTCCTGGGGCCTTTCAGAAGGCCCCTGGCTGCCATGACACCCGCACGGCTCCCTGTGATCTCCATAGGTTCATTCTCATAAGGGTGTTTCTCACCTCATCTTTCTGCATGACAGGGAAGGGTTGTGACCCAGCGGACGTCGCAGCGAGAAGATGACCATCGCCACTGTATGCCACGGAAAGGAGGTATCGTGCGTGTGAACTGGCATTGCGAGTGCAACCCGATTACTGTAAACCTTGTTTATGCACAAATACGCTCCACTGCGACAATCGTCTTGTCGCGTACATTCGTCTGCCGAAGCCCTAGGGCCTCTTTCACACGGCGATTTAGCACGCTGTTTTCTGTGCAGAAAAGCGGTCGCAGAAACCGCAATGATTTTTACGTGCATTTGCGCTCCTGATATTCCATTAGAGTCTAGGGGGGTAAGCAAATGCACTCTCATATGCATAAAATTGCGCCGACGGCTCCTTCACACGAATGTACTTTAGTCCCCTTATAATCACAACCATATAAAGGGAAAAAACGAAACCGCGGATCTCTATGGGATTTCAGTGGTTTCGTTTTCAGCACCTCCTTTCCTGCCCGTGATTTGTACGCATGATTTGTCCGTGCCGCCGAGCGTAGTTTCGCCTGTGCCAGCCTTAGGCCTTATTCACAGGACGCCTTTTACATCAGTATTTTGTGAGCCAAACCTGGAACGGGCCAAAATACGGAAGAAATGAAAATCTTCCCATTAGACTTTCTCTACACTTCTGGTTTTGGCTCACAAAATACTGATAAAAATCCGCCCGTGTGAATAAGCCCCCAATTCTGTGTGCATGAAAAGAAAAATTGTGTCTCACTGGCTTGGCAAGTGATTTATATGCGATGCGTTTTTTCTGTCATATTGGAGCAATATATGATTTTTTTTTCACTCGCGTGAAAGTAGCGTGCACAGTATATACAAAATAGCTGAAAAAGCACAGCTTTAGGCCTCTTTCACACAAGCGTTGCGTTTACACGCAAAAGCATCGCGTGAAAGAATTGCGGCAGCGCAGCATTACTGCAATCTAATCCCTTTTGTAATTAGCGCTGTCTCGTCCATTCACAGGGCTGCATCGCGTAAATGGACTCCGCTGCCGCGCTCGGCAGAATGGCTTCTATTAAGCCTTAATAGCTAAATAGAAACCAGCCGTCTTCTGCAACAAGCGGCGGTAAACTCCTTCCCCCTCTCTGTGATTTTCGTCAAAAGATAGGTCATGGCCCATATTTTGATGCTGTGCGGGAGGGGGAGGAGGGGAGGTAATAATCGCCCGTGTGAATGAATGCATTGCAGTCCAATGCTTCACATGGTGGCGATTTGTGGGCGACGTTTATCTGCGAGAAAACATTTGTATGAAAGCAGCTTTATGAGTGCGATATCAGTCCGATTTTCTAATAGCGATATTGCGCTTGCCCGCGTATGTGTATTCGCATCTGCTGATATTTTGCTGGCTTTTGTGCATTCAAAAAAATATCCACCGCTGCTCCCAGCTATTGAAATTAGTCTAACGAGTTCTGGATGCGTTCCTTTCCTGCGCAATTACGCAGCGTATCACGCACCTCCTGGCATATCACATGCATATTTGTGTATCCCCATTGACTTCTATGGGGACTTTTGGTGTGCAAAAATGCCGCAAAATAGAGTATGTTGCATATTTTTTTGCGTGAATTGTGAAAATGCGCATTTGTGAACAAACCCATTGAAATCTACAGGGTTCTATTCGCTGCATAAATGCACACGCAAACACACCCATGTGAAGCCAGGAGTTCCTGCACATGGACATTTACACGCGTGTGTTAGCATGCGCAAAATTTCTGAGCACAATACGCAGAGAATAGAACCCATTGATTTCAATGGATTGGTTTTCATTTCCTTTTTTTTTTTTGCCCAAATGCGAAAAAACCGCTGCATGCTCTACTTTTGTGTGCATTTAAAGTCTAATGGGTGTGTGTAAATGTGCGTGCAATACGCTGTTCAATTCCACGAGAAAAATAACACACCTGGAACTCACTAGGGTAAATAACCATTTAAGTCGGGGAGGGCTCGTTTGCAGCACGCAAATGAATAGGCCCTGTGACACAGAAATGACAGTAAAATACACGTAAAAAAAAAATTGTTCACTGCGTGCAAAAACACATACGGCCATGTGAAGCCCTTAGCGCTCTTTCACACGCGCGTGACGCAATCACGCGAGTGTGTGACGCATTTCCACTCTAAAATGGAGCGCAATCACTTCGTCTTGTGAGCGTTCCTGCGCACGTAAGTGTCCTTTTCTGCACTGCCGGCCCTGTTCACATCTGAGAGGGACACAACCAGCAGTGAAAATTGACCAGTGGTTGCAGTTCCCACGGCCGATTCTCTGCGCGCAAAAGCACTCGTGTGAAAGAGGCCTCACTGATCTCTAAGGCTTTATTCACACGAACGAGAAACTTGTGCAATTTCTGTGTGATGCAATGCGCACAAAACACGCACGGATGTGAAGTCCATTCTTTTGAATGGGCTCATACACATGAGCGATGTTTTCCCGCATCGCGGCACGTCCTATCTTTGGGTGAGCTCTCGCATCGCATCTCCCATCTACCTCACTGAAAGGAATCCCCGCAGGGATGAAGGGAATCCCTGCAGCTGGGGACGACCTTCATCGGCAAAGGAAGGGGGAAAGAGATTAACATCCCCGTAGGGACTCCCTTTATCCCCACAGGGATGTTAAACACCGTCCCCCCTCCCTTTGCCGGTTGGCTCGCATAGTCTCCCATAAAAGTCTATGTGGCGTCAAAATTAGAACATTTTCAATGTTTTCACTCATTCGATGTTGCAAGAAAAAAAAATAGCGGCGTGTTCTATCTTTCTGCGCTTTGTTTATCTCCTATGGCGCCTCCTTTTTATTACATTGCAAAGCACCAACTTGTGATTTCCATGCGATGACTTTTTAACATTAGAAAGTCCAATTGACTCATAAATCGCGAACGGCAGCCATGTTTTTGGAAAAAACAGCAGCGTTGATGCTCAAAAAAATTGCGGGGAAAAAAGTAGCGATTTTGCCACGATATCGCGATCGCCAGTGTGCAGGAGCCCTTAGGGAGCTTTCACATGAGGGGGGAAGCTAGTCGCACCACAAAACCATCATCAGACTTCTCGCGATTATTTTCAAACTCCTGCACTCGGACGCGGAGTTTGAAAACCCAACGAATGGGAAGAAATTCCCCTCGTTCAGGCGCACCGCAGCTCCGTACTGCCGAGTGTAGTTGTGCCCGCACTCATCTGGAACCGCCCTCACTCTGTATTTGGTCTTTCTTGTGGTTTTCTTTGCAGGTGTATAAAACTACAATTTTTCACACACACACACAAAAAAAAAAAGCGCAAAAATCTCACACAGATTTACTGAATTTAATTGATTTGAATGAACAATTTCGATCAGTAATACAGACCATAATGGGACGTACTGCGATTTTTTATTTTTTTCACGCATGTAAAATACACGTTTGAAAAACACAAGTCTGATTGCCCTAATACAAATCAATGGCGTTTATGCTATCCGTATAAAGCGCGTAATCTGGAGCGCAAATACACCCGCGTGAATGAGGCCTGAGTCTAAGGGTGGCTTCACACGTGCGTATGCGTTTTTGCTAGCACAAGGCATTTGTGAGCATGTTTGCATGCACAGGGCATCTTCACATGGGCACAAGACACACGCCCGCCCTGATTTAAATGCGCATTCTTTCACGGATCCCATTGTACATTTGTCCACCCGGCATAGACTTCTGCTCACGCCAAAAAGGAAAATGTGTACGAACCCATGCGTCTCTGCATTTTGCACACGTACATTATATCCACGCGTGTTAATACACCCGTGTGCCGGATCCCTAAGACACAGAAAAGGAGAAGAACTAGGCAGCATTCGTTAAAAATCCTCTTCTTTATTAGTATAGCATGAGGAAGCAAGCAGCCACGTATCGACCCTGTGCTCGGGTTTTTATCGAGCTTGATAAAGACCCGAGCACAGGGTCGATACGTGGCTGCTTGCTTCCTCATGCTATACTAATAAAGAAGAGGATTTTTAACGAATGCTGCCTAGTTCTTCTCCTTTTCTGCATTTATGATCAACGGTGGACTCGGGGAGTCGGGACCCTTACTGGGCTATTGCATAGTGCCTTGCACCAGCGGTGTGACTGAACTTTTGGAGTGCTGCTGTAACTCTTTTTCTTCTTGTGGATCCCTAAGACACTACACCTGCTGTGATTGACTAGTGCTGCCCACATGAGCGGCTCTGGCCAGTGAGATCTGCATGCACACAGTATGCATCAGGTAGTCGAAAAAGCGGTCCAGCCATCATTGTTTGTCCAGTACCAGAGGATGTGCTTTAAGGGGTTATACCAAGATATAAAGAGATCAAAAGTTACCCAGAAGATGGGGAGTAACTCTATGATCAGTGGGGTGCAACCACTGGGGTTCCCACGAGTCCTGAGTATGGCGGTCCTGACTGTCCCCACAGAAATGGAGGACATGCATGCATTCCATTCATTTCAATGACAACACCGAAATTACCGAATACAAGGACAATGTCTGTCTATACAGGGGGACTGGAGCATTATATCAGGAAAAATGAGCTTCGGCCATTAAACAGATATAATATGATCATGATCAGTGTGGAGTTTTGCACAAGACTGAAGTTTTATTATTGGGGTTATTTAGTTTAGCAAAAAAGACGGTTGGGGGGGGGGGGGTGGCGACCTAATAATTATGTATAAATATATCGGGGGACAATACCGAGATCGCTCCCATCATCTGTTTATACCCAGGACTGTGCCAACAGAGCGCCCTCTACGTCTAGAGGAAAGAAGGTTTCTACACCGACATAGAAGGGGGTTCTTTACTGTAAGAGCAGTGAGACTATGGAACTCTCTGCCTGAGCATGTAGTGATGGTGAACATGATAAGCGTACAAGTGAGGCCTGGACGCCTTTCTTGGGCGTTACAATATAATATGTTATAGTCACTGATTACTTCAGAAGGGTCCGTGACCCGGGGATTATTCTGATTGCCAGATTGGAGTTGGGAAGGAATATTTTTCCTAAAATGAGTATAATTGGCTTCGGCCTCATTAGGTTTTTCTCCTTCCTCTGGATCAACATTGCAGGATAGCAGGCTGAACTAGATGGACACAAGTCATTTTTCAGCCTAACACTATATGCTAACAAGTTCCCAAAAGTTACACGTCTCAAGTTGTGACATCTTATAGTAAGCCTTATAATATAAGACTTACCCGGTCAAACAGTGCGAACAGCTCTCTTAGTAGTTCCGACACCGGCAGCTTGAGATGATTGGCAAACTCTTCTATTCCAATCCTTCCTCCCTTTGACAAGTTGGCAATAGATGCGTACACTTCCAGCTGTTTCTCAAAATTGTTTCATTTTAGGCTGAAAACAAATTGTTGAAAGTAAGTAATACAGTAACAAATATAAGTAAGGTAAACGTATTGGGGCACAATCATTTGGGATAGTTTTGGCGCAGAGATTAGCGCTAGCGTGTGTGCTTGTCAAGAATCTGGCACTAGTTTTTGCTTAATGTTAAATATTCTTTAGGACTCACATAGGCGCAGCGATCTACAGCCGCAGTGAGGCTGAAAAACAAACAAACCGCGTAATCATGCGATACTTCCGCTGTGCTCACAGCGGAAGTATCACGTGATGCATGGCTTCCATTGACTGCAATGGACGCCGGCTGCACGTTTTTCCGCAATTAGAACATGCCACGATTTCTTTCATGCTGCGTGAACATTTAAAGGCAGTAAGCTATTGGGTTCATGAAACGCGGCAGAAATCCATCCGTGGGCATTAGCCCCAAGTAGGTAATTCCTGCCTTGACTCCTCTTTTAGGTCCATTGACTTACTTGCCAAAATATATATTCACCTCAATTCACAGCTCATCTAGGCTACAAAATCAGCGTGTATACCAGAACTATCCCTCCGACTATAAAAGTCTGTGTATACCAGAACTATCCCTCCGACTATAAAAGTCAGCGTGTATACCAGAACTATCCCCCGACTATAAAAGCTAACAACACACGGACGAGTGCGATATCGGGCCGTGAATCACTCGCTCACCGCGGATGTGAGGCATTTTTATCTCAAAACCGCCTGGCATCACTTCGGGGAAGTAGCCATGCCGGAGGATAGCTAATAGCCGTGGCAGAGGATCGCAGAGTTTCTCTCATTGTTTTCAATGGGAGACCTCGCATTGCATCGTGTGCGCCTAGCATGTGGTGCGATGCTGCCGCCGGCCCCATCGGGGCTGCTATGTAAGTTTATGCAGCAAGATAGAACATGCTGCAGTTGGTTACCTGCAGTGCATTGTGGTGCCATGCGGGAAAACATCCTTCATGTGTAGGACTCAATTCCAAAGAATGGGATTTATATTTGTGCGTCTCGCATGATTTTCTCGCCAGTGTGAAGGCGGTCTAAAGCAAAGAGCTTATTCAAAGATTTGGGAAGTTTTTGCCCATGACAAACCTATTGTTCTCTTATCTTAACACAACAAAACCCATTAGAATCAATTCCAAGTGTCAGTAAACCACCCTGATAATGCAATGTGATGACGGTGTGCCGCGCTAAGAGTCAAGCTTAAGACCAAGGCATCTGTACACTGAAAAGAAAAGTCAAGCGGCACAAATAAAACTTTTTCAGAAACCTGTGGCTTTGTTCAAACTTCCATGTTATTTTTTTGCATTAGACTTCCTACACAAGGACAAGTGAGACGTCGGGCCATGAGGCTGCCCGATACCGCGCTCATGAGGCATTGCTCAGGCATAAATACATTGGTGAAGTTCCGATCCTCTTGCACGAATTCCAGGTGCGATAGAGGATCGGAAGCGTTTTCCATTGATTTAAATGGCAACCTTGCATCGCACTCGCATGTACATTGCATGTAATGCAAGAGCAATGCGAGGCATTAAAGCTGTGACGATGCATTCTGAGGAGTGTGAGGAGTTAGAGCATGCCACGATTTTTTTCCCACACTGCAATTCATATTCGTGTGAGATTGGTGTGTCTCGCAGTGCACAGATGTCGTGCAATTTTGTTGGCCACACATATGGACTATTTATGGATGATTACTGGGGGCTGGGTGACTGATGACAGCATGAAGTATTGCTAGCGCATGAACAAAAAAAATATATATAAGCCTTTCATTGCCCAAATACGTTGCGCAGGAGCATGCATATTTGCGCTTGCGCTCGCCTGCAGAAGCCTTTAACAAAAATCAATCAGCAACACACCTCCATGCATCAATAGGTGGCGACGATGATGAAAGTGTGTTTGGGTCGAATGGTAGTATTAAGGATTACTCATCTCCCATACAATCTGCATTGGCCTGTGTAAAGACTATTTAAATGAGCGCAGATCTTGATGACCTGCGCTCATCATCTAGCTCAAATTGAGTCAAGTAATGAGAACTCAAATTCAACTTTTATACAAAAAAAATGGAACAACTGCTTCTCACTCTAACTTCCGGCTGATTTTTGTGAACTCCACAAGCCCAGCCTCCATGGGTAAAGTCAGGTCTCTAGCTGTTTGCATTAGTCTGCAGTCTTCATAGGTATGATCAGTGAATGGTATTCCAAGTGACCTGCAAAAGACAGTAAACCATTGTTAATGGTAGGAGCTGCTAAGGAAGGCTCCAAATCCACATCCAATACACAAAAATAAAGCTGTGTACTCCCATTCTAACACTTTTTATTTTTATTTTTAGGTGACTTGGACATTTTCGCTCCTAAGATCTGCGTTCAACCAACAGACTGGCCTAATGTCACACGATGTCAATAGTAAGTAGCTTGTGCCTCTTACAACTAGGAAGTAGCTTGCTTTCTCCCGCGGGGTTTTGAACGATAATCGTTCCATGTAAAAGCATGCAGAAAATGAACGACTGGATCAGAATCGTCCAGTTGTTCACTGATGAGGGGAGAGGACAGAATATGGGGGATGTAATGAGGGGAGAGGACAGTATATGGGGGATGTGATGAGGGGGAGAAAACAGTATTTGGGGGATGTGATGAAGGGGAGAGGACAGTATATGGGGGCTGTGATGATGGGAGAGGACAGTATATGGGAGATGTGATGAGGCTGTCAAGCAGCCTAGCAGTGGTGTACATTCACCATGTCCAGTGGCGTCAAGGTAAATCATTACCAGACAGTATATGCAGGATGTGATAAAGGGAGAGAGGACTACATGGGGTCTGTGATTGGGGGGAGAGGGCAGTATATGTGAAATGTGATGAGAAAGGAGAAGACAGTATATGATAATTGTGATGTATAGGGGATATGATGAGCGGATAGGATAGTATACGGGGGATATGTTAAGGGGAGGGGCCAGTATATAGGGGATGTGATAAGGGGAGAGAGAATACTATATGGGGGATGTGATGAAGGAAAAGGTTAGTATGTGGGGATGTGATGAGAAAGAAAGTAAAGTATATGGGAGATGTGATAAGGGGAGAGAGGACAGTATAAGGGATATTATGAGTGGAGAGGACAGTATATGGGGGATGTGATAAGGGGAGAGAGGATAGTATAAGGGATATTATGAGTGGAGAGGACAGTATATGGGGGATGTGATGAGGGAGGAGGACAGTATATGGGGGATGTGATGAGGGAGGACAGTATATGGGGGGGGATGTGATGAGGGAGGACAGTATATGGGGGATGTGATGAGGGAGAGGATGGTATATGAGCGATATGATGATGGGAGAGGACAGTTTATGGCGGATGTGATGAGGGGAGAGGACAGTATATGGGGGATGTGATGAGGGAAGAGGACGGTATATGGGGAATGTGATGATGGGAGAGGACAGTATATGGGGGATGTGATGAGGGGGAGAGGACAGTATTTGGGGGACGTGATGAGGGGGAGAGGACAGTATATGGGGGCTGTGATGAGGGGAGAGGACAGTATATGGGAGATGTGATGAGGCTGTCAAGCAGCCTAGCAGTGGTGTACATCCACCACTTCTAGTGGCTCAAGGTAAATCAGTACCAGAAAGTATATGCAGGATGTGATAAGGGGAGAGAGGACAACATGGGGTCTGTAATTGGGGGGAGAGGACAGTATATGCGAAATGTGATGAGAAAGGAAAACACAGTATATGATAATTGTGATTTATAAGGGATATGATGAGGGGAGAGGATAGTATATGGGGGATGTGATAAGGGGAGGGGACAGTATATAGGGGATGTGATAAGGGGAGAGAGCATACTATATGGGGGATGTGATGAAGGAAGAGGTTAGTATGTGGGGATGTGATAAGAAAGAAAGTAAAGTATATGGGGGATGTGATAAGGGGAGAGAGGACAGTATAGGGGATATTATGAGTGGAGATTATAGTATATGGCGGATGTGATAAGGTGAGAGAGAACAGTATATGGGGGTTGTGATAAGGGTAGGAGAGGACAGTGTATGGGGGATGTGATGAGGGGGGTGAGGACAGTAGTTGGGGGATGTGATGAGGGGGAGGACGGTCTATGGAGGATGTTATGAGGGAGAGGACAGCATATGGGGGATGGGATGAGGGGAGCGAACAGTATATGGGGGATGTGATGAGGGGAGGGGACAGTATATGAGGAATGTGATGAGAGTGAGGACAGATTATGGGGAATGTGATAAGGGGGGAGAGGACAGTATATGGGGTCTCTAATGAGCGGAGAGAGGACAGTACATGGGGGCTATGATAAGGAGGGAGAGGACAGTATATGAGGGCTATGATGAGGAGGGAGAGGGCAGTATATGAAGGATGTTATGAGGGGGAGACAGAACAATATATGGGGGTTGTTATGAGAGGGAGGGCAGTATATTGGGGATGTGCTGAGGGGAGGGGACAGTATATGGGGGATGTGATTCGGGAGGGGACCGTATATGGGGGATGTGATGAGGGGAGAGCACCGTATATGGGGGATGTGATGAGGGGAGAGGACCGTATATGGGGGATGTGATGAGGGGAGAGGACAGTATATGGGGGATGTGGTGAGGGGGAGAGGACAGTATTTGAAGGATGTGATGAGGGGAGAGGACAGTATATAGGGGGTGTGATGAGGGGAGAGCACAGTATATGGGGATTGTGATGAGGGGAGAGGACAGTATATGGGGGATGTGATGAGGGGGAGAGGACAGTATTTGAAGGATGTGATGAGGGGAGAGGACAGTATATAGGGGGTGTGATGAGGGGAGAGTACAGTATATGGGGGATGTGATGAGGGGAGAGGAAGGTATATGGGGGATGGGATGAGGGGGAGAGGACAGTATATAGGGGGGTTGATGAGGGGAGAGCACAGTATATGGGGGATGGGATGAAGGGAGAGGACAGTATATGGGGGATGGGATGAAGGGAGAGGACAGTATATGGGGGATGGGATGAGGGGAGAGGACAGTATATGGGGGATGGGATGAGGGGAGAGGACAGTATATGGGGGATGGGATGAGGGGAGAGGACAGTATATGGGGGATGGGATGAGGGGAGAGGACAGTATATGGGGGATGGGATGAGGGGAGAGGACAGTATATGGGGGATGTGATGAGGGGGAGAGGACAGTATTTGAAGAATGTGATGAGGGGAGAGGACAGTATATGGGAGATGTGATGAAGGAAGTGGACAGTATATTGGGGATGGGATGAGGTGAGAGAACATTATATGGGGGATGTGATGAGGAGCAGTAGACAGTATATGGGGGATGTGATGAGTCTTAAAGAGGATCTGCAGCACCTGAAGTAAGGAATGTCTTCTCATTCACTGCCTGACTGACATGAGGCTCTTCTTAAGGAGAGTATATAGTAGATAGGTTGTTGAACCTTATATATTGTATATAATACATGTGACTATATATATATGTGTGATCAAGGAGACGTACTGTCAGATGATGGGTTCTTCTTCCCCCTTTCGTTTACTTCCTTTCCTTAATTAATTCTGAATACTTGTAAATTTCAGCTTTTTCTTTCCCAGCGGAGGACACGGCCCAGGTACGATCCTGTCCTATAACAGAGCTAACAGTGCGGTTGCTATACTTTGCATCAGCAGGAACCCCTAAACATTCAATCATCCATGGCTAATCTGAGATCAGAGGTGGGCAAGAAATATAATGTCACTCGCAGTCACCAATAAGATGGTGGATCAGTGATTTGCAGCCGACGGCTCTCCAGCTGTTCTGTGACCGCAGTGTGATGGGAGTTACATATCACAGACCACTTTATGTAGTAGTACAAGTATTTTGTTAGTGTTTTATATAATTGAAGCTTAATTTATATAAAACCCTAACAATATACCTGCACTACTACAACCGATCAGCTGTTCAGCGGTCGGTGCACACCTGCACTTATATAACTTCTGCAGGAAGCACGCAGCTCTGTTCCCGCACTGGTGAGGCTTGGTATTACAGGCCATTCACTTCAATGGAAAGTTACCCTGCAATATGAGACCGGACCACTGCTGTGGGAACAGAGCTGTCTGCTTCTTGTAGAGATTAGCTAGTGTGCAAGTGCAGCGGCCCAGCGAACAGCAGAGTGTTGGGGGTCCTGGAAAGCAGACCCCACTGATCTCCTATTGATCATCTATTCTAAGGACAGGTCATCAATGGTTTATAACTGGACAACCCCTTTGTCTTCTCTTATTTCTCTCCAGATTGAGGCCAATAAAGAGCAGATTTCATAAAGAAGAAGCTGAATGAAGAGAAGAAAGAAGCTAAAGAAAACAACCCGGAGAAGCTGGTGTAGTATGTAGGATGCCCTAAATGTCATCTTAATAGGACTAGCATTGTGGTGTGCACCATGTAAATGAGCGTGCAGCTATTTCTGGGGGACTTTTTCCTTCCAGATCCCCCTGTGTATTAATCCTTCGGATTCCATATATCAGCTACCACTATGGTCAGTTCATATGAGGTGTAATGACGATGTGATGCTGGCAGGAAAATTCATCAAAACTGGTGCAGGTGAAAAATGGTCAGTGGAAATCTATTTGCTTTGGGTAACTGTGCCAGTTTTCCTTGCACAAAGTTCATTGAAATTCTCCCTTTGCGAGTAGACTACTGTAGGTGAAGTGATATTCTGAGATGTTCCCCATAACTTCTGACAGCACCTAATAATATAACAGGAGGGTCTACTGAATGAGCAGCTGTATAGGAGGTAATTTACTTAGACAGCCTGTTCGCTCCATATCGCTGCTGAAGACTTAAAGGGATTGTACCAAGATATAACGTTATCCCCTATCCCCCACTGATCACAAGAACGGGGGTCCTGATGGTCTTCCCACATGAATGGAGCAGAGATAACGCATGCCTACTGCCACTCAAATCAATTAAATGACAGCACTGGAGATTGCTGGGAGTTTGTACAATTTCAGCATTGTGATTGAATGAATAGAGCGATGGTCACATGCGCATTCTCCTCTCCATTTATCTAGGCACTTTCAGGAACTCTTTTCTCGGGATTGGTGGGAGTCCCAGCGTTTGGATCACCACTGATCATAAGGTTATTCCCTATCTGGTGGATACGGGATAATTTTAGTTCTTGGTACAATTCCTTTAAACAAAGGTTTTAAACTCCTCCTTTCTGCTGGAATCAACTCCTGGGTTTGGCTCAAAGAACTGCAGTGGAGTTATTCCAAAAAGCGCTGTGTGGGAAACCACCTTTAGCGTAAGGCCAGACGTAGAATACGCATCTACCGCCGCAGAATTGTGTGCGGTAAATCTGCGATGTGTCACAGTACAAGCAATGCAGATGCGACTTCACGTAACCTTCGCACCACTTGGGGCAGATTTTGCCACTGCAAAAAATTAGTGTCAGATCTGTAACGTACGGCTTTACCGTAACAGTCACTTGGGGAACTCTTTCTATGGATGTGGTATATGATGTCTTCCTTTTGTCTTAGACTTGTGGAAAGCAAGAAGAAAGCTGTCATAAGAACAGAAGAACGGCAACTGAACTTGGAGGTGCAGGAGACTGACTGAGAAGACAAGAAACAGATGGCCTTGAGTTCCTTCAAGCTGAACTATCTGGATCCCCGGATTTCGGTGGCTGGTGAGTTCTTTAATTTCTTGTGGAAAGTTTGCATATTCTTTATGTCTGCAAATCAATTATGGGGATTGCATGTCTTTATAACAAAGTCTATTGCTGGTCTCACACATTAGATAGCAGTCGGCCAAATGGTTATTTGGGTGACAGCTATCCCTTTTGACACAGTTGGAACAACCCTGTACACATGAAATGGTAATCTGGTCCTACCAAAATCAGTGTGTTCAGCTGCTGTTGATCTAATGTGTATGGGCGCATTTTAAAGGGAACCTGTCACCACCTGAGAGCACCATAAACTAAGCTCTACTGCTCATAGGGCAGGTTCTGAGGGGTTCAGGAATGTTATTATGATTACCTGTCTCTCTATTCCCGCGCGGTCACCCACGGAGGTCGGCAGCAGAGGACTCATCTCTACAGCTGTGTGTCCGCTTCCATAGAGCGCAATATGTATTTTCCTGCACAGCCTGCAGACGTGAGTCCACTTGCGCATCCTTTCACATGTGATGGCGTGGGAATGAGCCGGGTGAGCTTAAAAACTACATCCCCGGACTCCTTGGAACCTGCCCTGTGAGCACTATAATTTAGTTTATACAGATTCAAGAATAGGTTTTTGTCCTGCGCTCATAAGGATTACATAAAAACAGTCTGATAAATGGAAAACTTACTTAGATGGGAGCTCTCATGTCCTTGAGACCTCCCCAAATGGATTCCAGGCCGGGTAAGTTTATCCAAAACAGTTGTCGTCCAAAAAGGGGGGATTTTAATTGACCAAATAGCAATAAATACAGGTAGGTAGACAAATCACTGGGCACAGGTAATAAAACAGATGGTGCAACGTGTTTCAGGACGGTATGTGGCCTTTTATAAAGCATAGTAAACAGGGTATCAGGACTTCCTTTTATACTAGGTGGTATTCCCTTCATAGAGGAGCAGTGTACTGGCGCTGTTCTCACAGTAAGGCCCACATCGATGACATCACACGTCATAACGCTGGCGTCCGTCACTGCCAGCTTTATAGTAACGTGGTGTCTCCCTGAGCTCGCTCGCCCGGGTACTGTCACGGCACGTAATTGTGATGTAACTAGTGATATTAGCTATGTGAAACGTTATCCCGAACGGGCGCTGCGTTCCAGCGCCCGTTCCACTGGACATTGGATGGCCTCCCTGGAGTGTCATGTGCTCCAAAGGCTGCGTTCCAGCAGGGTGTGTATATCTCTTAGCTAGGTAGCCATCCTGAGAGTGAAAAAATGTAGTGTTGTTGTTTGTACAGCATTAATGATTAAAGCAGTGTGTTTAATATGGTCCATCCCTGGTCTAATGTATATAAGGTTGTTAAAATGTTGCGGATTTGGGAAACATTAAGTATAAATAGTTGTAACATATAGTATTTTTGAATATGAAAACTACACAACTAATTACATATATTATTAAGCAAATACAAGCAGCTGCAGCACTACTGCAGGCAATCAATATATTATTATGCCATGGCTGCGACGATACAAGCAAATACAAGCGGCTGCAGCACTACTGCAGGCAATTCATATCTAAATATAAGCGGCATTGTGATATATATATTTTTTTTAAACTCGTTTTATTGAACAGTATGTATTTTGTACAATACCTGAATAAATAACTTTGAATACATCATAGGCTCCTTGTACTCATGTAATCAAAACTTGAGTACGTTACATTGATATATGCAGTAGTTGAATACAGTGCGTCAGTACATTTTCTCATGGTATCAGTGGAAGGCGGTAACATTCGTTCGTTTTACCGAGCATTCCTAGGTATCGTTGCCCTCAGCAGGTCCTGTAATCGATCTTGCGTGAATACTGTGTACGTTGATCCGCACCATCTTTCCCAAACCTTGTTGAATTTTTCAGGACATTTTCTGTTTTTATATACTATTTTTTCGTATGGCAAAATGGTGTTAATAATATTCTGCCATTTCGAGAGTGTCGGAGGACGTCTGTCCATCCAACGTAGGGCTATTGCTTTGCGGGCAAAGAATAATACTTTGGTAAGGAATATCCTGTCATGGTATTGCCATTGTTCTTCATCTAGAAAGCCTAATAGGCACACTGCTGGATTGTGTGGTACTGGTATACCCATCAATTGGGTTAGAAATTCTGTGATCACTCCCCAGTACGTATAGATATCTGGGCAGCTCCATATTAGGTGGTTAAAATTTGCGTTAGGTGCTGTGCACCGATGGCACTGGTTTGTGGGTGTCCTATTCATTTTATATAGTCTGGTCGGTGTTAGATAGCATTGGTGTAGTATGTATAATTGTGTTAGTTTATTATTTGCAGCTTGTTTGCAGCTGGTGATACCGTGGTGTATGTGGACATTGCAGTCTCCCAGTCCTCGTTAGTGAGAGTGGGAATGAGCTCTCTCCATCTCTCTACCACCGCCATCGGCGTGTCAGGGATCTTGGATTGTAGTAAGTGAGTGTACAGCACCGATATCAGACCTTTGGGCCCTTGGGTGCGAAGTATGCCTATTAATGGATATTGTGAGAAGGATTGTCTGGGCTCTGGGAATTGTGTTGTCAGAGCGTGCCTGAGTTGCAGGTATCTAAAGAAGCCCTCTCTTGGGATTTGATATAATTGTTGTAGTTGTTCGAAGGAGGCCAATACTTGGTCGATATATAGATGTTCCAGTGTGGTAATTCCTAGATTTATCCAGAACTGTTTATCCGGTAGATTCATCAGGTGCGGCAATGCTCTATTGTCCCATAAGGGGGTCTCCAGAGGGGTGTCGTCTTACTTAGTCAGTGCTTTGCATGTCTGCCATACGTTGACTGCAAGTCTATGGATTGGTAGCATCTGCTTAGTCAATAGTCCTGGTTTTTCCAGGAGGACCCAGAGTGATGCCTCCGAGAGAAAGAACATCAAGTGGTGCTCGGAGTTTGGGAGAAGAGAGCCCGATAACCAGTGACGGATATATCTCACCTGTCCCGCTAAGTAGTAAAGTTTGAGGTCTGGTAGCGCCATTCCTGCCATCTCCTTGGGTCGCTGTAGGGTGTCCATGCGGAGTTTCGCTCTGGAGTTCCCCCAAATGAATGATGTTATTAGGGAGTTAGTTTTTTTGAAGAACTTTTGTGGTATGGCTGTTTCTGCGTGCTCTAGGCAGTATAGGTACTTGGGGAGTATTATCATTTTTATAAGGTTCATTCTGCCCGCTACAGATAGTGGTAAGGAGCTCTAGTTTTTTAATTTTAGTTGTAGGGTTGCCAATAAGGGGGTGATGTTTAAATCAAGGCTCTGAGTGTGATCTCTGGTGATGTGTATCCCTAGGTATTTGAATTTAGGAGTGACTTGTAGTTTACAAAATACGTCTCCCATTTGCCATCCCTCTGGTCTTAGGGGCATAAAAGCGGATTTTTGCCATTTGATACACAGGCCTGAAAAGTTCCCGAATTCAACTATTAGTGAGATAGCCAGCGGCAGGGCATTCTTGGGGTCTGACATGTATAGTATTAGATCGTCTGCATATAATCCTATTCTATCTTCTCTGGGTCCTATCTGGATACCCCTATATGACGTGTGTTGTCGGATTCTCAGAGCCAGCGGTTCTATTGCAATTGCAAACAGGAGGGGGGAAAGTGGGCAGCCCTGTCGGGTTTCTCTGTGGAGTGAGAAGGAGGTGGAGGTCAGGCCGTTTACTACTACTCTGGCTGTCGGAGATTTATATAGAATAGAGATCCACTTGATGAATGAGTCTCCGAATCCAAACCTCCGTAAGACCTCCATCAAATATGGCCATTCAACTGAATCGAATGCCTTAGCCGCATCTAGTGAGGCCAAGGCCCAATCTGACCTCCACCTCCATCCCACCTGTGTAATCACCTGCGTCCTTCTGATGTTGTCTGATGTAGACATTCCTGGGATAAAGCCAGATTGATCAGGGTGTATAATTTCCTTAATGGCTTGGTTTAAATGAGAGGCCAATATTTTAGTGAGGATTTTGTAGTCTGTATTTAATAAGGAAATTGGTCTATATGAACCACAATCTTCTGGGTTTTTATCTGGTTTTAAAATAAGGACTATATTGGCTTCTAACATTGATTCTGGGAGTTGGTTTTTGTCGAATATATATGTGTATAGGGAGAGCAGGTGCGGCATTATTTCCTTTTTGTAGTGTAGGTAGACCTCCACTGGGAGTCCATCTGGACCCGGTGTCTTATTTTTTGCCATATCATTTATTGCCTCCTCTATCTCCCTCTGTAATGGGGGAGTCTAATAGGGTCTTAGAGGTATCTTGCAATACTGGGAATGTTATGTCGGCTAGGTAAGACTCTACTTCTGCAGGTGAGTAGTCGGTTCGCGATTGGTAGAGGTCATCATAGAATTGCTGAAACCTGTCTAGGATGTCTTTTGGGTCTGTGAGCGTTATTCCTTCAGCTGATTTAATTCTTAGAACAGACGGTGGGGCGGTCTCCTGTCTTGCCATGTAGGCTAGTAATTTGCTGGACTGGTTTCCTAATTCAAAAAGGGATTGTCGAGTAAAGAAGAGGTTTCTCTGGGCTTTTTCTTTTAGATATATTAAGTAATCTCTACCTGTCTGTAGCCATCTATCTCTTTTGGTATCTGTAGGGTCGGCGACAAATTCCTTTTCTAGTTGTTGACATTGCTCTGCTAGGAGTTCTCCTTTCCTTGCGGTGGCTTTTTTAATAAAGGAGATAGAGGATCTAAAGCAACCTCTAAGGTACGGTTTGAATGCCTCCCACACTAGCATTATATCCGTGTGTGCCTAGTGCGCTTCGTAGTATATCTGGATCTGGTCTGGTATGCGGTCATTGGGGCCAAATAGCGAGAGCCAGAATGGATGCACCTTTAGTCTCTTAATTGTGGCCGGGCCTGGGTTTTTAAGAGCCATGCGGATTGGTGAGGGGTCTGAGATCCCTCGAGGGAGGAACTCTATGGATTCAATTTTGGGAAATAGTGAGGGGGACCCAAATATATAGTCTATTCGACTAAGCGCATGGTTGTGGGCTGCATGGCAAGTAAACTCTTTTTGTTGTGGGTGGAATATGCGCCATAGATCTAGCCATCCCGTCACTGATATAATAGAGGCTACGCGGGTCATATTGTGTCTCCCTCCCTCCGAGCACCACTTTCGAATCTATCAATAGTGGGATTCATTACCATGTTCATATCTCCCATACAGACGATCGTTGCGTCTGGCGAGAATGATGCGCATTGGATGCCGTCTGCTAAGATGGCTGTTGTCGCCGGAGGTGGGTTATAGCAGCACAAAAGGACGTATGGGTCGTTATTGATTCTGGCTCTCACAAAGACGTATCTACCCTCCGGGTCTCTCCTAAGTTGTTCCATCTCCCATCTGAGCGACCTTCCTATTAATAGAGACACCCCTCTGGAGTAGGATGTGTGGCATGAATGGGCAGACCACTGTATCCACGGTTTCGACAGGACTTTTGTAGTTTCAGGTGTCAGGTGGGTCTCCTGCAGGCACAGCACATGTGGTTGCCAGGAGCGTACTAAAGAATTTATTGCTGATCGCTTTCTGGCTGATCCCATACCCCTGACATTCCAGGACACAAAAACTATCCCCGCCATAGTCTGGGGAGAGTCGATCGGGTCCGGATGAATTTCTTTATATTGTTCCGACCGTCAGGAGTCCCACCCCGACACTCGGTTACATTCTTATTATACATCATGCAACAGTATTTCAGTGCATTTTTAAGATCATCTTGGAGCTCTTGATGCGTACAATTTGTTAACATTACGGTAGTATACTACCAACTTAACACTTAAACAGCTTATTTTGGAACAAACTTTAAATGCTTTTTCTGTTGAGATAGTATGCATGGCGAACTGGTATTAGGGGGAACCTACTTAGCATAGCTTTAATATGGGCTATACTTGAGGTACTGTTATATAGATCAATAATAGAGGCCGACTTTAGCCTGGTGGGCATCATCTAGGTGGGCCCCCTTGCGGGCACTTCCACGTTACCTTTCTCTATATAAATGATAAATTTCGCTATGCCCGGAGCAGAAGACAGGAGGGGGTGAAGGGGGGGGGGGGAGGAGGAGGTATATGATAGGTCAGAAGGAAGGGGGGGGGGATTAATGGTACCAAGGGGGAGGACGGCTCACCGCCATCTTCGGGGGGGAGCAAGTCGAGCAGCCACAATAGTTTGCAGGAGTCTCAGTCCTGTGTCTCAGTCTCAGATATGGTCTCGGTATGTCTGGGGCACAGTTTCTGATGCGCAGTCATGTGGCTTTTAAAGGTATGTTCGTGTGTTTACACGGGAGTCCTGGCACCTGGAGGAAGAAAGGAGTGAGGTTATGTATACATTACGGCCCTTCTGGACGACGTCTGGTAGCTAGCCACTCTTCTGCTTCGGATGGGGTAGAGAAGAAGCGGGCACGGTCTCCGTTTGTCACTCATAGTTGTGCCGGGTACATCATGGAGTACGGGAGCTGCAGGTCTCGAAGTTGCCTTTTGATTCCCAAGAACGATGCTCGCTGTTTTTGGAGGTCCGCTGAGAAATCTGGGAATATGGAAACTGTGGCGTTGTCATATCGCAGAGGTCCTCTTTTTCTAGCAGCTTGTAAAATTATATCTCTATCACGAGAGTTGAGTAGTTTAACCAGCAAGGGTCTAGGTGGTGCGCCTGGTATGGGCGGCTTCATGGGCACCCGGTGGGCTCGCTCAATCACAAAGACTTGTGATAGTCCGGCATTGGGAATAGTGGCATCCCACAGCAGTCCCCAGCAGTAGTAGTGATATCCCACAGTGGCCCCCAGTAGTAATAGTGACATGCCACTGCAGCCACTAGTAGTAATAGTGACATCCCACAGCGGCCCCCAGTAGTAATAGTGATATGCCACAGTGGCCTCAGTAGTAATAGTGACATCCCACAGCAGCCCCAGTAGTAATATTGACACCCCACAGCGGCCCCAGTAGTAATAGTGACATCGCACAGCGGCCCCAAGCAGTAATAGTGACACCCCACAGCAGCCCCAGTAGTAATATTGACACTCCACAGCGGCCCCAGTAGTAATAGTGACATTCCACAGCAGTCCTCAGTAGTAATAGTGACATCCCACAGCGGCCCACAGTAGTAATAGTGGCATCCCACAGCGCCCCAAGAAGTAATAGTGACATCCCACAGCGACCCCAGTAGTTATAGCACCCTCCTGAGACCCATATACTTACCCCTTCCTCCTCATGAAGCGCTGCTGCTCCTCTGCTTGGCACTGCTAGCGGCGCTGATCCCAGGTGCACAGTCTGACCTCAGTGTACGCTGCCGGAAGCCTCCTTTCCCTGCTCTCGCGGAACCTAAGAGGAAACGTCAGGGGAGGTGAGAGGAGGATCCCGGCTGCACATTAACGTCACAGTGTGCGCCGGGATTAGCACCGCAGCTGAGTGAATATCGGCATGTGCTGCTGCTTAGCCCAATTCCTCCCATTCTTTATGTGCTATTTTTATTTTTCTTGCCCAGATGCAGGACTTTGCATTTCTCCTCGTTAAATATCATTGTGTTAGTCGCCACCCACTGTTCAAGCTATTCTAGATCTTTTTGAATACTCTCTCTCTCTTCCCCAATGTTAGCTATCCCTCCTAGCTTTGTGTCGTCAACAAATTTGATCAGTTTACCATTATTTCCCTTCTCCAGATCATTTATAAAAATGTTGAACAACACTGGGCCTAGGACAGAGCCTTGTGGTACCCCACTTGATACATTCTTCCACTTGGATGTGCAGCCATTTATGACCACTCTTTGAGTACGATCACTCAGCCAGTTGTGAATCCACCTACCAGTTGCCTTATCAATCCCATACTTGGTCATTTTTTCAATAAGTATGGTATGAGAAATGCTTTACTAAAGTCAAGATATACTATATCCAGCGCATTTCCCTGATCAACCCACTTGGTTATTCTGTCATAGAAGGAAATTAGATTTTTCTGGCATGACTTGTTTGTTACAAATCCATGCTGGCTCTGGTTAATTACTCTATTTTTATCCAAGTACTTGCATACATGCTGTGTAATAATTATAAATGTTAGGCTCACAAGCCTGTAGTTTCCTGGATCTACCTTCTTCCCCTTTTGAAGATAGGGACAGCATTGGCCCTTTTTCAATATTAGGGGCATACTGTAGGATAAGGAAGGGGGAGTGTCAAGGGAACACTGTATGATAAGAGGGGAAGAACTATTAGGGGCATACTGTGTGACATGGGGGAAAGAGCTGTGTGTGTGATGTCCAATGACATCACACACACAGCTCCGCTGCATCCATCCTGATCCCCAGACATCACACACACAGCTCCGCTACATCCATCCTGATACCCAGACATCCCACACATACAGCTCAGCTACATCCATACTGATCCCCAGACATCACACACACAGCTCCGCTACATCCATCCTGATACCCAGACATCACACACATACAGCTCAGCTACATCCATACTGATCCCCAGACATTACACACACAGCTTACATCCATCCTGATCCCCAGACATCACACACACAGCTCCACCCACTCCATCCATCCCGACCCCCACAGCTCCAACACACACACCATAGTCCTGAATCCACTGATCTCCATGGTCATGTGATCCCTCACTCCTCCCACACAGGGTATCACATGATTCTGCCCCCCCCCCCCCTTCCCTCATGTCAGGACTGAATAGAAAAGATTAGTCGGCGCTAGGGGGCAGTGTGGGCTCTGTGAGAGGCTTATGGCAGACTGGGCTGTGCGGGAAGCTAATCTGTAGCCAGTCAGTCACACGTCGCACCGGGCAGAGGGAGGACAGGACGGCCAGTAGGCGCTGGTTCTCCTGCAGCAGCTCCAATAGTAGCTCCTTCACCCGCCAAATGGCTGAGCTGTCACCCCCTCACTGATAGCACCAGGGGCATCCTGCACCCAGCTTGCTACGCCACTGCCCTTAGCTCAGATGTGACACCGCCCTCACTGGGAGACATCTGGTGCATTTTAGGCGGTCCTGGATCTGTTTGCCCTGTGTGATTACTGCCCAGCATGAGTATATCAGTGAATAGAGGGCACTCAGTAACTGCACAGCACGCAGCAGGGACAGAGAAGGGGGACTAAGCACCAGGGCGTCCAGCCCCGAGGCTCCGCCTACAGCAGCCAACTATCTCCTCCGCAGGCTCTCTTCTGCTGAGGCCCGGAGAGCACTGGCCGCTGAGGAGCGGGAAATAAGCCGTGCGCTGACAGGCCGAGCCGTAGCCAATCACTGCTCAACTCCTGCAGTACAAGGGGAGCGCTGACTGGAGGCTGGCCAATCACTGCACAGCTCGTACAGTACATGGGGGAGAGCTGACAGGAGGCTAGCCAATCACTGCTTAGCTCCTTCAGTACATGGGGAGCGCTGACTGGAGGCTCTGTAATTGGTGCATTGCTTGTTCCTGTGGTGTTTACCCTCTTTATCAGGCCCGCAGAGAACAAGAGCACAGGGCGGTGGAGCGCGGGAGGAGGAAGTACACAGGGCTGTGATGGGGAAGAGGACAGTATATGGGGGATGTGATGTGGGGGACAGGACAGTATATGGGGGTTGTGATGGAGGAGAGGGCTGTATATGGGGGATGTGATGAGAGAGGACAGTATATGGCGGATGTCTTGAGGAGGAGAGGACAGTATATGGGGGATGTGATGAGGGAGAGGACACTATATGGGGGATGTGATGAGGAGAGGGCAGCATATGCGGGATGTGATGAGGGGAAGAGGACAGTATATGGGGGGATGTGATGGGGGGAATGGGACAGTATATGGCGGATGTGTTGAGGAGCAGAGGACAGTATATGGGGGAAGTGATCAGGGAGAGCACAGTATATGGGGGATGTGATGAGGAAAGGGCAGCATATGCGGGATGTGATGAGGGGAAGAGGACAGTATATGGGGGGATGTGATGAGAGAGAGGGCAATATATGGGGATGTGATGAGAGAGAGGACAGTATATGGGGATGTGATGGAGAGGACAGTATATGGGGGGCTGTAATGAGGGGAGAGGACAGTATATGGGGGATGTGATGAGGGGAGAGGACAGTATATGGGGGATGTGATGAGGGGAGAGGACAGTATATGGGGGATGTGATGAGGGGAGAGGACAGTATATGAGGGATGTGATGAGGGGGAGAGGACAGTATTTGGGGGATGTGATGAGGGGGAGAGGACAGTATATGCGGGCTGTGATGAGGGGAGAGGACAGTATATGGGGGATGTGATGAAGGAAGAGGACAGTATATTGGGGATGGGATAAGGTGAGAGGACATTATATGGGGGATGTGATGAGGAGCAGCAGACAGTACATGGGGGATGTGATGAGTCTTAAAGAGGATCTGCAGCACCTGAAGTAAGGAATGTCTTCTCATTCACTGCCTGACTGACATGAGGCTCTTCTTAAGGAGAGTATATAGTAGATAGGTTGTTGAATCGTATATATTGTATATCATACATGTGACTATATATATGTGTGATCAAGGAGACGTACTGTCAGATGATGGGTTCTTTTTCCCCCTTTCGTTTACTTCCTTTCCTTAATTAATTCTGAATACTTGTAAATTTCAGCTTTTTCTTCCCCAACGGAGGACACGGCCCAGGTACGATCCTGTCCTATAACAGAGCTAACAGTGCGGTTGCTATACTTTGCATCAGCAGGAACCCCTGAACATTCAATCATCCATGGCTAATATGAGATCAGAGGTGGGCAAGAAATATAATGTCACTCGCAGTCACCAATAACATGGTGGATCAGTGATTTGCAGCCGACGGCTCTCCAGCTGTACTGTGACCGCGGTGTGATGGGAGTTACATATCAGGCCCGCAGAGAACAAGAGCGCAGGGCGGTGGAGCGCGGGAGGAGGAAGTACACAGGGCCGTGATGGGGAAGAGGACAGTATATGGGGGCTGTGATGGAGGAGAGGGCTGTATATGGGGGATGTGATGAGAGAGGACAGTATATGGCGGATGTGTTGAGGAGGAGAGGACAGTATATGGGGGATGTGATGAGGGAGAGGACACTATATGGGGGATGTGATGAGGAGAGGGCAGCATATGCGGGATGTGATGAGGGGAAGAGAACAGTATATGGGGGGATGTGATGGGGGGAATGGGACAGTATATGGGGGGATGGGATGAGGGAGAGGGCAATATATGGGGATGTGATGAGAGAGAGGACAGTATATCGGGTATGTGATGAGGGGAGAGGACAGGTTATGGGGGATGTGATGAGGGGAGAGGACAGTATATGGGGGATGTGATGAGGGGAGAGGACAGTATATGGGGGATGTGATGAGGGGAGAGGACAGTATATGAGGGATGTGATGAGGGGGAGAGGACAGTATTTGGGGGATGTGATGAGGGGGAGAGGACAGTATATGCGGGCTGTGATGAGGGGAGAGGACAGTATATGGGGGATGTGATGAAGGAAGAGGACAGTATATTGGGGATGGGATAAGGTGAGAGGACATTATATGGGGGATGTGATGAGTAGCAGCAGACAGTACATGGGGGATGTGATGAGTCTTAGAGGTGGCCTCTGCAGTAATAGTGTCCCCCCACTGTTGCCTCTGCAGTAATAGTGACCCCCCACAGTGGCTTCTGCAGTAATAGTGACCCCCCATAGTGGCTTCTGCAGTAATAGTGAACCCCCCCCCCCCACAGTGGCCCCAGTAGTAAGTGTTCCCCACAGTGGCCCCAGTAGTAAGTATTCCCCACAGTGGCCCCAAGTAGTAAGTGTTCCCCACAGTGGCCCCAGTAGTGAGTTTTCCCCACAGTGGCCCCAGTAGTAAGTGTTCCCCCAAAAGGACCCCCACAGTGGCCTCTGCAGTAGTAGTGTTCCCCCAAAGGGACCCCCACAGTGGCCTCTGCAGTAATAGTAACCCCCCACAGTGGCCTCTGCAGTAATAGTGTCCCCCCACAGTGGCCTCTGCAGTAATAGTGCCCCCCCCTCCACAGTGGCTTCTGCAGTAATAGTGACCCCCCATAGTGGCTTCTGCAGTAATAGTGACCCTTCCCCACAGTGGCCCCAGTAGTAAGTGTTCCCCACAGTGGCCCCAGTAGTAAGTGTTCCCCACAGTGGCCCCAGTAGTAAGTGTTCCCCACAGTGGCCCCAGTAGTAAGTGTTCCCCACAGTGGCCCCAGTAGTAAGTGTTCCCCACAGTGGCCCCAGTAGTAAGTGTTCCCCACAGTGGCCCCAGTAGTCCGTGTTCTCCACAGTGGCCCCAGTAGTCCGTGTTCTCCACAGTAACATAGTAACATAGTATGTAAGGCTGAGTGAAGACAATGTCCATCTAGTCCAGCCTGTCTATCCTACAGTGTTGATCCAGAGGAAGGCAAAAAACCCCAAGGCCAGAAGCCAATTAGCCCTTTTGGGGAAAAAATTCCTTCCCGACTCCCTAATGGCAATCAGACTGTTCCCTGGATCAACCCCTAAGGCCTCATGTCCACGGGGAAAATCAGGCCCGCTACGGATTCTCCATGTAGAATCCGTAGCGGGTCCCTCCTGCCCCGCGGACATGAGGGCTGAAAATAAGAATAAATCAGAATAAACTCACCTCCCATCCGCTCCGTTTCTACTCTTCGCTGCGGCGTCATCTTCTCTCGTCGCGGCCGGATCTTCTTTCTTCGGCTCGGCGGATGTGCATGATAACGTCGGTGACGTGCCCCGCGCATGCGCCGTCCCGAAGAAAAAAGATCCGGCCGCGACGGAGAGAAGATGGCGCCGCCGCGAAGAGAAGAAACGGAGCGTGTGTGTAAATTCCGAATTTTGTCTCCCGCGGATCCGGACGGCTTCCATAGGCTTCAATAGAAGCCCGCGGGAGCCGTCCCCGCGGGAGACCCGCATGAAAATGGAGCATGGTCCAGATTTTTTCATGCTCCATTTTTTTTAAAATCACTTTTATTGACGATCCGCGGGTATTTATCTACCCGCGGGTGGTCAATGAATCCCTATGGGATGCGGATCCGCACGCGGGAGAAGAGTTAAAATCCGCTGCGGATTTTAATTCTTATTTTCCCCGTGGACATGAGGCCTAATAGTTCCTAACTGCCTGTATACCCGGATTGACACTTAACCTAATATTTATATCCTGTAATATCCTTCTTCTCCAGAAAGACATCAAGTCCCCTTTTAAACTCCTCTATGGATTTTGCCATCACCACTTCCTCCGGTAGAGAGTTCCACAGTCTAACTGCTCTTACAGTAAAGAATCCCCTTCTATGTTGGTGATGAAACCTACTTTCCTCTAATCGTAGCGGATGTCCTCTTGTTACTGTCGTGGTCCTGGGTGTAAACAGATTGCGGGAGAGATCCATGTGTTGTCCCCTCATGTACTTATACATGGTTATTTGGTCGCCTCTTAACCTTCTTTTTTCTAGAGTAAATAGTCCCAATTTGGATAGCCTCTCTGGGTATTCCAGTCCCGTCATTCCATGTATTAGTTTAGTTGCCCTTCTTTGAACCCCCTCAAGCACTGTGACATCTTTCCTGAGCGCCGTTGACCAGAATTGTACGCAGTATTCCATGTGAGGCCTGACAAGTGCCTTATATAATGGAAGGATAATGTTCTCGTCCTTCGCCCCTATACCTCTTTTAATGCACCCCAAGACTTTATTTGCCTTTGCAGCAGCTGACTGGCATTGGTTACTCCAGTTTAGTCTATTATCCACTAATACCCCCAGATCCTTTTCCATATCACTTTTCCCTAGTGGTACCCCATTAAGTGAATATTTGTGACATCCGTTTCTCCTGCCCATGTGCATAGTCTTACATTTTTCAACATTAAACTTCATTTGCCATTTTTCTGCCCAAGCCCCCAGCTTATCCAGGTCCATTTGTAGCCGCACATTGTCCTCCGTTGCATTAATTATGTTGTATAATTTTGTGTCATCTGCAAATATTGATATTTTGCTGTGCAGCCCCTCTATCAGGTCATTGATAAATATGTTGAACAGAGTGGGGACTAATACTGAACCCTGTGGCACCCCGCTAGCGACTGTGGTCCAATCAAAGTACGCACCATTTATTACCACCCTCTGCTTTCTATCATTGAGCCAATTTTTTACCCACTTACACACGTTTTCGCCTAGTCCGAGCTGCCTCATTTTGTATATTAGCCTATTATGTGGCACGGTGTCAAAGGCTTTAGAGAAGTCCAGATATACAAAATCAATAGATTCTCCCTGGTACAGCTAAGAGCTTACTTCATCGTAGAAACTGATCAGATTTGTCTGACATGAGCGACCCTTCATGAATCCATGCTGGTGAGGAGTTATTCCCTTATTCTCCTTGAGGTACTCATCGATGGCGTCTCTCAGAATTCCCTAGAAAATTTTTCCCATTACTGAAGTGAGACTTACTGGCCTGTAGTTACCAGGCTCACTTTTGCTCCCTTTTTTGTAAATTGGAACCACGTTGGCAATGCGCCAATCCAATGGTACTACACCGGTCTTGATAGTGTCTAGAAATATTAGGTATAGTGGCCTAGCTATCTTGTCACTTAGTTCCCTTAGTATCCTTGGGTGTAATCCATCTGGGCCCGGCGATTTATCAATTTTAGTTTTCTTTAGCCGCTTCCGCACCTCCTCCTGCGTTAGGTATGAGATCTTTTGTGAGGGGTTCATTTTATTCCCCTGCATCTCGTGTGGCATTTCCTCTTCTTTTGTGAATACACTTGAGAAGAAACTGTTTAGTAGATTTGCTTTCCCTTCGTCATCATCAATGATTTCTCCTGCATTGTTTTTTAAAGGGCCAGCGCTCTCCCTGCAAATCCTTTTGCTGTTAATGTAGTTGAAAAATAGCTTCGGGTTGTTTTTGCTCTCTTTGGCGATCCGTCTTTCTGCTTCCTCCTTGGCAGTTTTGATCGTATCTTTGCATATTTTGTTTTTTTCCCTGTATGTTTTTAGCGCTTCTTCGCTGCCTTGTTGCTTTAGTAGTTTGAACGCTTTCTTTTTTTCGTTTATTGCCCCGCTTACCGTCTTGTCGAGCCACATTGGTTTCCTTTTAGTTGAGTTTCTTTTATTTTTAAAGGGAATGAACTGTTCACATGAGGCGATTAGGATTCTTTTGAACTTTTCCCATTTGTCCTCCGTACTGATATTTTTGAGGATGTTGTCCCAATTAATGTTACCGATAGTTCTAAGCTCATCAAATTTTGCTTTACTAAAGTTTAGTTTCTTTGTCACTCCCTGATCAGGCTTCCTATTGATTGACAGCTGGAAGTTGATTATATTGTGGTCACTGTTCCCCAAGTGCCCCTCAACCTGCACCCCCTTTATATGGTCCGGTTTGTTGGTTAGTACTAGGTCCAGAATGGCCCTCCTTCTTGTTGGTTCCTGCACAAGTTGGTTCAGGTAATTGTCTTTAATTACTCTCAAGAATTTATCACCCCTGTGAGATTTGCAGGTTTCGTTCTCCCATGTTATATCTGGATAATTAAAGTCCCCCATGATAATTACTTTGTTTCGCTTTGACACCTCTTCTATCTGCCTTAGTAGTAAGTTTTCAGTTTCTTCTGTTGCTTTTGGTGCTCTATAGAAGACCCCTATCAGGATTTTGTTATTTTTTCCTCCCTGTATTTCTACCCACAGAGATTCCACCTGTTCGTCTCCTACCCCTATATCCTCCCGTAGCCTCGGCTTCAAGTTCGATTTGACGTACAGGCATACCCCTCCCCCTTTCTGGTTCCTTCAGTCTCTTCTGAAGAGATTGTACCCCTGCAAATTCACCGCCCAATCGCACTTATCATCAAGCCATGTTTCCGTAATTCCGACTATATCATAGTTTTCATCAGTCATTCTCGCTTCAAGCTCACCCACTTTACCAATCAGACTTCTTGCATTCGTGGTCATACAATTTATATCATTTTTTTTGTTTTTTAAATCTGTTTTGTTGCTATTCGTACTTATGGCTGATCTATCAATTCTATCTGTACTAACCCCACCCCCTGCTCGACCCCCCCCCATTCCCTTTGCTTGGACCCGGATCGCTAGTTACACTGGCTACCCCACTATTTCTCATTTTACCCCCCCCCCCCAGTCCCTAGTTTAAACACTCCTCCAGCCTTCTAGCCATCTTATCCCCCAGCACAGCTGCACCCTCCCCATTAAGATGCAGCCCGTCCCTACGGTAGAGCCTGTAGCCGACAGCCCAGTTCTCCAGGAACACAAATCCCTCCTTCTTGCACCAACTCCGGAGCCACTTGTTTACCTCCCTAAGATCCTGCTGCCTTTCTAGTGTGGCTTTAGGTACAGGTAGTATTTCCGAGAAAAGTACCCTGGAGGTCCTCGCCCTAAGCTTGGACCCGAAGTCCCTGAAATCATTTTTGAGGGCCCTCCATTGACCTCTAACTTGTTCATTGGTGCCAACGTGCACCATGACCGCTGGATCCTCACCAGCCCCTCCCAGTAATCTGTCAATCCGATCCGCGATGTGTCGAACTCGAGCGCCAGGAAGACAACACACCGTTCGACGATCCCGGTCTTTATGGCAGATTGCCCTCTCTGTCCCCCTAATTGAGTCCCCCACCACTAGAACCTGTCTAGCCTGCCCTGCGCTCCCCATCCCCGTCTCACTGGAGCAGTCATCCCCCTGGCGTTCAGAGGGCATGTCGTGCTGCAGCGGTGCTGGCTCTGTAATGGCATCGCCCTCATCTGCCAACGTTGCAGACATGTTGGGTTGTGCCAGTTCAGGACCAGCCTCCCTGGATCTATTCCCTCTACGCCTCCTTCTATCTGACACCCAGCTGACTGCCTGCTCCCCCTGCACTTCCGTACTACCATCCGCCCCCGCCTCTACCCCAGCGAGTGTCTGCTCAGTGAGCACCAAACTCCTTTCCATGATGTCAATGGCTCTCAGTGTTGCCAGTTGCCCATTTAGATCCAGAATTTGGGCTTCTAAATGTGCGACGTGCACGCATCTTGCGCAACAGTATGCCCCCCTCGATCGGCTGATCAAGGACCGCATACATTGCACAAGTTGCACACTGGATGACATTGCCAGACATGGAGCTCATCCTAATGGGGATCTACAATTTACTTGTGGAAGTAGTGAAGATAGACTTGATCACACTCCGCTCACACGCTGCTACAACCGCTCACACGCTGCTGCAACCGCTCAACTGCTGACCCGCTGCTGCAACCGCTGACCCGCTGCTGCAACCGCTGACCCGCTGCTGCAACCCCTCACCCGCTGCTGCAACCCCTCACCCGCTGCTGCAACCCCTCACCCGCTGCTGCAACCCCTCACCCGCTTCTGCAACCGCTCACACGCTGCTGCCTCTGTGCAACTACTCACGCTGCCGCTCTCACGCAACCTCTTACCCGCTGAGACTTATGCACAACCGGTCACAAATTTTTTTTTTTTTTTACCCCCCTTACAAACACTTAGACCCCCAGACACACACACACACAGAAGACACAAATAACCAGATACACAGAAGACACACACTTAGCTCACAAACACACACAGAAGATACTTATCAGCTCCTCCACTCCTCCTGGTGACGTCACCCGCTGTCCCGGCGGCCGCTCACTCTGCCCTCCTGTCTCAGCTGCTCCGTTCTGGTCCCCTCCGCTGCTGCTGGCGCTGGACTCCTGGTGGCCTCTTGGCGCCGGCTACTGCGCTCCGGTCTTCTCCTTGCTGCCCCCGCAACTGCTTCGGCGCTGGTATCGGCTGCTGAGCTGCTCCGCTGTCCCCTTCAGCCCCCCGCTCGTGCCTCCGTCTCGTGCCGCTGCTCCTGGCGTCAGCCCCAGTAGTACGTGTTCCCCACAGTGGCCCCAGTAGTACGTGTTCCCCACAGTGGCCCCAGTAGTACGTGTTCCCCACAGTGGCCCCAGTAGTACGTGTTCCCCACAGTGGCCCCAGTAGTACGTGTTCCCCACAGTGGCCCCAGTAGTACGTGTTCCCCACAGTGGCCCCAGTAGTACGTGTTCCCCACAGTGGCCCCAGTAGTACGTGTTCCCCACAGTGGCCCTGTAGTACGTGTTCCCCACAGTGGCCCCAGTAGTACGTGTTCCCCACAGTGGCCCCAGTAGTACGTGTTCCCCACAGTGGCCCCAGTAGTACGTGTTCCCCACAGTGGCCCCAGTAGTAAGTGTTCCCCACAGTGGCCCCAGTAGTAAGTGTTCCCCACAGTGGCCCCAGTAGTAAGTGTTCCCCACAGTGGCCCCAGTTGTAAGTGTGCCCCACAGTGGCCCCAGTAGTAAGTGTGCCCCACAGTGGCCCCAGTAGTAAGTGTGCCCCACAGTGGCCCCAGTAGTAAGTGTGCCCCACAGTGGCCCCAGTAGTAAGTGTGCCCCACAGTGGCCCCAGTAGTAAGTGTTCCCCGCAGTGGCCCCAGTAGTAATAGTGTTCCCCGCAGTGGCCCCAGTAGTAATAGTGTTCCCCGCAGTGGCCCCAGTAGTAATAGTGTTCCCCGCAGTGGCCTCTGCAGTAATAGTGTTCCCCGCAGTGGCCTCTGCAGTAATAGTGTTCCCCGCAGTGGCCTCTGCAGTAATAGTGTTCCCCGCAGTGGCCTCTGCAGTAATAGTGTTCCCCGCAGTGGCCTCTGCAGTAATAGTGTTCCCCGCAGTGGCCTCTGCAGTAATAGTGTTCCCCGCAGTGGCCTCTGCAGTAATAGTGTTCCCCGCAGTGGCCTCTGCAGTAATAGTGTTCCCCGCAGTGGCCTCTGCAGTAATAGTGTTCCCCGCAGTGGCCTCTGCAGTAATAGTGTTCCCCGCAGTGGCCTCTGCAGTAATAGTGTTCCCCACCGTGGCCTCTGCAGTAATGGTGTTCCCCCAAAGGGACCCCCACAGTGGCCTCTGCAGTAAGTGTTCCCCCCACAGTGGTCTCTGCAGTTTAGTGACCCCCCCACAGTGGCCTCTGCAGTAATAGTGACCCCCCCCCCCCCACAGTGGCCTCTGCAGTAATAGTGTTCCCCACAGTGGCCTCTGCAGTAATAGTGTTCCCCACCGTGGCCTCTGCAGTAATAGTGTTCCCCACAGTGGCCTCTGCAGTAATGGTGTTCCCCCAAAGGGACCCCCACAGTGGCCTCTGCAGTAAGTGTTCCCCCCACAGTGGTCTCTGCAGTTTAGTGACCCCCCACAGTGGCCTCTGCAGTAATAGTGACCCCCCCCCCACAGTGGCCTCTGCAGTAATAGTGACCCCCCCCCCCACATTGCCTCTGCAGTAATAGTGACCCCCCCCCCCACAGTGGCCTCTGCAGTAATAGTGACCCCCCCCCCCACAGTGGCCTCTGCAGTAATAGTGACCCCCCCCCACAGTGGCCTCTGCAGTAACTGCGACCCCCACAATTGCCCAAGTAGTAATAGTGCCCCCCAACCCCCCATAGCGGCCCCAGTGGTAATAGTGAATTAAGATGAGTCAGCACGATGAACAATAAAATGTCTATGTGCACACGAGCGTGTAGACCATTTTTGTAAATAGTATATAAGACGGGCTGAGAGTATATGGGCAGCAGGCTCGCCTATGGATCTGATGAGATGCCTGGGACCTTTACCCTGATTTGACGTGACTCCTGCCTCGATAGAAATCCAGGGCTTCATTTACAATGGGCTCTGGGTCTCTAGAGCGATGGCAGTTTTTGGGGACCGCTATAGACCAGAAATGGAAGGGACCTTTTTATTTGTTTTTAATACTTCTGTCTGCTTTATTGTCCTTTCTCTTGTGTCAGTGGGTCCCAAAATCAATCCTTCCACTATAAGGGGGTATTGCAGGCTAATGCTGAGGATGTGATGTCCCCGGGATGGGTTGTCAGTGGTTGACCAGCTGGGGTCCGCCACTTTGATTCGCCGCCGATCAGCTGATTGTCCGGCTTGTCAGTGCAGCAGGCTGGACATTGTCATTGGTGGTCTGGGTCAGGAGTGTGGTGGGTGGCTTTATTCCCATTGAGATCAGTGGGAGTGATGCTTTCAATTACACTTCCGGATTCTCATTGCAGTCAGAGCCAAAGGTAAAATGGGAGGCATCGCTCCTGTTGGTTTTGGTGAGGGGGGAAGCCATCTATTGCATTTCTAGCCTTGACTACCAATGACTATATCCAGCCCCGCTGTACTGACAGTGAGCCAGAGGATAAACTAATGTAGCGGGGATCCTGAGCGGCGGATCCCCGCTGGTTGACTGTTGGTGCTCTATCCTGGGGATAGGTCATCAATGGTAAAAGCACGGAATAACCCTTTAATTGCCAACATATTCCTTACATATACTTTTGATGTATATATTCTATATATATTGATATTTTATCAATTGCAGCTTGAACAAGGTAGTAAATGGTTGGCTATCTATCAGTTCCATGGAAATAGAGCCGTGCTCACACATTAGCAGTATAACTCCATTCACAAGGGGGCTAGGGTACTGCCATTCTCGTGATCACTGGAGGTCCCGGTGGTCGGTCTCCCAGCCTCGTACATTTATCTCCTAGTTTTCCTGGTGGTTTAGGGTAGAAGAACGGGTTCAAATGTATTTCACTTCACACTGTGAGGTGCCCCTAAGTGGTTTAGGGAGTTTTGACCAAAGTGATTATATGTTGCACAGGGCTTCTGTGGGTTCAGCTATTTCCAGTTCAGCAACAGAACTACCCTGCACTTCTTTTAATGTTTTTATGGGTTCAGGTGAGAAATGTTAAGATAAGGTAACTTTTAAAAAGGTTGAAATGCTTTAGTATGGAAAACTAATTTGAACTAAACGTCTTATATATATAATGTTTATGGCCATCTCTACCACCCCAGCTGAGGCCATGCGGACACACAACTGGGTACATAGAAGTGTCGGACAAAGCCTAAGGCCTCATGTCCACTTGAAAAATACAATCCGCGCAGAATCTGCCGCGGATTTGCTTTAAGTGGTATTTTTTTTGCATGCAGATATCCGCACACATTGCTATCAATGTGATAGCAATGTTGCCGATCCGCGCGGAATGCGCGGCAGAATCGAGCATGCCGCTTTTTTTCTCCCGCGCATGAAAAATGCAATTCTTTTAAAATGCCATCCGCAGGTGCAAAATTCAATTTAACGGACCGTGGATGGCCAATGATTCCCTATGGGCAAAATCCGCTGCGGATTCCGCAATTCCATTTAGCTAGTGGACATGAGGCCTTAGAGCTCTCCTTACTGCTACACATGAAGTTCAGTTCTGGTCCCAGGGCCTTAAAGGGGTTCTACCAAGATTATAACTTATCCCCTATACACAGGATGAGGGAATAAGTGTTTAATCAGTGAAGGTCCAGTTGCTAGTACACCTACCAATGAGAAGAATTGGGGTCCTTTGTTTTTCATGGATGAATGGAGTGGCGGTCAAGCATACACATTGCTTCTTCTACATCCCTATGGAACTGCCAGAGATAGCGAGCATGCGTGCTGGGGAAGAGCTGTATCATGGGATTGATTGGCTAGTGGGAGTGGCCTAATTTAGGGATGTGGATACTATTGGGGATTATAGGACAATCAGGCCTCTATGAAGCAACATGCTCTACGGGGGCTCCTGTGAAGTAAGCAGGAACAGAGTAGAGGAGAACAAACAGTCTTTCTCGTATTATAAGCTTGCAACGTTTAAGCTTTTCTTTAGGTTTCTGTACCACTTGTTGGCGGTTGCATTTAGTAAAGTTGCGTTGTTTACACTAAATGTGGTTGCAGTTGTTTTCTTAATGGGGAACCACTTGGGATTCACCACCCTACATGTTACTAATCAGTGTATCGCTTCACATCAGGAAGGAGGACATGATGGGTTGGTTGTCTGGTTATGCCCAGGATCTGTGATCATCTCAAGTGTCTCTGATCCTGGGTTTACACATACAATATCTTCCCTTGGGCTTGCCGTACAGGCTGCACTGCAGTTTGTGGCTTACGTGTTAATATTCATATCTTTGTGGAAACCAGAGCTGTAATTGCCTTCACATGGGGCAAATATTCAGTTTGTTGCACTTGCCCTGCATTTACATACCTTACAAAGACCTCCCCCTGGCACCTGGGGCACGTGCTCCCTCTCATCCCTCATTTACATACCTCACCAAGGCTTCCCCCGGCACCTGGGGCACGTGCTCCCTCTCATCTGTCATTTACATACCTCATCAAGGCCCCCCTGGCACCTGGGGCACATGCCCTTTCTCATCCCTCATTTACATACCTCACCAAGGCCCTCCCCCCTAGCACCTGGGGCACATGCCCCCTCTGATCCCTCCCTGACCTCCGTCTAGCTACAACTTTGCTGCAAACAACCATTTTCTCACCCATATGTATTTGGATTCAATTCCATAAATTTAAGAAATGGTTTATTTAGAAAGTATTGTCTAAAATCAGCCTTCACCAGAAATTAGACACCAGAAAATAAATTCTCGCATGCTCCAAAATAAAAACTTAAGAGAAGTATCAATTATAAAAGACTTTATTTATTTAAGGTTTTCAACATTTTAGTGTTATGGCTTCCCTAAGGCTGCAGATCCAGAAGAAAGCGAAAAATCCCTCGACACTTTTAGCCAATTTGTGTCACAGGGGAAAAATTCCTTCTTGACCCCCGGAAAAGGCGATCAGTCCTAGAACCCTGGATCAGAGCCGCTGATGATAGTGTGATGGTGGTGGGCATTGTACATGTAGAGCTGGGGGGGGCGCTGTGTGGGTGTCCAAATGAAGTTGCTGGCTGGGTGTACAGCTAGTAGACGCTGTGTGGCGGGGTGCATGGTGACGGCGCTGTATGGCGGGGTTCAGGGTGAGGGTGTTGTGTGGCGGGGTGCAGGGTGAGGGCGCTGTACGGCAGGGTACAGGGTGGGACGCTGTGTGACTGCACCCCCCTTATAGTCCGAGGGAAGAATCATTTGCTGTTTCAGTGGATGAATGAGGGATCCTGGTTGTCAGGTCATGGTCACATGATCAGTACTTCCAGAATTACAGCCTTCATTCATTCAGAATTGTTGTCGCAGCAAATGAAGGATAATGCTTGCTTCATCGCAGCATCTCTCTGTAGAGCTGGGGGGCACTGTGTGGCGGGGTGCAAGGTGAGGGCGCTGTGCGGCTGCGTGCAGGGTGAGTGCGCTGTGCGGCTGCGTGCAGGGTGAGGGCACTGTGCGGCTGCGTGCAGGGTGGGGGCGCTGTGCGGCTGCGTGCAGGGTGAGGGCGCTGTGCGGCTGCCTGTTGGGTGAGGGCGCTGTGTGGCGGGGCGCAGGGTGGGACGCTGTGTGACTGCACCCGTCCAAGGGAAGAATCATTTGCTGTTCCAGTGGATGAATGAGCGATCCTGGTTGTCAGGTCATGGTCACATGATCAGTACTTCCAGAATTACAGCCTTCATTCATTCAGAATTGTTGTCACAGCAAATGGAGGATAATGCTTGCTTCATTGCAGCATCTCTCTGTAGAGCTGGGGGGCACTGTGTGGCTGCGTGCAGGGTGAATGCGCTGTGCGGCTGCCTGTTGGGTGAGGGCGCTGTGTGGCGGGGCGCAGGGTGGGACGCTGTGTGACTGCACCCGTCCAAGAGAAAAATCATTTGCTGTTCCAGTGGATGAATGAGCGATCCTGGTTGTCAGGTCATGGTCACATGATCAGTACTTCCAGAATTACAGCCTTCATTCATTCAGAATTGTTGTCACAGCAAATGGAGGATAATGCTTGCTTCATTGCAGCATCTCTCTGTAGAGCTGGGGGGCGCTGTGTGGCTGCGTGCAGGGTGAATGCGCTGTGTGGCGGGGCGCAGGGTGGGACGCTGTGTGACTGCACCCGTCTAAGGGAAGAATCATTTGCTGTTCCAGTGGATGAATGAGCGATCCTGGTTGTCAGGTCATGGTCACATGATCAGTACTTCCAGAATTACAGCCTTTTTTTTCATTCAGAATTGTTGTCACAGCAAATGGAGGATAATGCTTGCTTCATTGCAGCATCTCTCTGTAGAGCTGGGGGGCGCTGTGTGGCTGCGTGCAGGGTGAATGCGCTGTGCGGCTGCCTGTTGGGTGAGGGCGCTGTGTGGCGGGGCGCAGGGTGGGACGCTGTGTGACTGCACCCGTCCAAGAGAAGAATCATTTGCTGTTCCAGTGGATGAATGAGCGATCCTGGTTGTCAGGTCATGGTCACATGATCAGTACTTCCAGAATTACAGCCTTCATTCATTCAGAATTGTTGTCACAGCAAATGGAGGATAATGCTTGCTTTATTGCAGCATCTCTCTGTAGAGCTGGGGGGCACTGTGTGGCTGCGTGCAGGGTGAATGCGCTGTGCGGCTGTCTGTTGGGTGAGGGCGCTGTGTGGCGGGGCGCAGGGTGGGACGCTGTGTGACTGCACCCGTCCAAGGGAAGAATCATTTGCTGTTCCAGTGGATGAATGAGCGATCCTGGTTGTCAGGTCATGGTCACATGATCAGTACTTCCAGAATTACAGCCTTCATTCATTCAGAATTGTTGTCACAGCAAATGGAGGATAATGCTTGCTTCATTGCAGCATCTCTCTGTAGAGCTGGGGGGCGCTGTGTGGCTGCGTGCAGGGTGAATGCGCTGTGCGGCTGCCTGTTGGGTGAGGGCGCTGTGTGGCGGGGCGCAGGGTGGGACGCTGTGTGACTGCACCCGTCCAAGAGAAGAATCATTTGCTGTTCCAGTGGATGAATGAGCGATCCTGGTTGTCAGGTCATGGTCACATGATCAGTACTTCCAGAATTACAGCCTTCATTCATTCAGAATTGTTGTCACAGCAAATGGAGGATAATGCTTGCTTTATTGCAGCATCTCTCTGTAGAGCTGGGGGGCACTGTGTGGCTGCGTGCAGGGTGAATGCGCTGTGCGGCTGTCTGTTGGGTGAGGGCGCTGTGTGGCGGGGCGCAGGGTGGGACGCTGTGTGACTGCACCCGTCCAAGGGAAGAATCATTTGCTGTTCCAGTGGATGAATGAGCGATCCTGGTTGTCAGGTCATGGTCACATGATCAGTACTTCCAGAATTACAGCCTTCATTCATTCAGAATTGTTGTCACAGCAAATGGAGGATAATGCTTGCTTCATTGCAGCATCTCTCCTCAGAGCCGGGGGGCGCTGTGTGGCTGTGTGCAGGGTGAATGCGCTGTGCGGCTGCCTGTTGGGTGAGGGCGCCGTGTGGGGGGGCGCAGTGTGGGACGCTGTGTGACTGCACCCGTCCAAGGGAAGAATCATTTGCTGTTCCAGTGGATGAATGAGCGATCCTGGTTGTCAGGTCATGGTCACATGATCAGTACTTCCAGAATTACAGCCTTCATTCATTCAGAATTGTTGTCACAGCAAATGGAGGATAATGCTTGCTTCATTGCAGCATCTCTCTGTAGAGCTGGGGGGCGCTGTGTGGCTGCGTGCAGGGTGAATGCGCTGTGCGGCTGCCTGTTGGGTGAGGGCGCTGTGTGGCGGGGCGCAGGGTGGGACGCTGTGTGACTGCACCCGTCCAAGAGAAGAATCATTTGCTGTTCCAGTGGATGAATGAGCGATCCTGGTTGTCAGGTCATGGTCACATGATCAGTACTTCCAGAATTACAGCCTTCATTCATTCAGAATTGTTGTCACAGCAAATGGAGGATAATGCTTGCTTTATTGCAGCATCTCTCTGTAGAGCTGGGGGGCACTGTGTGGCTGCGTGCAGGGTGAATGCGCTGTGCGGCTGTCTGTTGGGTGAGGGCGCTGTGTGGCGGGGCGCAGGGTGGGACGCTGTGTGACTGCACCCGTCCAAGGGAAGAATCATTTGCTGTTCCAGTGGATGAATGAGCGATCCTGGTTGTCAGGTCATGGTCACATGATCAGTACTTCCAGAATTACAGCCTTCATTCATTCAGAATTGTTGTCACAGCAAATGGAGGATAATGCTTGCTTCATTGCAGCATCTCTCCTTAGAGCCGGGGGGCGCTGTGTGGCTGTGTGCAGGGTGAATGCGCTGTGCGGCTGCCTGTTGGGTGAGGGCGCCGTGTGGGGGGGCGCAGTGTGGGACGCTGTGTGACTGCACCCGTCCAAGGGAAGAATCATTTGCTGTTCCAGTGGATGAATGAGCGATCCTGGTTGTCAGGTCATGGTCACATGATCAGTACTTCCAGAATTACAGCCTTCATTCATTCAGAATTGTTGTCACAGCAAATGGAGGATAATGCTTGCTTCATTGCAGCATCTCTCTGTAGAGCTAGGGGGCGCTGTGTGGCTGCGTGCAGGGTGAATGCGCTGTGCGGCTGCCTGTTGGGTGAGGGCGCTGTGTGGCGGGGCGCAGGGTGGGACGCTGTGTGACTGCACCCGTCCAAGGGAAGAATCATTTGCTGTTCCAGTGGATGAATGAGCGATCCTGGTTGTCAGGTCATGGTCACATGATCAGTACTTCCAGAATTACAGCCTTCATTCATTCAGAATTGTTGTCACAGCAAATGGAGGATAATGCTTGCTTCATTGCAGCATCTCTCTGTAGAGCTAGGGGGCGCTGTGTGGCTGCGTGCAGGGTGAATGCGCTGTGCGACTGCCTGTTGGGTGAGTGCGCTGTGTGGCGGGGCGCAGGGTGGGACGCTGTGTGACTGCACCCATCCAAGGGAAGAATCATTTGCTGTTCCAGTGGATGAATGAGCGATCCTGGTTGTCAGGTCATGGTCACATGATCAGTACTTCCAGAATTACAGCCTTCATTCATTCAGAATTGTTGTCACAGCAAATGGAGGATAATGCTTGCTTCATTGCAGCATCTCTCTGTAGAGCTGGGGGGCGCTGTGTGGCTGCGTGCAGGGTGAATGCGCTGTGCGGCTGCCTGTTGGGTGAGGGCGCTGTGTGGCGGGGCGCAGGGTGGGACGCTGTGTGACTGCACCCGTCCAAGAGAAGAATCATTTGCTGTTCCAGTGGATGAATGAGCGATCCTGGTTGTCAGGTCATGGTCACATGATCAGTACTTCCAGAATTACAGCCTTCATTCATTCAGAATTGTTGTCACAGCAAATGGAGGATAATGCTTGCTTTATTGCAGCATCTCTCTGTAGAGCTGGGGGGCACTGTGTGGCTGCGTGCAGGGTGAATGCGCTGTGCGGCTGTCTGTTGGGTGAGGGCGCTGTGTGGCGGGGCGCAGGGTGGGACGCTGTGTGACTGCACCCGTCCAAGGGAAGAATCATTTGCTGTTCCAGTGGATGAATGAGCGATCCTGGTTGTCAGGTCATGGTCACATGATCAGTACTTCCAGAATTACAGCCTTCATTCATTCAGAATTGTTGTCACAGCAAATGGAGGATAATGCTTGCTTCATTGCAGCATCTCTCCTTAGAGCCGGGGGGCGCTGTGTGGCTGTGTGCAGGGTGAATGCGCTGTGCGGCTGCCTGTTGGGTGAGGGCGCCGTGTGGGGGGGCGCAGTGTGGGACGCTGTGTGACTGCACCCGTCCAAGGGAAGAATCATTTGCTGTTCCAGTGGATGAATGAGCGATCCTGGTTGTCAGGTCATGGTCACATGATCAGTACTTCCAGAATTACAGCCTTCATTCATTCAGAATTGTTGTCACAGCAAATGGAGGATAATGCTTGCTTCATTGCAGCATCTCTCTGTAGAGCTGGGGGGCGCTGTGTGGCTGCGTGCAGGGTGAATGCGCTGTGCGGCTGCCTGTTGGGTGAGGGCGCTGTGTGGCGGGGCACAGGGTGGGACGCTGTGTGACTGCACCCGTCCAAGGGAAGAATCATTTGCTGTTCCAGTGGATGAATGAGCGATCCTGGTTGTCAGGTCATGGTCACATGATCAGTACTTCCAGAATTACAGCCTTCATTCATTCAGAATTGTTGTCACAGCAAATGGAGGATAATGCTTGCTTCATTGCAGCATCTCTCTGTAGAGCTAGGGGGCGCTGTGTGGCTGCGTGCAGGGTGAATGCGCTGTGCGACTGCCTGTTGGGTGAGTGCGCTGTGTGGCGGGGCGCAGGGTGGGACGCTGTGTGACTGCACCCATCCAAGGGAAGAATCATTTGCTGTTCCAGTGGATGAATGAGCGATCCTGGTTGTCAGGTCATGGTCACATGATCAGTACTTCCAGAATTACAGCCTTCATTCATTCAGAATTGTTGTCACAGCAAATGGAGGATAATGCTTGCTTCATTGCAGCATCTCTCTGTAGAGCTGGGGGGCGCTGTGTGGCTGCGTGCAGGGTGAATGCGCTGTGCGGCTGCCTGTTGGGTGAGGGCGCTGTGTGGCGGGGCGCAGGGTGGGACGCTGTGTGACTGCACCCGTCCAAGAGAACAATCATTTGCTGTTCCAGTGGATGAATGAGCGATCCTGGTTGTCAGGTCATGGTCACATGATCAGTACTTCCAGAATTACAGCCTTCATTCATTCAGAATTGTTGTCACAGCAAATGGAGGATAATGCTTGCTTTATTGCAGCATCTCTCTGTAGAGCTGGGGGGCACTGTGTGGCTGCGTGCAGGGTGAATGCGCTGTGCGGCTGTCTGTTGGGTGAGGGCGCTGTGTGGCGGGGCGCAGGGTGGGACGCTGTGTGACTGCACCCGTCCAAGGGAAGAATCATTTGCTGTTCCAGTGGATGAATGAGCGATCCTGGTTGTCAGGTCATGGTCACATGATCAGTACTTCCAGAATTACAGCCTTCATTCATTCAGAATTGTTGTCACAGCAAATGGAGGATAATGCTTGCTTCATTGCAGCATCTCTCCTTAGAGCCGGGGGGCGCTGTGTGGCTGTGTGCAGGGTGAATGCGCTGTGCGGCTGCCTGTTGGGTGAGGGCGCCGTGTGGGGGGGCGCAGTGTGGGACGCTGTGTGACTGCACCCGTCCAAGGGAAGAATCATTTGCTGTTCCAGTGGATGAATGAGCGATCCTGGTTGTCAGGTCATGGTCACATGATCAGTACTTCCAGAATTACAGCCTTCATTCATTCAGAATTGTTGTCACAGCAAATGGAGGATAATGCTTGCTTCATTGCAGCATCTCTCTGTAGAGCTGGGGGGCGCTGTGTGGCTGCGTGCAGGGTGAATGCGCTGTGCGGCTGCCTGTTGGGTCAGGGCGCTGTGTGGCGGGGCGCAGGGTGGGACGCTGTGTGACTGCACCCGTCCAAGGGAAGAATCATTTGCTGTTCCAGTGGATGAATGAGCGATCCTGGTTGTCAGGTCATGGTCACATGATCAGTACTTCCAGAATTACAGCCTTCATTCATTCAGAATTGTTGTCACAGCAGATGGAGGATAATGCTTGCTTCATTGCAGCATCTCTCTGTAGAGCTGGGGGGCGCTGTGTGGCTGCATGCAGGGTGAATGCGCTGTGTGGCGGGGCGCAGGGTGGGACGCTGTGTGACTGCACCCGTCCAAGGGAAGAATCATTTGCTGTTCCAGTGGATGAATGAGCGATCCTGGTTGTCAGGTCATGGTCACATGATCAGTACTTCCAGAATTACAGCCTTCATTCATTCAGAATTGTTGTCACAGCAAATGGAGGATAATGCTTGCTTTATTGCAGCATCTCTCTGTAGAGCTGGGGGGCGCTGTGTGGCTGCGTGCAGGGTGAATGCGCTGTGCGACTGCCTGTTGGGTGAGGGCGCTGTGTGGCGGGGCGCAGGGTGGGACGCTGTGTGACTGCACCCGTCCAAGGGAAGAATCATTTGCTGTTCCAGTGGATGAATGAGCGATCCTGGTTGTCTGGTCATGGTCACATGATCAGTACTTCCAGAATTACAGCCTTCATTCATTCAGAATTGTTGTCACAGCAAATGGAGGATAATGCTTGCTTCATTGCAGCATCTCTCTGTAGAGCTGGGGGGCGCTGTGTGGCTGCGTGCAGGGTGAATGCGCTGTGCGGCTGCCTGTTGGGTCAGGGCGCTGTGTGGCGGGGCGCAGGGTGGGACGCTGTGTGACTGCACCCGTCCAAGGGAAGAATCATTTGCTGTTCCAGTGGATGAATGAGCGATCCTGGTTGTCAGGTCATGGTCACATGATCAGTACTTCCAGAATTACAGCCTTCATTCATTCAGAATTGTTGTCACAGCAAATGGAGGATAATGCTTGCTTCATTGCAGCATCTCTCTGTAGAGCTGGGGGGCGCTGTGTGGCTGCATGCAGGGTGAATGCGCTGTGTGGCGGGGCGCAGGGTGGGACGCTGTGTGACTGCACCCGTCCAAGGGAAGAATCATTTGCTGTTCCAGTGGATGAATGAGCGATCCTGGTTGTCAGGTCATGGTCACATGATCAGTACTTCCAGAATTACAGCCTTCATTCATTCAGAATTGTTGTCACAGCAAATGGAGGATAATGCTTGCTTTATTGCAGCATCTCTCTGTAGAGCTGGGGGGGCGCTGTGTGGCCGCGTACGGGGTGAGTGCGCTGTGCGGCTGCGTGCGGGGTGAGTGCGCTGTGTGGCGGGGCGCAGGGTGGGACGCTGTGTGACTGCACCCGTCCAAGGGAAGAATCATTTGCTGTTCCAGTGGATGAATGAGCGATCCTGGTTGTCTGGTCATGGTCACATGATCAGTACTTCCAGAATTACAGCCTTCATTCATTCAGAATTGTTGTCACAGCAAATGGAGGATAATGCTTGCTTCATTGCAGCATCTCTCTGTAGAGCTGGGGGGCGCTGTGTGGCTGCGTGCAGGGTGAATGCGCTGTGCGGCTGCCTGTTGGGTCAGGGCGCTGTGTGGCGGGGCGCAGGGTGGGACGCTGTGTGACTGCACCCGTCCAAGGGAAGAATCATTTGCTGTTCCAGTGGATGAATGAGCGATCCTGGTTGTCAGGTCATGGTCACATGATCAGTACTTCCAGAATTACAGCCTTCATTCATTCAGAATTGTTGTCACAGCAAATGGAGGATAATGCTTGCTTCATTGCAGCATCTCTCTGTAGAGCTGGGGGGCGCTGTGTGGCTGCATGCAGGGTGAATGCGCTGTGTGGCGGGGCGCAGGGTGGGACGCTGTGTGACTGCACCCGTCCAAGGGAAGAATCATTTGCTGTTCCAGTGGATGAATGAGCGATCCTGGTTGTCAGGTCATGGTCACATGATCAGTACTTCCAGAATTACAGCCTTCATTCATTCAGAATTGTTGTCACAGCAAATGGAGGATAATGCTTGCTTTATTGCAGCATCTCTCTGTAGAGCTGGGGGGGCGCTGTGTGGCCGCGTACGGGGTGAGTGCGCTGTGCGGCTGCGTGCGGGGTGAGTGCGCTGTGCCGCTGCGTGCGGGGTGAGGGCGATGTGCGGGGTGAGGGCGCTGTGCGGCTGCGTGCGGGGTGAGGGCGCTGTGCGGCTGCGTGCGGGGTGAGGGCGCTGTGCGGCTCCCTGCGGGGTGAGGGCGCTGTGCGGCTCCCTGCGGGGTGAGGGCGCTGTGCGGCTCCCTGCGGGGTGAGGGCGCTGTGCGGCTGCCTGCGGGGTGAGGGCGCTGTGCGGCTGCCTGCGGGGTGAGGGCGCTGTGCGGCTGCCTGCGGGGTGAGGGCGCTGTGCGGCTGCCTGCGGGGTGAGGGCGCTGTGCGGCTGCCTGCGGGGTGAGGGCGCTGTGCGGCTGCCTGCGGGGTGAGGGCGCTGTGAGGCTGCCTGCGGGGTGAAGGCGCTGTGAGGCTGCCTGCAGGGTGAGGGCGCTGTGAGGCTGCCTGCAGGGTGAGGGCGCTGTGAGGCTGCCAGCAGGGTGAGGGCGCTGTGAGGCTGCCTGCAGGGTGAGGGCGCTGTGTGGTGGCGCGCAGGCTGGGCATGGGCTGGGCTACTCACAGATCGTCCATGCTTGGCGGGTTGGTAGCGTGTGGTGTTGGGTAGTTCCTCAGTATCTTCCTTAATCTTTCACTGGATGCCATGAACCGTCCGTCCGTCTAGGTTGGCCCGTTCCTCACGCACATTGCCTGGTAGCCAGCAGCTCTGCGACTTCCGGAAAGTGATGGTGTTACCTGCGCTGCATCCTCTCTCTTCGTCCTCGCCTCGTGATCAGAGCTCCAGGCTTTGCACGCTGCAGGGTTAGCTTGGAATGCGATGATGTCAGAATGTTTAGAATTCTCTCATCCTATGATGTCACAATAAGTGCTCCACAGGCCGCCATCTTGTTATATCGCAAATGATGATGAAAGCGGTCGCATCACTACATGCAAAGTGGATGGGACCATAAAGGTCGCATATAAATTATGCACAACATTAACCCCTTAATGCTCCATGATGTACTGTTAAGACATGGAGTTTTGGGCTTTGTATGGAATGGGTTCTGGGCCGATCCTACTCTATACAATGCTGTCTGGTATAGCTGACACCCGCCTGCAACATATTAACCCTTTAAATGCTCCGATCGAAGTTTGGAGGTCCCTAACGGTTACAATGGCAGCTGGGGGCCTTCTGCACACTCTCAGGGCTTCCATTGCAGATTGCCTATGAAGCCATGCCTGTGATCTGTTCTCTGCCTGATCTTAAAAGGGGTTGTCCCAAGTTTGCATTCATTATAATGTTGCTTCCATCAAAAAGGCTCTTAGAGAATCATTATATTGTGCATGAGACCTAAGGTGAAATGCAAGTGCCTGTAGCGCCAAATGGTGAGGGATAGAGGAATACAATGCTTTGACATCGCAAGTTACCCAGGTTTTATCTGCCCCCCATTTGTGTCCTGCTAATATTTGAATGACACTATTGTTATTAGGAATATATCCGGGGATTTGAACTACCACAGCAATTGGGTACATAGAAAATTACAGCCTGAGTCTCTCACATAGGGATCCTCGTCCCGAAACTATTGGGCGCATGGGAGGTGGAAATACATTTTTGTGAGACTTGGGAATCCCATAAAAATTTGCAAGAATAGGATTTTTGGGAACTAGATAAGCCATTTCTTTGTCACTTAATACCCCCATTGAGCCCCCTCTGGTAATCAAATCAGACAATGAATGGGTGAATGTTACGGTGGGATCAATCTCTAATTTTCTATAAGTTTTATCATCATTGAGTATTTTTTCAACACATAAACTGTATAATGCATTATCCATTATGGCAATGGTGCCCCCTTTGTCCGATTGCTGAATTATTAAATCAGTATCGTTAATGAGATTCTGTAAGTCACGTCTCTGGGACACTGAGATGTTAACATTTTAATATTTGGATGCATCTTTCTTTTGACTGGATCTATATAGGTCATTAAGATCTCTTTCCATACTGTTTTGAAAATCATCCAGCCATCTAGTTCTGAGATGTTTGGGGTAAAAAGAGGGATTGGGAATCCTCATATCTGATGGCATTGGAATTGAATCTGGTGCCATATCAGTGTCCATCTGTTCTTTTTCTAGTTGTTCTAAGTCCCAGAGAAAGGCAATGTCCCTTGTTGTTAGGTCTCCATGTTTGTCGTCTTGTTTTGCAGACTCCTAAGAAGCTGTTCTGTTTGCCCCATTGATTCTGGTTTGTTCGCAGAAATACTTCTTTACAATGAGGTCCCGAACAAATTTGTTTAGGTCCAGCATAGTATTGAAAGGGTCAAACGTGCAGTCAGGTACAAAATTCCTACCCTTATTGATAATTTCCAATTGCTGGTTAGAGAGAATACGGGGTGTGAAAAAAATTATATTGTCCGCTAATTCCGAATGGTTAGTCTGCGGCTGGGGTATCTCCTTCTTGGCATATGGCCCCCTCTCGGTGCCTCGTTTTTTGACAGTCTCCCCATAGTCTGCATTCTTTGTGTTGGTTCTTCAAATACCTGAGGGTCACCACTGGAGACATCTGATGATACATGGGATGTGTCCCCTTCCCACTCTGAGGAGGAGAATGTGACACTATTCAAATTGCCTGTATGACTTCTCATTGATTGTTTCTTGAGAATTGATTTGGGTTTTTGAATCCTTTTGGAACTCCAGTTGCAAACTTTGTCATCTTGGTAATCGCGTCTGTCTCTTTCCAGTTTGGTTTTTTTTATGTGAATTATCTTTTCTTCCATTTTATGTAGTTCCATATCCTCTTTTTGTATTAGATTATCCCATTCTGTGGAATTCTAAGTTGCTCTCAATTTATGTTCAATGTCTTGTATGTCTTTCTGCAATTTATTTAATTTTAATTGCTCATTATCAACTATCAATCTCATCAGAGCAATCGGAGAGGATATCATTCCAACTGGACAGAAAATCATCATCATAAATTGTTGTTGGTATTTTTTCAAACGCAATCCTCTTGGGATCATTGTAAGATCCAAATATTTATTCAGGGAGTGTTGGTCCCACCAAGTCTGTAATTCTGATTTCTTATATTTGGTTAATGATTGGATTAACCCCTTTGTGTCAGGATGCATACTTTGTATATTGTCCTGAAACAGACTGGATAATTTTTGCATCCTGGCCCGGACAACTGTTTCTTGTTCAGCCATCATACTTTGTTGAAAACACCAATAAAAATTAACATAGGTACATTAGAGTCCCATAAAACGTACTAATAATAGATGGTATACCTTAGTGGCTAAATTTTCATTTACAAATAGTGTGAGGATCGTGAGCAAATGTCCAAAAATAATGGAGATACTGCACTTATAAATATGGGTAGAATTTACCTCAATCCTTGTATACTTGCATTTGGTGCTGTGCATAGTCTCCTCAGAACAAGTTATTCATAGCAACAGCGGCCGGGTAATTCCAAAGAAAAAGACACTTGAAAATAGTGTGCTGTGCTGTCAGCTTGCTCACTTCATATGTCTCACGATCCACTGCTTGCTCAAGCGGTTTCACCTGCCCCCGGTCCTGGGCTTATACAGCAGAAAATTCCATGCAGGAAAAAGTGTCATCCACGCTTGCTTGCAGAATAAAATGTATAATCTTCCTTTATTTAGACATATTTTAAATTTGCCAGGTATACACATCTCTGGACCAGACGCGTATGGGGATGGGATGAGGTGAGAGGACATTATATGGGGGATGTGATGAGGAGCAGCAGACAGTACATGGGGGATGTGATGAGTCTTAAAGAGGATCTGCAGCACCTGAAGTAAGGAATGTCTTCTCATTCACTGCCTGACTGACATGAGGCTCTTCTTAAGGAGAGTATATAGTAGATAGGTTGTTGAATCGTATATATTGTATATCATACATGTGACTATATATATATGTGTGATCAAGGAGATGTACTGTCAGATGATGGGTTCTTCTTCCCCCTTTCGTTTACTTCCTTTCCTTAATTAATTCTGAATACTTGTAAATTTCAGCTTTTTCTTCCCCAACGGAGGACACGGCCCAGGTACGATCCTGTCCTATAACAGAGCTAACAGTGCGGTTGCTATACTTTGCATCAGCAGGAACCCCTAAACATTCAATCATCCATGGCTAATCTGAGATCAGAGGTGGGCAAGAAATATAATGTCACTCGCAGTCACCAATAACATGGTGGATCAGTGATTTGCAGCCGACGGCTCTCCAGCTGTTCTGTGACCGCAGTGTGATGGGAGTTACATATCACAGACCACTTTATGTAGTAGTACAAGTATTTTGTTAGTGTTTTATATAATTGAAGCTTAATTTATATAAAACCCTAACAATATACTTGCACTACTACAACCGATCAGCTGTTCAGCGGTCGGTGCACACCTGCACTTATATAACTTCTGCAGGAAGCACGCAGCTCTGTTCCCGCACTGGTGAGGCTTGGTATTACAGGCCATTCACTTCAATGGGAAGTTACCCTGCAATATGAAACCGGACCACTGCTGTGGGAACAGAGCTGTCTGCTTCTTGTAGAGATTAGCTAGTGTGCAAGTGCAGCGGCCCAGCGAACAGCAGAGTGTTGGGGGTCCTGGAAAGCAGACCCCACTGATCTCCTATTGATCATCTATTCTAAGGACAGGTCATCAATGGTTTATAACTGGACAACCCCTTTGTCTTCTCTTATTTCTCTCCAGATTGAGGCCAATAAAGAGCAGATTTCATAAAGAAGAAGCTGAATGAAGAGAAGAAAGAAGCTAAAGAAAACAACCCGGAGAAGCTGGTGTAGTATGTAGGATGCCCTAAATGTCATCTTAATAGGACTAGCATTGTGGTGTGCACCATGTAAATGAGCGTGCAGCTATTGCTGGGGGACTTTTTCCTTCCAGATCCCCCTGTGTATTAATCCTTCGGATTCCATATATCAGCTACCACTATGGTCAGTTCATATGAGGTGTAATGACGATGTGATGCTGGCAGGAAAATTCATCAAAACTGGTGCAGGTGAAAAATGGTCAGTGGAAATCTATTTGCTTTGGGTAACTGTGCCAGTTTTCCTTGCACAAAGTTCATTGAAATTCTCCCTTTGCGAGTAGACTACTGTAGGTGAAGTGATATTCTGAGATGTTCCCCATAACTTCTGACAGCACCTAATAATATAACAGGAGGGTCTACTGAATGAGCAGCTGTATAGGAGGTAATTTACTTAGACAGCCTATTCGCTCCATACCGCCGCTGCTTAAGACTTAAAGGGATTGTACCAAGATATAACGTTATCCCCTATCCCCCACTGATCACAAGAACGGGGGTCCTGATGGTCTCCCCACATGAATGGAGCAGAGATAACGCATGCCTACTGCCACTCAAATCAATTAAATGACAGCACTGGAGATTGCTGGGAGTTTGTACAATTTCAGCATTGTGATTGAATGAATAGAGCGATGGTCACATGCGCATTCTCCTCTCCATTTATCTAGGCACTTTCAGGAACTCTTTTCTCGGGATTGGTGGGAGTCCCAGCGTTTGGATCACCACTGATCATAAGGTTATTCCCTATCTGGTGGATACGGGATAATTTTAGTTCTTGGTACAATTCCTTTAAACAAAGGTTTTAAACTCCTCCTTTCTGCTGGAATCAACTCCTGGGTTTGGCTCAAAGAACTGCAGTGGAGTTATTCCAAAAAGCGCTGTGTGGGAAACCACCTTTAGCGTAAGGCCAGACGTAGAATACGCATCTACCGCCGCAGAATTGTGTGCGGTAAATCTGCGATGTGTCACAGTACAAGCAATGCAGATGCGACTTCACGTAACCTTCGCACCACTTGGGGCAGATTTTGCCACTGCAAAAAATTAGTGTCAGATCTGTAACGTACGGCTTTACCGTAACAGTCACTTGGGGAACTCTTTCTATGGATGTGGTATATGATGTCTTCCTTTTGTCTTAGACTTGTGGAAAGCAAGAAGAAAACTGTCATAAGAACAGAAGAACGGCTACTGAACTTGGAGGTGCAGGAGACTGACTGAGAAGACAAGAAACAGATGGCCTTGAGTTCCTTCAAGCTGAACTATCTGGATTCCCGGATTTCGGTGGCTGGTGAGTTCTTTAATTTCTTGTGGAAAGTTTGCATATTCTTCATGTCTGCAAATCAATTATGTGCATTGCATGTCTTTATAACAAAGTCTATCGCTGGTCTCACACCTTAGATAGCAGTCGGCCAAATGGTTATTTGGGTGACAGCTATTCCTTTTGACACAGTTGGAACATCCCTGTACACATGAAATGGTAGTCTGGTCCTACCAAAATCAGTGTGTTCAGCTGCTGTTGATCTAATGTGTATGGGCGCATTTTAAAGGGAACCTGTCACCACCTGAGAGCACCATAAACTAAGCTCTACTGCTCATAGGGCAGGTTCTGAGGGGCCCAGGAATTTTATTATGATTACCCGTCTCTCTGTTCCCGCGCGGTCACCCACGGAGGTTGGCACAGCCTGCAGACATGAGTCCACTTGCGCATGCTTCCACATGTGATGGCGTGGGAATGAGCCGGGTGAGCTTAAAAACTACATCCCCGGACTCCTTGGAACCTGCCCTAAATGGAAAACTTACTTAGATGGGAGCTCTCATGTCCTTGAGACCTCCCCAAATGGATTTCAGGCCGGGTAAGTTTATCCAAAACAGTTTGTAAGGAGAATTTATGTGTTTATCAAAGAGAAGATGATCCCAGATCTCGTGCAGAAGTCTGAGCCCAGGAGAAATTCAAATCAAACCAGCTTTTGTGGTATCAAGTGATTTTCTGCTTTATTCTGAGGTGGACAAAGCATATATACCCTAAATGACATCATAGCAAAAAGTATATACCTTCAAGATGAATGAGATTTATAATAGGCTAAAACAAAAAATGATTAACATAAGTTACACCTTCTAGGGTGTATCTATTACATACAATGAGACCATTATGAATTCAGGAGAAAGGAATGCATGTAATGCTTTACAGACCTACCCCCTGTAATCTATAGTTTCCTGTCTATAGATATGCATACATGGGGGGTCTAGTAGACTCTCATCTTTCCTGAGAAGACATGGAGGCCTAAAGAAGGGTTATATTTAACCCTTTCACTACTCATACTAGTATCATGCTCTACAATGCAATATAGAATAATTAACTGATACATTGATCTACAATTTTCTTAACATTCCCCACTTTAGATCAATACATCAACCCATTATAATAGTAAATACACATATATAATGACTCTACCACAGACCCCCTGGCTGAGGCCCGAAGCTTTATTACCAGGACGCCTGGGTTTACACTTCAAGACTAAGTATATAATTATTTCATATAAAAGCATTACATTGATATATATATATATATATATATATATATATAAAGTCATTCCACCAATTGTACCCACAATTAGGCCCGCCCCCAAGAGAAGCTTGGCCTTGATTTATTATGAGATTGATGCTCCTTTCTTCATATATAAATGATTGTCCATCATGATATAAAATCTTACTTATCGAAGTGTCCATCAGTTATTTAGAGCAATCCTCCGGTACAATCAGGACACACTGGAATCAAAATGTCACACTTCAAAATCATCAAAGTAAAATGGCGCTTCCTTCATACTACTTTTACCCATCACTTGTCAGACAGAGGTGGTCACCTGACCCAGTAAGCCATCTTGTTCTTCGTCATCTTGTATATTTTGGAACATAGTTTTGGTGATGGAAGTGTTAATAAGGTTTTGTAATAGTCCTCGAATACATGGAATACAGCAGCAACCGCAGAGTATTAGAATGGAGGCAAATACTGACATAGAGACTAATGTGGAGTATATGACTTGTGACCAGTGTCCGAACAAGTTTTCCAACCAGTCTGTGAATGGATCGTCTATTCCAGAGTTATCAGCTAGTTCATTTTATTATGCATTTAACCCTTCCAGTGCTCAGGTATCATCTGGTGCCGTGTTATTAGGAATGATAGTACAACAATATCCTCCAATCATTTTACAAACTCTGCTAATAACATAACAAGAGCCATTCTATTTTGCCATGCAATGAGTGTGAGGTGTGTCCTAGTTGTTCCTCTAGGCCCTTGATTGCATCTCTTGTATAATTAACAAATCTCTGTTGGTTATAGTATGTGTAATTAATCCAGTCTACATTTTTATTCACTGTTACCCACCATACGAGAAGAGACTCAAACCCCCTGCAGCCATCCGATTTCTCGTCCCATACTCGTCCGGTACCCCCCTTGGGACCCCGATGGGTCAGAGGAACCTTTGGGAGAGGTGTTCCTAGTTCTCCAGACACGGCCCTTGCTGTTGCCCTCGGAGGTCTTTAGGTACACAGGCATTATCAGTTGTACCAAGCACAATCCCGTTAGGGGCTGTACCTGGCACCTGTTCTAGGCCCGGTCACCACACAACCATCACACGTCTGCGCGTGCTCTCTATAGCTCAGGCCATATCCCAGAGACAGCGTGCCCGTTACGGTTCTCCTCTCCGCACAGCATCCCTCAGGCAGTCTCCCGTAGTCTGCCTCAGTCCCATTACCAGGTAGCGCGAAGCAAGTCTAACCCCAGGATCAGAGGCAACAGCAGGTATTTGGTCCCCGCTCACAGGTGGAAACAGCAAACTCAATGTATAACATGGATCACTTATCTGTGGGGGGTAGGTACAGTGAAGAAGCTTAATCACACATTTTACGTTCATCACAGCGTGAGGACTTGTCATTAACTTTTATCTATCGTGGGGTCAAGTCTTTCTATCTCCTATAATTATTAACATTCTCTATACACAATATTTACTGCATAACATTAAGATTTACACAACTACTACTACTCCAATCATCTGCAGTCGCTTGATCCTCCAACCTTAACAACCCCCCCTCAGGAATTTCTCTTATCAGGGAGAGGTGATGGAGTAAGATAAACAAAGCTTTAACTGTGGCTGGACTACTACAGATAACTGCAGCATTCTTGTGATATCCTCCCCTTAATAGGGACACTCAGCTCTCACATTATCAACAACTTCATTATTATTATATCTTACATGACATTATCACATTGAAAACACCATTTAACAATCAAAATCACTGCAAACCAATCACAGAACTGACATGTACACAAATAACAGCAAGAATGGACATTCCCTATTCACACAGGTTTATACTAAACTTCATTCCTGATCATCTTCATTACAGGTCTATTCATATCAAGCAAGCAGAGCATGGCTAGAGTCAGTCACACTCCCCCCCTCCCTTTTTCTCACTGAACTCTAAAGCTGAAAGGTGGGGGTGAGGGTGAAAGAAGCATTCCCATGTAACAGACGATTTAACCATTTGTGAGCTGACCCCAGCACACAGAGCAGCACTCAGGCCGTTGTCATCTTCATCTAATACTGCTGTAAACCTTCATTCCTTCACTGTCTGATCCCAGGACTGTCTGCATCATGTAATCATCCCTTCTGTCTACTATCCCTGATCCTTGTCAGTACTACCGTTACCCATAGCAACCTGTCGCCTCACTACCGTCACCCATAGCAACCTGTCCCCTCACTACCTGACACTTATCTGAAGGAGACCGTACATATTCCTCTGCTACGACTAAATATCCCACAGTATCATACTGACCCTATCTTATAGCACACACCTCAGGTAGACAACATATCATCAACACACAGAGGACAGTGATGGAGGCTTCTGACTATTCCTATGCAGTTCAGAGAAGGCACTAATCACTGGTGTTGTGTACTACAAGTGCAAGCATTGGGATGCCAGGTAGAAGGTACAGCTATGGGATGTAAGGAGCCAAGATGGCGTCTGGGCGGCGGCCGAAGGTATTACAGCAGGTACTAAAATGGCCGCAGGCCATGACTAGCACTAAGATGGCCGCCAGGGACGTGGCCTGACTAGGAGTACTATCAAGCCAGGCAAGCATCTAGCCACACCTTACCCCTTTGTGTGCAATGCCAACAAGTCCCTCATCTGACACACATCTATAATAATCTTTGTGTATAGCGCCAACATATCCCGCAGCGCTTACATAGACGGGGGATACAGAAAGACAGAAGTACAAACATTACAGAACCGCGGTTACATAGTAATCAGCTGATGGAGACAATAGGGGTGAGGGTCCTGCTCCAACGAGCTTACATACTACAGGTAATGGGGTGATACAGAGGGTAAAGGGGCTGGAGATGTGCACGGTATGGCGGGGTGGAGATGTGCACAGTATGGCGGGGTGGAGATGTGCACGGTATGGCGGGGTGGAGATGTGCACGGTATGGCGGGGTGGAGATGTGCACGGTATGGCGAAGTGAAGAGTGAGGGATGCTATACACATAGACAAATGGTCAGACATTTAGCCGTGTGACGGCAGAAACTGTGTGACTGCATGAGCGGTTTATGATGGCTAGCAGGGATTGCAGTCAATAAGTCAGGGAGCAGATCTACCAGTATGGCGCTCGTCACTCCTTCTATAGAAGTTACACCCAGAGCTCTCCCAGCATCCCCCATGTGTAGGACGGCGCCCCCTCCTGGTCTTATACTCCCTTCTGCATTGTTTAGCACAAATAATACAAGACAAAAAAATTTTTTTAGAGTAGTTTGTAAACCCCTAGGCTGTGAACACTGTCCATATGAGTGCTACCATCCCTCCTGTTGAGACATGACACAGCCCATGGCTCAAAACTGCTGCACATCTGAAGAACAATTTAGGTAAGATAGCTTTTTTTTTTTTTTTTTTTTTTAACGGAGATGTACAGTCCATCTACAAAGAGTGTATTCAGCATCTACAAGAGATACCTCCTGCAGATCTGGTCTGAGTAACACCTTATGTGCCATCTCTCCTAGACAGTTGTATGGAGGACCGTCTGAAGAAATAGGCAGTAAGGTAGATGGATGAAGCGTAGCACATCCCAAGGTTGTCAGGTGTGGCTGTGAGCAGTAGTGTCCTGCAGGGGGATGTTTAGAAGGACTAAGATACGAGTATAACTAATTGCATGCGGTACTCAGTGTGTGGGGGGACAGCACTATAGTGGCAGAAGATTTGATTGCTTCAGCTGCTGCTACTACTGCTTGTATACAGGGGGGGAGCGCACGGGCCACTGGATCTAATCTGCAAGAGTAGTATGCCAGCGGTCTGTGTTTCCCACCGTGTTCTTGAGTTAACACAGAGGTCATATATCCTTCCCCTGAGTCAACAGTTTGCACAAAGGGCTTGCTGTAATTTGGGAGGCCCAAGACAGATGTGCCCACCAGAGTCTGTTTTAATGTAACAAAGGCTTCTTCAGAGGATCCATCCCACTGGATTTTATCAGCTGCAGCCAGAGGTTCATCACAGATGAGTCTGGTAAGAACCGCTGTCAGAGATGCAGAATTTGGGATCCAGGAGCTGCAGAAGTTTGTCTGTTACGATCGTGTGGGCAGGCAAAGCACGGAACCCACATGATCATGACCAAAGGGGATGCACACAGGTATCACCAGGGTCACACGGAACTCACACCGGTTTCAGGCAACTGACCCTGTGCTACAAGGGAGGATGACAGTGGCCCTACCTAAGCGGGGACATTGCCCTAATAAGGGCAGCCCAGCGGTCTTCGGATCTGGGCCCTAGCTGATCCTAGGAGCCACACACCAGAACAGGATGCATTCACATGCCACATGACAGACCCAGAATACACTGCATACAACATGCAACCACTAGTAACAGATTGGAAGCTGAATATAAATACCAGGTATTAGTTGACATGTTGTACAAGATGTTGAAAGCTAGCAGGCCACTTCACAGCTCCTGGTTATACTGCTAGTCCCTACACTAACCAGGAGTCCAGCAGAACCGGACAGAGTTCACGCCGCACGCTGCAACAGGACAGGACACAGATAGCAGGTCACACAGCAAACTAACACAAAACTGACAGAATTTAAACGTACAAACGGACATGAACCAGATCACACTGCAACCCTCACCAGACAAGCATTCATGACTGCTCCCTGAGGGGCCATACAGACTGACCAGGGGATTGGCTAGCAGACAGTACCACACACAGCCAGCTCAATCATTAACCCTGTGAGTGCTGTGCTGCTGGAAACACAATAGAACAACAAATCCCAGCAGCACACGTAACATTGTCATTCCCAAAGAGGACATCATTTGCTCATAGTTTTGGGACCTCCAGAATTGCTTGCCTACCTTCATCTGACAGGTTATACCCCAAATATTTAACTGTTTGCTGACAATATTGGAGTTTCTACCTGTTTACTTTATGGCCTTGCTCATAAATAAACCTCAAGAGTGCGACTCTGTCCCCCCACAATTCTCTCCGCTGTCTGCTGCTGGCTACCAACATACAGTAGTAGCTGACTACCTCTAAGAGGCTGGAACTGCGCTAAGTGTGCTGACATAGCCTGGGAGAAAATTGTTGGAGGTTCACAGCAGCCCTGAGGTACTCTGGTGAAGGTATACCTAATGTTATCATAATATCTCATCACAACACATTTACTGGACATATTCAAGACTACATAATTTGACATTTCACAGGCTTATTTGTCTCTAGGTCTGTTATAACTGGCTCAGAGAGGGATTCCCTGTGGGTCCGGCCATTAACCCCTCTTACCAGGATATGACTATTACTACATTTAACATTGGCTACATATTGGGATGTATTAATGTCCTGGTCGCTCCTGAGCCCACCAGGAAAGTAATCATCCGCCCATTCACCTGGAGATCTATCTCAGGCAGTGGAGATTGCCATGAGATCCTCCAAGTGTTGTACATCGACCCCTCCTAGTCATTTTTCCCCAAGGTGGCTGAGAACATTGTTTCTCAGGGCACTCTCAGACAAAATCACTAGACTTTCCATAATTCCAACACACATTTAAATCCCTGAGCTGCATCCCACCTCTGCTTCTTCCTCTGTCTCTACTTTCACATCCTCTTGCTATCCAATAACCTCTCTGACTTTCTTGAACCATCATATCATATTCTTCTCCCCATATAAAAAACCTCACTTTCTCACCCTTTTCTTTGTAACACTTTTCTGCATGTTTTGCATATTGCAAAACATCCTGCAATGATCCCATCCTCAGGGTAACCATGTATCTCACTATATAACCTCCTATTCCCTTCTGATTATACTATAGAAGGGATCTACCATCTCCTCCTCACACATTCGCTTCATGCAATATAAGACAACAATACAAATAGTACATTATGTTAGTAGGCGGCCGCCCTCTTTATATTCTTAATTACTCTATAACATAATATCAAAGAGAAAGTAATAGAAAGATAAGAAGTAAAGTTCCTGGACATCCCTGTGTCCCATGACGTCATCTAACCACTTTTTACGTGTCGCACGGAGTTAATTCTTTCCTGTAGCCTTCTCACAATGGCTATGGTCTCACATAGACTACTGCTATTGCCCCTTTGGCAACCCATTCGTCTATACTTCTCATTTACCTTACACATTTCACATAGACTACTGCTATTGTCCCTTCGTCTATGATTGCCTCTCATTTACAATACACATTGTAAATTCTACTAACACTAAAGTATACAGAAGAAGAAGAAGAGAGAAAAAAAGTTTAACCATTGTTATACTTACTACACGTTATCTGGGAGGCTTCTAAATTCTCCGGCTAGTTCGGAAAAACGTCACTGTTTCAGACAGGATGCCCGACTGGCCTCTAATTACGTCTAAGCAAGAGGGAGGTCTTTTAATGATCGGAGAGTACTTCAGACCCACCTTTTCACAGCCAGGCTGTCCTCTCCCTCTGCAGTGAGTGATTCCGGCTCGAAGGACCAAAAATGTAAGGAGAATTTATGTGTTTATCAAAGAGAAGATGATCCCAGATCTCGTGCAGAAGTCTGAGCCCAGGAGAAATTCAAATCAAACCAGCTTTTGTGGTATCAAGTGATTTTCTGCTTTATTCTGAGGTGGACAAAGCATATATACCCTAAATGACATCATAGCAAAAAGTATATACCTTCAAGATGAATGAGATTTATAATAGGCTAAAACAAAAAATGATTAACATAAGTTACACCTTCTAGGGTGTATCTATTACATACAATGAGACCATTATGAATTCAGGAGAAAGGAATGCATGTAATGCTTTACAGACCTACCCCCTGTAATCTATAGTTTCCTGTCTATAGATATGCATACATGGGGGGTCTAGTAGACTCTCATCTTTCCTGAGAAGACATGGAGGCCTAAAGAAGGGTTATATTTAACCCTTTCACTACTCATACTAGTATCATGCTCTACAATGCAATATAGAATAATTAACTGATACATTGATCTACAATTTTCTTAACACAGTTGTCGTCCAAAAAGGGGGGATTTTAATTGACCAAATAGCAATAAATACAGGTAGGTAGACAAATCACTGGACACCGGTAATAAAACAGATGGTGCAACGTGTTTCAGGACGGTATGTGGCCTTTTATAAAGCATAGTAAACAGGGTATCAGGACTTCCTTTTATACTAGGTGGTATTCCCTTCATAGAGGAGCAGTGTACTGGCGCTGTTCTCACTGTAAGGCCCACATTGATGACATCACGCGTCGTAACGCTGGCGTCCGTCACTGCCAGCTTTATAGTAACGTGGTGTCTCCCCGAGCTCGCTCGCCCGGGTTCTATCACGGCACGTAGTTGTGATGTAACTAGTGATATTAGCTATGTGAAACGTTATCCCGAACGGGCGCTGCATTCCAGCGCCCGTTCCACTGGACATTGGATGGCCTCCCTGGAGTGTCATGTGCTCCAAAGGCTGCGTTCCAGCATAGTAACATAGTAACATAGTATGTAAGGCCGAATGAAGACATTGTCCATCTAGTCCAGCCTGTCTATCCTACTGTGTTGATCCAGAGGAAGGCAAAAAACCCCAAGGCCAGAAGTCAATTGGCTCTTTTGGGGAAAAAATTCCTTCCCGACTCCCTAATGGCAATCAGACTGTTCCCTGGATCAACCCCTAATAGTTCCTACCTGCCTATATACCAGGATTGACACTTAAACTAAAATTTATATCCTGTAATATCCTTCTCCAGAAAGACATCAAGTCCCCTTTTAAACTTCTCTATGGATTTTGCCATCACCACTTCCTCCGGTAGAGAGTTCCACAGTCTAACTGCTCTTACAGTAAAGAACCCCTTTCTGTGTTGGTGATGAAACCTACTTTCCTCTAATCGTAGCGGATGTCCTCTTGTTACCGTCGTGGTCCTGGGTGTAAACAGATCGTGGGAGAGATCCATGTGTTGTCCCCTCATGTACTTATACATGGTTATTTGGTCGCCTCTTAACCTTCTTTTTTCTAGAGTAAATAGTCCCAATTTGGACAGCCTCTCTGGGTATTCCAGTCCCGTCATTCCATGTATTAGTTTAGTCGCTCTTCTTTGAACCCCCTCAAGCACTGTGACATCTTTCCTGAGCACCGGTGTCCAGAATTGTACGCAGTATTCCATGTGAGGTCTGACAAGTGCCTTATATAATGGAAGGATAATGTTCTCGTCCTTCACCCCTATACCTCTTTTAATGCACCCCAAGACTTTATTTGCCTTTGCAGCGGCTGACTTGCATTGGTTACTCCAGTTTAGTCTATTATCCACTAGTACCCCCAGATCCTTTTCCATATCACTTTTCCCTAGTGGTACCCCATTAAGTGAATATTGGTGACATCCGTTCCTCCTGCCCATGTGCATAGTCTTACATTTTTCAACATTGAACTTCATTTGCCATTTTTCTGCCCAAGCCCCCAGCTTATCCAGGTCCGTTTGTAGCCACACATTGTCCTCCGTTGCATTAATTATATTGTATAATTTTGTGTCATCTGCAAATATTGATATTTTGCTGTGCAGCCCCTCTATCAGGTCATTGATAAATATGTTGAACAGAGTGGGGCCTAATACTGAACCCTGTGGCACCCCGCTAGCGACTGTGGTCCAATCAGAGTACGAACCATTTATTACCACCCTCTGCTTTCTATCGTTGAGCCAATTTTTTACCCACTTACACACGTTTTCGCCCAGTCCGAGCTGCCTCATTTTGTATATTAGCCTATTATGAGGCACGGTGTCAAAGGCTTTAGAGAAGTCCAGATATACAAGATCAATAGATTCTCCCTGGTCCAGCTTAGAGCTTACTTCATCGTAGAAACTGATCAGATTTGTCTGACATGAGCGACCCTTCATGAATCCATGTTGGTGAGGAGTTATTCCCTTAATCTCCTTGAGGTACTCATCGATTGCGTCTCTCAGAATCCCCTCGAAAATTTTTCCCGTTACTGAAGTGAGACTTACTGGCCTGTAGTTACCAGGCTCACTTTTGCTCCCTTTTTTGTAAATTGGGACCACGTTGGCAATGCGCCAGTCCAATGGTACTACTCCGGTCTTAATAGTGTCTAGAAATATTAGGTATAGCGGCCTAGCTATCTCGTCACTTAGTTCCTTTAGTATCCTTGGGTGTAATCCATCTGGGCCCGGTGATTTATCAATTTTAGTTTTCTTTAGACGCTTCCGCACCTCCTCCTGCGTTAGGTATGAGATATTTTGTGAGGGGTTCGTTTTATTCCCCTGCATCTCGTATGGCATTTCCTTTTCTTTGGTGAACACACTTGAGAAGAAACTGTTTAGTAGATTTGCTTTCCCTTCGTCATCATCAATGATTTCTCCTGCATTGTTTTTTAAAGGGCCAGCGCTCTCCCTGCAAATCCTTTTGCTGTTTATGTAGTTGAAAAATAGCTTCGGGTTGTTTCTGCTCTCTTTTGCGATCCGTCTTTCTGCTTCCTCCTTGGCAGTTTTGATCGTATCTTTGCATATTTTGTTTTTTTCCCTGTATGATTTTAGCGCTTCTTCGCTGCCTTGTTGCTTTAGTAGTTTGAACGCTTTCTTCTTTTCGTTTATTGCCCCTCGTACCGTCTTGTCGAGCCACATTGGTTTCCTTTTAGTTGAGTTTCTTTTATTTTTAAAGGGAATGAACTGCTCACATGAGGCGATTAGGATCCTTTTGAACTTTTCCCATTTTTCCTCCGTACTGATATTTTTGAGGATGTTGTCCCAACTAATGTTACCGATAGTAGTTCTAAGCTCATCAAATTTTGCTTTACTAAAGTTTAGTTTCTTTGTCACTCCCTGATAAGGCTTCCTATTGATTGACAGCTGGAAGTTGTGTGTATATCTCTTAGCTAGGTAGCCATCCTGAGAGTGAAAAAATGTAGTGTTGTTGTTTGTACAGCATTAATGATTAAAGCAGTGTGTTTAATATGGTCCATCCCTGGTCTAATGTATATAAGGTTGTTAAAATGTTGCGGATTTGGGAAACATTGAATATAAATAGTTGTGGGGCGGAGCCTGGACGCCAAGCGCAATGGCTGCCTGAAAGCAGCGCTCCCATCAACGGGCACCCACAGCTCCTCACAGCAACCACCAGCCGAAAAAGAGATGGGCAAGACAGGCAAGGAAAGGAGCACTGACCTGCAGGGCACCCCTCGCCCGACCAAAACGCAGGCTGACATGCGGGGTTTCTTCAGAGACCGTCCCGCTCGCTCCCCGCGGCCCCCCAGCTAAGATGGCGCCGGCTCGAGCGCTCGTCCCCGCTCTCTGCCAGGAGGAAGAAGAGGAGCAGCTTTCGGAGGAGGAAGATGGTGAGTCTGTCTCCAGGGGCTTTATGAAGAACCTGATTGCACAAGCCCTGCGCCCCATTGTCTTGGACTTAGCAGAGATAAAGGAGGAATTTAAACAGCTGGGGCACAGGGTTGAAGAGCTTGAGTCCTCTGCTGCGGCCATATCCTCCCACTCCCGAACAAGTCTTAAAAGAGCAGCACCTGGATTTAAATAGAGCTCTTCTGCTCCAGGAAGACTTAGAAAACAGGAACAGGCGCAATAACCTTCGCTTTAAAGGTATTCCCGAATCATATGCTAATGAATGCCTTGATAAAGTCGCCAAAGTTATTTTTGCCACCTTGCTGGGAGAGGGGAGATCGCCTAACATCTGCATTGAAAGGATCCATCGGGCCCTTAGACCACCGCCGGACCCCACCGAACCGCCCAGGGATGTGATTTGTAAGCTATTAGCGTTCCCCGATGCAGTTGCGGTTCTAAGAGCAGCCAGAACCTACAAAGACCTGAGGTTTGAGGGGGCGCCTGTCTCGATCTTCTAGGACTTAGCGCCCTCTATCCTAGCAAAGCGCCGTGCCCTGCGACCATTGCTGGAAGTCCTGAAAGCCCGAGAGATCCGTTATGTATGGCTGTTCCCATTTGGCATCAGTGCGACCATCAAGGGCAAAAGGGTTAACATACGTACCCAAGAAGAGATGCGTGAGCTGTGGAACCTCCTGGAAATAGATCCAATAGAACTCTCCAACTGGCAACCTCTTCCGGAACTCCCTCAGTTCTCGCTTCTGGAGAACCCAGGGGACTGGCTGGTAGCGGGCAGCGCAAAATCCCCGAAAGGGAAGAAGAAGAAGCCCAAGCAGGACTCGTGAAGTTCCTCATCCGCGGTAAGAATTTTCCTGCGGTGCCTCCAGATGTTGCATCTAACCGATGGGTGCCTCCCTCGGGTTTCCTAACCGTGAGTGGATCCGGGGTGACTCCCCTCTGACAAGCTGTTCGTATCAGTTCTCGCCTGCTAACCTTCGGCTCCTTCTGCGGGTCGTATTACGGATCCGGAGATGGGAGGCGCTTCGGACTGTCTTGGAGCGTTTTCGGAGAAGCGGGAAGCTCGGGCGTTTTCCCGTCACCTGACTCCTCGGGCCCGGGTCTTGAACTCCTGATAACATACGACTCAGGCCGGTGAATACGACGAGTGCCTTGAGCTGACTATCTTCAGTTGAATGTTTACCATCGTTAATGCAAGTATTTAGGGCTTTGTGCCTCTTGTTTTTCCTCTTACTTTCTCCTTTTCCGTCTGTTCTCATGTCCTAATCTCTGTTTCCCTTTTCAGAGGGCTAATGGGTGCCTGTATTGTCCAGGCCTTAACTAAATCTCTGACCTCCCCACAGGGCCTTTTGCTCTGTGGGATATCAGCAGACTGCCCCAAGGGTGAGCCGGGGGTAGGGAGTCAACGGACCCCCCCTGAGGCTCATTCAAATAGGAATCTCTCTGCCAGCAGAAGCTCTGCTGCAGCGACTTTTCTTGTTTATTTGCTTAACAGTTCTACGTCTATCCCCACCTACTTGTATCCTTCTTCCCTGCTTGTCTTATCCTCCCCTCCTCCCACGCCTTACCCCCCACTACTAAGTTTGGGTACCGCGAGAGAGAGCCCCAACGGAGACTCCTCTCTCTTCGCAAATACCATATCTGCATTGTTTACTCATTTGTGCTTTTTCTCATATTTAGTACAGAGTTTTCACGATGATTGGACTGCGTCTCACTTCCTTCAACGCCAGAGGACTTAACTCGCCCTCAAAACGCCACAGCCTTGAGCTGCTACTGAGGAGGTATGACACAAAAATTCTCTTCCTCCAGGAGACCCACTATAAAGGAGACAAATCCTTTTCCCTCCCAGGGAGATCTTTCCCTAGGGCATTTCACTGCACTCATCCCTCGTCGGCCTCGAAGGGGGTCTCTATTTTCCCTCATAGAACAATTAATTTTGTTGAGGAGGCTCAATTTCGGGACGACGAGGGCAGAGTCCTGTTCATTAAGGGCATCCTGAAAAACACAAAACTAACCCTAGCTAATTTGTATACTCCAAACACAGAACAGATTCCATGGCTGCTCAAGCAGCTGGAGATTCTAAAAAACTTCAGTGAGGGTCCGATAATTTTAGCGGGTGACCTTAACGTTACTCTCAACCCCACCTTAGACTCTTCCTCGGGCCGCTCACACATATCCCAAGGTAAATTGAAAAAATTAGGCAAACGGCTTCAGGAACTGGGTTTGATAGACACTTGGCGCACCCTACACCCTACCACGAAAGATTTTTCCTTTTTTTCCTCGGTGCACTCCACATTCCAAAGGCTGGATTATGTCCTGGTCTCCTCCTCCTTACTTCCATCCCTGACCGGTTCGAATATTGACACAAGGACAATTTCCGATCACGCCCCGGTGCATACTTCGTTACGCCTCCCTCAACCAGGTGCTAGGGAATGGAGATGGTCACTAAATACCTCCCTCCTAGATCAAATAGAGGATAGAGAGTACCTAACAAAACTTCTAGAAGAATTTTTTCGTATCAATTTAACGGAGGGGTCAGAGTCTCCCCTGGTCTGGGAAGCCCACAAAGCTTATATGCGAGGCCTATTTATAGCCCTGGGCTCACGTATTAAGAAAAGGAATCAAAAAGCTATTGATGAGAAGCTTTCGCAGATAGCCAGACTGGAATTAACTGTGAAACTCTCCCAGGCGAAACAAAATATGTCTGAGCTTGCGGCGGCAAGGGCTGACCTAATACTTTTGCTTAAAGGGGTTGTCCCGCGCCGAAACGGGTTTTTTTTTTTCAATAGCTCCCCCCGTTCGGCGCGAGACAAACCCGATGCAGGGGTTTAAAAAAAAAACAAACGCATAGTACTTACCCTAATCCCCGCGCTCCGGTGACTTCTTACTTACCTTGCGAAGATGGCCGCCGAGATCTTCACCCACGGTGGACCGCAGGTCTTCTCCTATGGTGCACCGTGGGACAATGGTGGACCTCTCCAAGCTAAGGGACAATGAACTACTCACCAAATTAGTGATAGGTTATAGCAACCTCCCCCTGTCCGAGGTCATATGGCTGCCCACTAGCGCCCACTATCGGGCTAAAACGTTCAACCCCCTCCTTAGAGGGCCGTGCGAGGTGTGGGACAAGTTCAGAACGACGCTTGCGCCGACTCCTTCGCCTGTCTCTCCTCTAAACGTTATGCCTAGAATAATGAACCCGCAAAGAAACCGACCTTTAGCTCCAGTGTGGAGGAGACTAGGGACACTCTCCATCTCCAACTTACAAAATCTTTCGCACCTAACCCCCCGACGATCCCCCAAAAACGACTTCCTACGGAGTCCTTCTCCTTCTTAGAGGTGGCCCAATTATCGGGTGTCTTTAAGGAATTTCTCAGCGAGCACAAGTCGACCAGGCCGCTCACTATATTTGAGAGGTCCTGGTCGGATAACAAGGCTTCTCATAAAAAGATCTCCTTTATACGCAAATCCTTTATTTCTCCCTATCAGCCCTATAAACCGGCCTTTCTCATGTCGTGGGAGAAGGAGCTGGGTATTCGGCTCTCAGAGGAGGAGACCAGGACGATTCTTGATACATCCTTCGGCCTCACTCCTTGTGTATTAGCCCAAGAGGCTCACTATAAATTATTAGTCAGGTGGTACCGTACGCCACAATGGCTTTTTGATCACAAGCTCTCCCCCCACGAATCCTGTTGGAGATGCAAGAGCGAAGCTGGCTCATATGTGCATATCTGGTGGGACTGCCCGGTGATAGTCCCCTTCTGGACGGGTGTAGGGAAAGTCATTGAGAAAATTGCGCCAGATGTCCGTCTCACACCAGACATAGTCTTTCTGTGGAGACCGAGTAAACATTTCCATCCGAAAAAGAATAAACTGATAGCCTTGCTAATAGACACAGCCAAATCCCTGATTCCCCGCTTGTGGCTCCAGAGTACGGCTCCATTGCTGGGTCTCTGGAGGGAGAGAGTCGACAATTTATATTCCTCGGAGGAACTGCACAGCTGGTCAAATAACACTTATGATAAATTTATTGTGACGTGGGCTCCTTGGCGTGAAGTGAGATCCGTGGCGTCCTGGGAGGAGTGAGACATGGTCCGTCTAAAATTCCCGCTTTGGTAGGCCTCTATTCATCTTCCCTCCCCCTCTTCCCCCCCCCCCTTCTTGTGAGTTTTAGTGTATGTCCTCTTCTTTTTTCGTTTCTATTTAGTGCAGACAGGATAAGGTGATTGTCATGTGCAACCCGATGCGAGTTGATAAAGTTTCTCAGTGGAATGTCGTTACTCATTGGGAATTGTAACTCTGGAATGTCTGCCATTTTAGATGTTGATGTTTGATAACCCTGTTTTTTTTTTTCCTTTCTGTGAAAAATACAATAAAAATTGGATTTAAAAAAAAAATATATATATATATAAATAGTTGTAACATATAGTATTTTTGAATATGAAAACTACACATAACTAATTACATATATTATTACATATATTATAAAGCAAATACAAGCTAATACAAGCAGCTGCAGCACTACTGCAGGCAATCAATATATTATTATGCCATGGCTGCGACGATACAATCAAATACAAGCGGCTGCAGCACTACTGCAGGCAATTCATATCTAAATATAAGCGGCATTGTGAGATTTGCTGACTCCTAAACTCGTGAGGTTCTTAGCACACATTTTGATCAAAACATGTGAGCCCATCTGCCAAGTCAAGGCGACCTCTTGTAGATGGGACCTACACTACACTAACCTCTCTTTAGGCCTATTGGGCTAACCCCTTCAAGTTCTCACTGTAGGAGCAGGGGAAAACATTCAAGGAGGGACAAATGGAAGCATCTAACTGATGCTTGGGGTCTAAGTTGCAAGACATTTTTCCATCTATCTAGATGTCTGGGGGTTTGTTTTTTGCAGGACAATTTTTTAATTCGTTTACCATATAATGTACGGGAAAACTGTACAATGTACATCAAACATGAGCTCAATGTATTCTGTAGGTCGGTACGATTGTGATACCAAATTTAAGTAGCTCTTTGTTGGGCGACGTTTAAAATATGAAATATCTTTTTAATTAAAGGGGTTGTCCAGCCACACAGGGTAAAAATTTTTATAATGCTGCTGCTTTCCTTTCAGTAAGGATAGTAACACACAGCATGCAGGGGCTCAAACCGGCCGGCAGATCAGCTGCAATGTCAGTTTCTTACCTTAGAATCTGATCTTCACTGCAGCTTTCAAAGATGGCGCCTCTGTGCTGCCTTCTCACATGCTCTGCGCTCTCCCTCTTCTGTGTGCGCGCTCCCGATGGCAGTAAGAGGCATGAAAAGGCAGGATTTCATGGCCTCCCTCAGCTCACGTCCTAGCCCCGCCCACATCTATTGAACTGCTCTACAGTCTCTCCCCGCCCAGGCCCCGCCCCTGCTGCATACTATAATCAGAGGGGGTGTGGCCAGGGGAGACTGCGTTATACACTCATGTCAGGATAAATTCCTGGCATGAGTGTAAACAGCAGCACAGTGTATAGTGAATGGAGAGGGGCTGGGGAGAGCCCAGAGAGAACTCTCCTGCAGCCCCCCACTGCAAGGCTACCTTCTGCCCCCCCACCCTGCTAAAGTGAAACAAAACATTTCCCCACACACACATGCCCTCATAGTGCCCCTCCCACAGCGACCCCCCCCTCACAATGACCCCCCCCCACAGTGCCCCCCTAATGATCCCCCACAGTGCCACAAACAGTGCCCTCTACAGTACCCCCTACACATGCCCCCCAGTGTCACCCCTACAGTGCCCTCCAAAGTAGCCCCCCTCATTCCCCCCAACCACAGCATTCTCCACAGTCCCCCCTCAACAGTGCCCCCCCAGTATTCCCCCCCCCCCACAGTGCCCTCCGCAGTACCCCCCACACATGCCACCCCCCCAGAGTCCCCCCCCACTGCACTCCAAAGTAGCCCCCCTCCACATGCCCCCCATCCACAGCGTCCCTATACAGTGCCCCCCCTGTGACCTCCCCCACAGAGTCCCCCTTTACAGTGCCCACACACAAGTACACTAACAGCACCCCCCCCTCCCCCCTCCCCCCAGGACTTCTGACAGCCGGGTCTCCTGACATTGCGCGCACACGCACACACACACACACATCACTGCACACACACATATCACTGCACACCCCCCCCCCTCCCCCCTCCCCCCGGGACTTCTGACAGCCGGGTCTCCGGACTTCTGACAGCCACTTGCACACATCCATCCATCCATCCATCCCCCCCCCCCCCCACGAGAGCCCGCCCCTCCACTCATTCTTACCTTGGAGTTGAAGAGCCAGCAGCCACGCCTCCCTTGCAGGCAGAACTGAGCTTCCCAGGCTGAAGTTCTTCTGCACATGCGCAGAGCTGTGCTGGAGAGGCGCGTCCCCGGTCGTCCCGACAAGAAGAGGACAAGAGACTTGTCGGAACCAGGAACCATGGCAACCGAGGAGCAACACAGGGGGGGGCAACCCTAAAGGTAACTGAATAACTTCTGTTTGCCTAATTTACAATGCACAATGTATATTACAAAGTGCATTGTATTGGGCAAACAGAAGTACTAAGACCTAATGTTTATGGCCGGACAACCCCTTTAAGAATTATTTTCGGTTACCGTGAGTTTTTTTTATTTTTCCGTTGATACAGCTGTGTGGCGGCTTGTTTATTGTGGATGACTGACGGTTTCTAGTTCTATTATTTTGGGGTACATACGACTTTTTGACCGTTTTTAGTTACATTTTTTCTAGGTAAACCAAAAAGTGGAATTCTGGTTTTGTATACTATTTTTTTTGGACGATGTTCACCGATATTTTAATAGATCAGACTTACAGGCGCAGCATTACCAAATGTGTTTTTTCTTTTATGCCCCTTTCAGAATTAAATCGTTTACAGCTGCTATTATTGTTATCTTCAATCACAGCTGTTGTGGCCGGAGGTGAGATGTCATAGACAGCAGACCCCCTCCATGTATGGAGCAGGCTCCGCTCCCGGGCCCACTCCATACAAACCATGCGCACATCTGCTTGGCATGTGAAAAAAAAAAATCCGGCCTCCTCCACCCCTTAATAGCTGGCCATCACTCACCTCATTTCCCCATCGCTCATTACAATACTGTGATGGGCGGGAGGAAATGCAATTACCAGTAAATGTAAAATAATCATAGACATGTGCTGCAATGTCATTACCAAAAAAAAAAAATCCGGCCTCCTTCCACCCCTTAATAGCCGGCCATCGCGCACCAATGTGTATCCCCTTCACCCGTGGCAGCACCATCAGCTGCTGCTGTCATTGGTTCGGGGAAATCCATCTACTGGTAAGAAAACAAAAATATTTTTGTTAAGGTCTTTAGTATAGCGCACATGTCTATGATTCTATGGGCGCAGATGTTGTGGCGCCTGTACTTACCGCCAGCTGGGTGGTACTGCTGGCACACTCCTAGGCGGTCCCTCGGCGTTCTTTCTCCTGGTGCTCTCACGGGGGCTCAGTAGGGCTGCTCGCTCCGGTGGTCTTAGAGCTGGTGTCTAAGAGGGTCTTCAAGTTGGAGAATGAAAACCCTCTGAACATGGCCTGGTCTTTAGGTGACGGGCGGAAGTCCTTGGCCTCTGCTGCTTCCACGGCGTCCAGATGGAATGGCTCTAGATGTTCAGGCTTAGATGACTGCAAGAAAAAGGAGAAACAATTCTGATTATGGTGAGAAGAGTTTTCCAATGTGAGACAGTTATGACGTATCTACGGTTCTGGCTGTACTAGAGAGAAAGAATAGCGGGGGGGGGGGGGGAGGTCACTGAGGTCAGATCCCCAACAATTAGGCTAATATGGCATATTCTGTGAATACACCATATATGCTGTAGACAGGGATAGCATTTTGAGGCTTTGATTTCTTGAAACTCCGGACCTGTGCCTGCAATACCAGGCACAGCCATTAAATGATATATGGCACTGTGCCTGGTATACAAGGAAGATCCCGCAGTGCTCACCTCCCACTGATCTGATATTGATAGCCTATCCTAAGAATAAGTCATCAATATTTAATGTGGCTTTCCAATCATGAACTATTGATGGTCCATCCTCTGGATAGACACTCAGTAGTAGATCGGGAATGGCGCCCTCACCATTCAGGATTTTTTACAACTTTTGTTCATTTACTTACCTCAAGGATGTGCGGTGGGGGCACCCTCAGGGATTCCACAGAGATCCAGTCGATTTGCTGGAAAAACCGGTGTTTTCGGATGTCTCTGTTAACTCCTAGACGCTTGGCCGGGTTTCTCTTCAGGAGCTGAAATGAGAAATGTAGTTGTGGTTACTGACTATAATTACAAGAATCTGACTAGAAAAGACAATAAAAGCATCACAAATAATTTTTACAACATTAGCAACTCAAAAAAGTAAAAGGGACCTGCTTACCTGTAAGATGATGTTCTTCGCTCCGGAGGTGGACTCATTGAAGAGTTTGTGATGATACTTGCGCTCACCAGTAATCATTTGATTGGTTTTCATTTGGAGTCATCATCAATCGACGGCGGCGTTATATTCCTCTCTGGCGTCCATCTGCCATAAACAGAAAACAGTTAGCTGGTAAATAAGTTCTACATCATTGATAACTTCGACCGTAATAGAAAGCCATTACATGGGATCTGTGTACTGCTCTAGGCGAGCGCTGAGACCGCAGTCCTCTATACCATCCCTGGACTGCTGTCTCCACGATCCATGACCCAAGAACATTAATACATTTATGTTAAGTAATGGTATGAAGAGTCTGATCCTCTCACCTCAGGAGCAACATAGCCTTCGGTTCCAGCATAATCGTTGGCCGTTCGGTCTCCGTACATGTTCTCTAAGGCCAGACCGAAATCGGTGATCTTTACATGGCCCGTCTCAGCCACCAGGATATTCTCGGGCTTCAGGTCTCTATGGATGATTCCCATGGTGTGGAGGTGCTGGATGCCGCACACCATCTCCGCAGCGTAGAATCTGGCGCTGTTGACATCAAGCGGTCCCTTTGACTGGAGGAGTTGGTCCAGGTCCCCGCAGCTTAGGTACTCCAATCTAAGCAGAACGTGCATCTGTAATGTAGAAGAGACATATAAGGAGGTTGGTTAATATGAAGTTATACTACAAAGTCCACATCTACGGTGAACATAGCAGTGGAGTTTGGAGATGTGTGATAACAACTATACCTTGGTCTGAAATGCAAATTCTGCATGGACGAGGAAGCGACTCCCAGACGTCAGCTGCAACACACGGTGCTCCACCATCACATCTGCCAGCTCCACTTCCGCTAGCAGGGCTCTCTTCCTTATCACTTTCACTGCATACCGCTGGCAGGTAACGGTGTCTTCTGCCAGCACGACTTCCCCATAGGCTCCCCGGCCGAGCACGTGATGGAATCGCAGTCTCCTTCGGATGGTCCTAGAGGTGGTGCTTCCTGATTCTATTCTGAGTCTATTACTCCGGTCATGTGACCTATATGTCTATACATAGGGTCATGTGACCCACCACCTATACGCCCCGTAATACGTGCCCTAGCACGTCTGGTCATCCTACTTTTACGGCGCTTTTAAATAACTGCATTCCTATTTTTAAGTACGGGACGGCGCTTTCTACAAGCCGCGCCCCTACCTCAATCACGTGACGACCACGTCACCGCGATCATGAGTATCCGCGCTACTTTTTAGATCACCCATATCGTACATTTACTTACACACATGATAAGTATAACCCCATAGGGCACAAAAAATACGCCTTGTTGTTACTATTTGGAGACACAACACGGTAACCCCGCCCCCTCTCTGATGACGCTCTACCCGTCATCACGTCACAACCATGTGACCCATCACGTTGTCATGTGACCTCCCAATCATGGCGGCCGCCACATAGCAGTATGGGCAGGTACTTTTTACATTTATCTTACAGGCATATATATATATATATAATATGGTGATGTTGCTATGTATATCTTATGTCATTTTTTGTGCTTGATAAAGTCTTGCTAGACGAAACGCGTTGCACTTAGGACCTGTGTGTCCCAATAAAGAATCCTTTTTTGTTATTACTTTTCTGTGGATTCTTTTGGCCATTACAGTCCCCTGTAAGCAGTACTATTGCAGTTAGGCCTGTTTGCGGCCTTCCTGACTATTTTTTTCTGCCTGGAGTTTGCCTTACTATACTGCTCTCAGAGACAAAGTCTACGCATATAATTCCAAGATTATTTACACCGGCCTGTGTCTGCAGTGAATTTGACGCTCAGCGTACGGCCAACACAGATACTTATAGAGAGAAAGTGATTTACACAGTATATAGCCTGTCTTCTTTAAAAAAAAAAAAACACGCCAAAAAGCTCCTTCGTTGGGCTACCTCTGACCGTCTGCATTTTACTGGGTGCCTGGTGGGAGTTTTGGTGCATCACTATTGCATTGCTGGGCCTGTTTGCGGCCTTCCTTCCATTTTTTTCTGCCTGGAGTTAGCGTTACGATTCCGCTCTCTGCGTGAAAGTGTTTGCATATAATTCCATAATTATTTACAGCGGTCTGTGTCTGCTCTATTCGTAATCCACCATGCTGAGGGGTAGGGGTCGAGGATGTGGATTCCTCTCGCTAAGAAACCTGAATGTTCCTCAGTAACTTCTCCATTTTTGTCTGGTTCTTCATGAGGAAGATGCCGATGCCTGAGGCGGCCCGCAGGCTGTTGCCCCCGGCAACCAATCACAGAGCAGCTTTCGCTTTCCCTCAGCTCTGGTTTGGAACAGTTTTTGTTTTAGTCCCCTTCATAAATCTCCCGCCATGTTCGTCAGACCATCAACTCTCAGCAACCTAGGCCGTTCCCGTGACGTCGTGACACGACCGCTAGACAGGTGTGCGCCACAGACATGTACTCCGGTGAGCGTCTCGTGGCAAACGGCTTCATTTAATCAACGTCAGAGAATATATCTATGAAGGATGCAAGACGCGCAAAACTCGTGTGACTATGAACTATATATTATATCCATACACACGAGCGATGCTGTGAGGGGGAAAATAAAAAACGCAGCAGGTTTTTTTTTTCCCGCATTCCTCAGTACGCCTCGCCCATTGATTTCAATGGGACCTTAAATACGTTGCATGGCTCTCGTGCGATGCGATGATTCCGATTGAAATCAATGAGAAACACTTCTGATCCGCTATCGCGCTATGAAGCGGTTTGCCTAAAAGTCGCCTCGCAGTCGCGGAGTAAAAAGTTGATAAGCGTGATATCGAGCCAAAAATTGCGCCCGCCTGTGTGTAGCTAGCCTCAGAGACGTGATATGGCGGGAGGCTGCTGCCATCACTGGTGTCACACTAGCAGATAGCTGGCTATATGCAGATTCACATACAAAAGGTCATGGATGCTGCAGGCGCCATTTTCTGCACTCTTCAGAGGGAATGAGGCAAAAGAGTACAAAGTTAGGGCTTAAGCAGACAAGCGGATGCACAAATATGCTCACCGCAATGAAGGGTGTTGTTGCATGAACACGTTAGAAGTCTTGTTTACTGTTTAAACCCGTGTAATCGCGTGCGTTAAATAAAAAAAAAAAGGGGCAAGGCCTATCTTTTCTCGCACGCGAGAAACACGGTCGTCAGAATTAAACCATTAAGATCAATAACTAGGCTTCATCATGTTGTGCGTGCGCAAAAAGCTCCACACCGCGTTCATCTGTTTACGGGCTTATTTAGACGACCTTTAGTGCTGTTAGAAAAGAAAAAAAAACATGAAACGCGACCCCAGGAACGATTTTTTTGACGCTTAAAATATTGCGCCTTGAAAAATAGGACATACGCGACCGTTTTCAGTCGTGCATTTTATATGTCGCGTGAAAAGACAGGTCTTCAGGGAGTTACTGGCGTACAACGCAGGGAAAAGAAGGAGGCTCACCCCAACTAGGCGTTTATTGACTTTTTGAGGATTTTACAGCGATTGATTGTTTCATCGTTCTGCGTGGTTTTTTTACATTCAAACTGCAGCGAATATAGATCAGGACTTGATTCATTCATCTCGGGTGAACTTTACGATACATACGGTCGTGTGGAGGTGGTCTTAGGGCTTCTTTACACTGGCTATTGCGGCAAAATAGTGTCTTTCTCGTCCATATCATTGGGGGCCACAGCCTAGACCATGGGATATAGCCACTGCCCTAGGAGGCGACACTAAGCAAAAAAGTGTTAGCGCCTCCCCTCTGGCTATATCCCCCCCTGCAGGCACTCAACTAATTAGTCTTTAGCTTAGTGTCTGCTAGGAGGCAGACGTGGCTATTCGCGGGAATCCGGGGAGTCGGGGCTTTTCCCTGGCTCTACTTGCCTCCGGGGGAAAAGCAGGCAGGGGGTGTCTCCTCCACTACTGCGGCGTCTCACCCAGGGAAGAAAAAGGGGCCCGACCATGCAATGCGCATCTGAGTCGGTTACCCGCCAGCCATAGGGCTCCCCCTCCCTGGAGTGCGCACTGTCTGACGGTGACGCATAGGGGGCAGCCCTGCTGGAGCGGTCGATGCACGGACAGGCTGTGGCCCCCGGACAAGACACCTCGTTTGGGACTCCGTACAAACAGCGGCGGCGGCAACGTCCGGGCAATGCAGGGTACCTTTGGGAGCACCAGGACGACAGCGGCAGCGGCAGCAGCAGCTCTCCCGGGCAGGGGCAGAAGCAAGGCAGGTTACAGAACACTGGGACGCCGGCCGGCAAGCCACTTCCGGGCGCTGCGCTCCGGGGGGCGGGGCGCCGTCAGCACGGCCGGAAAACGTCACTTCCGGGTCGCGGGCGGGCTTCCGGGGCAGGCCACGCCCCCTCCGACCGCGGCAAGTTTAAAAAGAGCAGGCAGACAGGGGACTGACCGCTCTCAGCAGCTGGACACCTAGTTCTGCCTGCACTTCGGAGCCCAGCACTGCACAGCTCTCTGAGCATACAGAGGCACACAGGCATTCAGCCATCCAGACCTGCAGTCTTCCCTTCGGCTACGGAGAAAGCACCCGGACAGCAGCAGCACCTCCTGTCTCGGGCACCAGTAGCGATAACAACGCCGCAGCAGTCCCTGCCACAACACCTGCCGGGTCACCAACGCTGCTAGATCTTGTGGTGGACCCGCGTCGACTTCCGACAGCATCCAAGCGTCAGGACCAGAGACTCCAGCTGGACCGGGGGAACTGCAGAAACAGCTGCTAGACCGGATAAGCCCTGCCCAAGGCAGCACTTCGCGGTGTTTCCCCTCGCCCTCCCTATCCCCCCTGCAGGCATTACTGCAACAGTACGTAGCTTCCCCGCTACCTGGAAGTTTGTTCCCCTTGCCATGTCTGACCCTAGATCAGAGGGTTCCAGCCCGGCCAAAGGGAGGGTGAAGCATTGCGCTTGCTCTACTTGCAGCGTTAAGTTTGCTTGCGGTCAAGCCGACCCCCGCTGCGCTAGATGTGCCACGGCACGCGCAACTCCAGGGACCCCGGTGCCCCCCGCCGCCCCTGTGGAGCCAGGGTCCGAACCCCAATGGCCGCTGCCGTTTCTGGCTTGGCCACATCCTCTGCGGCCCAGCTCAGACGCGTCCTCCTCGGAATACGTACGAGGGAGGGCACGCAAAAGAAGGAGGTCCCGCAGCAGCGAGGACACTCCCCGTAGATCGCGCCACACCAGGAGGTCGTCTAGATCCTCCAAGTCCAGACGATCCAGGGACTCGCATGGCTCTCATGAGTCCAGGGAGTCCGTGCATACGTACCACAGATCAAGGCATTCTTCACGGTCCCGTTATTCTGCGAGATCGGCCCGGGCTCACCATGAGTCCCCTCGAGCGTCTTGCTCACGGGCGTCCCATGACACGGCCCAAACGGCAGGCGAGAGCAGTGGGTCGGAAGACTACGACCACTCTGCGGGCTCGTCGGTTTCGGAGCTAGACGAGGAGCAAGTGTCGCGCCTAGCCAGTCTAATGGACAGCCTGGTAATATCCTTAAGAGAAACCCTCCAGGTTACGGAGGAAACAGTAGAGACGGCACCTTCCACGGTGTCGTTTAGACGGCAGAGGAGATCACGACAGGTCTTTCCAGACCATCCGGATTTTTCAGAAGTCCTTAACAAGGAATGGCAGAACCCGGACAAAAGATTTAGGCAACCCGGGAAAACTTGGGAAATTACGTACCCATTCCCAGGGGGTTTGAAAAAGGGTTGGGCGGTACCTCCGGTAGTCGACCCACCAGTGTCACGGCTAGCTAGAAGCACAGCGTTGCCAACAGCCGAAGTAGCAACGCTGGCTAACCCGCAAGACAGGAAGCTGGATACTTTGGCAAAAACAGTGTTTTCAGCCACAGGCACGGCCTTGCAGCCGATTTTTGCGGCTGCATGGGTCAGTAAGGCGTCTATAGCCTGGGCCAAACAACTACGAAGAGACATTATAGCAGGCGCTCCACCAAGTGAGTTGCTCGAGCTGACAGACAATGTCATACAGGCATACAAGTTTGTATGCACAGCAGAACTTGACGCAGCCAAGTTTGTGGCCCGGGCGTCTGCTGCATCGGTCGCGGCAAGGAGAACTCTCTGGCTGAAGAGCTGGTCAGCGGATACAGTGTCCAAGATGGCTCTAACAAAGTTGCCATTCGAAGGAAACAGGCTATTTGGGCCTAAACTGGATGACATGATAAAGGATGCCACAGGCGGCAAGAGCACGTCATTACCTGAAATGCCGGCAAGAAAGGAGAAGGTCCCTTTAAAAAGTAAAACCGTTTTTTAGATCCTTTCGGCGTTTTTTGTCCCGCCCAGGGTCGGGGCAGTGGTCCCAGTCTACGAGAACCCCGACAGAGTCAAAGAGGGGCCCCTCTTTCAAAACAAAACAAACGTGGCGATCCCGACCCGGAACATCTAAAACGGCAGGATCAAAGAGCGTGGCGTGAGACGCTGCCCCCACCCAGTGTCACCAGGGTGGGGGGCAGGCTCTCCCAATTTCGGGAGACATGGGGGAGGCGCATGAACGACAAGTGGGTACAGGAGATTGTGACATCCGGGTACGCAATCGAATTCACGACTCTCCCACGGAATTTGTTCTGTAGGTCCAGAGTGCCTACCACCCCGGAAGGGGTAGCCAACCTACAGCAGGCAGTGCAGAATCTGCTGGCACAAGGGATTGTGAAACCGGTGCCAGGGGCTCAGGAGAGGCAAGGGTTCTACTCAAACCTTTTTCTGGTACCCAAAAAGGACGGCAGAGTGAGGCCGGTTCTGGATTTAAGAAGGTTGAATCGATTCGTCAGAACAAAACATTTCCGGATGGAGTCAATCAAGTCCGTGATAACCTCCATGCAGCCGGGGGAATTCCTGTCCTCAATAGATATCAAGGACGCCTATCTCCATATCCCGATTCGGGAAACACATCAAAAATTTCTTCGTTTCGAAACACAGGGAAGGCATTTTCAATTTACGGCCCTACCATTCGGCCTGTCCACCTCGCCAAGAGTTTTTACGAAGGTACTAGCAGCAGTGATGGCGCTAGTCCATGCGGAAGGTATATCGACCATTCCATACCTGGACGATATACTAATAAAAGCACCATCGTGGGACCACAACATCAGGAGCTTACGCGTCACGATAAAAACTCTAGAAGAATTCGGCTGGATAGTGAACCGCGAAAAGTCATGCCTAATACCGACACAACGCTTGGAGTTTTTGGGCATGATATTCAACACCAGCCAGCACCGGGTCCTGCTACCTCAGGCAAAGGCAGACAAGCTCCGGCAGGGTGTCCGGTCCCTAATGCATGGGAAACCACTAACCATCAGACACTGCATGGCTACCTTGGGCCAGATGGTGGCAGCATTCGAGGAGATTCCCTTCACCCAGTTCCGGTGAAGGAGGCTACAACACCTGATATTGTCGCGCTGGAATGGGTCCCGGCTGACCCTGGAACAGCGGATCCAGATAACCCCTCAAGTCCAAGGGCCGCTGAAGTGGTGGCTGAAACCTGGCAGGCTTCAGGCGGGACGGCCTTTGGGCCCAAGGCGATGGACAGTAGTGACGACGGACGCCAGCCTTTCGGGTTGGGGCGGAATACTGAGGGACCAGTCTGTTCAAGGAGTTTGGTCTCAAAGAGAAACAAGGCTACACATAAACATCCTAGAATTACGGGCCATCTACCTGACTCTCCGACACTTCGGGCCCAGTCTCAAGAGAAAAAGTGTACGCATCCAGACGGACAACACCACAGCGGTGGCCTATGTCAACCGGCAAGGGGGTACACGGAGCGCGTCGGTAATGAGCGAGGTAGCAGGCATACTAACATGAGCGGAGAAGCATCTGAGCTCAATATCCGCGGTCTACATCCCCGGAGTAGAAAACTGGGTGGCGGATTACCTAAGCCGGGAAAGAGTAGATCCCGGCGAATGGGGTCTGCATTCAGAAGTCTTTCAGACGATATGCCGGAAATGGGGCACACCAAACGTGGACCTCATGGCGTCCCGGCTAAACTACAAAGTACAGCCATTTGTGTCCCGAGCGCGGGATCCACAGGCAGCGGCAACGGATGCGCTGACCATTCCGTGGGGGGAGTACAAACTTCTATACGTATTCCCGCCAATCCCGCTCATACCGAGGATCCTAGGGAAAATCAAGCAGGAAGGGCGACCAGCGATATTAGTAGCGCCAAACCGGCCAAGAAGAAGCTGGTACGCGACCATCATAGAAATGCTGTTCGACACACCGTGGCATCTTCCGGAGCGAAGAGACCTGCTATCCCAGGGACCTTTCGTTCACCCGGATTCCAAGTCTCTACATTTGACGGCCTGGCCGTTGAGACCGAGGTGTTGAGAAGAAAAGGTTATTCGGAGAATGTTATTCAGACAATGATACGAGCCAGGAAACCAGCCTCATCAGCAATTTACTATAGAGTCTGGAAGCGCTTCTTCATCTGGTGTGAGGAGAGGCGGTTACAACCGATGCAATTTTCGGTGGCCAGAATTCTTGCATTCCTACAATCAGGCCTCGAAGTAGGATTAAGGGTAGGCTCGCTGAGGGGACAGGTGTCAGCATTAACGGTACTGTTCCAAAGATCAATCGCAAATAGGATGGCTGTACGTACATTCCTGCAAGGAGTCGCCCATACAACACCCCCGTTTAAACCTCCGGTCCAAACTTGGGAACTTAATCTCGTGTTGGACACTATTACAGACCAGCCTTTTGAGCCGCTGAAGGAAATCTCGATGCGGCTACTGACCTGGAAGGTGGCATTCCTCGTCGCTATCACGTCGATCCGTAGGGTCTCAGAACTAGCGGCTTTGTCTATACAGACGCCATATATGACCTTCCACCAGGACAAAGCGGTACTAAGACCATCACCCGAGTTTCTACCAAAAGTAGTCTCGCAGTTTCACATTAATGAAGAAATTGTCTTGCCTTCTTTTTGTCCAAATCCAGTACACAAAAAGGAAAAAATGCTGCACCACCTGGACGTAGTAAGGGCGCTGGAAACCTATGTGAAAAGAACAAAGGAATTTCGTAAGACCAACTCCCTGTTTGTTATTCCGGAGGGGACCCGAAGGGGCTTGGCAGCCTCAAAAGTCACCCTATCGAAATGGATAAGGTCCCTGATAACAGAAGCGTATCGCGCCTCGGGACGCTCGCCACCATTTCGGGTTACGGCCCACTCCACACGGGCGGTAGGGGCTTCCTGGGCAGTCCGCCACAGAGCCTCAGCCCTTCAGGTGTGTAAGGCAGCCACCTGGACTTCCTTACATGCATTCTCAAAATTTTATAAGGTCCACATAGCTGCATCATCTGACGCCGCTCTTGGACGGAAGATCTTGCAGGCGGCGGTCGTTTGACCGCACAGCCGAACTGTGAATGCCCACCCAATATATTTTTCCACTGCTTGTGGACGTCCCATGGTCTAGGCTGTGGCCCCCAATGATACGGACGAGAAACAGATATTTTTGGTATAACTTACCATAAAATCTCTTTCTCGTCGCGTTCATTGGGGGCCACAGCACCCACCCCTTATTACTTAGGCGGTTGCTGGAACTTTCTGTTCTTCGGTCATTCTTTTGGCAAAAAAAAATAAAAATTTTTTTTTTTTACGCCAAAGATATGTGTTCTGTTATTTATAAAACATAATATGTATAATTTTACTCCCACTGGCTTCCTACTGCTTGCAGACAGACTAATTAGCTGAGTGCCTGCAGGGGGGATATAGCCAGAGGGGAGGGGCTAACACTTTTTTGCTTAGTGTCGCCTCCTAGGGCAGTGGCTATATCCCATGGTCTAGGCTGTGGCCCCCAATGAACGCGACGAGAAAGAGATTTTACGGTAAGTTATACCAAAAATATCTGTTTTTTCCCACAATTTTTGAGCGTCATTTTTTTTTTCTTCACGAAATTTTGTAGTAATTTTAGCGTAAAAGTCAATAAGACTTTGTAATGTTAAAAATGCATTGCACGATTGTGCTTCGCGATGCGATAAAAGGGAGGCTATATAGGGAAAAAACGCAAAATGCAAAAAGATAGGGCATCGCGTTATTTATTTTTTTTTGTCACGCAACATCGCATGAATAAAAACATTGCCAATGTGAAGGTAAACATTAAAAATCATAATTCTGCATTTTTACTAGCTCCCACACGGCGCAAACATTGCATGATTTTATCACAAGTGTATAGCCGGCCTTAGCCCTAAATAAGAAACGTTTGGGTTTCACAGGAAGCGAATCGGCCTGTATATAAACTGATGTACCAGTCCGGCTCACACGACCGTAAGCGTAAAACGCTGCGCGTTACCGCTGTGGAGCCGGCCTATCGCTGCGTATGGCAGCGGTTTTGGACTGCGCATGACAATGTATCTCGCTCACACTGTCGTGCGCAGCCTTCCTGGTTTTGTTTAACTTTCAAGCTGTCGCTTTGCAATGGCGCGTATAAACGCCGCACATGCGCCGTGTAATTGTGTATGTATAGCATTAATTATGCGCCCATAGAGAACAATGGGCTTCATGACACAGTAAAGGCTACGGCCTCTTTCACATGCGGAGCTATGCGTGCAAAAATCACCGCAGAAAAATCACGTGACTATTAGGAGGAATGGTTTCCTACGGGATCGTTCAGATGTTTTTTGCGCATGTAACATTTCTTTATCTGAACGTTCGCATAGAAAACCGTCGGTTCCAATAGCTGCAGGTTTTTTACGCGCGTGATTTTTGCACACGTAGGTCCTCGTGTGAATGAGCCCTTAACCGGGCCCTTTTTTTTTCCAGGCCCTTTTGTTTTTTGCTCCCCCGTTTTAAGAAATCATAACTTGTATTTCTCCATCGCCGTCGCTGTCTGAGGGCTTGTTTTTTGCAGGCCGAAAAAAAATTGTAAGTGGAAAAAAAAAGAAGAAATTCTGCCATATTTGGGTGCATCTTGTTTCTACGGTGTACACACTGCAACGGAAATGACATGATAGCTTTAATCCATGGGTCAGTGTGATTACTACGATACCAAATCAAGTAGTTTACTATTTTTATTTATTTTTTGCTGTACTACTTTAATTTTTTTCCCCAAAATATTACATTTTTTAAAATGATCTTCTGCCGCCATAACGTCTTTATTTTTTCGTTGACGTAGTTTTTGCGGGATGTCCTGTAGTTTTCCGTTGGTACCATTCTGGAGCATTACATTTTTTTCTTAAAGACGGGGTGTCCAAAAAGTAAAATTCTGGTGTTTTTTTTTTTTTTGATGACGTTCACTGTGCAGGGTAAGTAATGTGTTACTTTGACAGATTGGTCTTTTACGGAAGCAGTGATGCCAAATATGTATTTTTGTTTTATTAATTAGAGTCTTTTACTATAAATATGGCAAAATGTTTTTTTTTTTTTATAATTAGTAAGACTTTTTTAAACTTATTTTCACTTTTTTTTGTCCCAGAGTGAACATGAGCGTGTGATGCTTTGATCGCTCTTGCAATATGATCATCATAGTAACATAGTATGTAAGGCTGAATGAAGACAATGTCCATCTAGTCCAGCCTGTCTATCCTCCTGTGTTGATCCAGAGGAAGGCAAAAAACCCTAAGGCCAGAAGCCAATTAGCCCTTTTGGGGAAAAAATTCCTTCCCGACTCCCTAATGGCAGAAATGATGAAATGCCATAGCGTTACATCATACTGTGAATTGACAGGCAGTCTACCAAGCCACCCCACGAGAATGCCTGGATAGGCATTCTGCTTTGACAGTCCTGGGGCCTTTCAGAAGGCCCCTGGCTGCCATGACACCCGCACGGCTCCCTGTGATCTCCATAGGTTCATTCTCATAAGCGTGTTTCTCACCTCATCTTTCTGCATGACAGGGAAGGGTTGTGACCCAGCGGACGTCGCAGCGAGAAGATGACCATCGCCACTGTATGCCACGGAAAGGAGGTATCTTGCGTGTGAACTGGCATTGTGAGTGCAACCCGATTACTGTAAACCTTGTTTATGCACAAATACGCTCCACTGCGACAATCGTCTTGTCGCGTACAATCGTCTGCCGAAGCCCTAGGGCCTCTTTCACACGGCGATTTAGCACGCTGTTTTCTGTGCAGAAAAGCGGTCGCAGAAACCGCAATGATTTTTACGTGCATTTGCGCTCCTGATATTCCATTAGAGTCTAGGGGGTAAGCAAATGCGCTCTCATATGCATAAAATTGTGCCGACGGCTCCTTCACACGAATGTACTTTAGTCCCCTTATAATCACAACCATATAAAGGGAAAAAACGAAACCGCGGATCTCTATGGGATTTCAGTGGTTTCGTTTTCAGCACCTCCTTTCCTGCCCGTGATTTGTACGCATGATTTGCCCGTGCCGCCCAGCGTAGTTTCGCCTGTGCCAGCCTTAGGCCTTATTCACACGACGAATTTTACATCAGTATTTTGTGAGCCAAACCTGGAACGGGCCAAAATACGGAAGAAATGAAAATCTTCCCATTAGACTTTCTCTACACTTCTGGTTTTGGCTCACAAAATACTGATAAAAATCCGCCCGTGTGAATAAGCCCCCAATTCTGTGTGCATGAAAAGAAAAATTGTGTCTCACTGGCTTGGCAAGTGATTTATATGCGATGCATTTTTTCTGTCATATTGGAGCGATATATGATTTTTTTTCACTCGCGTGAAAGTAGCGTGCACAGTATATACAAAATAGCTGAAAAAGCGCAGCTTTAGGCCTCTTTCACACAAGCGTTGCGTTTACACGCAAAAGCATCGCGTGAAAGAATTGAGGCGGCGCAGCATTACTGCAATCTAATCCCTTTTGTAATTAGCGCTGTCTCGTCCATTCACAGGGCTGCATCGCGTAAATGGACTCCGCTGCCGCACTTGGCAGAATGGCTTCTATTAAGCCTTAATAGCTAAATAGAAACCAGCCGTCTTCTGCAACAAGCGGCGGTAAACTCCTTCCCCCTCTCTGTGATTTTCGTCAAAAGATAGGTCATGGCCCATATTTTGATGCTGTGCGGGAGGGGAGGGGAGGTAATAATCGCCCGTGTGAATGAATGCATTGGAGTCCAATGCTTCACATGGCGACGATTTGTGGGCGACGTTTATCTGCGAGAAAACATTTGTATGAAAGCAGCTTTATGAGTGCGATATCAGTCCGATTTTCTAATAGCGATATTGCGCTTGCCCGCGTATGTGTATTCGCATCTGCTGATATTTTGCTGGCTTTTGTGCATTCAAAAAAATATCCACCGCTGCTCCCAGCTATTGAAATTAGTCTAACGAGTTCTGGATGCGTTCCTTTCCTGCGCAATTACGCAGCGTATCACGCACCTCCTGGCATATCGCATGCATATTTGTGTATCCCCATTGACTTCTATGGGGACTTTTGGCGTGCAAAAATGCCGCAAAATAGAGTATGTTGCATATTTTTTTGCGTGAATTGTGAAAATGCGCACTTGTGGACAAACACATTGAAATCTACAGGGTTCTATTCGCTGCATAAATGCAGACGCAAACACACCCATGTGAAGCCAGGAGTTCCTGCACATGGACATTTACACGCGTGTTTTTGCCCAAATGCGAAAAAACCGCTGCATGCTCTACTTTTGTGTGCATTTAAAGTCTATAGGGAGTGCGCAAATGTGCGTGCAATACGCTGTTCAATTCCACGAGAAAAATAACACACCTGGAACTCACTAGGGTAAATAACCATTTAAGTCGGGGAGGGCTCGTTTGCAGCACGCAAATGAATAGGCCCTGTGACACAGAAATGACAGTAAAATACACGTAAAAAAAAAATTGTTCACTGCGTGCAAAAACGCATACGCCCATGTAAAGCCCTTAGCACTCCTTCACACGCGCGTGACGCAATCACGCGAGTGTGTGACGCATTTCCACTCTAAAATGGAGCGCAATCACTTCGTCTTGTGAGCGTTCCTGCGCACGTAAGTGTCCTTTTCTGCACTGCCGGCCCTGTTCACACCTGAGAGGGACACAACCAGCGGTGAAAATTGACCAGTGGTTGCAGTTCCCACGGCCGATTCTCTGCGCGCAAAAGCACTCGTGTGAAAGAGCCCTCACTGATCTCTAAGGCTTTATTCACACGAACGAGAAACTTGTGCAATTTCTGTGTGATGCAATGCGCACAAAACACGCACGGATGTGAAGTCCATTCTTTTGAATGGGCTCATACACATGAGCGATGTTTTCCCGCATCGCGGCACGTCCTATCTTTGGGTGAGCTCTCGCATCGCATCTCCCATCTACCTCACTGAAAGGAATCCCCGCAGGGATGAAGGGAATCCCTGCAGCTGGGGACGACCTTCATCGGCAAAGGAAGGGGGAAAGAGATTAACATCCCCGTAGGGACTCCCTTTATCCCCACAGGGATGTTAAACACCGTCCCCCCTCCCTTTGCCGGTTGGCTCGCATAGTCTCCCATAAAAGTCTATGTGCCGTCAAAATTAGAACATTTTCAATGTTTTCACTCATTCGATGTTGCAAGAAAAAAAAATAGCGGCGTGTTCTATCTTTCTGCGCTTTATCTCCCATGTTTCCCTATGGCGCCTCCTTTTTATCACATTGCAAAGCACCAACTTGTGATTTCCATGCGATGACTTTTTAACATTAGAAAGTCCAATTGACTCATAAATCGCGAACGGCAGCTATGTTTTTGGAAAAAACAGCAGCGTTGATGCTCAAAAAAATTGCGGGGAAAAAAGTAGCGATTTTCCCACGATATCGCGATCGCCAGTGTGCAGGAGCCCTTAGGGAGCTTTCACATGAGGGGGGAAGCTAGTCGCACCACAAAACCATCATCAGACTTCTCGCGATTATTTTCAAACTCCTGCACTCGGACGCGGAGTTTGAAAACCCAACGAATGGGAAGAAATTCCCCTCGTTCAGGCGCACCGCAGCTCCGTACTGCCGAGTGTAGTTGTGCCCGCACTCATCTGGAACCGCCCTCACTCTGTATTTGGTCTTTCTTGTGGTTTTCTTTGCAGGTGTATAAAACTACAATTTTTCACACACACACAAAAAAAAAAAAAAGCGCAAAAATCTCACACAGATTCACTGAATTTAATTGATTTGAATGAACAATTTCGATCAGTAATACAGACCATAACGGGACGTACTGCGATTTTTTTATTTTTTTCACGCATGTAAAATACACGTGTGAAAAACACAAGTCTGATTGCCCTAATACAAATCAATGGCGTTTATGCTATCCGTATAAGGGCGCCCACCCACTGGCGTTTTTTTTCACTGCGAAATTCGCAGGTTTTTTTTTTCTGCAGGGGGTCTATGGGACTTGTAATGTAAAAATCGCGATCGCGCAAAATCGCGATTTACCGCGATATCGCGATCGCGATTTTAGCTTTGCATGTCCCATAGCCCAAAGACCCCTGCAGAAAAAAAAAAACGCTGCGAATTTCGCAGTAAAAAAACGCTAGTGGGTGGGCACCCTTAAGCGCGTAATCTGGAGCGCAAATACACCCGTGTGAATGAGGCCTGAGTCTAAGGGTGGCTTCACACGGGCGTATGCGTTTTTGCTAGCACAAGGCATTTGTGAGCATGTTTGCACGCACAGAGCATCTTCACATGGGCACAAGACACACGCCCGCCCTGATTTAAATGCGCATTCTTTCACGGATCCCATTGTACATTTGTCCACCCGGCATAGACTTCTGCTCACGCCAAAAAGGAAAATGTGTACGAACCCATGCGTCTCTGCATTTTGCACATGTACATTTTATCCACACGTGTTAATACGTCCGTGTGCCGGATCACTAAGACACTACGCCTGCTGTGATTGACTAGTGCCGCCCACATGAGCGGCTCTGGCCAGTGAGATCTGCATGCACACAGTATGCATCAGGTAGTCGAAAAAGCGGTCCAGCCATCATTGTTTGGCCAGTACCAGAGGATGTGCTTTAAGGGGTTGTACCAAGATATAAAGAGATCTAAAGTTACCCAGAAGATGGGGAGTAACTCTATGATCAGTGGGGTGCAACCACTGGGGTTCCCACGATTCCCTAGTATGGCGGTCCTGACAGTCCCCACAGAAATGGAGGACATGCATGCATTCCATTCATTTCAATGACAACACCGAAATTACCGAATACAAGGACAATGTCTGTCTATATAGGGGGACTGGAGTATTATATCAGGAAAAATGAGCTTCGGCCATTAAACAGATATAATATGATCATGATCAGTGTGGAGTTTTGCACAAGACTGAAGTTTTATTATTGGGGTTATTTAGTTTGGCAAAAAAGACGGTTGGGGGGGGGGGCGACCTAATAATTATGTATAAATATAGACAATACAGAGATCGCTCCCATCATCTGTTTATACCCAGGACTGTGCCAACAGAGCGCCCTCTACGTCTAGAGGAAAGAAGGTTTCTACACAGACATAGAAGGGGGTTCTTTACTGTAAGAGCAGTGAGACTATGGAACTCTCTGCCTGAACATGATAAGAGTACAAGTGAGGCCTGGACGCCTTTCTTGGGTGTTACAATATAATATGTTATAGTCACTGATTACTTCAGAAGGGTCGGTGACCCGGGGATTATTCTGATTGCCAGATTGGAGTTGGGAAGGAATATTTTTCCTAAAATGAGTATAATTGGCTTCGGCCTCATTAGGTTTTTCTCCTTCCTCTGGATCAACATTGCAGGATAGCAGGCTGAACTAGATGGACACAAGTCATTTTTCAGCCTAACACTATATGCTAACAAGTTCCCAAAAGTTACACGTCTCAAGTTGTGACATCTTATAGTAAGCCTTATAATATAAGACTTACCCGGTCAAACAGTGCGAACAGCTCTCTTAGTAGTTCCGACACCGGCAGCTTGAGATGATTGGCAAACTCTTCTATTCCAATCCTTCCTCCCTTTGACAAGTTGGCAATAGATGCGTACACTTCCAGCTGTTTCTCAAAATTGTTCCATTTTAGGCTGAAAACAAATTGTTGAAAGTAAGTAATACAGTAACAAATATAAGTAAGGTAAACGTGTTGGGGCACAATCATTTGGGATAGTTTTGGCGCAGAGATTAGCGCTAGCGTGTGTGCTTGTCAAGAATCTGGCACTAGTTTTTGCTTAATGTTAAATATTCTTTAGGACTCACATAGGCGCAGCGATCTACAGCCGCAGTGAGGCTGAAAAAAAAACGCGTAATCATGCGATACTTCCGCTGTGCTCACAGCGGAAGTATCACGTGATGCATGGCTTCCATTGACTGCAATGGACGCCGGCTGCGCGTTTTTCCGCAATTAGAACATGCCACGATTTCTTTCATGCTGCGTGAACATTTAAAGGCAGTAAGCTATTAGGTTCATGAAACGCGGCAGAAATCCATCCGTGGGCATTAGCCCTAAGTCAGTAGATCATGCCTTGACTCCTCTTTTAGGTCCATTGACTTACTTGCCAAAATATATATTCACCTCAATTCACAGCTCATCTAGGCTACAAAATCAGCGTGTATACCAGAACTATCCCCCGACTATAAAAGTCTGTGTATACCAGAACTATCCCTCCGACTATAAAAGTCAGTGTGTATACCAGAACTATCCCTCCGACTATAAAAGTCAGCGTGTATACCAGAACTATCCCCCGACTATAAAAGTCTGTGTATACCAGAACTATCCCTCCGACTATAAAAGTCAGTGTGTATACCAGAACTATCCCTCCGACTATAAAAGTCAGCGTGTATACCAGAACTATCCCCCGACTATAAAAGTCAGCGTGTATACCAGAACTATCCCTCCGACTATAAAAGTCTGTGTATACCAGAACTATCCCTCCGACTATAAAAGTCAGTGTGTATACCAGAACTATCCCTCCGACTATAAAAGTCAGCGTGTATACCAGAACTATCCCTCCGACTATAAAAGTCAGCGTGTATACCAGAACTATCCCTCCGACTATAAAAGTCAGTGTGTATACCAGAACTATCCCTCCGACTATAAAAGTCAGTGTGTATACCAGAACTATCCCCCGACTATAAAAGTCAGCGTGTATACCAGAACTATCCCTCCGACTATAAAAGTCAGTGTGTATACCAGAACTATCCCTCCGAGTATAAAAGTCAGTGTGTATACCAGAACTATCCCTCCGAGTATAAAAGTCAGTGTGTATACCAGAACTATCCCCCGACTATAAAAGTCAGCGTGTATACCAGAACTATCCCTCCGACTATAAAAGTCAGTGTGTATACCAGAACTATCCCTCCGACTATAAAAGTCAGTGTGTATACCAGAACTATCCCTCCGACTATAAAAGTCAGTGTGTATACCAGAACTATCCCTCCGACTATAAAAGTCAGCGTGTATACCAGAACTATCCCCCGACTATAAAAGCTAACAACACACGGACGAGTGCGATATCGGGCCGTGAATCACTCGCTCACCGACATGCGATTTCCCCGCGGATGTGAGGCATTTTTATCTCAAAACCGCCTCGCATCACTTCGGGTAAGTAGCCGTGCCGGAGGATAGCTAATAGCCGTGGCAGAGGATCGCAGAGTTTCTCTCATTGTTTTCATCGTGTGCGCCTAGCATGTGGTGCGATGCTGCCGCCGGCCCCATTGAAAACAATGGGGCTGCTTCGGGGAAGTAGCCATGCCGGAGGATAGCTAATAGCCGTGGCAGAGGATCGCAGAGTTTCTCTCATTGTTTTCAATGGGAGACCTCGCATTGCATCGTGTGCGCCTAGCATGTGGTGCGATGCTGCCGCCGGCCCCATCGGGGCTGCTATGTAAGTTTATGCAGCAAGATAGAACATGCTGCAGTTGGTTACCTGCAGTGCATTGTGGTGCCATGCGGGAAAACATCCTTCATGTGTAGGACTCAATTCAAAAGAATGGGATTTATATTTGTGCGTCTCGCATGATTTTCTCGCCAGTGTGAAGGCGGTCTAAAGCAAAGAGCTTATTCAAAGATTTGGGAAGTTTTTGCCCATGACAAACCTATTGTTCTCTTATCTTAACACAACAAAACCCATTAGAATCAATTCCAAGTGTCAGTAAACCACCCTGATAATGCAATGTGATGACGGTGTGCCGCGCTAAGAGTCAAGCTTAAAGGGGTTGTCCCGCGCCGAAACGGTTTTTTTTTTTTTTCAACCCCCCCCCCCCCCCGTTCGGCGCGAGACAACCCCGATGCAGGGAAGTAAAGAAAGTTTACCGGAGCGCTTACCTTAATCCCCGCGCTCCGGTGACTTCAATACTTACCGCTGAAGATGGCCGCCGGGATCCTCTGTCTCTGTGGACCGCAGCTCTTCTGTGCGGTCCATTGCCGATTCCAGCCTCCTGATTGGCTGGAATCGGCACGTGACGGGGCGGAGCTACACGGAGCCGCTCTCTGGCACGAGCGGCTCCATAGAAGACTGCAGAAGACCCGGACTGCGCAAGCGCGGCTAATTTGGCCATCGGAGGGCGAAAATTAGTCGGCTCCATGGGAACGAGGACGCTAGCAACGGAGCAGGTAAGTAAAAAACTTTTTATAACTTCTGTATGGCTCATAATTAATGCACAATGTATATTACAAAGTGCATTAATATGGCCATACAGAAGTGTGTAGACCCACTTGCTGCCGCGGGACAACCCCTTTAAGACCAAGGCATCTGTACACTGAAAAGAAAAGTCAAGCGGCACAAAAAAAAACTTTTTCAGAAACCTGTGGCTTTGTTCAAACTTCCATGTTATTTTTTTGCATTAGACTTCCTACACAAGGACGAGTGAGACGTCGGGCCATGAAGCTGCCCGATACCGCGCTCATGAGGCATTGCTCAGGCATAAATACATTGGTGAAGTTCCGATCCTCTTGCACGAATTTCAGGTGCGATAGAGGATCGGAAGCGTTTTCCATTGATTTAAATGGCAACCTTGCATCGCACTCGCATGCACATTGCATGTAATGCAAGAGCAATGCGAGGCATTAAAGCTGTGGCGATGCATTCTGAGGAGTGTGAGGAGTTAGAGCATGCCACGATTTTTTTCCCACACTGCAATTCATATTCTTGTGAGATTGGTGTGTCTCGCAGTGCACAGATGTCGTGCAATTTTGTTGGCCACACATATGGACTATTTATGGATGATTACTGGGGGCTGGGTGACTGATGACAGCATAAAGTATTGCTAGCGCATGAACAAAAAAAATATATGTAAGCCTTTCATTGCCCAAATACGTTGCGCAGGAGCATGCATATTTGCGCTTGCGCTCGCCTGCAGAAGCCTTTAACAAAAATCAATCAGCAACACACCTCCATGCATCAATAGGTGGCGACAATGATGAAAGTGTGTTTGGGTCGAATGGTAGTATTAAGGATTACTCATCTCCCATACAATCTGCATTGGCCTGTGTAAAGACTATTTAAATGAGCGCAGATCTTGATGACCTGCGCTCATCATCTAGCTCAAATTGAGTCAAGTAATGAGAACTCAAATTCAACTTTTATACAAAAAAAAGGGAACAACTGCTTCTCACTTTAACTTCCGGCTGATTTTTGTGAACTCCACAAGCCCAGCCTCCATGGGTAAAGTCAGGTCTCTAGCTGTTAGCATTAGTCTGCAGTCTTCATAGGTATGATCAGTGAATGGTATTCCAAGTGACCTGCAAAAGACAGTAAACCATTGTTAATGGTAGGAGCTGCTAAGGAAGGCTCCAAATCCACATCCAATACACAAAAATAAAGCTGTGTACTCCCATTCTAACACTTTTTATTTTTATTTTTAGGTGACTTGGACATTTTCGCTCCTAAGATCTGCGTTCAACCAACAGACTGGCCTAATGTCACACGATGTCAATAGTAAGTAGCTTGTGCCTCTTACAACTAGGAAGTAGCTTGCTTTCTCCCGCGGGGTTTTGAACGATAATCGTTCCATGTAAAAGCATGCAGAAAATGAACGACTGGATCAGAATCGTCCAGTTGTTCACTGATGAGGGGAGAGGACAGAATATGGGGGATGTAATGAGGGGAGAGGACAGTATATGGGGGATGTGATGAGGGGGAGAAAACAGTATTTGGGGGATGTGATGAAGGGGAGAGGACAGTATATGGGGGCTGTGATGATGGGAGAGGACAGTATATGGGAGATGTGATGAGGCTGTCAAGCAGCCTAGCAGTGGTGTAAATTCACCACTTCCAGTGGCGTCAAGGTAAATCATTACCAGACAGTATATGCAGGATGTGATAAAGGGAGAGAGGACAACATGGGGTCTGTGATTGGGGGGAGAGGACAGTATATGTGAAATGTGATGAGAAAGGAGAAGACAGTATATGATAATTGTGATGTATAGGGGATATGATGAGCGGATAGGATAGTATACGGGGGATATGATAAGGGGAGGGGACAGCATATAGGGGATGTGATAAGGGGAGAGAGGATACTATATGGGGGATGTGATGAAGGAAAAGGTTAGTATGTGGGGATGTGATGAGAAAGAAAGTAAAGTATATGGGGGATGTGATAAGGGGAGAGAGGACAGTATAAGGGATATTATGAGTGGAGAGGACAGTATATGGGGGATGTGATAAGGTGAGAGAGGACAGTATAACGGATATTATGAGTGGAGAGGACAGTATATGGGGGATGTGATGAAGGAAGAGGACAGTATATGGGGGATGTGATGAGGCAGGACAGTATATGGGGGATGTGATGAAGGAAGAGGACAGTATATGGGGGATGTGATGAGGCAGGACAGTATATGGGGGGATGTGATGAGGGAGGACAGTATATGGGGGGGATGTGATGAGGGAGGACAGTATATGGGGGATGTGATGAGGGAGAGGAAGGTATATGAGCGATGTGATGATGGGAGAGGAGAGTATATGGGGGATGTGATGAGGGGAGAGGACCGTATATGGGGGATGTGATAAGGGGGAGAGGACAGTATATGGGGGATGTGATGAGGGGGAGAGGACAGTATTTGGGGGATGTGATGAGGGGGAGAGGACAGTATATGGGGGCTGTGATGAGGGGAGACGACAGTATATGGGAGATGTGATGAGGCTGTCAAGCAGCCTAGCAGTGGTGTACATCCACCACTTCCAGTGGCTCAAAGTAAATCAGTACCAGAAAGTATATGCAGGATGTGATAAGGGGAGAGAGGACAACATGGGGTCTGTAATTGAGGGGAGAGGACAGTATATGCGAAATGTGATGAGAAAGGAAAAGACAGTATATGATAATTGTGATTTATAAGGGATATGATGAGGGGAGAGGATAGTATATGGGGGATGTGATAAGGGGAGGGGACAGTATATAGGGGATGTGATAAGGGGAGAGAGCCTACTATATGGGGGATGTGATGAAGGAAGAGGTTAGTATGTGGGGATGTGATAAGAAAGAAAGTAATGTATATGGGGGATGTGATAAGGGGAGAGAGGACAGTATAGGGGATATTATGAATGGAGATTATGGTATATGGCGGATGTGATAAGGTGAGAGAGAACAATATATGGGGGTTGTGATAAGGGTAGGAGAGGACAGTGTATGGGGGATGTGATGAGGGGGGTGAGGACAGTAGTTGGGGGATGTGATGAGGGGGAGGACGGTCTATGGAGGATGTTATGAGGGAGAGGACAGCATATGGGGGATGGGATGAGGGGAGGGAACAGTGTATGGGGGATGTGATGAGGGGGAGGGGACAGTATATGGGGGATGTGATGAGGGGAGAGGACAGCATATGGGGGATGTGATGAGGGGGAGAGGACAGTATATGAGGAATGTGATGAGAGTGAGGACAGATTATGGGGAATGTGATAAGGGGGGAGAGGACAGTATATGGGGTCTCTAATGAGCGGAGAGGACAGTACATGGGGGCTATGATAAGGAGGGAGAGGACAGTATATGAGGGCTATGATGAGGAGGGAGAGGGCAGTATATGAAGGATGTTATGAGGGGGAGACAGAACAATATATGGGGGTTGTTATGAGAGGGGGGCAGTATATTGGGGATGTGCTGAGGGGAGGGGACAGTATATGGGGTATGTGATTCGGGAGGGGACAGTATATGGGGGATGTTATGAGGGGAGAGGACCGTATATGGGGATGTGATGAGGGGAGAGGACAGTATATGGGGGATGTGGTGAGGGGGAGAGGACAGTATTTGAAGGATGTGATGAGGGGAAAGGACAGTATATAGGGGGTGTGATGAGGGGAGAGCACAGTATATGGGGAATGTGATGAGGGGAGAGGACAGTATATGGGGGATGTGATGAGGGGAGAGGACAGTATATGGGGGATGTGATGAGGGGGAAAGGACAGTATTTGAAGGATGTGATGAGGGAAGAGTACAGTATATGGGGGATGTGATGAGGGAAGAGGAAGGTATATGGGGGATGGGATGAGGGGGAGAGGACAATATTTGAAGGATGTGATGAGGGGAGAGGACAGTATATAGGGGGGTTGATGAGGGGAGAGGACAGTATATGGGGGATGGGATGAAGGGAGAGGACAGTATATGGGGGATGGGATGAGGGGAGAGGACAGTATATGGGGGATGTGATGAGGGGAGAGGACAGTATATGGGGGATGTGATGAGGGGGAGAGGACAGTATTTGAAGGATGTGATGAGGGGAGAGGACAGTATATGGGAGATGTGATGAAGGAAGTGGACAGTATATTGGGGATGGGATGAGGTGAGAGAACATTATATGGGGGATGTGATGAGGAGCAGTAGACAGTATATGGGGGATGTGATGAGTCTTAAAGAGGATCTGCAGCAGCTGAAGTAAGGAATGTCTTCTCATTCACTGCCTGACTGACATGAGGCTCTTCTTAAGGAGAGTATATAGTAGATAGGTTGTTGAATCTTATATATTGCATATCATACATGTGACTATATATATGTGTGATCAAGGAGACGTACTGTCAGATGATGGGTTCTTCTTCCCCCTTTCGTTTACTTCCTTTCCTTAATTAATTCTGAATACTTGTAAATTTCAGCTTTTTCTTCCCCAACGGAGGACACGGCCCAGGTACGATCCTGTCCTATAACAGAGCTAACAGTGCGGTTGCTATACTTTGCATCAGCAGGAACCCCTGAACATTCAATCATCCATGGCTAATATGAGATCAGAGGTGGGCAAGAAATATAATGTCACTCGCAGTCACCAATAACATGGTGGATCAGTGATTTGCAGCCGACGGCTCTCCAGCTGTACTGTGACCGCGGTGTGATGGGAGTTACATATCAGGCCCGCAGAGAACAAGAGCGCAGGGCGGTGGAGCGCGGGAGGAGGAAGTACACAGGGCCGTGATGGGGAAGAGGACAGTATATGGGGGATATGATGTGGGGGACAGGACAGTATATGGGGGCTGTGATGGAGGAGAGGGCTGTATATGGGGGATGTGATGAGAGAGGACCGTATATGGCGGATGTGTTGAGGAGGGGAGGACAGTATATGGGGGATGTGATGAGGGAGAGGACACTATATGGGGGATGTGATGAGGAGAGGGCAGCATAAGCGGGATGTGATGAGGGGAAGAGGACAGTATATGGGGGGATGTGATGAGAGAGAGGGCAATATATGGGGATGTGATGAGAGAGAGGACAGGTTATGGGGGATGTGATGAGGGAGAGGACAGTATATGGGGGGCTGTAATGAGGGGAGAGGACAGTATATGGGGGATGTGATGAGGGGAGAGGACAGTATATGGGGGATGTGATGAGGGGAGAGGACAGTATATGGGGGATGTGATGAGGGGAGAGGACAGTATATGAGGGATGTGATGAGGGGGAGAGGACAGTATTTGGGGGATGTGATGAGGGGGAGAGGACAGTATATGCGGGCTGTGATGAGGGGAGAGGACAGTATATGGGGGATGTGATGAAGGAAGAGGACAGTATATTGGGGATGGGATAAGGTGAGAGGACATTATATGGGGGATGTGATGAGGAGCAGCAGACAGTACATGGGGGATGTGATGAGTCTTAAAGAGGATCTGCAGCACCTGAAGTAAGGAATGTCTTCTCATTAACTGCCTGACTAACATGAGGCTCTTCTTAAGGAGAGTATATAGTAGATAGGTTGTTGAATCGTATATATTGTATATCATACATGTGACTATATATATGTGTGATCAAGGAGACGTACTGTCAGATGATGGCTTCTTTTTCCCCCTTTCGTTTACTTCCTTTCCTTAATTAATTCTGAATACTTGTAAATTTCAGCTTTTTCTTCCCCAACGGAGGACACGGCCCAGGTACGATCCTGTCCTATAACAGAGCTAACAGTGCGGTTGCTATACTTTGCATCAGCAGGAACCCCTAAACATTCAATCATCCATGGCTAATATGAGATCAGAGGTGGGCAAGAAATATAATGTCACTCGCAGTCACCAATAACATGGTGGATCAGTGATTTGCAGCCGACGGCTCTCCAGCTGTACTGTGACCGCGGTGTGATGGGAGTTACATCTCAGCCCCGCAGAGAACAAGAGCGCAGGGCGGTGGAGCGCGGGAGGAGGAAGTACACAGGGCCATGATGGGGAAGAGGACAGTATATGGGGGATGTGATGTGGGGGACAGGACAGTATATGGGGGCTGTGATGGAGGAGAGGGCTGTATATGGGGGATGTGATGAGAGAGGACAGTATATGGCGGATGTGTTGAGGAGGAGAGGACAGTATATGGGGGATGTGATGAGGGAGAGGACACTATATGGGGGATGTGATGAGGAGAGGGCAGCATATGCGGGATGTGATGAGGGGAAGAGAACAGTATATGGGGGGATGTGATGGGGGAATGGGACAGTATATGGGGGGATGGGATGAGGGAGAGGGCAATATATGGGGATGTGATGAGAGAGAGGACAGTATATCGGGTATGTGATGAGGGGAGAGGACAGGTTATGGGGATGTGATGAGGGGAGAGGACAGTATATGGGGGATGTGATGAGGGGAGAGGACAGTATATGGGGGATGTGATGAGGGGAGAGGACAGTATATGGGGGATGTGATGAGGGGAGAGGACAGTATATGAGGGATGTGATGAGGGGGAGAGGACAGTATTTGGGGGATGTGATGAGGGGGAGAGGACAGTATATGCGGGCTGTGATGAGGGGAGAGGACAGTATATGGGGGATGTGATGAAGGAAGAGGACAGTATATTGGGGATGGGATAAGGTGAGAGGACATTATATGGGGGATGTGATGAGTAGCAGCAGACAGTACATGGGGGATGTGATGAGTCTTAGAGGTGGCCTCTGCAGTAATAGTGTCCCCCCACTGTTGCCTCTGCAGTAATAGTGACCCCCCCACAGTGGCTTCTGCAGTAATAGTGACCCCCCATAGTGGCTTCTGCAGTAATAGTGAACCCCCCCCCCACAGTGGCCCCAGTAGTAAGTGTTCCCCACAGTGGCCCCAGTAGTAATTATTCCCCACAGTGGCCCCAAGTAGTAAGTGTTCCCCACAGTGGCCCCAGTAGTAAGTGTTCCCCACAGTGGCCCCAGTAGTAAGTGTTCCCCCAAAAGGACCCCCACAGTGGCCTCTGCAGTAGTAGTGTTCCCCCAAAGGGACCCCCACAGTGGCCTCTGCAGTAATAGTGACCCCCCACAGTGGCCTCTGCAGTAATAGTGACCCCCCACAGTGGCCTCTGCAGTAATAGTGACCCCCCACAGTGGCCTCTGCAGTAATGGTGACCCCCTTCCCCCCCCACAGTGGCCTCTGCAGTAATAGTGACCCCCCTCCCCCCCACAGTGGCCTCTGCAATAATAGTGACCCCCCCCCCCCCACAGTGGCCTCTGCAGTAATAGTGTCCCCCCACAGTGGCCTCTGCAGTAATAGTGCCCCCCCACAGTGGCTTCTGCAGTAATAGTGACCCCCCATAGTGGCTTCTGCAGTAATAGTGACCCTTCCCCACAGTGGCCCCAGTAGTAAGTGTTCCCCACAGTGGCCCTAAGTAGTAAGTGTTCCCCACAGTGGCCCTAAGTAGTAAGTGTTCCCCACAGTGGCCCCAGTAGTAAGTGTTCCCCACAGTGGCCCCAGTAGTAAGTGTTCCCCACAGTGGCCCCAGTAGTAAGTGTTCCCCACAGTGGCCCCAGTAGTAAGTGTTCCCCACAGTGGCCCCAGTAGTAAGTGTTCCCCACAGTGGCCCCAGTAGTAAGTGTTCCCCACAGTGGCCCCAGTAGTAAGTGTTCCCCACAGTGGCCCCAGTAGTAAGTGTTCCCCACAGTGGCCCCAGTAGTAAGTGTTCCCCACAGTGGCCCCAGTAGTAAGTGTTCCCCACAGTGGCCCCAGTAGTAAGTGTTCCCCACAGTGGCCCCAGTAGTAAGTGTTCCCCACAGTGGCCCCAGTAGTCCGTGTTCTCCACAGTGGCCCCAGTAGTCCGTGTTCTCCACAGTAACATAGTAACATAGTATGTAAGGCTGAATGAAGACAATGTCCATCTAGTCCAGCCTGTCTATCCTACTGTGTTGATCCAGAGGAAGGCAAAAACCCCCAAGGCCAGAAACCAATTAGCCCTTTTGGGGAAAAAATTCCTTCCCGACTCCCTAATGGCAATCAGACTGTTCCCTGGATCAACCCCTAAGGCCTCATGTCCATGGGGAAAATCAGGCCCGCTACGGATTCTCCATGTAGAATCCGTAGCGGGTCCCTCCTGCCCCGCGGACATGAGGGCTGAAAATAAGAATAAATCAGAATAAGCTCACCTCCCATCCGCTCCGTTTCTTCTCTTCGCTGCGGCGTCATCTTCTCTCGTCGCGGCCGGATCTTCTTTCTTCGGCTCGGCGGATGTGCATGATGACGTCGGTGACGTGCCCCGCGCATGCGCCGTCCCGAAGAAAAAAGATCCGGCCGCGACGGAGAGAAGATGGCGCCGGCGCGAAGAGAAGAAACGGAGCGTGTGAGTAAATTCCGAATTTTGTCTCCCGCGGATCCGGACGGCTTCCATAGGCTTCAATAGAAGCCCGCGGGAGCCGTCCCCGCGGGAGACCCGCATGAAAATGGAGCATGGTCCAGATTTTTTCATGCTCCATTTTTTTTAAAATCACTTTTATTGACGATCCGCGGGTATTTATCTACCCGCGGGTGGTCAATGCATCCCTATGGGATGCGGATCCGCGCGCGGGAGAAGAGTTAAAATCCGCTGCGGATTTTAATTCTTATTTTCCCCGTGGACATGAGGCCTAATAGTTCCTACCTGCCTGTATACCCGGATTGACACTTAACCTAATATTTATATCCTGTAATATCCTTCTTCTCCATTAAGACATCAAGTCCCCTTTTAAACTCCTCTATGGATTTTGCCATCACCACTTCCTCCGGTAGAGAGTTCCACAGTCTAACTGCTCTTACAGTAAAGAATCCCCTTCTATGTTGGTGATGAAACCTACTTTCCTCTAATCGTAGCGGATGTCCTCTTGTTACTGTCGTGGTCCTGGGTGTAAACAGATTGCGGGAGAGATCCATGTGTTGTCCCCTCATGTACTTATACATGGTTATTTGGTCGCCTCTTAACCTTCTTTTTTTAGAGTAAATAGTCCCAATTTGGATAGCCTCTCTGGGTATTCCAGTCCCGTCATTCCATGTATTAGTTTAGTTGCCCTTCTTTGAACCCCCTCAAGCACTGTGACATCTTTCCTGAGCACCGGTGACCAGAATTGTACGCAGTATTCCATGTGAGGCCTGACAAGTGCCTTATATAATGGAAGGATAATGTTCTCGTCCTTCGCCCCTATACCTCTTTAATGCACCCCAAGACTTTATTTGCCTTTGCAGCAGCTGACTGGCATTGGTTACTCCAGTTTAGTCTATTATCCACTAATACCCCCAGATCCTTTTCCATATCACTTTTCCCTAGTGGTACCCCATTAAGTGAATATTTGTGACATCCGTTTCTCCTGCCCATGTGCATAGTCTTACATTTTTCAACATTGAACTTCATTTGCCATTTTTCTGCCCAAGCCCCTAGCTTATCCAGGTCCATTTGTAGCCGCACATTGTCCTCCGTTGCATTAATTATGTTGTATAATTTTGTGGAAGTGGACACACAGCTGTGAGACAAGTCCTCTGGTGCCGATTTTGTGTCATCTGCAAATATTGATATTTTGCTGTGCAGCCCCTCTATCAGGTCATTGATAAATATGTTGAACAGAGTGGGGACTAATACTGAACCCTGTGGCACCCCGCTAGCGACTGTGGTCCAATCAAAGTACGCACCATTTATTACCACCCTCTGCTTTCTATCATTGAGCCAATTTTTTACCCACTTACACACGTTTTCGCCTAGTCCGAGCTGCCTCATTTTGTATATTAGCCTATTATGTGGCACGGTGTCAAAGGCTTTAGAGAAGTCCAGATATACAAAATCAATAGATTCTCCCTGGTCCAGCTAAGAGCTTACTTCATCGTAGAAACTGATCAGATTTGTCTGACATGAGCGACCCTTCATGAATCCATGCTGGTGAGGAGTTATTCCCTTATTCTCCTTGAGGTACTCATCGATGGCGTCTCTCAGAATCCCCTAGAAAATTTTTCCCATTACTGAAGTGAGACTTACTGGCCTGTAGTTACCAGGCTCACTTTTGCTCCCTTTTTTGTAAATTGGAACCACGTTGGCAATGCGCCAATCCAATGGTACTACACCGGTCTTGATAGTGTCTAGAAATATTAGGTATAGTGGCCTAGCTATCTCGTCACTTAGTTCCCTTAGTATCCTTGGGTGTAATCCATCTGGGCCTGGCGATTTATCAATTTTAGTTTTCTTTAGCCGCTTCCGCACCTCCTCCTGCGTTAGGTATGAGATCTTTTGTGAGGGGTTCGTTTTATTCCCCTGCATCTCGTGTGGCATTTCCTTTTCTTTTGTGAATACACTTGAGAAGAAACTGTTTAGTAGATTTGCTTTCCCTTCGTCATCATCAATGATTTCTCCTGCATTGTTTTTTAAAGGGCCAGCGCTCTCCCTGCAAATCCTTTTGCTGTTAATGTAGTTGAAAAATAGCTTCGGGTTGTTTTTGCTCTCTTTGGCGATCCGTCTTTCTGCTTCCTCCTTGGCAGTTTTGATCGTATCTTTGCATATTTTGTTTTTTTCCCTGTATGTTTTTAGCGCTTCTTCGCTGCCTTGTTGCTTTAGTAGTTTGAACGCTTTCTTTTTTTCGTTTATTGCCCCGCTTACCGTCTTGTCGAGCCACATTGGTTTCCTTTTAGTTGAGTTTCTTTTATTTTTAAAGGGAATGAACTGTTCACATGAGGCGATTAGGATTCTTTTGAACTTTTCCCATTTGTCCTCCGTACTGATATTTTTGAGGATGTTGTCCCAATTAATGTTACCGATAGTTCTAAGCTCATCAAATTTTGCTTTACTAAAGTTTAGTTTCTTTGTCACTCCCTGATAAGGCTTCCTATTGATTGACAGCTGGAAGTTGATTATATTGTGGTCACTGTTCCCCAAGTGCCCCTCAACCTGCACCCCCTTTATACGGTCCGGTTTGTTGGTTAGTACTAGGTCCAGAATGGCCCTCCTTCTTGTTGGTTCCTGCACAAGTTGGTTCAGGTAATTGTCTTTAATTACTCTCAAGAATTTATCACCCCTGTGAGATTTGCAGGTTTCGTTCTCCCATGTTATATCTGGATAATTAAAGTCCCCCATGATAATTACTTTGTTTCGCTTTGACACCTCTTCTATCTGCCTTAGTAGTAAGTTTTCAGTTTCTTCTGTTGCTTTTGGTGCTCTATAGAAGACCCCTATCAGGATTTTGTTATTTTTTCCTCCCTGTATTTCTACCCACAGAGATTCCACCTGTTCGTCTCCTACCCCTATATCCTCCCGTAGCCTCGGCTTCAAGTTCGATTTGACGTACAGACATACCCCTCCCCCTTTCTGGTTCCTTCAGTCTCCTCTGAAGAGATTGTACCCCTGCAAATTCACCGCCCAATCGCACTTATCATCAAGCCATGTTTCCGTAATTCCGACTATATCATAGTTTTCATCAGTCATTCTCGCTTCAAGCTCACCCACTTTACCAATCAGACTTCTTGCATTCGTGGTCATACAATTTATATCATTTTTTTTGTTTTTTAAATTTGTTTTGTTGCTATTCGTACTTATGGCTGATCTATCAGTTCTATCTGTACTAACCCCACCCCCTGCTCGACCCCCCCATTCCCTTTGCTTGGACCCGGATCGCTAGTTACACTGGCTACCCCACTATTTCTCATTTTACCCCCCCCCAGTCCCTAGTTTAAACACTCCTCCAGCCTTCTAGCCATCTTATCCCCCAGCACAGCTGCACCCTCCCCATTAAGATGCAGCCCGTCCCTACGGTAGAGCCTGTAGCCGACAGCAAAGTCAGCCCAGTTCTCCAGGAACACAAATCCCTCCTTCTTACACCAACTCCGGAGCCACTTGTTTACCTCCCTAAGATCCTGCTGCCTTTCTAGTGTGGCTTTAGGTACAGGTAGTATTTCCGAGAAAAGTACCCTGGAGGTCCTCGCCCTAAGCTTGGACCCGAAGTCCCTGAAATCATTTTTGAGGGCCCTCCATTGACCTCTAACTTGTTCATTGGTGCCAACGTGCACCATGACCGCTGGATCCTCACCAGCCCCTCCCAGTAATCTGTCAATCCGATCCGCGATGTGTCGAACTCGAGCGCCAGGAAGACAACACACCGTTCGACGATCCCGGTCTTTATGGCAGATTGCCCTCTCTGTCCCCCTAATTGAGTCCCCCACCACTAGAACCTGTCTAGCCTGCCCTGCGCTCCCCGTCCCCGTCTCACTGGAGCAGTCATCCCCCTGGCGTTCAGAGGGCATGTCGTGCTGCAGCGGTGCTGGCTCTGTAATGGCATCGCCCTCATCTGCCAACGTTGCAGACATGTTGGGTTGTGCCAGTTCAGGACCAGCCTCCTTGGATCTATTCCCTCTACGCCTCCTTCTATCTGACACCCAGCTGACTGCCTGCTCCCCCTGCACTTCCGTACTACCATCCGCCCCCGCCTCTACCCCAGCGAGTGTCTGCTCAGTGAGCACCAAACTCCTTTCCATGATGTCAATGGCTCTCAGTGTTGCCAGTTGCCCATTTAGGTCCAGAATTTGGGCTTCTAAATGTGCGACGTGCACGCATCTTGCGCAACAGTATGCACCCTCGATCGGCTGATCAAGGACCGCATACATTGCACAAGTAGCACACTGGATGACATTGCCAGACATGGAGCTCATCCTAATGGGGATCTACAATTTAATTGTGGAAGTAGTGAAGATAGACTTGATCACACTCCGCTCACACGCTGCTACAACGGCTCACACGCTGCTGCAACCGCTCAACTGCTGACCCGCTGCTGCAACCGCTGACCCGCTGCTGCAACCGCTGACCCGCTGCTGCAACCGCTGACCCGCTGCTGCAACCGCTGACCCGCTGCTGCAACCGCTGACCCGCTGCTGCAACCGCTGACCCGCTGCTGCAACCCCTCACCCGCTGCTGCCTCTGTGCAACTACTCACGCTGCCGCTCTCACGCAGCCTCTTACCCGCTGAGACTTATGCACAAGCGGTCACAATTTTTTTTTTTTTTTTTTACCCCCCTCACAAACACTTAGACCCCCAGACACACACACACACAGAAGACACAAATAACCAGATACACAGAAGAGACACACTTAGCTCACAAACACACACAGAAGATACTTAACAGCTCCTCCACTCCTCCTGGTGACGTCACCCGCTGTCCCGGCGGCCGCTCACTCTGCCCTCCTGTCTCAGCTGCTCCGTTCTGGTCCCCTCCGCTGCTGCTGGCGCTGGACTCCTGGTGGCCTCTTGGCGCCGGCTACTGCGCTCTGGTCTTCTCCTTGCTGCCCCCGCACCTGCTTCGGCGCTGGTATCGGCTGCTGAGCTGCTCCGCTGTCCCCTTCAGCCCCCCGCTCGTGCCTCTGTCTCGTGCCGCTGCTCCTGGCGTCAGCCCCAGTAGTACGTGTTCCCCACAGTGGCCCCAGTAGTACGTGTTCCCCACAGTGGCTCCAGTAGTACGTGTTCCCCACAGTGGCCCCAGTAGTAATGTTCTCCACAGTGGCCCCAGTAGTAAGTGTTCCCCACAGTGGCCCCAGTAGTAAGTGTTCCCCACAGTGGCCCCAGTAGTAAGTGTTCCCCACAGTGGCCCCAGTAGTAAGTGTTCCCCACAGTGGCCCCAGTAGTAAGTGTTCCCCACAGTGGCCCCAGTAGTAAGTGTTCCCCACAGTGGCCCCAGTAGTAAGTGTTCCCCACAGTGGCCCCAGTAGTAAGTGTTCCCCACAGTGGCCCCAGTAGTAAGTGTTCCCCACAGTGGCCCCAGTAGTAAGTGTTCCCCACAGTGGCCCCAGTAGTAAGTGTTCCCCACAGTGGCCCCAGTAGTAAGTGTTCCCCACAGTGGCCCCAGTAGTAAGTGTTCCCCACAGTGGCCCCAGTAGTAAGTGTTCCCCACAGTGGCCCCAGTAGTAAGTGTTCCCTACAGTGGCCCCAGTAGTAAGTGTTCCCCACAGTGGCCCCAGTAGTAAGTGTTCCCCACAGTGGGCCCAGTAGTAAGTGTTCCCCACAGTGGGCCCAGTAGTAAGTGTTCCCCACAGTGGGCCCAGTAGTAAGTGTTCCCCACAGTGGGCCCAGTAGTAAGTGTTCCCCACAGTGGGCCCAGTAGTAAGTGTTCCCCACAGTGGGCCCAGTAGTAAGTGTTCCCCACAGTGGGCCCAGTAGTAAGTGTTCCCCACAGTGGGCCCAGTAGTAAGTGTTCCCCACAGTGGGCCCAGTAGTAAGTGTACCCCACAGTGGCCCCAGTAGTAAGTGTTCCCCACAGTGGCCCCAGTAGTAAGTGTTCCCCACAGTGGCCCCAGTAGTAATTGTTCCCCACAGTGGCCCCAGTAGTAAGTGTTCCCCACAGTGGCTCAGTAGTAATAGTGTTCCCCACAGTGGCCCCAGTAGTAATAGTGTTCCCCACAGTGGCCCCAGTAGTAATAGTGTTCCCCACAGTGGCCCCAGTAGTAATAGTGTTCCCCACAGTGGCCTCTGCAGTAATAGTGTTCCCCACAGTGGCCTCTGCAGTAATAGTGTTCCCCACAGTGGCCTCTGCAGTAATAGTGTTCCCCACAGTGGCCTCTGCAGTAATGGTGTTCCCCCAAAGGGACCCCCACAGTGGCCTCTGCAGTAAGTGTTCCCCCCACAGTGGCCTCTGCAGTTTAGTGACCCCCCACAGTGGCCTCTGCAGTTTAGTGACCCCCCCCCCCCCCACAGTGGCCTCTGCAGTAATAGTGACCCCCCCCCCCCCCCCATAGTGGCCTCTGCAGTAATAGTGACCCCCCCCCCCCCACAGTGGCCTCTGCAGTAATAGTGCCCCCCCCCCCCACAGTGGCCTCTGCAGTAATAGTGACCCCCCCCCCCACAATGGCCTCTGCAGTAATAGTGACCCCCCCCCACAGTGGCCTCTGCAGTAATAGTGACCCCCACCACAGTGGCCTCTGCAGTAATAGTGACCCCCCCCTACAGTGGCCTCTGCAGTAATAGTGACCCCCCACAGTGGCCTCTGCAGTAACAGCGACCCCCACAATTGCCCAAGTAGTAATAGTGCCCCCCAACCCCCCATAGCGGCCCCAGTGGTAATAGTGAATTAAGATGAGTCAGCACGATGAACAATAAAATGTCTATGTGCACACGAGCGTGTAGACCATTTTTGTAAATAGTATATAAGACGGGCTGAGAGTATATGGGCAGCAGGCTCGCCTATGGATCTGATGAGATGCCTGGGACCTTTACCCTGATTTGACGTGACTCCTGCCTCGATAGAAATCCAGGGCTTCATTTACAATGGGCTCTGGGTCTCTAGAGAGATGGCAGTTTTTGGGGACCGCTATAGACCAGAAATGGAAGGGACCTTTTTATTTGTTTTTAATACTTCTGTCTGCTTTATTGTCCTTTCTCTTGTGTCAGTGGGTCCCAAAATCAATCCTTCCACTTTAAGGGGGTATTGCAGGCTAATGCTGAGGATGTGATGTCCTCGGGATGGGTTGTCAGTGGTTGACCAGCTGGGGTCCGCCACTTCGATTCGCCGCCGATCAGCTGATTGTCCGGCTTGTCAGTGCAGCAGGCTGGACATTGTCATTGGTGGTCTGGGTCAGGAGTGTGGTGGGTGGCTTCATTCCCATTGAGATCAGTGGGAGTGATGCTTTCAATTACACTTCCGGATTCTCATTGCAGTCAGAGCCAAAGGTGAAATGGGAGGCATCGCTCCTGTTGGTTTTGGTGAGGGGGGAAGCCATCTATTGCATTTCTAGCCTTGACTACCAATGACTATATCCAGCCCCGCTGTACTGACAGTGAGCCAGAGGATAAACTAATGTAGCGGGGATTCTGAGCGGCGGATCCCCGCTGGTTGACTGTTGGTGCTCTATCCTGGGGATAGGTCATCAATGGTAAAAGCACGGAATAACCCTTTAATTGCCAACATATTCCTTACATATACTTTTGATGTATATATTCTATATATATTGATATTTTATCAATTGCAGCTTGAACAAGGTAGTAAATGGTTGGCTATCTATCAGTTCCATGGAAATAGAGCCGTGCTCACACATTAGCAGTATAACTCCATTCACAAGGGGGCTAGGGTACTGCCATTCTCGTGATCACTGGAGGTCCCGGTGGTCGGTCTCCCAGCCTCGTACATTTATCTCCTAGTTTTCCTGGTGGTTTAGGGTAGAAGAACGGGTTCAAATGTATTTCACTTCACACTGTGAGGTGCCCCTAAGTGGTTTAGGGAGTTTTGACCAAAGTGATTATATGTTGCACAGGGCTTCTGTGGGTTCAGCTATTTCCAGTTCAGCAACAGAACTACCCTGCACTTCTTTTAATGTTTTTATGGGTTCAGGTGAGAAATGTTAAGATAACGTAACTTTTAAAAAGGTTGAAATGCTTTAGTATGGAAAACTAATTTGAACTAAACGTCTTATATATAATGTTTATGGCCATCTCTACCACCCCAGCTGAGGCCATGCGGACACACAACTGGGTACATAGAAGTGTCAGACAAAGCCTAAGGCCTCATGTCCACTTGAAAAATACAATCCGCGCAGAATCTGCCGCGGATTTGCTTTAAGTGGTATTTTTTTTGCATGCAGATATCCGCACACATTGCTATCAATGTGATAGCAATGTTGCCGATCCGCGCGGAATGCGCGGCAGAATCGAGCATGCCGCTTTTTTTCTCCCGCGCATGAAAAATGCAATTCTTTTAAAATGCCATCCGCGGGTGCAAAATTCTATTTAACGGACCGTGGATGGCCAATGATTCCCTATGGGCAAAATCCGCTGCGGATTCCGCAATTCCATTTAGCTAGTGGACATGAGGCCTTAGAGCTCTCCTTACTGCTACACATGAAGTTCAGTTCTGGTCCCAGGGCCTTAAAGGGGTTCTACCAAGATTATAACTTATCTACTATACACAGGATGAGGGAATAAGTGTTTAATCAGTGAAGGTCCAGTTGCTAGTACACCTACCAATGAGAAGAATTGGGGTCCTTTGTTTTTCATGGATGAATGGAGTGGCGGTCAAGCATACACATTGCTTCTTCTACATCCCTATGGAACTGCCAGAGATAGCGAGCATGCGTGCTGGGGAAGAGCTGTATCATGGGATTGATTGGCTAGTGGGAGTGGCCTAATTTAGGGATGTGGACACTATTGGGGATTATAGGACAATCAGGCCTCTATGAAGCAACATGCTCTACGGGGGCTCCTGTGAAGTAAGCAGGAACAGAGTAGAGGAGAACAAACAGTCTTTCTCGTATTATAAGCTTGCAACGTTTAAGCTTTTGTTTAGGTTTCTGTACCACTTGTTGGCGGTTGCATTTAGTAAAGTTGCGTTATTTACACTAAATGTGGTTGCAGTTGTTTTCTTAATGGGGAACCACTTGGGATTCACCACCCTACATGTTACTAATCAGTGTATCGCTTCACATCAGGAAGGAGGACATGATGGGTTGGTTGTCTGGTTATGCTCAGGATCTGTGATCATCTCAAGTGTCTCTGATCCTGGGTTTACACATACAATATCTTCCCTTGGGCTTGCCGTACAGGCTGCACTGCAGTTTGTGGCTTACGTGTTAATATTCATATCTTTGTGGAAACCAGAGCTGTAATTGCCTTCACATGGGGCAAATATTCAGTTTGTTGCACTTGCCCTGCATTTACATACCTTACCAAGGCCTCCCCCTGGCACCTGGGGCACGTGCTCCCTCTCATCCCTCATTTACATACCTCACCAAGGCTTCCCCCGGCACCTGGGGCACGTGCTCCCTCTCATCCGTCATTTACATACCTCATCAAGGCCCCCCTGGCACCTGGGGCACATGCCCTTTCTCATCCCTCATTTACATACCTCACCAAGGCCCCCCCCCCCCCCTGGCACCTGGGGCACATGCCCCCTCTGATCCCTCCCTGACCTCCGTCTAGCTACAACTTTGCTGCAAACAACCATTTTCTCACCCATATGTATTTGGATTCAATTCCATAAATTTAAGAAATGGTTTATTTAGAAAGTATTGTCTAAAATCAGCCTTCACCAGAAATTAGACACCAGAAAATAAATTCTCGCATGCTCCAAAATAAAAACTTAAGAGAAGTATCAATTATAAAAGACTTTATTTATTTAAGATTTTCAACATTTTAGTGTTATGGCTTCCCTAAAGCTGCAGATCCAGAAGAAAGCGAAAAATCCCTCGACACTTTTAGCCAATTTGTGTCACAGGGAAAAAATTCCTTCTTGACCCCGGGAAAAGGCAATCAGTCCTAGAACCCTGGATCAGAGCCGCTGATGATAGTGTGATGGTGGTGGGCATTGTACATGTAGAGCTGGGGGGGGGGCGCTGTGTGGGTGTCCAAATGAAGTTGCTGGCTGGGTGTACAGCTAGTAGACGCTGTGTGGCGGGGTGCATGGTGACGGCGCTGTATGGCGGGGTTTAGGGTGAGGGTGTTGTGTGGCGGGGTGCAGGGTGAGGGCGCTGTACGACAGGGTACAGGGTGGGACGCTGTGTGACTGCACCCCCCTTATAGTCCGAGGGAAGAATCATTTGCTGTTTCAGTGGATGAATGAGCGATCCTGGTTGTCAGGTCATGGTCACATGATCAGTACTTCCAGAATTACAGCCTTCATTCATTCAGAATTGTTGTCGCAGCAAATGAAGGATAATGCTTGCTTCATCGCAGCATCTCTCTGTAGAGCTGGGGGGCACTGTGCGGCGGGGTGCAAGGTGAGTGCGCTGTGCGGCTGCGTGCAGGGTGAGTGCGCTGTGCGGCTGCGTGCAGGGTGAGGGCGCTGTGCGGCTGCGTGCAGGGTGAGGGCGCTGTGCGGCTGCGTGCAGGGTGAGGGCGCTGTGCGGCTGCGTGCAGGGTGAGGGCGCTGTGTGGCGGGGCGCAGGGTTGGACGCTGTGTGACTGCACCCGTCCAAGGGAAGAATCATTTGCTGTTCCAGTGGATGAATGAGCGATCCTGGTTGTCAGGTCATGGTCACATGATCAGTACTTCCAGAATTACAGCCTTCATTCATTCAGAATTGTTGTCACAGCAAATAGAGGAAAATGCTTGCTTCATTGCAGCATCTCTCTGTAGAGCTGGGGGGCGCTGTGTGGCTGCGTGCAGGGTGAATGCGCTGTGCGGCTGCCTGTTGGGTGAGGGCGCTGTGTGGCGGGGCGCAGGGTGGGACACTGTGTGACTGCACCCGTCCAAGGGAAGAATCATTTGCTGTTCCAGTGGATGAATGAGCGATTCTGGTTGTCAGGTCATGGTCACATGATCAGTATTTCCAGAATTACAGCCTTCATTCATTCAGAATTGTTGTCACAGCAAATGGAGGATAATGCTTGCTTCATTGCAGCATCTCTCTGTAGAGCTGGGGGGCGCTGTGTGGCTGTGTGCAGGGTGAATGCGCTGTGCGGCTGCCTGTTGGGTGAGGGCGCTGTGTGGCGGGGCGCAGGGTGGGACGCTGTGTGACTGCACCCGTCCAAGGGAAGAATCATTTGCTGTTCCAGTGGATGAATGAGCGATCCTGGTTGTCAGGTCATGGTCACATGATCAGTACTTCCAGAATTACAGCCTTCATTCATTCAGAATTGTTGTCACAGCAAATGGAGGATAATGCTTGCTTCATTGCAGCATCTCTCTGTAGAGCTATGGGACGCTGTGTGGCTGCGTGCAGGGTGAATGCGCTGTGCGGCTGCCTGTTGGGTGAGGGCGCTGTGTGGCGGGGCGTAGGGCGGGACGCTGTGTGACTGCACCCGTCCAAGGGAAGAATCATTTGCTGTTCCAGTGGATGAATGAGCGATCCTGGTTGTCAGGTCATGGTCACATGATCAGTACTTCCAGAATTACAGCCTTCATTCATTCAGAATTGTTGTCACAGCAAATGGAGGATAATGCTTGCTTCATAGCAGCATCTCTCAGTACAGCTGGGGGGCGCTGTGTGGCTGCGTGCAGGGTGAATGCGCTGTGCGGCTGCCTGTTGGGTGAGGGCGCTGTGTGGCGGGGCGTAGGGCGGGACGCTGTGTGACTGCACCCGTCCAAGGGAAGAATCATTTGCTGTTCCAGTGGATGAATGAGCGATCCTGGTTGTCAGGTCATGGTCACATGATCAGTACTTCCAGAATTACAGCCTTCATTCATTCAGAATTGTTGTCACAGCAAATGGAGGATAATGCTTGCTTCATAGCAGCATCTCTCAGTACAGCTGGGGGGCGCTGTGTGGCTGCGTGCAGGGTGAATGCGCTGTGCGGCTGCCTGTTGGGTGAGGGCGCTGTGTGGCGGGGCGCAGGGTGGGACGCTGTGTGACTGCACCCATCTAAGGGAAGAATCATTTGCTGTTCCAGTGGATGAATGAGCGATCCTGGTTGTCAGGTCATGGTCACATGATCAGTACTTCCAGAATTACAGCCTTCATTCATTCAGAATTGTTGTCACAGCAAATGGAGGATAATGCTTGCTTCATTGCAGCATCTCTCTGTAGAGCTGGGGGGCGCTGTGTGGCTGCGTGCAGGGTGAATGCGCTGTGCGGCTGCCTGTTGGGTGAGCCCGCAGTGTGGCGGGGCGCAGGGTGGGACACTGTGACTGCACCTGTCCAAGGGTAGAATCATTTGCTGTTCCAGTGGATGAATGAGCGATCCTGGTTGTCAGGTCATGGTCACATGATCAGTACTTCCAGAATTACAGTCTTCATTCATTCAGAATTGTTGTCACAGCAAATGGAGGATAATGCTTGCTTCATTGCAGCATCTCTCTGTAGAGCTGGGGGGCGCTGTGTGGCTGCGTGCAGGGTGAATGCGCTGTGCGGCTGCCTGTTGGGTGAGCCCGCAGTGTGGCGGGGCGCAGGGTGGGACACTGTGACTGCACCTGTCCAAGGGTAGAATCATTTGCTGTTCCAGTGGATGAATGAGCGATCCTGGTTGTCAGGTCATGGTCACATGATCAGTACTTCCAGAATTACAGTCTTCATTCATTCAGAATTGTTGTCACAGCAAATGGAGGATAATGCTTGCTTCATTGCAGCATCTCTCTGTAGAGCTGGGGGGGCGCTGTGCGGCTGCGTGCGGGGTGAGTGCGCTGTGCGGCTGCGTGCGGGGTGAGTGCGCTGTGCGGCTGCGTGCGGGGTGAGTGCGCTGTGCGGCTGCGTGCGGGCTGAGGGCGCTGTGCGGGGTGAGGGCGCTGTGCGGCTGCGTGCGGGGTGAGGGCGCTGTGCGGCTGCGTGCGGGGTGAGGGCGCTGTGCGGCTGCGTGCGGGGTGAGGGCGCTGTGCGGCTGCGTGCGGGGTGAGGGCGCTGTGCGGCTGCCTGCGGGGTGAGGGCGCTGTGCGGCTGCCTGCGGGGTGAGGGCGCTGTGCGGCTGCCTGCGGGGTGAGGGCGCTGTGAGGCTGCCTGCGGGGTGAGGGCGCTGTGAGGCTGCCTGCGGGGTGAGGGCGCTGTGAGGCTGCCTGCGGGGTGAGGGCGCTGTGTGGTGGCGCGCAGGCTGGGCATGGGCTGGGCTACTCACAGATCGTCCATGCTTGGCGGGTTGGTAGCATGTGGTGTTGGGTAGTTCCTCAGTATCTTCCTTAATATTTCACTGGATGCCATGAACTCGGGTCTTGCTTCCCGTCCGTCTAGGTTGGCCCGTTCCTCATGCACATTGCCTGGTAGCCAGCAGCTCTGCGACTTCCGGAAAGTGATGGTGTTACCTGCGCTGCATCCTCTCTCTTCGTCCTCGCCTCGTGATCAGAGCTCCAGGCTTTCCACGCTGCAGGGTTAGCTTGGAATGCGGTGATGTCACAATGTTTAGAATTCTCTCATCCTATGATGTCACAATAAGTGCTCCACAGGCCGCCATCTTGTTATATCGCAAATGATGATGAAAGCGGTCGCATCACTACATGCAAAGTGGATGGGACCATAAAGGTCGCATATAAATTATGCACAACATTAACCCCTTAATGCTCCATAATGTACTGTTAAGTCATGGAGGTTTGGGGTTTGTATGGAATGGGTTCTGGGCCGATCCTACTCTATACAATGCTGTCTGGTATAGCTGACACCCGCCTGCAACATATTAACCCTTTAAATGCTCCGATCGAAGTTTGGAGGTCCCTAACGGTTACAATGGCAGCTGGGGGCCTTCTGCACACTCTCAGGGCTTCCATTGCAGATTGCCTATGAAGCCATGCCTGTGATCTGTTCTCTGCCTGATCTTAAAAGGGGTTGTCCCAAGTTTGCATTCATTATAATGTTGCTTCCATCAAAAAGTCTCTTAGAGAATCATTATATTGTGCATGAGACCTTTGGTGAAATGCAAGTGCCTGTAGCGCCAAATGGTGAGGGATAGAGGAATACAATGCTTTGACATCGCAAGTTACACAGGTTTTATCTGCCCCCCATTTGTGTCCTGCTAATATTTGAATGACACTATTGCTATTAGGAATATATCCGGGGATTTGAACTACCACAGCAATTGGGTAGATAGAAAATTACAGCCTGAGTCTCTCACATAGGGATCCTCGTCCCGAAACTATTGGGCGCATGGGAGGTGGAAATACATTTTTGTGAGACTTGGGAATCCCATAAAAATTTGCAAGAATAGGATTTTTGGGAACTAGATAAGCCATTTCTTTGTCACTTAAAGGAGATGTCCCGAGGCAGCAAGTGGGTCTATACACTTCTGTATGGCCATAATAATGCACTTTGTAATATACATTGTGCATTAATTATGAGCCATACAGAAGTTATAAAAAGTTTTATACTTACCTGCTCCGTTGTTAGCGTCCTCGTCTCCATGGTGCCGACTAATTTTCGGCCTCCGATGGCCAAATTAGCCGCGCTTGCGCAGTCCGGGTCTTCTCCTCTTCTCTATGGGGCTCCGTGTAGCTCCGCCCCGTCACGTGCCGATTCCAGCCAATCAGGATGCTGGAATCGGCAATGGACCGCACAGAAGCCCTGCGGTCCATGAAGACAGAGGATCCCGGCGGCCATCTTCAGCAGGTGAGTATGAAGACGCCGGACCGCCGGGATTCAGGTAAGCGCTGTGCGGGTGGGTTTTTTAACCCCTGCATCGGGGTTGTCTCGCGCCGAACGGGGGGGGGGTTTAAAAAAAAAAAAACCCGTTTCGGCGCGGGACATCTCCTTTAATACCCCCATTGAGCCCCCTCTGGTAATCAAATCAGACAATGAATGGGTGAATGTTACGGTGGGATCAATCTCTAATTTTCTCTAAGTTTTATCATCATTGAGCATTTTTTCAACACATAAACTGTATAATGCATTGCCCATTATGGCAATGGTGCCCCCTTTGTCCGATTGCTGAATTATTAAATCAGTATCGTTAATGAGATTCTGTAAGTCACGTCTCTGGGACACTGAGATGTTAACATTTTAATATTTGGATGCATCTTTCTTCTGACTGGATCTATATAGGTCATTAAGATCTCTTTCCATACTGTTTTGAAAATCATCCAGCCATCTAGTTCTGAGATGTTTGGGGTAAAAAGAGGGATTGGGAATCCTCATATCTGATGGCATTGGAATTGAATCTGGTGCCATATCAGTGTCCATCTGTTCTTTTTCTAGTTGTTCTAAATCCCAGAGAAAGGCAATGTCCCTTGTTGTTAGGTCTCCATGTTTGTCGTCTTGTTTTGCAGACTCCTAAGAAGCTGTTCTGTTTGCCCCATTGATTCTGGTTTGTTCGCAGAAATACTTCTTTACAATAAGGTCCCGAACAAATTTGTTTAGGTCCAGCATAGTATTGAAAGGGTCAAACGTGCAGTCAGGTACAAAATTCCTACCCTTATTGATAATTTCCAATTGCTGGTTAGAGAGAATACGGGGTGTGAAAAAAATTATATTGTCCACTAATTCCGAATGGTTGGTCTGCGGCTGGGGTATCTCCTTCTTGGCATATGGCCCCCTCTCGGTGCCTCGTTTTTTGACAGTCTCCCCATAGTCTGCATTCTTTGTGTTGGTTCTTCAAATACCTGAGGGTCACCACTGGAGACATCTGATGATACATGGGATGTGTCCCCTTCCCACTCTGAGGAGGAGAATGTGACACTATTCAAATTGCCTGTATGACTTCTTATTGATTGTTTCTTGAGAATTGATTTGGGTTTTTGAATCCTTTTGGAACTCCAGTTGTAAACTTTGTCATCTTGGTAATCGCGTCTGTCTCTTTCCAGTTTGGTTTTTTTTATGTGAATTATCTTTTCTTCCATTTTATGTAGTTCCATATCCTCTTTTTGTATTAGATTATCCCATTCTGTGGAATTCTAAGTTGCTCTCAATTTATGTTCAATGTCTTGTATGTCTTTCTGCAATTTATTTAATTTTAATTGCTCATTATCAACTATCAATCTCATCAGAGCAATCGGAGAGGATATCATTCCAGCTGGACAGAAAATCATCATCATAAATTGTTGTTGGTATTTTTTCAAACGCAATCCTCTTGGGATCATTGTAAGATCCAAATATTTATTCAGGGAGTGTTGGTCCCACCAAGTCTGTAATTCTGATTTCTTATATTTGGTTAATGATTGGATTAACCCCTTTGTGTCAGGATGCATACTTTGTATATTGTCCTGAAACAGACTGGATAATTTTTGCATCCTGGCCCGGACAACTGTTTCTGGTTCAGCCATCATACTTTGTTGAAAACACCAATAAAAATTAACATAGGTACATTAGAGTCCCATAAAACGTACTAATAATAGATGGTATACCTTAGTGGCTAAATTTTCATTTACAAATAGTGTGAGGATCGTGAGCAAATGTCCAAAAATAATGGAGATACTGCACTTATAAATATGGGTAGAATTTACCTCAATCCTTGTATACTTGCATTTGGTGCTGTGCATAGTCTCCTCAGAACAAGTTATTCATAGCAACAGCGGCCGGGTAATTCCGAAGAAAGACACTTGAAAATAGTGTGCTGTGCTGTCAGCTTGCTCACTTCATATGTCTCACGATCCACTGCTTGCTCAAGCGGTTTCACCTGCCCCCGGTCCTGGGCTTAAACAGCAGAAAATTCCATGCAGGAAAAAGTGTCATCCACGCTTGCTTGCAGAATAAAATGTATAATCTTCCTTTATTTAGACATATTTTAAATTTGCCAGGTATACACATCTCTGGACCAGACGCGTATGGGGATGGGATGAGGTGAGAGGACATTATATGGGGGATGTGATGAGGAGCAGCAGACAGTACATGGGGGATGTGATGAGTCTTAAAGAGGATCTGCAGCACCTGAAGTAAGGAATGTCTTCTCATTCACTGCCTGACTGACATGAGGCTCTTCTTAAGGAGAGTATATAGTAGATAGGTTGTTGAATCGTATATATTGTATATCATACATGTGACTATATATATGTGTGATCAAGGAGACGTACTGTCAGATGATGGGTTCTTCTTCCCCCTTTCGTTTACTTCCTTTCCTTAATTAATTCTGAATACTTGTAAATTTCAGCTTTTTCTTCCCCAGCGGAGGACACGGCCCAGGTACGATCCTGTCCTATAACAGAGCTAACAGTGCGGTTGCTATACTTTGCATCAGCAGGAACCCCTAAACATTCAATCATCCATGGCTAATCTGAGATCAGAGGTGGGCAAGAAATATAATGTCACTCGCAGTCACCAATAAGATGGTGGATCAGTGATTTGCAGCCGACGGCTCTCCAGCTGTTCTGTGACCGCAGTGTGATGGGAGTTACATATCACAGACCACTTTATGTAGTAGTACAAGTATTTTGTTAGTGTTTTATATAATTGAAGCTTAATTTATATAAAACCCTAACAATATACTTGCACTACTACAACCGATCAGCTGTTCAGTGGTCGGTGCACACCTGCACTTATATAACTTCTGCAGGAAGCACGCAGCTCTGTTCCCGCACTGGTGAGGCTTGGTATTACAGGCCATTCACTTCAATGGGAAGTTACCCTGCAATATGAAACCGGACCACTGCTGTGGGAACAGAGCTGTCTGCTTCTTGTAGAGATTAGCTAGTGTGCAAGTGCAGCGGCCCAGCGAACAGCAGAGTGTTGGGGGTCCTGGAAAGCAGACCCCACTGATCTCCTATTGATCATCTATTCTAAGGACAGGTCATCAATGGTTTATAACTGGACAACCCCTTTGTCTTCTCTTATTTCTCTCCAGATTGAGGCCAATAAAGAGCAGATTTCATAAAGAAGAAGCTGAATGAAGAGAAGAAAGAAGCTAAAGAAAACAACCCGGAGAAGCTGGTGTAGTATGTAGGATGCCCTAAATGTCATCTTAATAGGACTAGCATTGTGGTGTGCACCATGTAAATGAGCGTGCAGCTATTTCTAGGGGACTTTTTCCCTTCCGGATCCCCCTGTGTATTAATCCTTCGGATTCCATATATCAGCTACCACTATGGTCAGTTCATATGAGGTGTAATGACGATGTGATGCTGGCAGGAAAATTCATCAAAACTGGTGCAGGTGAAAAATGGTCAGTGGAAATCTATTTGCTTTGGGTAACTGCACCAGTTTTCCTTGCACAAAGTTCATTGAAATTCTCCCTTTGCGAGTAGACTACTGTAGGTGAAGTGATATTCTGAGATGTTCCCCATAACTTCTGACAGCACCTAATAATATAACAGGAGGGTCTACTGAATGAGCAGCTGTATAGGACGTAATTTACTTAGACAGCCTATTCGCTGCATATCGCTGCTGAAGACTTAAAGGGATTGTACCAAGATATAACGTTATCCCCTATCCCCCACTGATCACAAGAACGGGGATCCTAATGGTCTCCCCACATGAATGGAGCAGAGATAACGCATGCCTACTGCCACTCAAATCAATTAAATGACAGCACTGGAGATTGCTGGGAGTTTGTACAATTTCAGCATCGTGATTAAATGAATAGAGCGACGGTCACATGCGCATTCTCCTCTCCATTTATCTAGGCACTTTCAGGAACTCTTTTCTCGGGATTGGTGGGAGTCCCAGCATTTGGATCACCACTGATCATAAGGTTATTCCCTATCTGGTGGATACGGGATAATTTTAGTTCTTGGTACAATTCCTTTAAACAAAGGTTTTAAACTCCTCCTTTCTGCTGGAATCAACTCCTGGGTTTGGCTCAAAGAACTGCAGTAGAGTTATTCCAAAAAGCGCTGTGTGGGAAACCACCTTTAGCGCAAGGCCAGACGTAGAATACGCATCTACCGCCGCAGAATTGTGTGTGGTAAATCAGCGATGTGTCACAGTACAAGCAATGCAGATGCGACTTCACGTAACCTTCGCACCACTTGGGGCAGATTTTGCCACTGCAAAAAATTAGTGTCAGATCTGTAACAACGTACGGCTTTACCGTAACAGTCACTTGGGGAACTCTTTCTTTGGATGTGGTATATGATGCTTTCCACAAGTCTAAGACAAAAGGAAGACAAGAAGAAAGCTGTCATAAGAACAGAAGAACGGCAACTGAACTTGGAGGTGCAGGAGACTGACTGAGAAGACAAGAAACAGATGGCCTTGAGTTCCTTCAAGCTGAACTATCTGGATCCCCGGATTTCGGTGGCTGGTGAGTCCTTTAATTTCTTGTGGAAAGTTTGCATATTCTTCATGTCTGCAAATCAATTATGTGCATTGCATGTCTTTATAAGAAAGTCTATCGCTGGTCTCACACATTAGATAGCAGTCGGCCAAATGGTTATTTGGGTGACAGCTATTCCTTTTGACACAGTTGGAACATCCCTGTACACATGAAATGGTAATCTGGTCCTACCAAAATCAGTGTGTTCAGCTGCTGTTGATCTAATGTGTATGGGCGCATTTTAAAGGGAACCTGTCACCACCTGAGTGCACCATAAACTAAGCTCTACTGCTCATAGGGCAGGTTCTGAGGGGCCCAGGAATTTTATTATGATTACCTGTCTCTCTGTTCCCGCGCGGTCACCCACGGAGGTCGGCAGCAGAGGACTCATCTCTACAGCTGTGTGTCCGCTTCCATAGAGCGCAATATGTATTTTCCTGCACAGCCTGCAGACGTGAGTCCACTTGCGCATCCTTTCACATGTGATGGCGTGGGAATGAGCCGGGTGAGCTTAAAAACTACATCCCCGGACTCCTTGGAACCTGCCCTGTGAGCACTATAATTTAGTTTATACAGATTCAAGAATAGGTTTTTGTCCTGCGCTCATAAGGATTACATAAAAACAATCTGATAAATGGAAAACTTACTTAGATGGGAGCTCTCATGTCCTTGAGACCTCCCCAAATGGAATTCAGGGCGGGTAAGTTTATCCAAAACAGTTGTCGTCCAAAAAGGGGGGATTTTAATTGACCAAATAGCAATAAATACAGGTAGGTAGACAAATCACTGGGCACAGGTAATAAAACAGATGGTGCAACGTGTTCAGGACGGTATGTGGCCTTTTATAAAGCATAGTAAACAGGGTATCAGGACTTCCTTTTATACTAGGTGGTATTCCCTTCATAGAGGAGCAGTGTACTGGCGCTGTTCTCACAGTAAGGCCCACATCGATGACATCACACGTCATAACGCTGGCGTCCGTCACTGCCAGCTTTATAGTAACGTGGTGTCTCCCCGAGCTCGCTCGCCCGGGTGCTGTCACGGCACGTAGTTGTGATGTAACTAGTGATATTAGCTATGTGAAACGTTATCCCGAACGGGCGCTGCGTTCCAGCGCCCGTTCCACTGGACATTGGATGGCCTCCCTGGAGTGTCATGTGCTCCAAAGGGTGCGTTCCAGCGGGGTGTGTATATCTCTTAGCTAGGTAGCCATCCTGAGAGTGAAAAAATGTAGTGTTGTTGTTTGTACAGCATTAATGATTAAAGCAGTGTGTTTAATATGGTCCATCCCTGGTCTAATGTATATAAGGTTGTTAAAATGTTGCGGATTTGGGAAACATTAAGTATAAATAGTTGTAACATATAGTATTTTTGAATATGAAAACTACACAACTAATTACATATATTATTAAGCAAATAAAAGCAGCTGCAGCACTACTGCAGGCAATCAATATATTATTATGCCATGGCTGCGACGATACAAGCAAATACAAGCGGCTGCAGCACTACTGCAGGCAATTCATATCTAAATATAAGCGGCATTGTGATATATATATTTTTGTGTGTATGATGTGTGTCCAGAACCGTTTGACCCTGAGGGTACGGTTCCGGCAGTAGGGGTGACCCAAGAGAGTGGGGATAACTTTCCCTTAACAGTATTGGCGGGTGAGACGGAGGTACAGGATGAAGTAGTTGCTATGCCTGACTTAGAGGTCTCACGTGCCAATTTCGGAACTGAGCAGCTCCGAGACCCCACCTTAGTAAAAGCCAGGGAAAATGTTAAAGTGATAAATAGGGAGCCTCAATTCCCAGGGGCTGATACTGTGTTTCCACACCTTGCAGTCAACCAAGAATTGTTGTATCAGGTTGACAAGGTCCGTGGGGAGGTTGTGGAACAGCTGGTGGTACCTCAGTCTTATCGTAGGATGGTCTTAGACCTGGCGCACAAGCATGTGCTGGGAGGTCATCTTGGGAGCGAAAAGACTAGGGAACGCATCCTTCAGCGTTTTTTCTGGCCGGGGGTACATGGTGATGTAAAACGTTACTGTGAGTCGTGCCCGGAGTGTCAAATAACAGCTCCTATGCCCCATTACCGGAGCCCCTTAGTGCCCTTGACCATCATAGAGGTGCCGTTTGAGCGGATCGCTATGGACCTAGTTGGGCCCTTGGTAAAGTCTGCCCGGGGTCACCAACATATATTTGTGGTTGTAGACTATGCCACCCGTTACCCCGAAGCCGTTCCTTTACGCAATACGTCATCCAAGGGTATTGCAAAGGAACTACTTCACATGTTCTCCCGCACGGGCATACCAAAAGAGATCCTGACGGACCAAGGAACCCCCTTTATGTCAAAGGTCATGAAGGAATTGTGTAAGCTGCTGAATATTAAGCACTTACGGACGTCTGTGTACCACCCACAGACGGATGGTCTGGTTGAGAGATTTAATAAGACCCTAAAAAGCATGCTAAAAAGGGTAGTCAATAAGGATGGGAAGGACTGGGACTGTCTGCTGCCATATTTAATGTTCTCAATCCGGGAAGTCCCACAATCCTCCACTGGGTTCTCTCCCTTTGAATTAGTTTATGGTAGACATCCCCGAGGGCTCCTTGATGTAGCTAAGGAGACCTGGGAGCACGAGTCCACCCCCTACAGGAGTGTTATTGAACACATATCCCTCATGCAAGATCGAATTGCGGCGGTCATGCCCATTGTTAGAGAACATTTACAGCAGGCTCAAGAAGCCCAAAGCCGGGTATATAACCGGTCCGCCAAGGTGAGAACCTTCAACCCTGGGGATCGGGTACTAGTGTTGGTGCCCACCCTAGAAAGTAAATTCCTAGCAAAATGGCAAGGGCCCTATGAAATAATTGAGAAAGTCGGAGAGGTAAATTATAAGGTATACCAGCCAGGTAGGCGGAAACCAGAACAGTTGTACCATGTAAACCTAATTAAGCCATGGAAGGACAGAGAAGCCCTGACTGCAGTGAGCACCCCCCATGGTGGGGTCCCAGAGGTGTGTGTATCAGGGTCCCTGTCCAAATCCCAACAACAAGAGTCGAGGGAATTTATACGACGTAATGTGGATGTGTTCTCTGATATACCAGGGCGTACTGGTGTCATAAAACACGACATTATAACTGAACCAGGGGTAAAGGTTCAGTTGAAACCGTACAGGGTTCCAGAAGCCCGCAGACGAGCCATATCAGAGGAGGTCAAGAAAATGCTGGACCTCGGAGTAATTGAGGAGTCGAAAAGCGAATGGTCCAGCCCTATCATGCTGATACCAAAACCTGATGGCTCTCTGCGCTTCTGTAACGACTTCCAGAAGCTAAATGACGTGTCAAAATTTGACGCATACCCAATGCCGAGAGTGGACAAGTTAATTGAGAAACTGGGTCATGCCAGGTACTTTTCCACTCTCGACCTTACTAAAGGCTACTGGCAGGTTCCCCTTACAGAGAGCGCGAAAGAAAAGACTGCGTTTGCCACACCAGAAGGGTTGTTTCAGTACATCTGCCTACCCTTCGGTTTGCATGGAGCCCCAGCAACCTTCCAAAGATTGATGGATATCATACTCAAATCCCATCGTCAATATGCGTCAGCATATTTAGATGATATCATCATTTTTAGCGAAGACTGGGACAGCCATCTACCCAAGGTACAGGCAGTACTGAACTCCCTTAGAAAAGCAGGGCTCACAGCAAACCCAAAGAAGTGCGCCATAGGCCTCGAAGAAGCACGATACCTGGGGTATGTAATAGGCAGGGGTATTATAAAACCCCAGATCAATAAAATTGAAGCCGTTCAGGACTGGCCACAACCCACTACTAAAAAGCAGGTGAGGGCTTTTTTAGGCATTGTAGGGTACTATAGGCGGTTCGTGCAGAACTTTGCTAGCATAGCAGCACCCCTAACAGACTTAACCAAGAACAGTAAGTCAGTCATGGTCAAGTGGAACCCTGACGCAGAAAAGGCGTTCCAAGAATTAAAACGGGCCCTCTGTAGATGTCCAGTGTTAGTCACACCCAATTTTAAAAGAGAATTTATTGTCCAAACAGACGCGTCCGATGTGGGACTGGGAGCAGTTCTGTCCCAGGAAGTAGAGGGAGAGGAACATCCCGTGATATCTCTGAGCAGGAAGCTCACGCCACCGGAAAAAAATTATAGTATCGTTGAGCGGGAGTGCCTAGCCATCAAGTGGGCCCTGGAATCCCTAAAATACTACCTGCTAGGTCGGCACTTCAGGCTGATCACAGACCACTCCCCCTTAACCTGGATGTCACAGACAAAAGAAAGAAATGCCAGAGTCACTAGATGGTTCCTGACCCTTCAAAATTTTAGTTTTTCGGTTGAGCACAGGGCCGGAAAGCTACAGGGCAATGCCGATGCCTTATCAAGGACGCATTGCATGACGGCGAAAGGTGTCCGACCCCACAGGCTCGAACAGAGGGGGAGGGTATGTGAGACGGTGACCGGCAAGGTGCTGGAGGGCAGGTATATCGCCTTGGATGCTCTCCTATGCTGCTTTGGGGAGCGCTTGGGCAGATACGTGCCACCGAGCAGCCTGGGCTCGGTGAAGGAAGCCGGCAGTATAGTGTTAGTAGCATTAAGCTACTAACACGTTGTAGTAAGTAAGTAAGTGGCTCCAAGCCGCATAATCCGGGCCGGCTTTTCCTGGAGTGACCAAAGTGAAGGGTGGGATGGTCACTCCCACGTACCAGGTGGGGCTGGTACCAGGCCTTATAAAGCCTGGGCCTACAGGGCCAGGAGGGGAGCTGAGACCTTTGCAGGTCTGAGAGTCCTGGCTGGCCGTGTGCAGGAGCCTTTTGTTACCAGTGTGTAGACAGGGACGCTCCATGTATAGTAAGTGCTCAGACGAGCAGGATTTACGTTATGTTTGCCTGATGTTAAGGCCTGTCTTTTGCTTTTGTTTGCTTGGAAATAAACCCAGGCAACGCCTGGACTAAAGACTTTATCGCAAGTGTCACTGTCTCTGACTGCTTATGCCCAGGTTGCTACCGATCCTAAACGCTAATCCCTCACAGTATGTTTATGCGTGGCGTCAATCATGCAGATTGTCAACAGCAAAACTTTCCGCTGCAAATTCTGCAGTGTTTCTACATCCAAATTTAATAATGATGGCCGTAAAATTATATGTTGATATAAGCCCCGCCCCTAACCACACCCCTCTCCCACTTTGACCCTGTAAATATTTCTTCACCTTAACTTAGGGCTTATTCACACTGCTGTTGGTGTAACTACGATTGCTGGTACGGAGCGTAGTTCCACCCCAGTGAAGGAGATTTCTTCCCCCTTGCTGGCAGTTCATACTCCACGCCAGAGCGCAGAAGTTTGAAGAGTGTGGGAAGTCAGCGGCTGCCCGAACTCTCCCACACGAGGTATTCGCTACATGCGAGGAAGATAGGGCAGGCCCTTTCAAGAGGTGGTGAAAACGCAACCACTGAAATCCTGTAGAGAAGGGCGGATTCAGACGAGCGCGGTATTCTCCCCTCATACTGGCATGATAATCTCAGCCGTATAACGGGACAAAACCAAACCGCGGATCTCTGTGGGATTTCAGTGGTTTCATTTTCTCTTCCTCTTTTCCCAGCCGTACAAATCACACATAAATACACAGAGATGAACTATGTGCGGGGAGGATCGGCGGCACCTGTCTTCACACCTCTTTACAAACTCCTGCACTCTGACGTGGAGTTTGAACAGCCAGTGAGGTGGAGGAGATTCCCCTCATTCAGGTGCCGCTACGTTCCGTGCCGGTGAGCGTAGTTGTGCCTGCGGCAGTCTGAATAACACCTTGAGGGCGCCTACCCACTAGCGATTTTTTTTTTTTCTCCTGCGATGTTTTGCGTTTTTTCTCAAGAGCAATTAGTATAGAATGTGTTCTTGTCCATGTGGGGTTTTTTCACATAGGAACTGTCAGTTGCATATGTGTCCTTATTTTTCTCTTCTTCTTTCAATGGAGGGCTGCAAAAAACGCCGCAAAAACCCGCAAAAAACGCGCGAAAACGTCGCGTTTTTCACGCACGAAAATCGGCAACGCAAGTGGGTAGGCGCCCTGAAATGTGAGGATTTCTGCTTACTGATTTTTTTTCTTTTTGCGAACGAAAAAATCACAATAAGTCCCCGCTGGTCAGGCGCACTCACGGCGTATTTACGCAATACCATGCAATTTAATGGGCTATTTTGGTCCTAAATACAAACCACAATGGGACATGTTGTTTTCATGCACAGAGATACGGACAGGAAAGACGCACGGCTGAAAACCTCAGTGCAAATTAATGGGGCTTCAGGTAAGAACTCACCCGTGTGAATGAGGCCTTAATCTCACATGTCAGTCTATGCTGCAGAGTTTTTCCGCAGCGTGTGGATGAGTCTCGTGAAATGTCCTTCCATTGCTTCTGCTGTATTAGGGCTTCTTCAGATGGGCGTGATTTCGTCCCATAATGCAGCCATGATAATCATGGCGACATAACGAGACAAAAAGAATCTGTTGATTTCAGTGGTTCCTCTTTCATTAACGGTATTCTCGCCCTTTAATAGTACGGGTGATAAAAGATAGGACTTGCCCCATATATAGCATTAACTACATGCAGGAAAGTTCAGGCAGGACTTATCTTCCTGCTGTTTTATTCAAACTTGAATACTCCGAGAGAAGAAAACCAACCCACTCATGTGCGCCTCCACCCTGTAGCGGCGGGCGTAGTTGTGCATACGCCCCTGTGAAGAAGCCCTAACGCTGGGTGTTTTGTTAATGCAAATCCGCTTCAAAATCGGCAGCGCCTCCACTTTGTGTGGATGTTCTCTACAAGCGTGTATACAGGGAGGGGGAAGCCGGCTTCTACACCGCATTGGAGACAACCCCCAAACCAGCCTGCAGGGGCAGCGCTCCAACATCAGTAAGCTGCGTCAACCAAAGTCACATGACCGGCGTGCAAGGAATGGAGGAAATTCAATGTTTTATTAAATCCATTAAATTGATAGCAAAAAAACTAAGAACGGCTGAACGTACCGTCCTTAATCGTAGCTTTGGGATGTCCAAAGTGCGTCAGCTGTTCTCTGGTGCATGTACATCTGCTGGAGCCGTCGTAATAATGGGTTTAATAACACTATGAATTTCATCCGTTCCTTGCACGGTAGTCATGTGACTTTGGTTACTAGAATAGCTTTGTCTGGTTTTTTTTCTCCAAAGGTGGTGGATATAGTTTTTCTGAAGGAGGCAAATGTAAGCCGGATTCTGGTACCGTGTCTACATAGTAGGTTTGGAGCTGGTAATGTCTAGGTAATATGGTATTTATATCATAAGAATAGTTCTGTTATACAATGAGCCTGGTTCTGGTACTGTAATCTTCCTTCTGTTGCCGTAGGTTCCCATCGGAGATAAGCCTTGGCAATAGCTTACGGTACTTCTACATGGGATAATATTCAGGTGATGAAGCGCCCGACAGTCGTCCCAGCAATCATTGTTCCTTTGCTGTCACACAGGAGTGATAATGGCTTAGTGAATGGGGGGGGGGGGGGGGCAGAGATCGCTTCCATTCACAGTAAACAGACAATCGTTTATAGACGATCAGCTGCCTGTTTCCACGGGCTGAACGCAGCTGGTTTTTATGCCTTCAGAAACCAAACGATAAACAAATGGATTATCGCCCGCCGTTCCGTCGCCAGTCGCATTTACACTGAAGGATTATCTTCAGGTTTCCGCCATCCAGCGGCAGTTTGAACAATAATCGTTCCGTGTAAAAGGGGCTGAAGTTCTTCTCCCCAATGGAAACTCCTCCCTTCTCCGCCGAGCGTGTACATGTATGGGGAAGTTGGGAGTGATGGTTATCGTCCTAACGGGGGCTTGCCTGGCAAAAAGCAACAAATAGATGAATGGTAAAAGGGACGGCATGGTAGAGGGCGAAGCAAAGGGTGATGGGTAGAAGCCAAAGGGTTAATGGGGTTCTTGTAGTCTCTACTGTGTTTGTCGCAATATATTACCAATCATGTAACTTATAGACATAGATTTCCTCTGTGGCAGACCAGCAGTCAGAGGAGGCTGTTATTTAACATCCATTACTAACATCCATAAATTAAGGGCACTTTAGATAAAACACACCGGAGTAAATGGTTGTATTTATTTCACTCATTTATATAGCACATACATACTCCACAGCGCTGTACACAGTTGTCATTTACATTGGACTTTGTCCCCGTGGGGGCTCACAATCTATATGAACACATTAGGATGTCTTTGGAGGAGACACACAAAAACATGGCGGTAGATATGAATCTTGGCCGCAGTGCTTAAAGGAATTGTCCAGTGGCACACTATTGATGGACCCGTCGGTTTAGAAAACAGCTGATCGGTGGAAATCCCTGATTTTGGAGCACTATTAATTTGTACTTGATAGCTTATCCTGGGGATAGGCTCATCAATAGTTTGCAGCTGGACAATCCCTTAAAGGCTGCAGTACTACCCACTGAAGTATCATGCTGCCAGTAGTAGATCTGACCCATTGCCTTGTTTTGGCGCTTGTGATTCTGGCAGGTTTTCTCATCACATTTTTGTTGCAAAAGCTGCTGCGTCTCCATGTTTTCTGTAGAAGAATAGTAAAATAAGAAAATTTCTACAAATGTTGTATTTATTTTAGTGGCGCGTTTTCTCACTTTTACAGCCCTTTGAGTTCATGAAATTGTTTTGGCAAATGGCAGCCTGTATTCTGCTATTGCTCCTTAGTGGAGGTATTCACAGACCTCAGCCGCACTTACAGCGGGGTCATCACTTGTCTGTAAACCCCACTAATCTCGGTGGCTGTCATGTTGTATCCAGTAGCACAATGGGCGGGCTGCGATGGCGCTGTGATCACCTCTGCTGGGGAGCAATGGCCGGATATACACACTTCCTTATACCCATATTAAGGCTGCGTTCACAATTCGCTGATTTGTGTGGATTTTGTCACAGATTTTTGTGCGGTTCTGCAGCAGATTTCATCCTTTCAATCGCATGGGTGAATTCTGCAACAGATCTGCAGCAAATCAGCGACGTGTGAACGCACCCTAAAAACACGTAATCTAAACATGAACTGGAAAAAGACATTTAGCCACAAACTGTACATTTCAGCAGCTCATCTGTAATCACAGTAACATCTGGTATTTCCCATAATACAATGTAAATGAATACAATATAATACAATGTAACATTTGTATCGCTTTCCCCAACTTTCTCTCCGGCAGGCAACATATAAATCATCAAACATGGCGGGTACAGTGTGTGGGACCCTGAGGGTACGTTCACAACCAGCAGATTTGGTGCCGAAAATCCACATCAAAATCTGTGGCAAATTTCTCTTATGTTAAATTTTTTTTTTAATTCGTTTTATTTTGAGAAAACAAAAGCATTGTAGAATACAGAATAAAGAGAATTTTGTTAGGTATGTCGTTATTCATACATACATTTCCATTATATTTGAATCAATATAGCTTATTACTGTATTCTTCGGATAAATTGGCAACAATAAACTTTATAACTTTTCCAAAACGGTTCTGCTCTGGTTTGTTTCGGTCTTAATAGAAGAACTGTAGTGCAGGTCTGCTGACACTTATCTGGGGGGGGGGGGTGTAAGTCGGGATTCGGGGCTCATTCCATATGTAGGGTAGAGTGGGAGTCGATCCATATCCCCCATATTTTCCCAAATTTGGCCGGACATCCTCTGTTTTGGTAGATGATTTTCTCGTATGAGATTGCAGTGTTTACCATTTGGGTCCAATGTAGGATGGAGGGAATTTCCACCGCCATCCACTTCATGGCTATTGTCTTGCGGGCCAGGAACAGGACCTTTTCAAGAAAGGTGCGGGTGTGATGTGGCCATACCTCCTCCTCCAGTAGGCCGAACAGCGCCACCTTGGGGTCTAAATCAATAGTCAGTGGGGGAGGCAGTAGTGTGTTTATGAGGTTGGTAATTTCCGACCAGTATTCATTAATTGGGGGGCATTCCCATATCAAGTGCCAGAAGTTCGCCTCTGGTTGACGGCACCTGTGGCAAGCATTTGAGGATGCGGCGCCCATTCTGTATAAACGGCTAGGGGTAAGATAGGCTTGGTACGTTATGTATAGTTGGATTAATTTGTTATTTACAGCGGGGGAAACTACCAGGTGGGATTCGGAGATGTCCTGCCATTCCTCGGGTGTGAGAGATGGAATAACTTGCTTCCATTTATCATATGCTATAGGTGGGTTAGGGGCTATTTTGGCCGAGAGGAGATGCGTATATAGGGCCGAGATTAGCCCCCTGGGTCCCTGAGACTTGAGGATGCCGATTGTAGGGAATTTAGATATATGTGTTGAGGCGGGTGGGAATTGGGAGTTTAGGGCGTGTCTTAGCTGGAAGAATCTGAAAAGTTGGAGATGTGGGGACTGCAGCCTGTCACGTAGTTCTGTGAATGTAGGGAATATTTTGTCTATATATATGTCGTTTAGTGTGTGTACCCCTTGGGCCATCCAATATTGTGGATCTGGAATTGATTGTAGGGCGGTGAGACCAGGGTTATTCCAGAGACAGAGCTCGGGTATTATGTCTCGGTATCGTTGCAGGGCCTCACCTCCCTCCACACCCCAAGGGCTAGTCTGTGAAGCGGAACCACGTCGGAGGAGTTGGTGTATTGCGGGAATTCTAGGTAATTTAAAAGATTATTGCCTTTTACTTGCTTCGCCAGTTGTTTGTCTGCTATGGGCAGCTCCCCGTTCAAGACCCAGGTCCGTATGTTCCTCAGTTGTCCTGCCAAGTAATAGAGCCGGAGGTCCGGGAGGGCCATTCCGGCTTGCTCTTTGGGTCTTTGTAATGTCGACAGGCTTAGTTTGGAACGAGTGGAGTTCCATACAAAGGAGATGATCAGGGAGTTTAATGTCTGGAAGAAACGTTTGGGGACTGCTACTGGCATGTGCTGTAGTATGTATAAACATTTAGGCTGGATGGCCATTTTAATAAGATTTATGCGCCCTGCCACAGAGAGCGGTAGTTTGGTCCATCCTTTTAGTTTGTGTTTTATATCGTCCAGCAGCGGGTCTATATTTTCTGCTATAGCGTTGTTGTGGTCGTACGGCATTAGTATTCCCAGATATTTGAATGTCTGGACTGGTTTTAGCCCGTACTTAGTTACGCAGGGGTCGTTTCCGGGATTGGAGTTTGTGTATAGGATTGTCGATTTAGACCAGTTGACATATAGACCCGAGAAACTGGAGAACCTATCTATGTGGGTCATGGCTTGGGAAAATGAGTTCATTGGGTCTGATAGAAAAAGAATTGTATCGTCCGCGTATAGTCCCACCTTACTCTCAATGTCCATCCATCTAATACCTTTTACATTGGGGGTGCCTCTCAGACGTATCGCCAACGCCTCGATGGCTATGGCAAATAGGGCCGGGGATAGAGGACATCCCTGTCGGGTACCTCTTGTCAATTGGAATTCGGGTGATGGGATGCCATTTACCACTACATTTGCGCTCGGGGATTTATATATGATTTTGATCCATTGTTGGAATTTGGGTCCAAATCCAAAGCGGGCCAGACAGGCCTCGAGAAAAGCCCACTCCAGTGAGTCAAAGGCCTTTGCCATGTCCAGTGAGACTAAAGCCCAGGGCATATTGTATTGCTTTCCCAGTTGCATGGCCGTCTGGACTCTACGGATATTTATTGTTGTAGATTTCCCAGGCATGAAACCCGTCTGGTCCGGATGGACAATGGATAGAATCACTTGATTTAATCTAGTTGCTAGGATTTTGGTTAGGATTTTGTAATCGGCATTTACCAGTGAGATTGGGCGATAGGAGCTACAGTCTGTCGGATCCTTTCCAGGTTTCTGTATCACCACTATGGAGGCTTTGTAAAATGAAGGTGGGAGGGTGTTGTCTATTTGGGCTTGATTTAATGTCTCAAGTAGTAGCGGAGTTAATTGTTCACTGTATTTCCGGTAGGTCTCTATTGGGAGACCGTCTGGGCCGGGTGATTTATTAGGGGCCATATCCCTAATTACCTGCTGGATCTCCTCCAGCGTGATAGGGGCTTCCAGAAGTTCAACCTGATCTACGGATAAGGTTGGGAAGTTTAGATCTTCCAGGTAGCCCAGGACATCCGCCACTGTGCTCTGAGAGGAAGAGTTGTACAGATTACTATAAAAATCTTTAAAACCGTTTGTAATAGATGGGCCGTCAGTCAGCTCCACCCCGCTTTGGTTTTTGATCTTAAGGACCGTATTAGTTTTATTTCCCCGTCTAATGAGGCTGGCCAGTAGGTGACTGGATTGATTTCCCAGTTCAAAATAATGTTGCTTGGTAAAGAATAATTTGCGTTTAGCTTTAGCATATATTTGATGTTTATGAAGTCGAAGTAGGCTGAGCCAGGCTGTTTTGTTGGCATCTATGGGGTTGGATGTGTATAGCCTCTATTGTCTGGGTTTCAAGTCCTCTGTCGGCCTGGGCTGTCGATTTTTTAATGTATGAGATGGCGGACTTAAGAAATCCCCTTACGTAGGCCTTCAGAGTGTCCCATTTCAGGGCGGGGTGGGTATTCTCGCTGTGGGCCTCTAGGAACAGGGATATGTGGAAAGGCATTTGGTCGTCTGGTCCGATTAATTTCAACCAAAAGGGATGGAGCCTCCAAGTGGGTACTATATTTTGTTGAGGGAATTTCAGCGTTAAGAGTATGGGGCTGTGATCGGATATGCCACGTGGGCAGTGCGTGATGTTAGAGAGGTATAATGCCAGATCCGCTGAGCTAAATATGTAGTCAATCCTTGCCAGCGCGCTATGTCCTGGGGAATGACAGGTGAACTCTCGCACGTCAGGGTGTTTAAATCGCCAGAGATCGATCCAGCCGACACTTTCGATTAATTGTTTAAGGGAAGAGTTTTGGGTGGGAGTCGTGTTAGGGGATATGTGGAATCTGTCTATGGCTGAGTCCATTACCATATTAAAATCACCTAGGCAAATCACCCCCGCCGAGGGGTATTGATGTGCGTATGTTATGGCGGATTGTAAAAGGTGGAGGTTGTTATGAGGTGGGTTGTAGATAGATAGGATAATATAGGGTTTGGAGTCAATTTCGACGAATATGAATATGAACCTGCCTTCGGGGTCCCTGCGAATATTGATAGGGTTCCAACGCACTGACCTATGGATGAGCACAGAGACGCCTCTAGAAGAGGAGGTGTGAAAGGAGTGAGCAACCCATTGCGCCCACGGTTTTGCAAGGACGTCGGCCTTTTCTGTAATAAGGTGGGTCTCTTGCAAACTTATAATGTGTGGGTTAGTTTGCCGAATATAGGTAAAAACCGCTCTTCGCTTAAGGGCGGTGCCGAGACCCCGGACGTTCCAACTAAGGCATTTTAGAGTCATTGCTGACTATGTGGGCATGTAATTGAAGTATTGCCTCTGTGTCCCTGGGGTAGGGAGAAAAGGAGAAGATCAGTGAGTGTAGGGAGGGGAGTTGTGTCAGTGCAGACCTGCTAAGAATATTGTTAAAGAGCAGATTACAACAGTTTAAACCTTTAACCTTTGACATTTTGCTTAATTTCGGCATAAATGTCAAAAACATCCAACAAAAATAAAACAATTTAGCTACAATCTATTCAGAAGTAGCAGATGTTACTCTAATATGGGGGGGGGGGAATATCCTGGTGGCCTACAGAGGATCGTGGGTGTTTGCCAGATCTGTTGGCGATTCAAAGATGTTGTCGCCCCACACTTCACCGTCCATAGGTCAGAGGGGTATCAGTCGCATAGATTATGACTGGGTTTAAAGTCCTGCCGTAGATGTTGCGGGATCAATCGTCTTTCGGTGCTTGCAGGTGCATGTCCAGCCACTCCGAGGCCTCGGTGGGAGATTGAAGAAAAAACACTTTTCCTTGGGCTACGATACGCAAGCGGGCTGGGTACGCCATTGAGTAAGGGATATTTCTTTCTTTGAACTTTCTTTTGGCTTCTGTAAATGTGGCCCTTTGCTTTTGTAGCTCGGCAGAAAAGTCAGGGAATATGGAGATTGTTGCGTTATTATGCTTTAATGGGCCCTTTAATCTAGCTTGACGGAGCGCCGCGTCACGGTCTCTGCAGTTGAGAATCCTCACTAGGAAGGGGCGCGGGGGGGCTCCCGGTTGTGGTGGTTTTGTTGGGACCCGGTGAGCTCTTTCCACTGCGAAATGCGTAGAGAAGGTTTCGTCACTTAGTAAAGACTTCAGCCAGGTTTCAGCGAATGTTTCTGGGTGGGAGCCTTCTGACTTCTCGGGCTGGCCAATTATCCGTAGGTTATTACGGCGCGACCTGTTTTCTAGGTCGTCCGTCTTGGACTGGCAGTATTCTGCTACCCGTGTGGCTTTTTTAACTGCCACAGAGAGCGGACGTAGGGAGTCTTCTGCATTGGAGATGCGATCTTCCATTTCCCGCATTCTACCTCTCATGTTCTGTAAGTCCTGCCTCAGTAGCGAGACATCAGACTTTATCTCTTCTATTTTATTAGTGAGAGAGGACTTGCAGGTATTAATTGCTTCAAGGAGCTGTCGCATGGTCGGTTCTGGCGGCTGCCCGCTCTCGTCTTCGGGCTCCCTCATCTGGGTAGGTCGTATTGGCCGCGGCGTATGATCCGGGGTCTTAGAGTGGGCAAACTCTTTTAGCTTTTCTGCCGCCGAGCCACTTTTGGCTCGTGTGCTCATGATGGAGGGCGTAAATTGGTATAGTGGTTGATGGGAGTGGATGGCTTTTCTTTTCCGTCCTGAGATTTTAAGTTTCAGTGGGTTAATACGCCTCTTGCAGAATTTAGATGTTGTCGGCTAGAGTCTTTATAATTATGCAATTGCGGTGGTTATTAGAGGATAAGGGTCTTTTCCTGCTTAGCGTAATGTGATGTATGAAGTATCAAGGGTTATTGATTGTGATAAAGGTCAGAGGGCAATTCCGGTAGTTTGGCGTGACTTTGCAACGCTTAGATATTGATGGTTATATAGTTCTTGTAGTTTTGCGCTTATACTGGCTGTTGAGAAGTAAAAGTTTCTGTCTTTTCCCGTTAAGTGTAGTATAATATGAAGGGTGTCAAAGATGTTACTTGTGGCAGGCAACCAATGGTAGAGCGGACAGTTTGCTGCGACTTTGTAGGATTTAGATGTGGTTAGCTATCCAGTCCTTGTAATTATATGGTTGTAGTGATTGTTAGAGGGCGAAGGTCCCGCGAGCCGGGTCGCAATTATGTAAGACTTTGCTGAGTCTATGTCCGGTTGTAATATGAAGATAGGAGTTGGCGCCGACTCTCCGTCACGACACTATTTGCCGCGGGCAGAGGGCCGGATAGATGGGGTTATGAGCTTAAGCAGTCCGCTCCTCACGCACTCCCCCGGATGTTGTTATGTAGTAGTATAAGCCGCCAAAGATGTTTTTTTTTTCCCCCCCAGGGGGGTAGTAGGGGTCTATTGTTGTAGGTTATTTGCCCGGTGTAAAGTCCCGGAGGGGTCAATGTCTCTTGGTGAGTGCGTTGTCCCTCCGCTGATTACTTACGATTTAGCTGCCGGCTCCGCAGGTCCGGGGAGGAGAGTACTGCAGCACGGAATCTCCGGGGCCGCCGGGCGTCGCGAAATGGGCCGCAGATAGCTGACCGGTGGTGTGGTCGGGCCGACCGCGGCTCCGGTTGGGTCCGCTGCTGTCTGTCCGGTAGCCGCACCGGCCAAGGAGGCTCCCAGCTCGCCGGTTTGCGAGTGAGGCGGTTGTCAAGGCTGGAATCAGGGCTCTTTGTGATGCCCAGCACCAACCACCAGGGGGACCGCAGTGGGATGTCGCAGGACGGTCTGCCCAGCTGTAGTGCCCGTACAGCCTCCGCCCAGGAGAGAGAGGGTTGCAGGCTGTGAGCCAGGCAGCCCCTCCCGTCCGGGAAGGGCCTATTCCCCGCCGACTGCGGAGGATCTTCAGCCGCTCGGGGCCGGACGTCGGAGCGAGCCGCGGTCCCGGCCGGGGCTCCCACAGCAGGTACTCCTTCTGGGATCACAGAGCGGGCTCCCCGGCTCGGGGGGATGGGTCTCGTGCGGACCGCGCGTCGGCACGGGCAAGCGGCAGCGGAGGTCTCGGGACGGCGGGGCGGCCAGAGCGGCTTACGAGCCGTGGTTCACCCTCCAGTCCCAGCGCAGCAGATTTTTCCCCTGCTGGGAGGGCAAGTCGCTCCGTCTCGAGGGCTGGGGTACGGCCGGGGGGGGGGGGGGGGTCCTTCTCCGCCCGAGTCGCGTCTGGCCGGCGGTAGTCAGGGGGGAGGGTCGGCTCAGGCAGAGTAACCGGGTCTCGGGGAAGGCTCGTCGGGCAGGTCTCAGCAAGCAGAGGCAGGCTCTCAGGTCCCCACCCGGCCCCTTAGGCAGGAGGCTGGAGAGATCAGCGTCGGGACGAGCGCGGGAAGACAGCGAGGCACCGGTGCCGCTCCCTCTCCTTCTCGGCCCGCGGCCCCGTTATGGGTCCAGGGGGCTCTAATCGCTTCCGGACGCGGTCCCCATGTCCCCTCAGGATTTAGAAGTTCCCAGGTGATGTCCGGGATCTCAGGATTTGGATCTGGCCAGGATTTTGACAGGATATTAAGTTTTCCCCTAGGGAGCTCTCCTCACGTGCGACTGCTCATGTCGGTCGCTGGCCACGCCCCCCTCTTATGTTAAATTTTGTTACTGAAATCTTCAGACATAATGGCCTGATAGTAATATGCTTTTGAATTTCTGCATAAACTGCTGACCAAAACACATTGGATATCTTTTTAAAAAAAAATAAAAAATCTGTGGCAAATTACATACCAAAATCCGTCTCACAATGTGTACCATTTACATGGATTTGAACACATACTTTGGTGTGGATTTGCAGCAACATCTGCCACATGTGAACGCTTCCCAGACCTCCAGCTGTACCTGAGCCTCCCGGGTCTTCTTTCTGGATCTTTACAGGTGGATCCTTTTCTTCCTCTGAAGAATCCAGATGCCTCTTCTTGGGTCGTTTCTTCCCTCTGAGGCCTTTCTTCACCAAATCAGTCGGTGGAACGATGGACTTCATGGCGCTCGATGTTGTCTTCCTCCTCTTCCTCCTTTGGCCTTTGCTTGAAGTCATCGCTGAATCCAAGACATGTCTTGGTCTTTTCTCTCCTTTCTCCCTCCGAATTTGCTCCATAAAGTCACTCTGCCCTGGTCCAGCAGACATCGCCTCCTTCTCCATCGCCAGTCTCCAACACTCTCAACTGCCAACTGCCGTGACAACACAATGGCCCTGACTGTAACCATGGCAGCAGTCATGTGATCAGTAACTGACCAATCACAGCCAACTATGATAAGTTTGAAAGCGTACTGAGATGGGAGTGTTAAGGGTTAATCTTGTTTCTGAGTAACATAAGAAGAGGGACTTAGAAGTTCCTCATTTTAGTCTGGGCCTTGCACCAGATAAGGAGATAGTTCCTTATCTGGTGCAAGGCCACAAACTGTCAGGAAGGAAACCTAAGTAGATACGTTTCGTTACTGACAGTTTGTGGTGGGATGCACCCGAACCAGCAGATGTGCTCTTTCAAGATAAGTTGTTTTTGCAAGAATGGAATGTGCTAATATTCTGTTTCTCAAACTAGTCACCTGATTAAGTAATTCTTCAACGTCGCACCCTGTGCGGGCGACGGCCTATATAAGCTGTGTGTTTCTCCTAATAAAGCAGAATTCATTTTGACCCACTATGGTGTGTGTGTAGTGGGTTCTCATGGTTCTCCGGGTACTCGTTATAACCTTCCTTTGAATTTGGACTCAGGCAACATCAGCACTGGTCTCCATTGAAGACCCCCGACAGGAGGAAGGACATTTATAGGAATATTCTCATGGTTTTCCTCAAAATAAAGGCAATCTTTGTTAGTAAAGTGGGAGCTTGTCATGTTTGTGTGCTGAAGCCGTCCAGGACTTGGTGGGGGTGATATTTGGGGGCGCCAGTCTTTCTTTCTGCCATTTACTATTATGTTTCACAATATCATGAAACTGTATAAAAACCATATTCTGTCCACCATATTAAGCTTCCCATAGAGATGAACATCTGTAATAATCTGCTTTGCGGTTGTGTCATTGTTTGTCAGACTTCCCATTATGTCGCCATTTTCCCCCATATGACATCATGATAGCTGAAATCCAGGCCGGGTCTCTTGTATGGATATGGTGATTAATGATAATATCTCTTTACAAGGTACCTCAATAGTTCTACTTTTAATTGGCGCACACAGGTTCTGGGTCTCCAAATCCGCAATCTGGATGTATGACAGCTGAAATTGTATCAGTATGTCATCAGTAACCAAATGCAGAAGAAGCCATGTGTATCAGCCGTCCCTATACACCAATAATAGTACCGCCAAGAAATAATGACAATCACAAAGTTTATTAAATATATAATTATATGTACACACCACTAAAAACAATTAAAGTGTGCAAGAACACTAAAAAACATTGATCTAGAAGGTTCCCATAATATGTCACCAACTCACTGCTAAATCCCCATATAGAGAATAACATGACCTGCCTTCCATGTGTATGTATGTATAAGACACTATGAGCGTCCCGAGCCACAAACCCCTCCGGTATATCCTTATATATGTCCACTTACAGAGATGGTAATTCAGAACATCATCTATTATCAGGGAGAGAACCAGAAAAGTAGCATCAGTACACAATGTCAAAGGACTTAAAGGACTCTGAAAACACATCAGTATAGAGTCTATAGAATCTGTGGAGAAGCAATGTCTGCAAAAGAAGTAGTCAAAGAAGGGGGATAGAGGTAGAGAAACCCCTCGTATATCACCAACTCACATTGGGAGGGCTTCCTTAGGGGTAACTGACAAAGGACACGGTGTACATATATAGCAAAATTACTAAGGCTAAATTTCATACACCTGCTGAAGTAAGTCCGCAGCGTGGCTGCTCCAAAACTGCATCCTAGGTGCAGCCATTGTACAAGCTGCTGAACACGCGCTGTGAAAACAGCCTCATGTCACTGCAGGGAATCCCTCCAATACATTGCTTTCAAATAGGCAGGAGCAGCACCTGCCCCATTGAAAGCAATGGGAGAGAGAACTCTGCGATCCTCTGTGACAGCAGCGGCAGGGGATTCCTTAACCCCTTAACGACCAATGACGTACCGGTACGTCATGGTGCGTCGGGGTATGTATGAAGAGAGGTTGCGTGGCAACCTCTCTTCATACAGTCCGGGCGTCAGCTGTTTATAACAGCTGGCACCCGTGGGTGGCTTCATAGGCTGCCTGTCAAAAAGCAGTATGACGTAATGCTATAGCATTACGTCATACTGCAGGAGTGATCAAAGCATCGCATATTAAAGTCCCCCAGGGGGACTTCAAAGCAATGTAGAAAAAAGAATCAAAGTTTTTTTTAATTGAAAAAAAAAAAAGTTGCAAAAGTTTAAATCACCCCTCTTTTGCCATATCTATTATTAAAAAATCTAAATAATAAATTAAAAATATGTATTTGGTATCGCTGCGTCCGTAAAAGTCCGAATTATCAAAGTAGCGCATTATTTTTCCCGAACAGTGAACGTCGTCCGAAAAAAAAATAAAGAACGCCAGAAATGCAGTTTTTTAGTTACCCTGTCTCCCAGAAAAAACGCAATAAAAAGCAATCAAAAAGTCGTATGTACTTCAAATTGGAACTATAAGAAACTACAGGACATCCCTCAAAAAATGAGCCCTTGCTACGTCGACGGAAAAATAAAAAAGTTATTGCGCGCACCTATACAAGTTTGGTATCGTAGTAATCGTACCGACCCATAGAATAAAGTTATCATGTCATTTTTTTTGCTGTTTGTGCGCCGTAGAAACAAGACGCACTAAAAGATGGCGAAATGTCATTTTTTTTTCATTTTACTCCACCTAAAATTTTTTAAAAGTTTTTCAGTACATTATATGGTACTTTAAATAGCACCATTGAAAAATACAACTCGTCCCGCAAAAAACAAGCCCTCATACAGCGATGTCGATGGATAAATAAAGGAGTTACGATTTTTTTAAAGGGGGGAGGAAAAAACGAAAATGGAAAAAGAAAAAGTGCCGCGTCATTAAGGGGTTAATACTTGCGGGAATCCCTTCATCCCTGCCGCATTTGAAGGGATTTCCCACCGCATCTGAAGAGATTTCCCACAGGGATGAAGGAGTCCCCTGCAGTGGCAGAGGATCGCCGGCCCAATTGAGAGCAAAGGGTGATATCACAGGAAGATGGAACATGCTGCGATGTGTTTGGCACATAGCATTACATGGCGGTGCTATGCAAGAAAACATCGCTCATGTCTCTGATCGCATTCATATTTGTGCGAGATTTGTGTGTCTCGCAACACACAAATCTCGCACGATTTTGTCGCCCATGTGTAACAGGCCTTAATGTATGTTATTTTTAGTCAACTAAAGGCTCTATTACATGGCACCATCATCCTGCTAACTGCTCATTGGATCAAGCGGTTTGCATTATAATTGTGCAGTGTAAATGCAAGCAGTGAAAGAACAAGCAGCCATAAATCACTAATTGGATCTTTCATGCAGACCATCAAATCCTTGTTGGTCTGCCGCTGCATTGGCTGTGGGAACAGGCAGTCTTTCATCTACAAACAACTGCCTGTATACTGTAGAGGCAGATGGATCAGAGTGGTCCCCGGCCCTCTCGGCCACCATTTACTGGGCGATGTTTGCTCCTATTACTGTCCTCACTGGGATGGCTGTTGGTCAGTCGTCTCATGAAAAATATGCTAGGTTATTATTGTCCCGGATTCTAGTGATTTCTACAATTTTGATCTTCCAGCAATACATTGTGTTTTCCTTAGTAAACGCTACATTATATTTGGTCCCAAAGGAGGGAGCTGCCCTTCTATCACCAGCACACCACAGCCAACAATGCTGCCCCCAGGACATTGATGGACTTCCTATATGTGATAGATTTCACCATTTATGGACCCTTCCGTGGAAGCATTCAGCATGTGTTGCTGATGGATTATTTGTACATATTTAGTTTGGATGCTTACGCATGATGGTTTGCCTTCCTTGCCACTGTAGGAGCACCCGGGAGAAAGCTTGGCCCCCCTCGGACTGCAACTCCGGGTCGTTATGTCAGGCTGCTGCTAAGCACCCGAATCATTCCCCAGTAGTGTGTTCTTAGTTCAGGACAAGCTAGTAGAGGAGTCGGGCGCTTAGCTATATAGTGTGAGACGATAAGGCCCAGAACTAGAAGATGTGAGAACTTCCATGCAGATAACAGCTCGGAGTTGTGGTGTGCGGCAGGCGATATGGTCCATGCTGGTGTAACCTAGGTATTTTCTTTTTTTTTTTTTTTTATAATTTTTTATTCAAAGATTTTACTTTTTCAATAACAATAAGCACAACTAGACCCTGGACAGATTCAAGTCTTGTACAGTACACTTTTAAAAACCATTAAACCTTTCTAAATATAAAGAGGGTTACTGTGCTTATTTAGTTCTATTGTCCATGTATCATCTTGGGTCGTTCTAAATGCAGTAGCCTAACGCGCGGCTAATCATTACACATAAAACATAACACATACAACATAACACGCAGGATAGGGGGGGGGAATGGGGTGGGGGGGTAAGGGTATACATTAACCCTCCAAGTTTACCTCTCACAGGAGGACGCCCGCAGACTCCGCCTCCCATCACCAGGTGTCTCCGGGATCATTAGTTTTCTGACTCCTGCGCTGGGGGCTCCCTATGGGAAGCACCCCGCTTAGGTCTCCTCCAACGTCCGGGGTGTTCTCCCTCCGCATGACAGGGCAGGACACCCACCTTGAGGGTGTGGAAGCTCTTTATCAGGGGGTGGGGTGAAGTTGTGTCCCCCCGGGAAGCCCGGGGAGGGACATGTCACCCTCTGTCGAGGTGAATTAATGTGTGTCTCGGGGCTTAGCTCATGCGTTTCCACAACTCCCATTCCTTAATGAATTTCTCGTGGGTGTTTCTCTTCCAACTAGTAAGTTCCTCCAGGTTATAGATCAGGTCGACCTTTTCTCTCAATTGAGCCACAGTGGGAGGTAATTTTTGTAGCCACAATGTCAGAATGAGTGCTTTCGCTGCATCTATCAGCAAGGCGATCAATTTATCTTTTGTGGGGTGGAAATCTGAAGAAGGCTTCCACAGGAAAATTATCTCCGGTGACAGTATAAAGTTGGGCCTGATGCTTTTTATAGAGAGTTCAATCTCTCTCCAGAACGGGATAATGGACGGCAGTCCCACCAGATGTGACGGTATGAGCCGCCTTCAGCTTCACAACGCCAACACCTGTTGTGCGTGGCCAGCTTATGTGTGTGTAACCACTGTGGTGTTCTATACCATCTAACGAGGGCTTTATAGTGGCATTCTTGCAGTGAAACACACGGTGACAGGCCAAAAGCTAATTTTAAGATAAGCTTTGTGTCTTCTGCTGTGAGGGAGATGTTTAGCTCTTTCTCCCAGGAGGTGAGGAATGCGGGTTTGTAACCTGTGGTGGGACTAATAAAATTTTTTGTACTCTCGCTACTTGTTTTTGTTTGGGCGCGCCCTCCGAAAAGAATTTTTCAAAGGGGGTGGAAGGTCTGGTGGATCTGTATTTCCTGAGGAACTCTTCTGTTATTTTGCTAATGTGTGCTCTGTGTAAAAAAGAGATTTGCAAGTTTGCGGTCAAGGTCTGTCCAGCCTCGCTCGGCGTCTGGTTCGCCAATGCTTGCGCGTCTCCTATCTTGGCTCCTGCAAGCCCCCGCCATATGTTTCTTATGCTCGGGTCTGTATCGATGCCCACCAAGTTGCACATGGTGCTCAGTGGGGCTATTGGGGAAGGATCAGGTGCTAGGCTGGGCCTAAGTGTATCCCAGGTCTCACAGGGAGCTCTCAGAAGGGGGTTGAATTTCTTGGAGATGTAGCGATGCCTAAAAGGTCGCCATAGGTCTTCTAATTTTTGGAGGAGGGGCTCTCTACTTGGGTGGACTAAGTCCAGCCAATAGGTGAGCTGTATGGCTCTGTATATGTTGGGGATGTTAGGCAGGTCCATCCCTCCTTCCTCTCTTCTTTTAGATAATAGACTGAGTGCGATTCTTGTTTTTTTCTGTTTCCACACATATTTGGCTAGTAATGAGTTGAGGTCCCGAAAGAATGGCCTGGGAATGTGGATCGGGAGCATGCGTAGTTTGTACGTGATAATGGGGGTCACATATGATTTAACGATATTCTTCCTCCCAAACCAAGAAAGGTATGGCAAGTCATATGTGCCTAGCAGGTTTTTAACCTGTGTCAAGAGGGGTTGAATGTTGGTTGTGTAGAGGTTTTCTACCTTCTTGGTGATTTTTATCCCTAGGTACTCGATATAGTTCTCTTTCCATATCAAAAGGTGATTCGGACCTCAGAATGTTGCTGAATTTTGGTGAGACGGAGACATTCAATATTTTTGACTTTGCGTAGTTTATTTTAAAGTCTGAGATGGAGCCAAAAGTGTCCAGGATCTTAATTAATGAGGGGATCCCTTTCCATGGGTTCGATACGACGAACATAATGTCGTCGGCGTAGGCTGCCAACGAAAGCCCTTGCCGGCCCGCCGTTAGCCCTTCAATTTCTGGGTGCTTTCTCACCTCCTGTAACAGGGGCTCTAGCGCTAGTACAAAAAGGGTCGGGGAGAGCGGGCACCCTTGTTGCATCCCGTTGCGTATGTCAAACGCCTGTGAGAGGGAGTCATTAATTTTTAGCCTTGCGTGGGGGTTACTGTACAGGGAAAGTATTGCTGAGACCCAGGGGCTTGGAAAGTTGTAGTTGAGCAATACCTTCTCTAGATACGTCCAGTTAACGCGATCGAACGCGTTTTCAGCGTCAGTACTAATCAACACTGTTGGGATTTTGTGTGTTTGAGCGAACTTTATCGCGTGTAACAACCTGTATGCATTGTCCTTTCCCTCCCTTCCCTTAATAAACCCCGCTTGCTCTTTATGTACTAAGTTAGGGATGTGGTCCTCCATCCTCCTGACTAGGAACTTTGCCCATAATTTCACATCGACATTAATGAGTGAAATTGGTCTGTAGTTCGCACAATTTTCTGGGTCTTTGTCCCCCTTTAGTATGAGGGTGATATGGGCTTCCAACGCTTGTTTGGGAAATACTTCGCCCTGTAGGAGTGAGTTGAAAAGATCTTTTAGTTGTGGGATCAGCGTTGCTTTGAAGGTTTTGAAATATGTGGCGGAGAAGCCGTCCGGCCCAGGGCTTTTACCTGATGGGGTAGCTGTGATTATGTCATCTATCTCTTGATCTGTGGCAGGTGTCAGAAGGGCTTGTGCGTTCGTCTCATTTAGTCTGGGGAGTGCTAGTGACTCTAGGAAGGCATTTATCTTACTTATATGTAGGGTTTGCTCTGTTGGGGTTGGTCGGTCTCTTAAGTTATAAAGCTTAGTATAGAAGGCCTGGAATACTTTAGCTATTTCCTGTGATGAGGTAGTTACTATGCCTGCCTGGTCTTTTATTGCATTAATGTGATTTCTGGATTTAGCTTTTTTAAGGAGTGACGTCATATACTTACTCCCTTTGTTCCTCTGAATATACACTGTCTGCTTAAGAAATAGGTGCTTTCTATTAAATCTGGATTGTAGTAATCGGCTCAGTTCCCTTCGCCTGTCTGTTAGCTCGTCCAGGTTATTTTTGATAAGTGACAGTTTAGATGTATTTTCCAGTTTTGCGATTTGGGATAGTAATGTGTCAATCTCCTTGTTTCGCTGCTTCTTGTGCTTAGTCCCTAGAGCGATGAGGATCCCTCTCATATAAGCCTTATGGGCCTCCCATACTACCGGGGTCTTGGGGCCTTTCTCTCCATTTAGTCGGAAGTATTCCTCCATAAGTTCTGTGAGCTTCAGCCTATCATCCTCCCTATCTAGTAGGGTGTCGTTAATTTGCCAGATCCATTCTCTAGGGCCATCATTTGCTATCTTGATGTCTATATGGATGGGGGCGTGGTCCGATATTGAGATCACATCTATCTCTGCTCGTGTTACATGTGGAAGGAGGGTTGTGGAGGTAAATAGATAATCTAATCTTTGGTATGACCCGTGTTGTTGTGAGAAATGAGTATAGTCCCTGCTTGAGGGGTATCGTGTGCGCCACACGTCCGTTAGGCCTAGGTCCCCTGCAGCTTTGATAAATTTACTAATGCGTCCCTGTGAGACCTGGGATTTGCCCTTCGATGAGTCAAGAAGGGGGTTCAGAGTTATGTTCCAGTCGCCTCCCATTAGAATTTCCCCATTGGCGAAATCTTTTAGGATTGTGATCTGTTTAAGTAGCCATTCTATTTGGTGGGTGTTAGGAGCGTACAGGTTTGCTATGGTGAGTTTAACCCCGTTGATAGAACCCTTAACGAATAGCGCTCTACCCTCCTGGTCGGAGTATTCCGCGGAGAGAATAAAGTTTACCGACTTGTGGAAGAGGATTGATACCCCCTTAGAGGCTGATAAGGGGTGGGAGTTGTGGAAGGATTGTGTGAACTGCTTCCCAAGTAGGGGGAGGTGTCTGCCCCCCTTAAAGTGTGTCTCCTGAAGGAGCAAAATTTTTGAATTATACTTTTTGACTAGTTGGGATATTTCATACCTTTTCTGCGGAGTATTGAGCCCCCGGACGTTGAAGGATGTGCATCTCAACGCTTCCATGTGTAGGATCAGACTGGAGAGATCACCGTGTCACTATAAAAGAGAGTGAGAGAGTAAGAGTCTGCGAGTCCCGCTCCGGCTTTATCGATGATAGGGGACACCAAATGCTATGAGTGTTGCTGAATTACGCTCACCCGGCTGAGCCAGGCGAGGCAGACCCGGTTTCGTATTGCTTGATCTGTTCGGATTTGCAGGATGGGTTGAGGAGGCAGAGGTTAAGGTCGGGAGTCCAGAAGGGTCTGGAGGAGAGAATGGGGGAGGGGGGGTATGGGGGAAACAAGTAGGACTGAAGGGTTAGACAAAACAAAACAAGGAAATAAATCTGTTACGGCAATCTTTCTCTCACTGCGCCGGTGAGAGACGAACGTGGTCTATCTTAGACCTGGTTATGTTCATAGTTGGGAGGCAGTGTTAAACGAAAGCTTGAACTTAATAAACTTTCAACTCTAAGTGCCTGATCCGGATGACGCGGTCAGACATCCCTTATCTATAGGGGTTATTTTAACGCAATCCTAAAAGGACTAAACAGTCTGAATTATGCCGGGGGGGGGGGGGGCGGGGGCTGAGGGAAACAAGGCCATCCAACCGCCCGCCAGGTCCTGGACCTCTGGGGGTCCCTTAATGAACAAAAACAGTCTTATCGCTCTCTTTCCCTGAGGGTCGTGAACTTGTTATAAATGTGGCTTTCAGGTGTCAGCCTTGGCGAACTCATCTCTTGGCTTCTTCTTGTTCTTGCTCTTTGGTGATTTCGCGTGGGTTACCGTGCTCCAGTTTTCTGCAGTTGGCAGGCTGGGTAGGGAGGGGAAGTCCGGTAAAAGGAGCCAATTGGGAATATCTATGGGCTCGAGGTCCAGCTGTTGCGTAGGTCGTCTGGCTTTCTGATGTTAATTCTTTTGCCTCTGTGGGTCACCCCCAGGCCAAAGGGGAAGAGCCAGATGTACCTGATATTTTTCGCCTTTAGTGCTTCCAGCAGGGGTCTTAAAATTCTGCACTTGGCCAGCGTGGTGGGAGAGAGGTCCTGATAGAATTAAATTACCGCCCCTTCGTGCTGTAGGCCCCTCTGGTTTCTAGCCGCCTCCAGTATAGATACCGCGTCTGGGTATGTTAGCAATTTGCAAATCAAGTCCCTTGGGGGGGTCCCCCGTTGATGGTTGAGGGCGCAGAGCCCTGTGTACCCGCTCTACTATGATGCTTGCTGCTTTGTCTGCGCCTGGCAATGTGGAGAAGATCTCCCGAACCACCTTAGGGAGGGCCTCCGTCGCCCAGGATTCGGGGACCCCCTTAATGCGAACATTGCAGCGGCGGCTGCGGTTCTCTAGATCTTCCTGTTGCAGCAGGGCCTTGTTAAGCTGCTGGTGTTGTATTTGTAGGGCCTGTGCAAGTTCTAGGGAATGTGAGGTGATGGCTGCTGACGTTCCCTCCAGGTCCTCCACTCTCCTACCCATATGTCTGACCTCTTCTTTTATAACCGTCAGGTCTGCTAGGACTGGGCTCATAGCCCTGGCTATAAGGTCCCTCATAAAGCTTCTGGAGACTCCCTGCTCCTCTTCTCCCTCTGATGATGACTCACCCCCTCCTACACTCCGAGGTCTCGGCTCTGCTGCCGGCGCCATTTTGCCTGGGGCGCGGGGGGAGCGTGCAGCTCTCTCCCTGAGGTACTTTTGCAGGTCTGCTTGTCCCCGGGCCGGTCTGGGTGTTCCTGAGGACTCTCTGCTCCTCTCCTTGGTAAGTTTACCCATTTCGGGGTCTGATAGCTGCAGCAGGATGTCTGTATTACTGCCTCAACGACGGAGCCGCTCTAACAAGCGGCTATCTCTCTCCGCGGTCAGGCTCCGCCCCCTGACCTAGGTATTTTCTGTACTTAATTATATATGTACAGCCGGTATAAGCTGTATATCTCCGGTGTACAGTCATACAGTGGTCTAGCTGTAGCGGTCGCATGTACGACCCGTCTGCTGAGCCAGGGAGGCCGGCATGCCCCCGCCACCATGCTAGTACTCAGTCACCGCATAGTTCAACGTTATGATCAGGTCCTTGACGTGGGCAGCTTCTCCTGCTTGTTGATAGATGGCGCTCACTTCTCACAACTCTGTCTCCTCCCCTTTCTTGATTTTCTCCACTCAGAACATCAAAGTGGGGCAGACTGAGCCGGCCCACTGATGAAGCACTGTCTATCATTAAGCAGGTGAAGCTGCCCGCGCCACAAACCTGATCATAGTGCGGTCAGTCAGAAATGTACTTTCATTGTGTTCCCCATTGGTCTGCGCACTACAATGACTTGTTAGCCCTGCATGTCTGGTCCAATCATGGCCCAGCACCCACATCACTCAGCCACATGAGAAGAGAGGATGTGATGAGGGGAGGTGACAGTATATAGGGATGTGATGATGGGGGAGAGGATAGTATACGGGGGATGTGATGAGGTTAGAGGGCAGTTGATGCGGGATGTGATGAGGTTAGAGGGCAGTATATGGGGGATGTGATGAGGGGAGAGGACAGTTAATAGGGGATATGATGAGGGAGGAGAGTAGAGTATATGAGGGCTGTGATGAGTTGGGAGGGGATAGTATATGGGGGATGTGAAGAGGCTTAAAGAGGTTCTGCAGCAGCTGAAAAAAAATTCTTCTTATTCAGAGTTTGTAATACATAGCTTGTTGAATAGTATATACTGTATATTATATATGTAAATATATATGTGTGATCAAGAAGAAGGACTTTCAGATTATGGATTTTTATTTTTTCCTAAATTAATTCTGAATACTTGTAAATTTCAGTTTTTTTCTTCCCCAGCAGAGGACACGGCGCAGATACGATCCTGTCCTATAACAGAGCTAACAGTGCGGTTGTTATACTTTGCATCAGCAGGAACCCCTAAAAACATTGGATCATCCATGGCTAATCTAAGATCAGAGGTGGGCAGGAAATATAATGTCACTCGCAGTCACCAATAACGTGGTGGATCAGTGATTTGTAGCTGGCGGCTCTCCCGCTGTTCTGTAACCGCAGCGTGATGAGAGTTACATATCACAGACAGCTTTATGTAGTAGTACAAGTATATTGTTAGTGTTTTATATAATTGAAGCTTAAGTTATATAAAACCCTAACAATATACTTGCACTACTACAACTGATCAGCTGTTCAGCGGCCGGTGCACATCTGCACTCATATGACTTCTTCAGGAAGCACACAACTCTGTTCCCACAGTGGTGAGGCTTGGTATTACAGGCCATTTACTTCAATTTCGAACTTAACCTGCAATATGAGACCGGGCCACTGCTGTGGGAACAGAGCTGTCTGCTTCTTGTAGAGATTGGCTAGTGTACAAGCGCAGTGGCCCAGTGAACAGTAGAGTGTTGGGGGTCCTAGGAAGCAGACCCCACTGATCTACTATTGATCATCTTAAGGAGAGGTCATCAATGGTTTATAACTGGACAACCCCTTTGTCTTCTCTTCTATTTCTCCAGATTGAGGCCAATAAAGAGCAGATTTCATATAGAAGGAGCTGAAAGAAGTAAAGAAAGAAGCTAAAGGAAATGACCCGGAGAAGCTCGTGTAGTATGTAGGATGCCCTAAATGTCATCTTAACAGGATTATCATTGTGGTGTGCACCATGTAGAGGACATTATACGGTGTATGTGATGAGGGGGAAGAGGACAGTATATGGGGATTATTTTGAGGGAAGACAGGACAGTATGTGGGGGGTGTGATGGGGAGACAAAAGTATATGGGGATATGATGGTGAGATGAAAGTATATAGGGGATGTGATGGGGCTGTATATAGGGACTATAATGAGGGAAGACAGGACAGTATATGGGGGATGTAATGAGGGGGAAGAGAATAGGATATGCGGAATGTGATGAGGGGGAGAGGATAGTATATGGGCAGTGTGATGAGGGAAGACAGGACAATATATGGGGGATATGATGAGGGGGGAGAGTACATTATATAGGGGATCTGATGAAGGGGGAGAGGACTGTATATGGCGGATGTGATGACAGAGAGAGGATAATATATGAGGGATGTGATGAGGGGAAAGGGCAGTATATGGGGGCGGTGATGAGGGGGGAGAGGACAGTATATCGGGACTGTTATAAGGGAAGACGGGACAGTATATGGGGGATGTGAGAAGGGGGTAGAGGATAATATATAGGGGATTTGTTGGGGGGGGGGAGGACATTATATGGGGATGTGAAGAGGGGGAGAGGACAGGATATGGGGAATGTGGTGAGGAAGGAGAGGACACTATGTCCGGGATGTGATTAGATGGAGAGGACAGTATATGGGAAATGTGATATGGAAGGAGAGAACAGTATATGGGGGATTTTATGAGGGGAGAGGACAGTTTATGGGGGCTGTGATGAGAGGGAGAAGGCAGTATATGTGGGATGTGATGAGGGGAAGAGTATAGTTTATGGGGGATGTGATGGGGAGGCAATGGCAGTATATGGGAACTGTGATGAGAGAAGATATGACAGCGTATAGGGGTTGTTATTAGAAAGACAGTACAGTATATTAGGTTCGTGATTAGGGGAGACAGGTCAGTATATGGGGTATGTGATGATGGAAGACAGGACAGTATTTGGGGAGCTTGATGCTGAGACGACAGTATGTGATGGATGTGATGGGGAGATGACAGTATATGGGGGATGTGATGGGGAGAGGACAGTATATGGGGGATGTGATGGGGAGATGACAGTATATGGGGGATGTGATGGGAGGGAGAGGACAGAATATGGGGAATGTGATGATGGGGGATAGTACATTATATGGTGGATCTGATGAAGGGAAGGACTATATATGGCGGATGTGATGACAGGGAGAGGATAATATATGAGGGATGTGATGAGGGGAATGGGCAGTATATGGGGGCGGTGATGAGGGGGGAGAGGACAGTATATGGGGGCGGTGATGAGGGGGGAGAGGATAGTATATGGGGAATGCAATGATGGAAAATAGGAAAGAATGTAGGGGATCTAATGACGGGGGAGTGGATAGCATAAGCGGGATGTGATGGGGGGGAACAGGACAGTATATGCGTGATGTGATTAAGGAAGAAAGAATAGTATATAGGGGATGTGATGGGAGGACAGTATATGGTAGATGTTATGAGGGATGTGAACAGAGGGTACAGGACAGTACATGGGGTATGTAATGAGGGGGGAGAGAACAGTATATGGTGGATGTGATGAGGGGGAGAGGATGGTATATTGGGGATGTGATGAGAGAAGACAGGACAATTTATGGGGGATGTTATGTGGGGGGAGAGGGCAGTATATGGGGGATATGATGAGGGGAGAGGGCAGTACAATTTATGGGGGATGTGATCTGGGGGAGAGGGCAGTATATGGGGGATATGATGAGGAGGAGAGGATAGTATATGAAGGATGTAAAGAGAATGGAGAGTACAGTATATGGTGGAAGTGATGAAGGGAGGGAAGACAGTATATAGGGGCTGTGATGACGGGGGAGCAGGCATTATATGGGGGATGTAATGAGAGGGAGAGGGCAGCATATGCAAGATGTGATGAGGGATGGAGAGGCCAGTATATGCGGTAGGTGATGAGGGAAGAAATGATAGTACATGGGGGGTTATGATGAGGGGAGACAGGACAGTTAATGGGGGCTGTGATGAGAAAGACGGTTCAGTATTTAGGGGCTGTGATACGAAACATGGTACAGTATATCTGGATGTGATGAGGGAGGATCGGATAGTATATGGGGGATGTGATGAGGGAGGACAGGGCAGTATATGGGGGATGTGATGAAGGGAGAAATGATAGTACATGGGGGATATGATGAGGAGGGAGAGGATAGTATATGGGGGATGTGATGAGGGGAGAGGACATATGAGGGATGTGATGAGGGGTAAAACAGTATATGGGGCATGTGATGAGGAGGATAGGATAGTATATGGCGGATGTAATGAGGGGGAGATGACAAGATATGGGGGCTGTGATGAGGGGAAACAGCGAAGTAATGGGGAAGCTGTGATGGGGAAGATGGTACAGTATTTAGTGGATGTGAAGAAGATGGTAAAGTATGTCTGGGATGTGATGAGCGAAGACGGGACAGTATATGGGTGATGTGTTGAGGGGAGAGGACATATGGGGAATGTGATGGGGGAAAGGACAGTATATGGGGATGTTATGATGGAAGACTGGACAGTATGTAGTGGATATGATGAGGGAGGGAGAGGACAGTACATGCAGGAGGTAATGAGGGAAGAAAGGATAGTTAATGGGGGATATGATGAGGTAGGGAAGGACAGTCTATGGGGGATGTGATGAGGGAAAATGACATATTAGAAATGTGATGATGGGAGACGACATATTAGGGATGTGATGAGGGGATAGGACAGTATATGGGGGATGGAATGAAGGGAAAGGGCAGTATACGGTGGATGTGATAAGGAGGAGAGGATAGTATATGGGGGATGTAATAAGAGGGAAATGAAATTATATGGGGGATGTGATGAGGGGAGAGGACAGTATATGGGGGATGTGATGACGGGAGAAGACATAGGGGAAATGTGAAGAGGGGATAGGACAAGATATAGGGGATGTAATGAGGGAGAGTGGACAGCTTATGGGGGTGTGATGAGGGGAGAAAACATAGGGGGAACGTGACAAGCGGATAGGGCAATATAAAGGGGATGTGATGAGGAAGAGAGGACAGTATATGGGGGATGTGATGAGGGAGAGAGGACAGTATATAGGGGCTGTGATGACGGGGGAGCAGGCATTATATGGGGGATGTAATGAGAGGGAGAGGGCAGCATATGCAAGATGTGATGAGGGATGGAGAGGCCAGTATATGCGGTAGGTGATGAGGGAAGAAATGATAGTACATGGGGGGTTATGATGAGGGGAGACAGGACAGTTAATGGGGGCTGTGATGAGAAAGACGGTTCAGTATTTAGGGGCTGTGATACGAAACATGGTACAGTATATCTGGATGTGATGAGGGAGGATCGGATAGTATATGGGGGATGTGATGAGGGAGGACAGGGCAGTATATGGGGGATGTGATGAAGGGAGAAATGATAGTACATGGCGGATATGATGAGGAGGGAGAGGATAGTATATGGGGGATGTGATGAGGGGAGAGGACATATGAGGGATGTGATGAGGGGTAAAACAGTATATGGGGCATGTGATGAGGAGGATAGGATAGTATATGGCGGATGTAATGAGGGGGAGATGACAATATATGGGGGCTGTGATGAGGGGAAACAGCGAAGTAATGGGGAAGCTGTGATGGGGAAGATGGTACAGTATTTAGTGGATGTGAAGAAGATGGTAAAGTATGTCTGGGATGTGATGAGCGAAGACGGGACAGTATATGGGTGATGTGTTGAGGGGAGAGGACATATGGGGAATGTGATGGGGGAAAGGACAGTATATGGGGATGTTATGATGGAAGACTGGACAGTATGTAGTGGATATGATGAGGGAGGGAGAGGACAGTACATGCAGGAGGTAATGAGGGAAGAAAGGATAGTTAATGGGGGATATGATGAGGTAGGGAAGGACAGTCTATGGGGGATGTGATGAGGGAAAATGACATATTAGAAATGTGATGATGGGAGACGACATATTAGGGATGTGATGAGGGGATAGGACAGTATATGGGGGATGGAATGAAGGGAAAGGGCAGTATACGGTGGATGTGATAAGGAGGAGAGGATAGTATATGGGGGATGTAATAAGAGGGAAATGAAATTATATGGGGGCTGTGATGAAGGGAGACAGGACAGTATATGGGGATGTGATGAGGGGAGAGGACAGTATATGGGGGATGTGATGACGGGAGAAGACATAGGGGAAATGTGAAGAGGGGATAGGACAAGATATAGGGGATGTAATGAGGGAGAGTGGACAGCTTATGGGGGTGTGATGAGGGGAGAAAACATAGGGGGAACGTGACAAGCGGATAGGGCAATATAAAGGGGATGTGATGAGGAAGAGAGGACAGTATATGGGGGATGTGATGAGGGAGAGAGGACAGTATATGGTGGATGTGATGAGGTGGGATAGGGCATATGGAGGATGTGATTAGTTGGCAGATGACAGTATATGGGGGCTGTAATGAGGGGAGAAGGCAGTATATGGGGAATGTGATGGGGGGAGCACAGTATATGGGGGATGTATTAAGGGGAGATGAAAGTACATGGGGGATATGATGAGGGGAGACAGGACAGTTAATGGGGGCTGTGATGAGGAAGATGGTTGAGTATATAGGGGATGTGATAAGGAAGATGGTGCAGTATATTTGGGATGTGATGAGGGAGGACAGGACAGTATATGAGGGATGTGATGAGGGGAGAAATGATAGTACATGGGGGATATGATCAGTCGGGAGAGGACAGTATATGGGGATGTGATGAGGGGAGTCGACAGTATATTGGTGATATGCTGAGGGAAGAGCACATATGGGGGATGTGAGGAGGGGATAAAACAGTATATGGGGGATGTGATGAGGAGGAGAGGATAGTATATGGGGGATGTAATGAGGGGGTGATGAGGCTGGGATGAGGGGAAACAGCAAAATTAATGGGGGCTGTGATGAGGAAGATGGTACAGTATTTAGGGGATGTGATAAGGAAGATGGCACAGTATTTAGGGGATGTGATGAAGGAAGATAGGACAGTATAAGGGGGATGTGATGATAGAAGACAAAACAGTATGTAGGGGATGTGTTGAGGGGAGAGGACATATGGGGAATGTGATGGGGGAGAGGACAGTATATGGGGGATGTGATGAGGGGGAGAGGACAGTATATGGGGATGTGATGAGGGAAGACAGGACAGTAAATGGGGGATGTAATGAGGGGGGAGAGGACAGTATATGGGGGATATGATGAGGGGAAGAGGACAGTATATTGGGGATGTGACGAGGGGTAGAGGTCAGTATATGGGGGATGTGGTGATAGGACAGGATATTTTATGGGGGCTGTGATGAGGGGAGACAGGACAGTATATGGGGGATGCCATGAGGGGGAGAGTGTAGTATATAGGGACTGTGATGAGAGAAGATAGGATAGCATGTGGGAGTTTTGATGAGGAAGATTGTACAGTATATGGGGGATGGATGCTATGAGGGGGGAGAGGTCAGTATATGTGGGATGTGATGAGGGCAAGAGTATAGTTTATGGGGGATGTGATGGGGAGGCGAGGGCAGTATATGGGAACTGTGATGAGGGAAGATATGACAGCATATGGGGGTTGTGATTAGGAAGACAGTACTGTATATTAGGGATGTGATTAGGGGAGATAGGTCAGTATATGGGGGATGTGATGATGGAATACAGGACAGTATGTAGGGGTTGTGATGACGGGGAGCAGACAGTATACGGCGGATGTGCTGAGAGGTAGAGGGCGGCATATGCAGGATGTGATGAGGGATGGAGAGGACAGTATATGCGGGAGGTTATGAGGGAAGAGATAATAGTACATCGGGGATATGATGAGGGGTGAGAGGACAGTATATTTGGGATGTGATGAGGGGAAAGGACATATGAGGGATGTGATGAGGGGATAAGACAGTATATGGGGGATTTGATGAGGAGGAGAGGATATTATATGGGGGATGTAATTAGGGGGAAATGGCAGTATATGGGGGATGTGATGAGGGGGGGAAAGGACAGTATATGGGGGCTGTGATGAGGGTAGGAGAGGACAGTATATTAGGTGATATGATGAGGGGGAGAGGACAGTATATGGGGGATGTGACGAGGGGTAGAGGTCAGTAAATGGGGGATGTGGTGATAGGACAGGATATTATATGGGGGCTGTGATGAGGGGAGACAGGACAGTATATTAGGGATGTGATGAGGGGGAGAGGACAGTATATGGGGGATGTGATGAGGGGGAGAGGACAGTATATGGGGGATGCGATGAGGGGGAGAGTGTAGTATATGGGGACTGTGATGAGGGAAGATAGGATAGCATGTGGGAGTTTTGATGAGGAAGATTGTACAGTATATGGGGGATGGATGCTATGAGGGGAGGCGAGGGCAGTATATGGGAACTGTGATGAAGGAAAATATGACAGCGTATGGGGGTTGTGATTAGGAAGACAGTACAGTATATTAGGGTTGTGATTAGGGGAGACAGGTCAGTATATGGGGGATATGATGATGGAAGACGGGATAGTATGTAGGGGATGTGATGACGGGGGAGCGGACAGTATACGGCGGATGCGCTGAGAGGTATTGGGGTATATTGGGGATGTGATGAGGGGAGAGGACATATGAGGGATGTGATGAGGGGAGAGGACATATGAGGGATGTGATGAGGGGATAAGACAGTATATGGGGGACGTAATGAGGGTGATGTGACAGTATTAGGGGGGCTGTGATGATGGGAGACAGCAATGTAATGGGGGCTGTGATTAAGAAGATGGTACAGTAATTAGGGGATGTGATGAGGAAGATGGTACAGTATTTAGGGGGTGTGATGACAATATATCCGGAATGTGATGAGGTTAGAGGGCAGTATATGGGGAATGTCATGAGGAGGAGAGTACAGTATATGGAGGATGTGATGAGGTGGAGATGACAGTATATGGGGCTGCGATGAGGGTGAGTGGGCAGTATATGGGGGCTGTGATGAGGGGGAGCACTGTTTATCAGGGATGTGGTGAGGAGGATAGGACAGTGTATGGGGGCTGTGATGAGGGCAGACAGGACATGCATTCCTTGATCAGCCGATTGAGGATGCATACTGTTGCGCAAGATGCGTGCACGTTGCACATTTAGAAGCTCAAATCCTGGATCTAAATGGGCAACTGGCAACACTGAGAGCCATTGACATCATGGAAAGAAGTTTGGTGCTCACTGAGCAGACACTCGGTGGGGTAGAGGCGGGGGCGGATGGTAGTACGGAAGAGCAGGGGGAGCAGGCAGTCAGCTGGGTGACAGATAGAAAGAGGGGTAGAGGGAATAGATCCAGGGAGGCTGGTCCTGAACTGGCACAACCCAACAAGTCTGCAACGTTGGCAGATGAGGGGGATGCCATTACAGAGCAAGCACAGCTGCAGCACGACATGCTCTCTGAACGCCAGGGAGATGACTGCTCCAGTGAGACGGGGACGGGGAGCGCAGGGCAGGCTAGACAGATCCTAGTGGTGGGGGACTAAATTATAAGGGGGACAGATAGGGCAATCTGCCATAAAGACCGGGATCTTCGAACGGTGTGTCGTCTTCCTGGCTCTCGAGTTCGAGACATCGCGGATCGAATTGACAGATTACTGGGTGGGGCTGGTGAGGATCTAGCAGTTATGGTACACGTTGGCACCAATGAACAAATTAGAGGTCAATTGAGGCCCTCAAAAATGATTTCAGCAGCTTAGGGCCCAAGCTTAGGGACGAGGACCTCCTGGGTAGTTTTCTCGGAAATACTACCTGCAACTAAGGCCACACTAGAAAGGCAGCAGGATCTTAGCGAGGTAAACAAGTGGCTCCAGAGTTGGTGTAAGAAGGAGGGATTGGGGTTCCTGGAGAACTGGGCTGACTTTGCTGTCGGCTACAGGCTCTACCGTAGGGACGGGCTGCATCTTAATGGGGAGGGTGCAGCTGTGCTGGGTGAGAAGATGGCTAGAAGGCTAGAGGAGTGTTTAAACTAGGGACTGGGGGTCGAGCAGGAGGTGGGGTTAGTACAGTTAGAACTGACAGATCAGCCAATAGTACCATTAGCAACAAAACGAATTTAAAGAACAAAAAAAACTGTATAAATTGTATGACCACGAATGCAATAAGTCTGATCGGTAAAGTGGGTGAGCTTGAAGCGAGAATGGCCGATGAAAACTATGATACAGTCGGAATAACGAAGACGTGGCTTGATGAAAAGTGCGATTGGGCGGTAAATTTACAGGGTTACAACCCCTTCAGAGGAGACTGTGGAAACCAGAAAGAGGGAGGGGTATATCTGTATGTTAAATTGTACTTATTGCCAAGGCTACGGGAAGATATAGGAGTAGGCAAAGAACAGGTGGAATCTCTGTGGGTAGAAATACGGGGAGAAAAAAATGACAAAATCCTGATAGGGGTTTTCTATAGGCCACCTAAAGCAACAGAAGTAACTGAAACCTTATTAAGGCAGATAGAAGAGGTGTCAAACCGCAACAAAGTAATTATCATGGGGGACTTTAATTATCCAGATATAATATGGGAAAACGAAACCTGGAAATCTCACAAGTGTGATAAATTCTTGAGAACAATTAATGATAACTACCTTACCCAACTTGTGCGGGAACCAATGAGAGGGAGGGCTATTCTGGACTTAGTACTAACTAACAAACCGGACCGAATAAAGGGGGTATAGGTTGAGTGGCACTTGGGGAACAGTGACCACAATATAATCAACTTCCAGCTGTCATTCAAGAAGAAGCCTTATCAGGGAGCGACAAATAAACTAAACTTTAGTAAAGCAAAATTTGATCAGCTTAGAACCACTATCGGTAACATTTTTGAGGATGTTGTCCCAATTCATATCAGTACAGACGACAAATGGGAAAAGTTTAAAAAGATCCTAATCACCTCATGTGAACAGTTCATTCCCTTTAAAAATAAAAGAACTTCAAGTAAAAGGAAACCATTGTGGCTCGACAAGACGGTAAGAGGGGCAATAAACGGGGGAAAAAAAGCGTTCAAACTACTAAAGCAAGAAGGCAGTGTAGAAGCGCTAAAATCGTACAGGGAAAAAAGCAAAATATGCTAAGATAAGATCAAAATTGCTAAGGAGGAGGCAGAAAGGATTTGCACTAAGAGCACTGGCCCTTTAACAAATAATGCAGGAGAAATCATTGAAGATGATGGAGGGAAGGCAAACCTATTAAATAGTTTCTTTTCAAGTGTATTCACATACGAAAAGGAAATACCACATGAGATGCAGGGGAATAAAATGAACCCCTCACAAAATATCTCATACTTAACGCAGGAGGAGGTGCGGAACTGGTTAAAGAAGATTAAAACGGATAAATCGCCAGGCCCAGATGGAATACACCCAAGGGTACTAAGGAACTAAGTGATGTGATAGCTAGGCCACTATATCTAATATTTGTGGATACTATCAAGATCGGGGTTGTACCATTGGATTGGCGCATTGCCAACGTGGTTCCAATTACAAAAAGGGGTCCAAAAGTGAGCTTCAGTAATTGGAAAAATATTCGAGGGATTTCTGAGAGACGCCATCGTAGAATACCTCAAGGAGAACAACGGAATAACTCCTCACCAGCATGGGTTCATAAGGGGTCGATCATGTTAGACCAATCTGATCAGCTTTGACGAGGAAGTAAGTTCTAAGTTGGACCTGGGAGAGTCTATTGATCTTGTATATCTGGACTCCTCTAAAGCATTTGACACCGTGTCGCATAATAGGCTGATATATAAAATGAGACAGCTCGGTCTGGGCTAAATTGTGTGTATCTGGGTAAAGAATTGGCTCAGAGATAAAAAGCAGGGCGTGGTAATAAATGGTTCATACTCTGATTGGGCCACCGCTGCTAGTGGGGTGCCACAAGGTTCAGTATTGGGCCCCATTCTGTTCAATATATTTATCAACGACCTGATAGAGGGGCTGCACAGTAAAATATCAATATTTGCAGATGACACAAAATCGGCACCAGAGGACTTGTCTCACAGCTGTGTGTCCACTTCCACAGAGAGCAATATGTGTTTTCGTCCACAGCCTGCAGACATGAGTCCACTTGTGCCAACTTCCACATGTGATGGCGTGGGAACGAGCTGGGTGAGTATAAAAACTACATCCCCGGACTCCTCGGAACCTGCCTTGTGAGCACTTTAATTTAGTTTATACAGATTCAAGAAAAGGTTTTTGTCCTGCGCTCGTAAGGATAACATAAAAACAGTCAGATAAATGGAAAACTTACTTAGATGGGAGCTCTCATGTCCTTGAGACCTCCCCAAATGGATTCCAGGCCGGGTAAGTTTATCCAAAACAATTGTCACCAAAAAAAGGGGGATTTTAATTGACCAAATAGCAATAAATACAGGTAGGTAGACAAATCACTGGGCACAGGTAATAAAGCAGATGGTGCAACGTGTTTCAGTGAGGTATGTGCCCCTTTATAAAGCATAGTAAAGAGGGTATCAGGACTTCCTTTTATACTAGGTGGTATTCCCTTCATAGAGGAGCAGTGTACTGGCGCTGTTCTCTCGGTAAGGCCCACATTGATAACATCACACATCATAACGCTGGCGTCCATCACTGCCAGCTTTATAGTAACGTGGGGTCTCCCCGAGCTCGCTCGCCCGGGTGCTGACACGGCATGTAGTGTGATATAACTAGTGATATTAGCTATGTGGAACGTTATCCCGAACGGGCGCTGCATTCCAGCGCCCGTTCCACTGGACATTGGATGGCGTTCCTGGAGTGTCGTGTGCTCCAAAGGGTGCGTTCCAGCGAGGTGTGTATATCTCTTAGCTAGGTAGCCATCCTGAGAGTGAAAAAATGTAGTGTTGTTGTTTGTACAGCATTAATGATTAAAGCAGTTTGTTTAATATGGTCCATCCCTGGTCTAATGTATATAAGGTTGTTAAAATGTTGCGGATTTGGGAAACATTAAATATAAATAGTTGTAACATATAGTATTTTTGAATATGAAAACTACACATAACTAATTACATATATTATTACATATATTATTAAGCAAATACAAGCTAATACAAGCAGCTGCAGCACTACTGCAGGCAATCAATATATTATTATGCCATGGCTGCGACGATACAAGCAAATACAAGCGGCTGCAGCACTACTGCAGGCAATTCATATCTAAATATAAGCGGCATTGTGAGATTTACTGACTCCTAAACTCGTGAGGTTCTTAGCACACATTTTGATCAAAACATATGAGCCCATCTGCCACGTCAAGGCGACCTCTTGTAGATGGGACCTACACTACACTAACCTCTCTTTAGGCCTATTGGGCTAACCCCTTCAAGTTCTCACTGTGGGAGGGGGTGGGGGGAATTCAAGGAGGGACAAATGGAAGCATCTAACTGATGCTTGGGGTCTAAATTGCAAGACATTTTTCCATCTATCTAGATGTATGGGGGTTTGTTTTTTGCAGGACATTTTTTTTTTCAATTTGTGTACCATATAATGTACTGAAAAACTGAACAATGTACATCAAAAATGAGCTCAGTTTATTCTGTAGACCGGTATGATTGTGATACCAAATTTCAGTAACTTTTCCTGGGCGACATTTAAAATATGAAATATCTTTTTAATAAAGAATTATTTTCGGTTACCGTGAGTTTTTTATTTTTCCGTTGATGTAGCTGTGTGGCGGCTTGTTTATTGTGGATGACTAACGGTTTCCATTTCTACTATTTTGGGGTTCATACGACTTTTTGACCGATTTTAGTTACATTTTTTCTAGGTGAACCAAAAAGTGGGATTCTGGTGTTCTATACTATTTTTTTGGACAATGTTCACAGTGCAGAATAAGAAGTGCACTAGTTTAATAGATCAGACTTTTACAGGGGCAGCATTACCAAATGTGTTTTTTTTTTATGCCCCTTTCAGAATTACATTTTTTACATTTGCGATTATTGTTATCTTCAATCACAGCTGCTGTGGCCGGAGGTGAGATGTCATAGACAGCAGACCCCCTCGATGTATGGAGCAGGCTCCGCTCCTGAGCCCACTCCATACAAACCATGCGCACACCTGCTTAGCATGTAAAAAAAATAAAAAATCCGGCCTCCTCCACCCCTTAATAGCCGGCCATCACTCACCTCATTTCCCCATCGCTCATTACAATACTGTGATGGACATGAAGAAATGCAATTACCAGTAAATGTAAAATAATCATAGACATGTGCTGCGATGTCATTAACAAAAAAAAAAATCCGGCCTCCTTCCACCCCTTAATAGCCGGCCATCGCGCACCAATGTGTTTCCCCTTCACCCGTGGCAGCACCATCAGCTGCTGCTGTCATTGGTTCAGGGAAATCCATCTACTGGTAAAAAAACAAAAAACAGTTTTTGTTGAGGTCTTAAGTATAGCGCACATGTCTATGATTCTACAGGACGTAGATCTTGTGGCGCCTGTACTTACCGCCAGCTGGGTGGTACTGCTGGCTCACTCCTAAGGGGTCCCTCGGTGTCCTTCCTCCTGGTGCTCTCAGGAGGGCTGCTTGCTCCGGTGCTTGTAGAGCCGGTGTCTAAGAGGGTCTTCAAGTTGGAGAATGAAAACCCTCTGAACATGGCCTGGTTTTTAGATGACGGGTGGAAGTCCTTGGCCTCTGCTGCTTCTATGGCGTCCAGATGGAATGGCTCTAGATGTTCAGGCTTAGATGACTGCAGGAAAAAGAAGAAACAATTCTGATTATGGCGAGAAGAGTTTTCCAACGTCAGATAGTTATGATATATCTACGGTTCTGGCTGTACTAGAGAGGAAGACTAGCAGGGGGTGTCACTGAGGTCAGATGCCCAACAATTAGGCTAATATGACATATTCTGTGACTACACAATATATGCTGTAGACGGGGATAGCATTTTAAGGCTTTGATTTCTTGAAACTACGGACCTGTTTGCTGACTGCTTTCGAATCAATGGAATTGAGCAGCAATACCAGGCACAGCCACTAAATGATATATGGCACTGTACCTGGTATATAAGGAAGATTCCACAGTGCTCGCCTCCCACTGATATATTGATAACCTATCCTAAGAATAAGTCATCAATATTTCACGGGGTTTTCCAATCAAGAACTATTGATGGTCCATCCTCTGGATAGACAATCAGTAGTACATTGTGAATTGGACCCTCACCATTTAGGATTTTTTACAACTTTTGTTCATTTACTTACCTCAGGGATGTGTGGTGGGGGCACCCTCAGGGATTCCACAGAGATCCAGTCAATTTGCTGGAAAAAACAGTGCTTTCGGATGTCTCTGTTAACTCCTAGACGCTTGGCCGGGTTTCTCTTCAGGAGCTGAAATGAGAAATATAGTTGTGGTTATGGACTATATTTACTAGAATTTGACTAGAAAAAACAATAAAAGCATCACAAATTATTCTTACAACATTAGCAACTCAAAAAAGTAAAAGTAACCTGCTTACCTGTAAGATGATGTTCTTCGCTCCTGAGGTGGACTCATTGAAGAGTTTGTGATCATACTTACACTCACCAGTAATCATTTGATTCATGATGACCCCAAATGAAAACAAATCTACTGCGGCGTTATATTCCTCTCTGGCGTCCATCTGCCATAAACAGAAAACAGTTATTTAGCTGGTAAATAAGTTCTACATCATTGATAACATCGACTGTAATAGAAAGGCATTACATGGGATCTGTGTACTGCTCTAGGCGAGCGCAGAGACCACAGTCCTCTTTACGATCCCTGGACTGCTGTCTCCACAATCCATGACCCAAGAACATTAATACATTTATGTCAAAAAAATGGTAGGAAGAGTCTATTCCTCTCACCTCAGGAGCAATAAATCCTTCGGTTCCAGCATAGTCGTTGGCTGTTCGGTCTCCGTGCATGTTCTCTATGGCCAGACCGAAATCGGTGATCTTCACGTGGCCCGTCTCAGCCACCAGGATGTTCTCGGGCTTCAGGTCTCTATGGATGATCCCCATGGTGTGGAGGTGCTGGATGCCGCACACCATCTCTGGAGCGTAGAATCTTGCGCTGTTGACATCGAGCCGTCCCTTTGACTTGAGGAGTTGGTCCAGGTCCCCGCAGCTCAGGTACTCCAATCCAAGCAGAACGTGCGTCTGTAATGTAGAAGAGACATGTAAGGAGGTTGGTTAATATGAATTTATACTACAAAGTCCACATCTACGGTGAACATAGCGGTGGAGTTTGGAGATGTGTGATAACAACTATACTGCGGTCTGAAATGCAAATTCTGCATGTATGAGGAAGGGACTCCCAGACGTCAGCTGCAACATGCGGTGCTCCACCATCACATCTGCCAGCTCCACTTCCGCTAGCAGGGCTTTCTTCCGGATGACTTTTACTGCAAACTGTTGGCAGGTAACGGTGTCTTCTGCCAGCACGACTTCCCCGTAGGCTCCCCGGCCGAGCACGTGATGGAATAGCAGTCTTTCTCGGATGGTCGTAGAGTTGTTTTCTTTAGAGCCAGTTGGCCGAACACCACTGGGTCCTCCTAACAGGGAGCAGAATAGTAGAAGTGATGATGTAACATCCGTTGCAGATCTGCATCGAAAACAGCAGAATTTGATGTGGTTTTTAATGCAAATTTTGGTGCAGATTTGCCACTGCAGAAAATCCACACCATCTCCATAATGTGTGAATGTACCCCGAAAACACATTTTAAGCTTGAAGGGTTCTTCATTGCAAAGCATATGCCAATGTAAACACGCTGCTGACCAGCAGCCAATAACATTATAGCTCCTTATTGTTTTAGGACTTCGTAGAGACTTTCCTTCCCATTCTAAACAGATCACGCTTCCAAATCCAATTACTACTGAGGCCACTGTGGCAGTCACTATTACTACTGAGGGTAAAGTTGCCATTAAAGTACATAGCAGCTTTGCCTGTAATACTAAGTCCGGCCACTGCAGTGGCAATGGAGCTGTATGCTTCCTGCAGAAATTCACTAAATGCACAAGCACATCGGCTTAGAAAACAGCTGATCGGTGGAAATCCCTGATTTTGGAGCACTATTAATTTGTACTTGATAGCTTATCCTGGGAATAGGCTCATCAATAGTTTGCAACTGGACAACCACTTAAAGGCAACAGTACTACCCACTGAACCATCATGCTGCCAGTAGTAGATCTGACCCATTGTCTTGTTTTGGCGCTTGTGATTGTGGCAGGTTTTCTCATCACATTTTTTTTGCAAAAAATGCTGCATCTCCATGTTTTCTGTAGAAGAGTAGTAAAATAAGAAAATCCCTACAAACGTTGTATTTATTTTAGTGGTGCGTTTCCTCTCTTTTACAGGCTTTTTAATTCATGAAATTGTTTTGGCAAATGGCCGCCTGTATTCTGCTATTGCTCCTTAGTGGAGGTATTCACAGACCTCTGCCGCACTTACAGCGGGTTCATCACTTGTCTGTAAACTCTAATCTCTGAGGCTTTCATCTTCTATTCAGTAACACAGTGGACGGGTGGCGATGGCGCTGTGATCACCTCCGCTGAGGAGCAATGGCCGGATATACACACTTCCTTATACCCATATTAAGGCTGCCTTCACAAGTCGCTGATTTGTGTGGATTTTGTCATAGATTTTTGTGCGGTTCTGCAACAGATTTAATCCTTTCAATTGCATGGGTGAATTCTGCAACAGATCTGCAGCAAATCAGCGACGTGTGAACGCACCCTAAAAACACGTCATCTAAACATGAACTGGAAGAAGACAACTGGCGGAAAACTGTACATTTCAGCAGCTCATCTACAATCACAGTAGCATCTGGTATTTCACATAATACAATGTACATAAATACAGTTTAGTACAATGTAACATTTGTATCACTTTCCCCCTCTTTCTCTCCGGCAGACAACATATAAATCATCAGACATGGCGGGTACAGTGTGTGGGACCCTGAGGGTGCGTTCACAACCAGCAGATTTGGTGCCGAAAATCCACATCAAAATCTGTGGCAAATTACATGCCAAAATCCGCATCCCAATCTGCACCATTGACATGGATTTTGACACATATTTTGGAGCAGATCTGGACCAACATCTGCCACATGTGAACGCTTCCCAGAGCTCCAGCTGTACCTGAGCCTCCCGGGTCTTCTTTCTGGATCTTTACAGGTGGATCCTTTTCTTCCTCTGAAGAATCCAGATGCCTCTTCTTGGGTCGCTTCTTCCCTCTGAGGCCTTTTTTCACCGAATCAGTCGGTGGAACGATGGACTTCATGGCGCTCGATGTTGTCCTCCTCCTCTTCCTCCTTTGGCTTTTGCTTGAAGTCATCGCTGAGTCCAAGACACGTCTTGGTCTTTTCTCTCCTATCTCCCTCCGAATTTGCTCCTTAAAATCGCTCTGCTCTAGTCCAGCAGACATCGCCTCCTAGGCGTTGTCCCAATCACTCCAATATTTAAAGTATTTCTGGTTCTTCTCCCCCCCCCCCCCCCCCCCCCCCCCGTTTTTGAGGGAAGATAGGACCAATATATACAAGGTCCGCACAAAGGGGATTGTTAACCCGTGTATGTTATTGGAACCATTACTTAATCATTGATACTGTTATGCACGCTCAAATACTTTTCATTAGGGACAATAAATCTATAGTCCCCATCTTTTAGGGCTCCTGACAAAGTCGCAATTTGCGACAGAAACGCGTTGAGACGTTTAGTACATCAAGTGTATTGAGCTACTATTAACATCAAGTGTACCTACTCTCCAACTATTGAGCCATCGACAACACTAAATCTATCTACACTCCAACTTTATTTGAGCTAATCAATGTGTATTAGGGCTGGGGTATGTCTATATGAACAACTGGATTTATCCAGACTAAGAGAACTACCTTTGCCTGTCAGATAGCACCAAACTAAATGTTTGGCCCTAACTGTGCCTGTACCGCTATATACAGTGGACAAGCTGAGTTGTTTTTTTGGACAGAACTATATTCGTTCCATTTTCTTAGTTTTGGCCCTTACGGCATATTATGAGCACATAAAAAAGCACCGAACACTTACATCAGTGAAAACCGAGTATTTACTCTATAAGCGCCATCCATGGGCCATTTGAGAAATTGGAAGTCTATGGTGTTTAAACCAAAATATATATTTGTTACCTTGCTGTGGGAATATACGTTTTTAGTAGTTATCATTAAAAGTTAAATTTTAATTAGGAGTCAAATCAGTGAAAAATAAAATCATTGTTGGTCTGAGCTTCATTGGCTGTGGGAACATGCAGTCTTTCATCTATGAAAACCTGCCTCTATACTGTAGATGAAGGCAGATAGGTCAGAGCGTTACTCAGCCACCATTCACTGGGCGATGATTGCTCCTATTACTGTCCTCACTGGGATGGCTGTTGGTCAGTCATCTCTTGTAAAATATGCTAGGTTATTATCGTCCTGGATTCTGGTGATTTCTACAATTTTGATCTTCCACAATACCTTGTGTTTTCCTTAGTAAACGCTACATTATATTTGGTCCCAAAGGAGGGAGCTGCCCTTCTATCACCAGCACCACCAGGACATTGATGGACTTCCTATATGGGATGGATTTCACCATTTATGGACTCTTCCGTGGAAGCATTCAGCATTTGTTGCTGATGGATTATTTGTACATATATAGTTTGGATGCTAATGCTTACGCATGATGGTTTGCCTTCTTTGCCACTGTAGCGCAGCACTCAGGAGAAAGCTCACCCCCCCCCCCCCCCGGAATGCAACTCCGGGCCGTTACATTATGCTGTTGCTAAGCACCCAAATCATTCCCCGGTAGTGTGTTCTCGGTGCAGGATGAGCTAGTAGACGAGTCGGGCATTTAGCTACAGCGTGAGACAGTAAGGCCCAAAACTGGAAGATGTGACGACTTCCATGCAATTAACAGCCCGGAGCTGTGGTACACGGCAGGCGATATGGTTCATGCTGGTGTAACCTAGGTACTTTTTGTATATAATTATATATGTACAGCTGGTATAAGCTGTGCATCTCCGGTATACAGTGGTGTAGCTGCAGCGGTCACACGTGCGACCCAGACGCTGAGCCAGGGCAGTCTGAAAGCCCCCATCACCATGCTGGTAGTTAGTCAACGCATAGTTCAAAGTTATGATGAGGTCCTCAATGTGGACAGCTTCTCCTGCTTGTTAATAGATGGCGCCTATTTCTCTTCATAACTCAGTCTCCTACCCTTTCTTGATTTCCTCCACTCAGAACATCAAAGTGGTGCAGACTGAGCCGGTCTGCTGATGAAGCACTGTCTATCATTAAGCAGGTGAAGCTGCCCGCACTACGGACCTGATCAAAGTGCGGTCAGTCAGAAATTTACTTTCATTGTATTCCCCATTGGTCTGTGCACTACAATGACTTGTTGCCCTGCGTGTCAGGTCCGATTGTGGCGCAGCACCCATGTTCCTCAGCCGCATGAGAAGAGAGGATGCCTTTCCGGCGTCAGATACTGCAGTTGCAGTGTAACATGGGGGAAGGCGGAGTGCCATAAAGTGGAATGCGAGGCAACAGTAACATTCCAAGTGATGAGGTGACTGGAGAATGAAAAAAGGGCACCCAGTGTGATAAATGGGGTGGAACTACTAGGGCACACTGCGTGATAAGGAGGAGAAGAACTATTAGGAGCATACTGTGCGATAATTGAGGGGGGAGGGATATTAGGTAACACTGTGATGAGGGAGTACAACTAATAGAATCATAAAATGGTAGAGTTGGAAGGACCCTCCAGGGTCATCTGGTCCAACCCCCTGCTCACTGCAGGATCACTAAATCGTCTCAGACAGATATTTGTCCAGCCTTTGTTTGAACAGTTCCATTGATGGAGAACTCACCACCTCCCGTGGTAACCTGTTCCACTCATTGATCACTCACTCAGAAAGTTTTTTCTAATATCTAATCTGTATCGCCTGCTTTTCAGTTTCATCCCATTGCTTCTAGTCTTCCCTTGTACAAATGAGAATAGGGCTAATCCTTCTGCACTGTGACATCCCTTCAGATATTTGTAGACAGCTATTAAGTCTCCTCTCAGCCTTCTGTTTTGCAAGCAAACATTCCCAGATCCTTTAACCGTTCCTCATGGGATATGATTTGTAGACCACTCACCATCTTGGTAACTCTTCTCTGAGTTGCTCCAGTTTGTCTATATCTTTTTTTTAAAGTGGGGTGCCCAGAACTGGACACAGTATTCCAGATGAGGTCTGAAGAAGGAAGAGTAGATGGGAATAATTACCTCCCGAACCTTAGACCGAGTGCCCAAACTGCAACCCAAAACCCACTTATTTATTGCAAAGTGTCAACACGTCAGGGGGCGGGACTTATCACAACATATGATTTTACCTCAGTCATTCTAAAAAGGACTCGGCTGTTTCAAAAGAATCAGGGTGAAGATTTTAAATGCTTTTTGGATGCCGAAATACTGCAGAATTTGCCACGGAAATTTTTGCTGAGGACAGCATTTCCACCACGTGTAAACATACCCCAGTAGTAATTGTGGCATCCCACAGCGGCCCCCAGTAGTAATAATGACATCCCACAGTGGCCCCCAGTAGTAATAGTGACATCCCACAGCAGCCCCCAGTAGTAATCATGACATTCCACAGTGGCCCCCAGTAGTAATAGTGACATCCCACAGTGGCCCTCAGGAGTAATAGTGACATCCCACAGCGGCCCCCAGTAGTAATAGTGACAACCCACAGTGGCCCCAGTAGTAATAGTGACATCCACAGCGGCCCCCAGTAGTAACCATGACATCCCAAAGCGGCCCCAGGAATAATAGTGACATCCCAGAGCGGCCCCAGGAGTAATAGTCACATCCCACAGTGGCCCTAGTAGTAATAGTCACATCCCACAGAGGCCCCAGTAGTGATAGCGCCCTCCTGAGACCCATATACTTACCCCTTCCTTCTCATGGAAGCACCGCTGCTCTTCTGCTTGGTACTGCAAGCGGCGCTAATCCAAGGTGCACATTGTGACGTCAGCCTGCTCCACCTGCTCTCGTGGAATCGAAGAGGAAACGTCAGGGGAGGGTGGAGGAGGATCCCGGCTGCACATTGACGTCACTGTGTGCCGGGATCAGCACCACTAGCAGCGCAGCTGAGTGAATACCGGCAGGGGAGCCATGGCTCCTGCAAGTATTAACGAACGTGGTGAGCGGCAGATGGCGGCGCGTGCCAGCAGGGAGGGCTCTGCATGCCGCCTCTGGCACGCGTGCCATAGGTTTATCACCACTGATCTAGACTCTACGCTTCTCTTAATGCATCCCAAAATTGTGTTTACCTTTGTGACTGCTGCATCATATTGTTAACTCATGTTCAGTCTATGATCTATTAGTATAACTAAGTCTTTTTCACATGTGCTGCTGCTTAGCCCAATTCCTCCCATTCTGTATGTGTTTTTTTAATTTTTCTTGCCCGGATGCAGGACTTTGCATTTCTCCTTGTTAAACACTATTCTGTTAGTCGCCGCCCACTGTTCAAGCTATTCTAGGTCCTTTTAGATACTCTTCATCTCTTCCCTAGTGTTAGCTAGCTCTCCTAGCTTTGTGTCGTCGGCAACTTTGATCAGTTTCCCATCGATTCCCTCCTCCAGATCATCTATAAAAATGTTGAACAACACTGGGCCTAGGACAGAGCCTTGTGGCACCCCACTTGATACATTCTTCCACTTGGATGTGCAGCCATTAATGACCATTCTTTGAGTATGATCACTTAGCCAGTTGTGAATCCATCTAACAGTTGCCTTGTCAATCCCATTATGGTCATTTTTTAAATAAGTATGGCATAAGAAATGCTTTACTAAAGTCAAGATATACTATATTTACCGCATTTCCCTCATCAACCAGTTGGTGATTCTGTCATAAAAGGAAATTAGATTTGTCTGGCATGACTTGTTTGTTACAAACCCATGCTGGCTTTGGTTAATTACTCCATTTTTATCCAAGTACTTGCATACATTCTGTTTAGAGATGAGTGAGCACCAAAATGCTCGAGTGCTTGGTACTCGAGTCGAACTTTCCGTGATGCTCGAGAGCTCGTTTCGAGTAACGAACCCCATTGAAGTCAATGGGCGACTCGAGCATTTTTGTATGGGACCGATGCTCCGCATAGGTGATGACTTGTCAAACACCAGAAAACATCAGAAAGTCATGGAAACACCACAGAAAAGGATAGGGAAGGGCAGGGGCAGCATGCGTGCCTGCATCTGAGGCACCCAGGTCCCACTATTAAGCCAAAATGGGGGCAAGAGTCTGGCGTCACCCCCCTAACAATTTACTTCGGACAAACCCTCATTAGCAAGGCACACGCGCTGGCACATCTTAGCCAAATCTCCACGCTACCTGCAACCAAAGACAATCACTGCGTGCAGGTGACCCCGCTGCCTCTTCTCCTGGGTTACATGCTGGCATTGCTGTCCAACCCCCCACACGACCCTGCGTCCACAGCGCACACAAAAGTTTCCCTGCGCAACGTTCAGCTTCCCTCATGCCACACGCTCACTTCATAGCCACACCCCCCTCATGTCTATTTATAAGTGCGTACTGGATGAGGAGGAACACACTGCAGAGGGTTAGCAGGGCCAGGCAGTGACCCTCTTTGAAAGTATGGGCGATAGCCCACAATGCTGTTGAGAATTGATGATAGATTGACGTACCAGCCTCCACTTTGTGTGACCCAAGGTGCCGTAAGTTACATAGCAATGGGAAATCCATGTGTCCCCACACAATTCATTCTGTGTAGGTGTCAGATAGCTGAACGACGCGCTAGGAAAGCCGTCTGTACCCTACCCAAGTCATTCAGTGTATTTGTGCCAGATAGCTAAAACACTGCAATGGGAAATCTTTGTACACCCACAGCATAGGCGAGCCCATGAAACCCAAGGAAAGTATTAAACATGAAGCAATTACAGTGCCCAAACATGGCAGACTTTCACTCCGCCCATGACCTCGGCCTCTGCCCCCACCCTCATCAATCGTGGGCATAAAGCGGACTTCGATGCTAGTACAGCAGTGAAGGTCTCATTAAATTAGTTGTGGTTGCTTTCATCGCTCCAAAGACTGGATTAACCAGGAAGAAGTTCCACGGGCCAAACCTGGCGCAGTTGCATTTCCCCCAGGACATAGGCCTCTGCCCACACCCTCAGCAATCGTGGGCATAAAGCGGACTCCAAAGCTAGCACAGCTGTGAAGATCTAATTAAATCAGTTACGGTTGTTTTCATCGCTCCAAAGACTGGATGAACCAGGAAGAAGTTCCACGGGCCAAACCTGGCGCAGTTGCATTTCCCCCAGGACATAGGCCTCTGCCCACACGCTCAGCAATCGTGGGCATAAAGTGGACTCCGATGCTAGTACAGCTGTGAAGGTCTCATTAAATCAGTTACGGTTGCTTTCATCGCTCCAAAGACTTGATTAACCAGGAAGAAGTTCCACGGGCCAAACCTGGCGCAGTTGCATTTCCCCCAGGACATAGGCCTCTGTCCACACCCTCAGCAATCGTGGGCATAAAGCGGACTCCGATGCTAGTACAGTTGTGAAGGTCTCATTAAATCAGTTACGGTTGCTTTCATCGCTCCAAAGACTGGATTAACCAGCAAGAAGTTCCACGGGCCAAACCTGGCACAGTTGCATTTCCCCCAGGACATAGGCCTCTGCCCAAATTCTCAGCAATCGTGGGCATAAAGCGGACTCCGAGGCTAGTACAGTTGTGAAGGTCTCATTAAATCAGTTACGGTTGCTTATATCGCTCCAAAGACTGGATTAACCAGGAAGAAGTTCCACGGGCCAGGTTGGTGCAGTTGCATTTCCCCCAGGACATAGGCCTCTGCCCACACCCTCAGCAATCGTGGGCATAAAGTGGACTCCGATGCTAGTACAGCTGTGAAGGTCTAATTAAATCAGTTACGGTTGCTTTCATCGCTCCAAAGACTTGATGAACCAGGAAGAAGTTCCACGGGACAAACCTGGCGCAGTTGCTTTTCCCCCAGGACATAGGCCTCTGCCCACACCCTCAGCAATCGTGGGCATAAAGCGGACTCCGATGCTAGTACAGTTGTGAAGGTCTCAATAAATCAGTTACGGTTGCTTTCATCGCTCCAAAGACTGGATTAACCAGCAAGAAGTTCCACGGGCCAAACCTGGCGCAGTTGCATTTCCCCCAGGACATAGGACTCTGCCCAAACCCTCAGCAATCGTGGGCATAAAGCGGACTCCGAGGCTAGTACAGTTGTGAAGGTCTCATTAAATCAGTTACGGTTGCTTATATCGCTCCAAAGACTGGATTAACCAGGAAGAAGTTCCACGGGCCAGGTTGGTGCAGTTGCATTTCCCCCAGGACATAGGCCTCTGCCCACACCCTCAGCAATCGTGGGCATAAAGCGGACTCCGATGCTAGTACAGCAGTGAATGTCTCATTAATGCAGTGACGCTCCTTTTGTTTGGCCCAAACCAGTGTCTCAGCCCACATTTCTGCCCTAGTCAGTCAGTGTATTTGTGCCAGATAGGTAAAACACCACGATGGGAAGTCTTTGTGCACCCATAGTATAGCAGACCCCTGTAACATTCCTGTAGCAAAGGTATAGGCAGACCACAGAAACATTTCTGTAGCAAAGGTATAGGCAGACCCCAGTGACATTTCTGTAGTAAAAGTATAGGCAGACCCCTGTAACATTCATGTAGCAAAGGTATAGGCAGACCCCTGTAAAATTCCTGTAGCAGACGTATAAGCAGACCCCAGTAGCATTTCTGTAGTAAAAGTATAGGCAGACCCCAGTAACATTTCTGTAGCAAAAACATAGGCAGACTCCTGTAATATTTCTGTAGAAGTATAGGCAGACCCCTGTAACATTTCTGTAGCAGAAGTATAGGCACACCCCAGTGACATTTCTGTAGTAAAAGTATAGGCAGACCCCTGTAAAATTCCTGTAGCAGAAGTATAGGCAGACCCCTGTAACATTTCTGTAGCAGAAGTATGGGCAGACCCCGGAAACATTTCTGTAGTAAAAGTATAGGCCGACCCCTGTAACATCTCTGTAGCAAAAGTATAGGCAGGCCCCTGTAACATTTCTGTTGCAAAAGTATAGGCAGATCCCAGTAACATTTCTGTTGCAAAAGTATAGGCAAATCCCAGTAACATTTCTGTAGTAAAAGTATAGGCCAACCCCTGTAACATCTCTGTAGCAAAAGTATAGGCAGGCCCCTGTAACATTTCTGTTGCAAAAGTATAGGCAGATCCCAGTAACATTTCTGTAGTAAAAGTATTGGCAGACCCCTGTAACATTTCTGTAGCAGAAGTATAAGCAGATCCCAGTAACATTTTTGTAGCAGAAGTATAGGCAGACCCCAGTAACATTTCTGTAGCAGAAGTATAGGCAGACCTCTGTAACATTTCTGTAGCAGAATTATAGACAGACCCCTGTAACATTTCTGTAGCAGAAGTATTGGCAGACCCCTGTAACATTTCTGTAGCAGAAGTATAGGTAGACCCCAGTAACATTTCTGTAGCAGAAGTATAGGCAGACCCGTGTAACATTTCTGTAGCAGAATTATAGGCAGACCCCTGTAACATTTCTGTAGCAAGAGTATAGGCGAACACCTGAAACATTGGTGTACCATGAGTGGAGGTGAAGGCCGAAAAATTAATTAGATAGCAGTATAGGCGAGGGCCAGAAAAATTGGTGTACCAAGAGTACAAGTGTACCCCTGAAAAATTGCTCAACCGCGAGGGCAGGTGAAACCCAGAAACATTTTTTTAAAGATACAGCTCGCTGTTACTTAATTTGTAACAGAGCCTGGAGGCATCCCTGTGAAAAAAATTGGTTTCTGTTAAAGTATCAATACTTTTGAAACTTTGAAAAATTGTAAAAAAATTATAAGCAGAGCCTTTGGGGCCGCAGAAAAATTGGCAGTTCAGCGTGATGACATGCTGTTTCAGGAGGAGGAGGAGTAATGATATCCGAGAGTGATTGACAAAGCTAATTCCCCCTTTTTTTGCGGTGATAGAGAATGCTTTTTTCTCTGGTTGCAGCGAAAAGAATCGTTAGGTTCCACTGCTCTCCGCCAGTGAAGAAGAGAAGTCTGGGGAAATCCAGCCTTTGTTCATCTTTATGAGTGTAAGCATGTCGGCACTGGCAGTTGACAGGCGGGTACGCTTATCCGTGATGATTCCCGCAGCTGCACTAAACACCCTCTCTGACAAGACGCTAGCGGCAGGGCAGGCCAGCACCTTTAGGGCATACAGCACAAGTTCGTGCCACATGTCCAGCTTTGAAATCCAATAGCTGTATTGAGCAGAGGCATCACCGAGGACAGTGGTACGATCGGCTACGTACTCCCTCACCATCTTTCTACAGTGCTCCCTCCGACTCAGCCTTGACTGGGGAGTGGTAACAGTCTTGCTGGGGAGCCATAAAGCTGGCAAAGGCCTTGGAGATTGTTCCCCTGCTGCGCTGGACATGCTGCCTGATTCCCGCGCCTCCCCTGCTACTTGGCCCTCGGAACTGCGTCTTCTGCCACTAGCGCTGTCAGATGGGAAGTTTAGCATCACTTTTTCCACCAGGGCCCTGTGGTATTGCATCACTCTCGTACTCTTTCCTCTTCAGGAATGAGAGTGGAAAGGTTCCCCTTATACCGTGGGTCGAGAAGGGTGTACACCCAGTAATCCGTGTTGGCTAGAATGCGTCTAACGCGAGGGTCACGAGAAAGGCAGCCTAACATGAAGTCAGCCATGTGTGCAAGGGTACCAGTACGTAACACATCACTGTGCTCACTAGGAAGATGACTTTCAGGATCCGCCTCCTCCTCTTCAGCCCATACACTCTGAACAAATGAGAGGCAAGCAGCATGGATACCCTCTGCAGTGTGCCCAGCTGTCTCTTCCCCCTCCTCATCCTGCTCCTCCTCCTCCAAATTGCGCTGAGATATAGACATGAGGGTGGTCTGGCTATCAAGCGACATACTGTCATCCCCTGTCTCTTGTTCCAACCGCAAAGCGTCTGCCTTTATGCTTTGCAGTGAACTTCTCAGCAGGCAAAGCAGCGGGATGGTAACGCTTATGATTGCCGCATCGCCACTCACCATCTGGGTTGACTCCTCAAAGTTTCCGAGGACCTGGCAGATATCTGCCATCCATGCCTACTCCTCAGTAAAGAATTGGGGAGGCTGACTACCACTCCGCCGCCCATGTTGCAGCTGGTATTCCAATATAGCTCTACACTGCTGGTACAGCCTGGCCAACATGTGCAGCGTAGAATTGCAGCGTTTGGGCATGTCGCACAGCACTTGGTGCTCTGGCAGCTAAAACTGATGTTGCAGGGTCCTCAGGGGGGCAGCGTCCGTGGTGGACTTGCGGAAATGTGCGCAGACGTGGCGCACCTTGCCGAGCAGGTCAGACAAGTGCGGGTAGTTTTTCAGAAACCGCTGAACCACCAGATTGAAGACGTGGGCCAGGCATGGCACGTGTGTGAGGTTGCCGAGCTGCAGAGCCGCCACCAGGTTACGGCTGTTGTCACACACGACCATGCCCGGTTGGAGGCTCAGCGGCGAAAGCCAGAGGTCGGTCTGCTCTGTCAGACCCTGCAACAGCTCGGGGGCCGTGTGCCTCTTGTCACCTAAGCTAATTAGTTTCATCATGGCCTGCTGACGCTTGCCCACTGCTGTGCTGCCATGCCATACCGACTGCTGGCGACGTGCTCACACTTCTTAATTGAGAGGTAGAGGTGGCGGAGGAGGGGGAGGGTTTGGAGGAGGTGGCATAAAATGCCGTAGATACCAGCACCGAGGTAGGACCTGCTATTTTCGGTGTGGGTAGGACGTGAGCAGTCCCAGGCTCTGATTCGGTCGCAGCCTCCACCAAATTCACCCAATGTGCCGTCAGGGAGATATTGTGGCCCTGCCCGCCAGTACTTCTACACGTGTCTGTGGTTAAGTGGACCTTCCCAGTAACCGCGTTGGTGAGGGCACTATTTATGTTGAGGGAGACGTGCTGGTGTAGGGCTAGGACAGCACGGAAAAATAGTGGTGACTGGGAACCGAGTAGCACGGGACCGCCGCAGCCATCATGTTTTTGAAAGCCTCCGTTTCCACAAGCCTGTACGGCAGCATCTCCAGGCTGAGTGATTTGGCAATGTGCACGTTTAAAGCTTGTGGGTGCGTGGCATCGTATTTGCGCTTTAGCTCCAATGCTTGTGTTAGCGACAGCTGAACGCTGCGCTGAGAGACATTGCTGGATGGAGTGGAGGACAGTGGAGGTGAGGGTGTGGGTGCAGGCCGACAGGCGCGTGTGCCTGCTTCCTGGGGGGGGATTGGATCTTTGTGGCAGGTTGGGGCACAGGGGAAGAGGCAGTGGTGTGACCCGGAGGGGGTGAACGGCCTTCGTCCCACTTTGAGGGGTGCTTGGCCATCATATGCCTGCGCGTGTTGGTGGTGGTGAGGCTGGTAGTGGTGGCTCCCTGGCTGATCTTTGTGTGACACAGGTTACACACCACTGTTCTTCGGTCGTCCGCGCTCTCAGTGAAAAACATCTACATCTTTGAACACCTAGCCCTCTGCACTGAGGCTTGCCGCGAGGTGGTGCTTTGGGAAACAGTTAGGGGATTCTTCGCTCTGGCCCTGCCTCTCCCCCTGGCCACCCCACTGCCTCCCCCTCTGAAGCCCTGTCCTCAGTAGGCTTAGCAAACCAGGTGGGGTCAGTCACCTCATCGTCCAACTGCTCTTCCTCCGAATCCTCTGTGCGCTCCTCCCTCGGACTTACTGCCCTTACTACTACCTCACTGACAGAAAACTGTGTCTCATCATCATCATACTCCTCACGCATAAAAAGCTCTTGAGACAGTTGCCGGAAGTCCCCAGCCTCATCACCCGGACTCCAGGAACTTTCCAAAGGTTGGGCATCGGTCACGACAAACTCCTCAGGTGAGAGAGGAACCATTTTTTCCCACTTATGGCAGGGACCCGAGAACAGTTCCTGGGAGTCTGCCTGCTCAGAATATGTCATTTTCATAGAGTGAGGAGGCTGGGAGGAAGAAGGAGCAACAGCCAAAGATTCAGAGTTGCAGTCCCTAGGCCGAGAGTAGTGGACTGCGTAGAAGACTGGGTGGTCGATACATTGCTGGATGCATTTTCTGCCATCCACAACAGGACCTGCTCACACTGCTCTGTGTGTAATAAAGGTGTACCATGTGGACCCATAAATTGTGATATGAAGCTGGGAACCCCAGAAACTTGCCTCTCTCCTAATCCCGCAATAGCCAGCTGTGATTCACCTGGACCAGCAACTTGGCCTGTGCCCAAACCCTCGCTTGGACGTCCTCGTCCACATCCTCGACCTTTACCCCTACTCCTCATCATGGCGGATTAAGAATAGAGCAGGGCCCAAATAAATTACCCCACTGTCCAGCACTGACAACTGTAGCATAATTCACCGCACACAGAGACTTGTAGATAGCGGAGGCTTTATGCTGTGACTTGAAAAAAGTAACCCACTGTCTTGCGCTGATAGCTAGGGGTAATTTACTGCTCGCAGAGACTTGTAGATAATAGAGGCTGTGTGGAGTGGGAGAAGACTCTAAAGCCTGTGGATAGTGCTGGTAACTGCGACTATCTCAACCCCGCCAAGGAAAGGGTATTGTGAGACGCTCTGCACAGAGGCAGAGCTGAAATACTTTGCAGTGGCCCCGGTAATATTACAGTACTGTTTAGCGGTGAGACTTCTGTCTAATGCACTGCAGACACAGAACGGTATAAACGAAGTCGTTCGCAGTAGGCTAGGAAATATTTGAGTGCAGTTTCACGGTGAGAGCGGGATTGTACGGCACTGCAGCCTGAAAAAAACTATTACTGAAAGGCTGCAAACAGACCTAGATGCGTAATACAAAAATGGAAGCACTACAACTCCCAGCCAGCCACAAGTATAATGCACACGGTCAGATGTAGCCCAACAAAGGAGCTTTGGGGTTTTTGCACTGAGAACTTTGAGGACTGTATAGTGTATGTAACTTCCCCTACAGAAGTGGCTGTGGCCCTACGCTCTGTGTCTAATTCACTGCAGACACTGAACGGTATAAATGAAGTCGTTCGCAGCAGGCTAGGAAATATTTGAGTGCACTTTCACGGTAAGAGCTGGTTGTACGGCACTCAGCCTAAAAAAACTATTACTGAAAGGCTGCAAACAGGCCTTGATGCGTAATACAAAAATGGAAGCACTACAACTGCCAGCCAGCCACAAGTATAATGCACACGGTCAGATGTAGCCCTAAGAAGGACCGTTGGGGTTCTTGAAGACAGGATCCTACTTTAACACTTTCCCTATATCAGCAGCAGCACTTTCCCTAAACTCTGTATAATACACTGCAGACTGAGAATGCTATAGATGAAATGGCCTGCACAGCCCGAGATGAAAAAAAAAATAAATTGTGCACTTCTGCTCCCAGCCAGCCACAACAGTAATGCACATGGTCAGATGTGGCCCTAAGAAGGACTGTTGGGGTTCTTGAAGACAGGACCTACGCTAACACTATCCCTGAATGAGCAGCAGCACTTTCCCTAACTTCTGCCAGTGTGTGTCTGAGGCGAGCCGCGGGCGGGACCACTTTAAGTACTCGGCGGTCAACTGATCTCACCAGCCACTCACTGCTATGAGGTGATATAGGGCTGGCACGTCACAGGATGAAGTGGTAATGCCTTCCCCGCATGTCTATTGGCTAGAAAATGGTGCTAAACATGCGGGGAAGGAACTGAAATTGACTCGAGTACCGCGTGGTGTTCGACTCGAGTAATAAGCTGTCAGGACAGTGTCCAGGATATGGGGGTCCCTGAGATATCCCGCAACCCCTGTCCCTGCCTACTTGCCCCCCTGGGCTAACCCCCAGGGCGACAACTGGGCGGCGGTCCCTAACCTCACTAGGGAAGCGGGCCACGGGAAGAAAAACAGACACTGAAGACAAACAAACGGTAGAGTGGTCAGACAATCCGGGTCGGCAACAGGAGGGTACGCAGTACAGAGGGGAAGGCAAAAACGTAGTCAAGGTCCAAAAGCAGAGGTCAAGAAAGCCGGGGTCACAAAGAGCAGTCAGAATAAACGCGGGTGCAGCTGGAGAACCAAACTAACACTGGCAAGGGCTGGAAGGAAAACACACACTTTTAAATGCTGTCAGAGCTCCCACCCCAGCAGCTGATTGGGGCGGGGAGCCTGACAGCAGCAGGGCCCATCAAGGAGGTGCTGGGGACACGCCCCCAGCCTGCTGAACAGACAGTTACTAAGGAAGCCTGCTTGGTAGTCAAGTAAATAGAGAAGCACCTGCTGCCTCCCTAGCAACCCGGCGGCGACCAGTTTTACAGCAGCCCGGGGAGATCACTAGAACCCGGGGTCCCCTATGCCGCACTCCTGTAACCCGGGTGGCAGGACCGGTGGTGTGGGCATGGCGGCCCGGAGAGTTGCTGGTTCTGACAGTACCCCCCCTTCTATGGGGGGACACCGGACCCCCATGGCCAGGAGCGGGTTTGAGCGGGAAAGCCCTGTGGAATGATCGGACTAGGCGTGGCGCAAGAACATCCCTGGCCCACGTCCTATCCTCAGGGCCAAATCCTCTCCAGTGGACCAGGTACTGCAGCACACCTCTAACCCGTCGGGCATCAACAAGCCTTTCTACTTCTTACTCCAGTTCCCCCTGTACCAGAGAAGGAGGGGGCGGGTTCTGGGTGGGTAGAACTGGAGTCACGTACCTTTTAAGCAAGCTTTTATGAAAAACCTTGTGGACCTTCCAAGAGTCAGGAAGTGACAGCTTATATGACACCGGGTTGATAACCAGCGAAACAGTAAATGGGCCAATGAACCGAGGAGCAAGTTTCAGGGAGGGAACCTTAAGTCTCAGATTCTTGGATGACAATAAAACTTGCTCCCCGACCACAAACGGTGCCGAGATAGTACATCTTTTCTTAGAGTATTTACGCAGTTTCTCTTGGGAACCCTGAAGGTTCTTACGAACCTGGGCCCAAACTGTGCACAGTTCCTCAGAGGATATGTCAGCGGCCGGATTGTTCGAGACAAAAGGAGTAGACAGCGAGAACGGGGGATGGAACCCATAGTTACAGAAAAATGGTGACAGTTGGGAAGACGAGTTAACATGGTTGTTAATGGCAAATTCGGCGAGAGGTAAGTAGTTGGCCCACTGAAACTGGTTATCAGAGACAAAAAGTCGCAGGTACTGGATAAGTTCTTGATTAATCCGTTCGGTTTGTCCGTTACTCTCGGGATGGAAGGCGGAGGAAAAAGACAAATTAACATTTAGATTTTTACAGAAAGCTCGCCAGAAGCGAGCGACGAACTGTACCCCTCTATCTGACACAATATCCTCGGGGATCCCATGTAGCCGAACAATCTCCTTTATGAACATTTCAGACAGAAGTTTGGCGTTAGGCAACTTACAAAGCGGAATGAAATGTGACATTTTAGAGAAACGGTCAACTATGACCCAAATGACCGGATTCCCCAGCGAGGATGGCAGATCAGTAATAAAATCCATGGACAAATGGGACCATGGCCTGGACGGAATGGGCAAGGGAAGAAGAGGACCCTCAGGACGTCTCCTGAGATTCTTCCCCCTTGCGCAAACCGGGCACGCGGACACAAATAACCGTACATCCCTGGCCATATGCGGCCACCAATAGAGTCTGGATACTAACTCTAGAGTACCCCTGATACTGGGGTGTCCAGCTAGGACTGAAGCATGTGTCTCCTCTAACACTTTCAGTCTCAGTGACAACGGAACAAAAAACTTGCCTTCCGGAAGGGCTTCAGGGGCGGATTGTTGAGCGGCGTGTATGAGAGGTGAAAGGTCGGAGGAGACAGCAGCGAGGACCACCCCAGGGGAGAGAATACTCTCAGGCTCAGACTCGGAAGGTTCCGGGGAACCAAAACTCCTAGACAGGGCATCTGCCTTGACATTCTTTGAGCCGGGTCTATAGGTAACAACAAAATTGAACCGAGAGAAAAACAAGGCCCAGCGGGCTTGCCGAGCATTTAACCTTTTAGCGGAATCTAAATAGGTGAGGTTTTTATGCTCTGTGAGTACCGTTATCTGGTGACGAGCTCCTTCCAAAAAATGCCTCCACTCCTCGAAAGCCCACTTAATAGCCAGCAATTCCCGGTTGCCTATGTCATAGTTCCGTTCAGTGGAAAAGAACTTTCTAGAAAAATAGGCACACGGTCTAAGGTTAGTGAGTGTGGAGGGACCTTGGGACAGTACCGCTCCCACACCAAACTCTGAGGCATCTACCTCCACCACAAATGGGCAGGACAGATCCGGTTGTACTAGGACGGGCGCTGAAGAGAATGCCGCCTTTAGGGTATCGAAGGCCCTAAGAGCATCAGAAGACCAGGTACTCACATCTGCTCCCTTTCTGGTGAGGTCCATTAGAGGTTTAGCCACCACGGAGAAGTCTTTAATGAACTTGCGATAGTAATTGGCGAAGCCGAGGAAGCGTTGAAGAGCTTTCAAGGTACCTGGCCGGGCCCACTCCGTGATGGCTTTCACCTTCCCAGGATCCATCTGGAAGTCGCATGGCGTGATGATATACCCTAAGAATGATATCTTTTGTACCCTAAAAACACATTTCTCGAGCTTAGCAAACAGCTTGTTATGTCTGAGTCGAGCTAGCACGGTCTGAACATGAGTACGGTGACTCGGCAAGTCGGAGGAAAAAAATCTGAATTTCGTCTAGATATACAACAACGAACACCCCCATGATATCCTGAAACACAGAATTCATGTACCCCTGAAAAATGGCGAGGGCGTTACACAATCCAAAAGGCATTACTAGGTATTCAAAATGACCGAGAGGCGTATTGAAGGCGGTTTTCCACTCATCCCCCTCCCGAATGCGGATGAGGTTGTATGCTCCCCTGAGATCAAGTTTAGAAAACCATTTGGCACCAGCGACCTGGTTAAGGAGGTCAGGAATGAGCGGAAGAGCATACTGGTTTCTGACTGATTTTATTTAGCTCTCTATAGTCAATACAGGGCCGGAGACCCCAATCCTTTTTCTCGACGAAGAAAAACCCGGCACCCACCGGGGATTCTGAGGGCCGGATGTGCCCCTTGGCCAAGCTGTCCTGGATATAGTCCCTCATGGATTCTCTCTCTGGAACCGTAACATTATAAATGCGGCTCTTAGGAAGTTTGGCCCCAGGAATCAAATCGATTTTACAGTCCCATTCCCTATGAGGGGGCAGGGCTTCAGATAATTGCTTGGAGAAAACGTCCGAGAACTCGGAGAGGTAATCTGGTAGGGGAATCCCCTCGCAGGTGGAGATCCCCACCTCCACCGGACATAGGTGGTTGGCACAGCGGGGACCCCACTCTACCAGTTCCAACGTGTCCCAATTTACTACCAGATTGTGCTCCCAGAGCCAGGGGAGACATAGGACGACGTCCACAGACAAATCTCTCATAACCAGAAATGTGCAGGTTTCAACATGTAGGGCTCCTATAGTAAACCTTACCTCAGGGGTAACCAGATTAACTACCCCTGCTTGCAATGGAGTGGAGTCCACTCCTGAAACAAAAATTGGAGTCTCTAAGCGTAACAAAACCCCGGACAATTGAGCAACGAAATTAAAGTTAACGAAATTAGCAGCGGCCCCAGAATCAACGAAGGCTTGCCCAGTACGGTGGAAAGAATGGAATTCTAGGGTGCAGGGCAATAACATTTTGGACAACACAGGGAGTACCTTGGCTCCTAGACAGTCCTCCCGACAACTGCCTAGGAGCGGAAGTTTTCCTGCTGTGGCTTCTTAGCGCAGGTTGCAATGCGGTGACCCGGCTCCCCACAGTAGAAGCAGAGATTGTTCTTCAGGTGATATTCCCGTCGTTGCTTGGGGTTCATGGCTCCCAGCTCCATGGGCTCGGTGGTAGGAGGTGAAAAAGTCGGGTCAGTAGAAGAAGTGGGCGTGGGGAGTGGAGTGGTCCGAGCGGCATGTCTGGCCCTCAAACGTCGGTCGGCCCGAATAGCCAGCGACATGGCTTGCTCCAGGGTTCTTGGCTCCGGGTGGGCCACGAGTAGGTCCTTAAGACCCTCAGACAGACCAGTCAAAAATAGATCTTTTAGGGCGGCATCATTCCACCCGGATTCCGTACAATGTTGGCGGAATTGGGAATAGTAGTCCTCCGCCATCTTGCAACCCTGGCGCAGGGCCAGAAGCTTGGAGACTGCATAGCCGGCCCGGTCGGTTTCTATATAAATTTGACCCAAGGCGCAAAAAAAGGCGTCAAGGGATAGTCGGGCGGGAGAGCCAGCTGGTAACGAGAAGGCCCAATTTTGGGGCTCTCCCCTCAGGCGGGTAATTACAATTCCCACTTTCTGGTATTCAGTATCAGAGGAGTGGGGTCGGAGATCAAAGTAGAGCTTGCAGCTCTCTCTAAATGCAAAAAACTGACCTCTCTTTCCAGAGAAGCAATCCGGAAGCGTGGCTCGAGGTTCTGACATTGTTCCTGGAGCGGAAGGGGGCTGCATGGGACCTGCAGCCGCCACTTGTTTCTGTAGCTGCAAGCGGGCGGTTAGGTCCTGGACAAGGTTCGTAAGGACCTGGATCTGGTTCGCTAAAGCCGCCACGGCCTCCATCGAGGGGTTCAAAGTTGCCGGGCGGATACAAGGGTCTGACCTTCCTTCGGCCAGTGTTACTGTCAGGACAGTGTCCGGGATATGGGGGTCCCTGAGATATCCCGCAACCCCTGTCCCTGCCTACTTGCCCCCCTGGGCTAACCCCCAGGGCGACAACTGGGCGGCGGTCCCTACCCTCACTAGGGAAGCGGGACACGGGAAGAAAAACAGACACTGAAGACAAACAAACGGTAGAGTGGTCAGACAATCCGGGTCGGCAACAGGAGGGTACGCAGTACAGAGGGGAAGGCAGAAATGTAGTCAAGGTCCAAAAGCAGAGGTCAGGAAAACCGGGGTCACAAAGAGCAGTCAGAATAAACGCGGGTGCAGCTGGAGAACCAAACTAACACTGGCAAGGGCTGGAAGGAAAACACACACTTTTAAATGCTGTCAGAGCTCCCGCCCCAGCAGCTGATTGGGGCGGGGATCCTGACAGCAGCAGGGCCCATCAAGGAGATGCTGGGGACACGCCCCAGCCTGCTGAACAGTTACCAAGGAAGCCTGCTTGGTAGTCAAGTAAATAGAGAAGCACCTGCTGCCTCCCTAGCAATCCGGCGGCGACCAGTTTTACAGCGGCCCGGGGAGATCACTAGAACCGGGGGTCCCCTATGCCACACTCCTGTAACCCGGGTGGCAGGACCGGTGGTGTGGGCACGGCGGCCCCGAGAGTTGCTGGTTCTGACGTGAGCATCTCGAGTACCCTAATGCTCGAACGAGCATCAAGCTCGGACGAGTGTGCTTGTTCATCTCTAATCCTGTTTAATAATTATAAGTCAGGCTCACAGGCCTGTAGTTTCCTGGATCTACCTTCTTCCCCTTTTGAAGATAGGGACAACATTGGCCCTTTTTCAATATTAAGGGCATACTGTGTGATAAGAGGGGGGGGCTATTAAGAGAACACTGTATGATGTGAGGGGAAGAACTATTAGGGAATACTGTGTGATTAGGGGGAAGAAATATTAGGGGCATACCGTGAAATAAGGGGAGAAGAACTATTAGGGAATTCTGTGTGATAAGGGGGAAAACTATTTGGGAATACTGTGTGATAAGGCTGGGTTCACACAGGGCGGATTTGCCGCGGAAATTCTGTCTGGAATTTTGCCGCGGCAAATCCGCCTCCAGCCGCTAATCTCTGAATTAGCCAGCCATGTGGACGAGATTTCTCAGAAATCTTGTCCACACGGGACGGCCAATCTGCTGCGGTTAATACGGCCGAAACCGCGGCTGTGGCGCGTCTTTGTCGACCACAGCATGTCCATTCTTTTTTCTTTCCATTGCGGCCGTGCTCTCCTCTATGGGAGCGCCGGCCGCAGCAGAAGAGCGGGTGGCCGAGCTGCTTCAAAGCCAACGTGGGTTTTTCCGCGGCGCTTCTCCCAGCGGAAATCTCGCGTTTTTTGCTGCGCCAAAAGCGCAAGATTTTCAGCGGGAATCCGCCCCGTGGGAACCCAGCCTTGGGGAATTCTGTGTGATAAGGAGGGAGAACTAATAGAAAATACTGTGTGATAAGAGGGATAGAACTATTAGAGGCATATTGTGTGATAAGGGTGTAAGAACTATCAGGCCTCATGCCCACGGCTGTGGCAGACTCCGCTAGCAGAATATTGCAGCGACTCCCCCCAAACCCCCACACTCACCTCCCGAATCCGCCATGCTATTCCTGTCCCTCAAGCCAGCACTAATGCACAGTGCAGCGCATGACGCGCCGGCAGTGCGGGATGATGTGGCCGACAGGGGGGGGGGGCGGTGATTTGTAATCACGTGATACCTCCGCTGTGCGGAGGTATCGCATGACGGACAACTTCCATTGACTACAATGAAAGCTGGCCGTGCATTTTTCTGCGGTAATTAGAATATGCACGGTGGAATTTCGCAGCGTGAACATTAAAAGGTGGACAGTTATTAGGTTCAATAGAAATTAATAGCTGCGGCATAACGCTACGGATTTACGCCGTGTGAAGCGTGGCAAAAATCCGTCCGTGGGCATTAGGCTTTAGGGGCTTACTGTGTGATAAGGGGGTAAGAACTATTAGGAAATAATGTGTGATAAGGGGGGAACTATTAGGGGCATACTGTGTGATAGGCCGCCTGCAAACGCTCGGGTCGGATCCGGCTGCGAGAATTCTCGCAGCGGGACCTGACCCGAGCGTCTGCACAGAGCAGCGTGTCACTCACCTGCTCCCTCGGCCTCGACTCTTTCATGCGCCGGCTGCCGGAGCATGCCGCTATTTGTTTGCCGCGCGGCCAAATCGTGGCCGTCTGCCTAGGATTGCGTTTGTTAACGCAATCCTATGGCAGCTTCCAGGGGCGTAAATTCCGCGGGAAATCCCGCTGCGGAATATACACCTGTCTGGAGGCGGCCTTAGGGGAGGAAGAACTACTAGGGATTACTGTGTGATAAGGGGAAAGAACTATTAGGGAATTCTGTGTGATTAGGGGGAAGAACTATTAGGGAATTCTGCGTGATAAGGGGGAAAACTATTTGGGAATACCATGTAATAAGGGGGGAGAACTATTAGGGGCATACTGTGTGATTAGGGGGGGGGGGAATATTAGGGGCATACTGTGTGATAAGGGGGCGAGATTAGTGAATACTGTGTGATAAGGGGGGGAAGAACTGCGCTATATGAACAAGCGTATTTGGACACTGCATGTTTTTCAGAAAAAGTGCTTTCTTATTCTATTTAGTAACATGTAGTCCCTCCTTTTGCTTGCATTACAGCGGCAACACATCGAGGCATACTTTCCACAAGTTCTCTGAAAGTCTGGGCAGGAATAGCTTGCCATTCCTCGTACAAGGCTGTGAGAAAAGATTGTGCAGATGGGTATTGGTGGCGGTGCCGTACCCATTGCTCCAGTTCATCCCACAAGGGCTCGATCAGATGAATAGTTGTTACATAATGAGCAGCTTTTTATTTTACTCATGTCCTTCCCAGCATACCGTTCAGCAAACTCAGTATTTGCGCATCTGCTGAAAAACACGCAGTGTCAAAATACTTTTGTCTATATAGTGTATGTCGAGATTTTTCTCTAAATGGAGAGTATGTATTAACTGCAAACACAACTTCATTGATACACATAATTGACCACTGATTACAGAATAGTTTTATGACTTTTCATTCGCTATTTGCTATGTTCTTATTGCACTTTGCTTTGAAAAATGCAAAATAAAAAATAAAATGGTTTTAAAAAAAAGTTAATGTCAATGTGCAATAAGTCTAGCTGCCACTAGAGGTCTCCCTTGTGAAGCGAATCATTGCTGTGCAGCCATTGTCCAGAGATGGTTTATTTTATAATAGAATCTGTGATTTGGTTTTCTTTTCCCTGTCAGACTCCACTGAAACAAAATTGATTTACAATGAATATTATTTTCATTCTGCTCCTCTAAAAGACCATTATTTAAATCACAGAATGGACTGTTAGCAGCGATCGGACAAAGCAAACAGAAAAAAAATGATTATAGCTTAATCGTTATATCTTTCAGTGTGAAATGGTTACATCAAGATTATATTGCCAATAACGACTCTTTCATTTGTCTTAATTATTCCTAAAATGTTAACTAACAGAATGTGCCTTTGTTCTTGTCTTCCTATTATGTGCTGAAAATTCTGCAGTGATACAAATAGTTTAAAATATAAGACCAGAAATATTTCTCATAGCAGTAAACTTTATGGCCTCATGAGTATTGTGTTTTCAGAAGAATAGTAATGCAGCTAGTACAAGGAAAACTGGATTCAGCTAGGTATAGACTGGAAAGGTGATTCTATATGATGCTATGGGTATTTGATCCGGGACAGCTTATATATCCCATGAAGAGAACCTGGAACAGCCCAAGTAAGCTAAGGACCTCATGATGTAATAGAGTTACACTAGTGGTTATAATTACACTAACTAAACAACTCTATGTACTCTGACAATTAAATAAATTATCAGGCCAATGACCTCTTGCTTTCATAGTACGGGATTTAAGAGCCCATAGGCAAAGAATGACAAATAGACAAAACAGGTCAAACTCCATACATTTATGTCATCTATATGTAACTTTTCAATCCATCACAGCTACCTATAGCCATGTGCCTGCTGTGCCTATAGGTAAAGTTGGCTACATGTAGTTTAAATCTACCAGTAGCTTTGAATTGATTTTTCGTAATGTTCTTTTATTCTTGTTCCCTTATTTAATTTGTTTGTCTAAGGTTTGATTTAAAAGAGCAATTTCTACCACTTTAAGGCTCATGTCGACGACCGTGTTTTCACCACGTATTACGCGTATGTAGTAAATGGAGTCAGTGAAAGTCAATGGACTTTCATTGATCCATGCACATGTGTGTGTAGACACTGCGTATTGACACACATGAAAAATAGATTGCAGCATGCTCTATTTCTCTACGTGCCACGCAAGCGTGAGCCTTATACTTTTGTATAGGTTGCATATGAAACTCTGTCCATACGCAATACACTTGGTATGGGCAGCATTTTCCTATTCATCCGCTTCACCTTGAAAACAAAAAAAAAAAGGTTATACTGTGCATGGCTTGTGATAGTTGGCCATGCGCACTGCACTCGCAGCTATACACCGTCTCTGCTGGCTCTCTGGCAGCAGAGCTATGTTTTTAAAATTGGGTGAAATACCAATGTATGCCTCCATGGACATGAGACCTCAGGCTACTCTCACACACACCATTAAAATACGGCGTTTTAATGCATTTTCGACCACAATTTTAAGCACGTTCAAAAGCAATTTTTAACGCACCCATCATTACAAAAGCGCTACAACACACTAAAATGGAGCAGACGGCGTTCGAAATTGCAGCATTAGAAACACCGCATTTGAACACTCATGAGAAACCCCATTGAAATCAACGGAGGCGTTTTACAGTGTTAAGCGCCCTGTTTGAAACGCCACATTAAACACTGTAAAAAAACAATGTGTGTGAGAGTGGCCTTAGAGTTAACCATTAAATGATTGTCATTCACGATGAAAATGTGTTTGGTATGGTATAGTAGATCTATTAATCCACTAGGATCCATTGCCATTCAACTGAGCCTAAAAAAATGAACTGGTTCCAACTAAGCCAACAAGCTGTTCTTATTATTCGCTTTGCCAACATACATCAACTCAATTTGACCACAAAAAGTTGTGATGCTGTGTAAAATGTAAAACTAACGAAAAAAAGAATGAGGATTTGGGGGGGGGGGCTGTCATGTGACCTCCTGGTATTCCCTGCAGAGCTGGAGGATCAAACTAGACCCTGGCAGCTCTGCAAGTGACTAATGTCACTACAGGGGTTGCTTTCCCCTGTAACTGGGGCTCCTACAGATGCCCCAGCTGCAGTGGGAAAGTATCAAATAAAGAAAAAAAATGTCAATGTCCCCCAGAGGTCTTACATGACATTATATGGGACATGGATAGTAAAAAAAAACACAATTACATAAATAAATAAAATAAAATTCCAGAATAAAACAATAATATATACATAAGAAAGAAAATAACCCAAAACAGACACCAACCAAAAACATTGCTATAAGCTCCCTGTAAACCAAAACCATACATGTTATATATCAAAACGTCCAAAACAAATAGAAGAACTCATTCCTATACTTTATTTTAGTGTAAATATAAAAATAATTTTTAAAAAAGGTATAAATGTTTAAAAAAAATCATTTTTTAGCTTTCTACCCGTTTTTTCTAATTAAAAATCGCGGTGCTCGATTGCGAAATCGGCCTTACCGAGTACGTTCGCTCATCTCTAGCTGCCTCTGATTGGTCACAGCCCTCAGCCAATCAGAGGCAGCACTCACTCACCAATTCGCAAACCGGTTTCATCACTAAGGGGTTAATAAATATGTAACAGACTAAGCAGCTTTGTACCACATCACAAAATATTTCTCTAATATTAAGGCCTCTTGTACACATCTCTATTTCAGACCCATAACATAGAGCACATTGAGATCTATGGGTACATAAGTTGCTGCACCACCATGTGCCTACGGTTTAATTCAGATAGACAAACAAAGTTGTCACAGGGCAAACTAAAGCCTGTCGGTTATGACCCCCACCGAAGTAAAACATAACCTTTATTATATAGATTAAATAAAACACCTATGAAAATATTAAATGGATGAAAGACTGGCATTAAAGGATTTACGCCATAATAGGGAGATAATCATTAAGCCCTCTTATAAGGGCCAGAATATTGTCCTTATGGTGGAAAGAGTTCTGATGGACAACAGCTCTATAGAATCCTCTCCCGGGACCCTACAGCACAATTTCTCTCTGATTTTAATGAGATCCTGTTGGCAACAAGGGAGGCACTGTTGTTATCCCTCAAGGAGTTAAAATTTCTTTTAACCCAAATCCCATTTTAGCAATTTACTACGCTCTTCCTAAACTACGCAAAAGACTATATCTATTCCCGGCATACCAATTGTATCAGGTAATCTGAGTATATTGATATTGTATTGAGACCATTTGTGACTTCTCTACCATCTTATTTACCTGACACCAAAGATACAATCAGAAGTATTCGTGACATTAGCGTCCCTGAACATGCCTGTTTGGCAAGTGTGGAAGTTGAGGGTCTATAGGCTAATATTAGACATATCAAGGCATTGAAGCTGTGAAATATTTCCTGCACACACAGGGTATCCAATATTATGCACATAATAAGTTTCTTGGGCGTCTACTCCATTTTCTGTTGACTCATAAATATTTTCTTTTCGATTTAACCTTCTTCCTGCAGACATATGGCACTGCTATGGGTATGGTTTGCATGTCTACTTAGCTAAAATGTTCCTAGGGTAGTGGGAGGTCACCACCGTTTCTTTCTGAGGAATTCCATGTATACAAAAGACATATCCTCTTAAGGAGCTGTTATGTTGATGGGATCCTCATCATTTCGGATGGGAATGTCACCCATTCCCATGCCCTTATGGATAAACTCAATCACAATTCAATATGCATGAAATTCACATTTGAGGCTCATGAATCCGCCATACATGTGACAATCCAATTGGACCCAGATGGTAGAATCAGCACGGATATTTTTTGTTAAGCTACATTTCTTCGTTTGGGATAGTCATCACCCACTTTCCCTACTTAAGGGGTATAGTTATAGGGCAATATCTGCATACTAGAAGAAATTGTTCTAATGATATGTGGTTTAAAAGGGAATATGACCTACTATTTGTCAAATTTAAGAAGAGGAAATCCTACCAATATCCCCAAAACTCCAATAGACTAGCGAAATCAGAGGACTGTTAACAAATTCATGTTGAATGACACAGATACCCCCCCCCCTCCCCCAAGAAGAAAAAATTTAGGAGTATTGCAACATATAATGGATATTTGAGTCAAATATGTAACATCTTGGCCCATTCTCTTCGCTGATTCACATTTTAAAGATGTTATTACAGAACATTCTAGTGTCACCTACAGAAAAGGTCCCAACTTACGAGATATGCTAGTACAAAGTCAGTTCTTATCACATGTAACAGGGTTTGATCACGTTATGAACCAACACACAGGCTCTTACTCCTGGGTTAACTGCACATTTTACCCTCATGATACGAAATCTGCTACATTTACCAACCCTGTGGATAATAAGACATATACCATCAGACAGTACATTAGCTGCAGGAGTAAAGGGATTGTATATGTTGCAGAGTGCACCTGTCTGAAGATATACATGGGGAAACTGTACAAGAATTAAGACAATGCCTATCTAAGCATCTTCGATCGGTAAGTACGAGAGCTGACACTCCAGCAGCTAAGCATATAAACAGCATGCATGGTGGTAATATTGAGTCACTAAAATTTGGGGACTCTGGCATGTTAACTTCAGCCACGAGATTGGAACTTAGATTCCAAATTGATGAGAGAAGAGGCTAAATGGATATTCAGACTAAGCAGCAGGGACCCTATTGGACTTAATGAGGATTTTTTCTTTTCTGCTTTCATTTGAAGGATTTAATTATATCTAATTCCTTATTTTTATTTCATACACTTTATTATATTATACTATACATTAAACGGGTCAGATTCTGCATGCGGGAGCCAGCAGCGGAATCTGTCCTTGTGCCTGGCAAGCGTCCGCACGGACCTGTATTTAATCTGTATGCGAATGGTCTGGATGGCTCGCCATCAGATATGCACAGTACAATTTTTTTTTCAAACCTTTTTTCCCCCGACTGTCGCTAGGCGATGATGCGGTATCCGCGACCTTTCCGCAATGTCAATTACAGAAGGGGCGCAGGCTAGATGTCTGTGCGTAATCCCCGCAAAAATAGAACATGCTGCAATTTTTTTTTCTGCAAGAGGAAATCAAAATCTCTGTCCGCTAAAGTAAGCGGACATGTGAATGTTCTATTTTTGTTAATGTATGCGGAATGCTATGGATTGTCCATGCAATGATGATGATCGTGGATTCTAAATCCAAATCCGGAGAGACCAACTTTAAGGAGATAGACTTAAATAGTTTATTTAAAAAGATAATTAGGATTTAACCCCTTAGTGACAAAGCCTGTTTGCACCTTAGTGACGGAGCCAAATTTTGGAAATCTGACATGCGTCGTTCAGCATAGCATAACTCCGTAAAGGTTTTGCATATCCAAATGATTCTGACATTGTTTTTTTGCCACATATTGTACTTCATTTTGGTTGTAAAAAGAGACCGATATAATTTGCGTATATTTATTAAAAGTACCAATATTGGGAAAATTTTGAAAAAATTGTCATTTTTTCACATTTTCAACTGTAATATCTCAAATATGTCCAAACATACTGTACAAATTTTTGATAAGATATATATTTCCATCTGTTTGCTTTATTCTGAATGCACATTTGGAAAAAATTTTTGTGTTTTTTTTAACCATTTAGATGACGTACAAATTTAACATTACTTTTCAGCATTTTGAGGAACACTTTGTTTTCCTGCACCAAGCCAAGTTTTCAAAGGCTCATGAGTGTCAGAATAATACCCCCACAAATGACCCCATTTTAAAAACTACACCCCTTAATGTATTCACTGAGCGGGGTCATGAGTATTTTGACCCCACCGTTTTTTTTCAGGAATTAATTCAATTTAGAGGAGAAAAAAAAATGTAATATTTTTGCAAATATGTCATTTTAAAGACATATTCTTTTTCTATATTGCCCATGAAAATAAGGATCTACACCCCAAAATGGATACCCCTCTTTCTCCCGTGTTCAGAAATATACCCATTGTGGCCCTAATCTAATGTCTGGATGCACAACGGGGCCTAAAATGAAAGGAGTAGTCAGTGTCTTTCACAACATAAATTTTGCTTGAAGGCGTTTTAGGCCCCATAGCACTTTTGTAGAGCTCTTGAGCAGCCAAAACCAAAGAGAACCCCCACAAATGACCCCATTTTGAAAACTAGACCCCTTATCGAATTTATCTAGGGGTGTACTGCCCATTTTGACTCCACAGTTTTTGACTGAATTCCAGCAAAGCAAAAGGAAAAAATTTGATTTTCGTTTTTTTGGCAATTCTGTCATTTTATAAACAGCTTTTTTTGTACAGCACACATATAAATGAAGACTTGCACCCAAAATGGATACCCCTGTTTCTCCCGTGTTCAGAGACATACCCATTGTGGCCCTAATCTTTTGTCTGGATGCACAACGGGGCGCAAAATGAAAGAAGTAGTCGGTGGCTTTCAGAACAGAAATTTAGCATGAAAGTGATTTAGGCCCCATTGCCCACTTGTAGAGCCCTTGAGCGGCCAAAACGACAGAGAACCTCAACAAATGATCCCATTTTGAAAACAAGACCCCTTAACGAATTCATCTAGGGGTGTACTGCGTATTCTTACCCTACAATTTTTGAATAAATCTAAGCAAAGCAGTAGGAAAAAATTACAATTTTCAATTTTTTTGGCAGTTGTATCAATTTAAAAACTGTTTTTTTTGTACAGCACACATAGGAATGAAGACATTCACCCTAAAATGGATACCCCTGTTTGTCCCGTCTTCAGAAACATACCTCTTGTGGCCCTAATCTACTTACAGGACACATGGCAAGACCTATAATGGAAGGAGCACCAGTTGAATTTCAGGGTACAACGGAATAAATTCCAGGCCCCATTGCCCACTTATAGAGCCATTGAGCCGCCAAAACGATAAGGAACCCACTCAAGTGGCCCCATTTTAAAAACTAGACCCCTTAACGAATTCATCTAGGGGCGTATTGCGTATTTTGACCCCACAGTATTTGAATGAATCTAAACAAAGCAGAAGGAAAAAAATTACGATTTTCATTTTTTTGGCAAATTTGTCAATTTAACAGCTTTTTTTTGTACAGTGCACATAGGAATAAAGACCTTAACCCCAAAATGGATACCCCTTTTTGTCCTGTGTTCAAAAACATACCCCTTGTGGCCCTAATTTACTTACAGGACACATGACAAGGCCTATAAAGGAGGGAACACCCGCTGGATTGCAGGGCACAACTAAATACATTCCAGGCCCCATTGCCCACTTGTACGAAATAAAAATTGACACCTTAAAAAAAAACCCCACCCCCACTCCGCGCCCTTTTCGGCGTTCCCCAACTCTAAGATAAAAGTAATAATGTGAACTGTGTAGTATTTCCGAAGACAGTGGTAATTACGGAGGCTGGTTGGGATAGGTACATGGGGCAAAAAAAACGGGTATCCCCCCTCCTCTCATGCTTTTTGGGGGTATTTCGTGACCTCAGTAGCGGGTATGGGGTGTAGAAAGTGGCGCTCTGTGAGTCTCCGTAAGCTTGATGAGGTGCGGCGGTCTCACACAGAAGACGCTCAACAAGGTGCTCGTGGAACTGCAGGAAGGCGAGTGTTCCCGGGGCTTCTTGTAAATTGCGTATTACAGGTAGCGGTCTGAATAACGCCAGATTCACGCAGCCGTAGGCGGAATCCGCTTGCAGAGGCCCGCAGTGGATCCCAGCTGTGAGCCCGGCTGTGACCCTGCGCACGGCCGCGTATTGTACTGCGCATAACTGCCTACTCACACAGGCAGTCATGCGCAGTACATTTTTTTTTTTTTTTGTATTTCCAGCACTGTCGCTTAGCGGTGACGCGGGTACCCGCAGCCCGTATACAAGGTAGTTGCGTATGGACTGCGGGTATATCCGCGACCATGGAGCACAATGGGCTCTATGCTGCGGATATCCGCAGTAAAATAGAACCTGCTGCGTTCTCTTTTCTGCGAGTGGATTACGCAATTCAGACCCACTAATGTGAGCGGAATTGTGTAATCCAATGCGATTGATCTGCGTATTACCGCGGAGCAGATGCATGTGGAATCCAGTAATTCCTAACCGGTCATGTGAGACTGGCCAAAGGTAGATCGCTACCTTTTTATCACGTGACTGGTGACCGCTCCACAAGGTCACTGCTCCAGGCTCTCAGCGACCGTTGGTCACCGGGAGTAAGGAGATTTTAAATTTTCTGGGCTCCCCGCCTCCTGCGCATGTGTCTGGTGTTTTGCCGGCAGTCGCATGTGCAGAATCCAGGAAAGTTCATGGAGGAAGATCGCGTCGAGGTGCAAATACGGAGGCCTCCAGTAAAAAGTTTCATCTCATCTCACCGATCGTATATGTGAGGGGAAATGAACATTCACCTTTTTTTTTTTTACTTTTACGTGATCGCCATTATCCATTGGATAACGGCGAACACATGACCAGGAACCGCTCATCGCGGCCCCCCGTGAAATCTCCAGGCTCTCGGCTAAGTTTTGTAGCCAGGAGCAGGGAGATTTTAAATTACCCTGGCAATCTACGGCTTTTGTGCTGCGCCTGCCATTTTGGCGACGGGTGCGTGCGCAGAAGCTTGGGTAAGGTCCGCGGATAAATCTGCGGGCCTTAGGTACGTCATTTCATCCTCCCTCACGGATATGATCCGTGGGGGGGGGGGGGGATGAACTGTAAGCTTTTTTAACTTTTTTTTACTTTTTTAAATTTTTTTTTTTAACTTTTTACACTTTTTTTTAAAATTACTTTTTACACTTTTTTTTACTTGAAATGATCACTGTTACCCATTGGATAACAGTGATCGTGTCCCTGGTGACATCCCTCTGCTCCGGGCTACACATGGAAGCCAGGAGCAGAGGGATTTTAAATTTCCCGGGGCTCGAGCCCTTCTGTGTACAGAAGAGGACCTCGGGTCCCGGGAGACCAGGACATCGTGAAGGACCCACGGTGAGTATTTTCACCTCCCCTCATGGATCCGATCCATGAGGGGAGGTAAAACAGACACTTTTTAAAAACTTTTAAAACTTTTTCGCGATCGCCGCTATCCAATCGCCACGGTCCCCGGTAAAATCTTGCCAGGAGATTTTAAATTTGCTGGGGGCTCCCGGGCTTCTGCGAATGTGCGTGACGTCATCGTCTGGAGCACATGCGCAGAAGACCAGCGGTGGGTTCGGGAGGACCACATCTTCGGGGGACACCGCGGACAAGCCGGGTGAGTATTTTCAGCTGCCCTGATGGATCCGATCCATCAGGGCAGCTGAATCTTTAACTTTTTACACAGTTTTATTTACTTTATTGCGATCGGCGCTATCGATTGGATAGCGCCGATCGCAATGCCGGGGGGGACTGCCCGCAGCCCGGGATGACAGCTCCATACTGAGGACGTAGTTTCCCGATGGGGCCGTCACTGAGGGGTTAAATGCCACCCCTCATAACTGGGTGTTGTATCTGGTTTTATGCCCGTGATACCCTGAGGATATATAATATATTTTCCCCAGGGTTTGGTTGCTGTACTATTGTATCTCACTGGCTGGTAAAGACTGTATATCTTTCTTGGTATAGAGGAGTCTCTGTCATCTAAATTTTAGTGTAGCTTTTGATCTACTGAGCATGTCCGCTATGCTATACGGGTCCCTGACACACCCAATGCTCACTGAGCATGGTCCAGCGGTGCTTCTGGATTGTGCATGAGGGAATGACTACAATTGGTGGACTGTGCTGTCCATTACGAATGGGAAGCATGGATAATGTCTCCATATTGGATGAAACTATGTATGCAATCCCATTGAAGGTTTGATTGTTTGTCCTTGCTTTTTGCCATTTAAAGGCTGTCATTGCAGTGCTGTTTTCATTATAGTGCCATTCTTTTCCCTGGTGGTGCATATTTAGGGAAAACATGTCAGGGGTAAGAGTTACATTTTAGCTCAGCACTTCACTGCTGTTCTGTATATATATGTAGGGGCTATGGCCAGTGTTCAATTCTATACCATTATGGTAGGATCTATGATCCATGAATACTTTAGTTTATAGGAGTTGCAAGAGTCTTGTAATTTTAATATTTTCGTAGATGTTTTATTTCATTTATATAATAAAGGCTATGTTTTACTTTGTTGGGGTCATAACCAACAGGCTTTTGGTTGCCATGTGGCAACTTTGTTAGTTTATTAGTTTAATAGCCTTGTGTGACCCTGGGCAATTCTTGAATTATTAGTTTTTTTTGCAATCTAATTTTAAGTTATAGAGTTTTTTCATTTGCTTCAGGCCCGCTGTCCACGGGCGTTGCGAAGTCCCGCGGCAGATCTCCGCCACGGGAGCCGCCGCCCGGGAGCAGGAGCCGCCACCGAATCTACGCCGGTCAGCCGGTCTAATAGATAGGCTGGCCACAGAAAATCAGGGCAATTCGCAGCATGCTGCGAATTGCCGGCCGCGGGCGGAGAATCGCAATGATTCTCCGCTCATGGACAGGGGCCAGAGCTTTCTATGGAATATACGTCTGTGGACAGGGGGCCTTAGACTGCATGCACACGGGTGACGCAAGAAAATCGTAGCGATATCACATCGGTGGCCATACAATATCACTGCATTTTCTCACGCTGATAACATGATTTTGTGGTGCTTTAAAGTCGTGCTACTTTGTAGCACCACGTGCGGGGATTTTCAGTAGGAGGGGAGGTGGGGCTTGAAATATAAGTCTTACCCAGAAAACAGCCCTAGCTGCATAAAAATTTTAAAAAGAATACATCACCTAAAAAGCGCTGTCAGCTCTGGCCAGTCTTCTCCCCAGTCCCTGGCAGCAGTCTTCTGGCCAGGGATTGGAAGATCCCCGCCTCCAGGAAGCACTGTCTCTAATTGGCTGAGCACTGTGACGCTCAGCCAATCAGAGCCTGCGCTCAATGAACCAATCACAGCCATTTATTGGCTGTGATTGCTTCATCAAGCACTGACTCTGATTGGCTGAGCTACAGCCCTCGGCCAATCAGAGGCAGTGCTTCCTGGAGAAGAGATGCTAAAGACAGCTGCCAGGGACTGCGGAGAAGACAGGCTGGAGCCAGTCAGCGCTTCTTAGCTGATGTATGTGTGTTTTGTTATTTTTTTTCTGCAGCTAGGGCTTAGCTTAGGGCTTTTACAGTAGGATTTCCTACTGTCAATGTTGCATAGCACTGCATGAAAACCGCGTTTTCGTGCAATGCAACAGAAAGAAATGATCCATGGGGAAACAAGGACTACAAAAAAAATCGCAAATCCCGGCAGTATAGAGCATGCTGCGATTTTGTAGTCTCGCAATGGTGCAGGCTACAAAACATCGCTCATGTGGAAGAACCCATAGGAAAGCATGGGCTCAACATACATGTGATTTGTAGCACTGTGGCATTACGACAAAATCGTGCGATAAAGTCGCCCTTGCGCATGCGGCCTTATACTCATGTCATAT